>JAWMRA010000078.1:16023995-16116195 GCA_035584735.1 Pseudotriccus pelzelni
GGCACAGCTCCCTGCCATGGGCTGCACCACGGGCTGCAGGGGCACAGCTCCAGTGCCTGGAGCACCTCCTGCCCCTCCTTCTGCACTGACCTTGGTGTCTGCACTGTTGTCCCCATGTTCTCACTCCGCTCGTCCCTGGCTGGAATTCTTTCTGCACAACAACCTTCTTTTCTTAAATATGTTATCACAGAGGCCTTACTGTCACTCCTGATTGGCTTGGCCTTGGTCAGCAGCAGGAAGTCCATCCTGGAGCCGGCTGGCATTGGCTCCACCAGACAGGGGAAGCTTTTAGCAGCTTCTAACAGCAGCCACCCCTGTACCCCTCCCCCCCGCTACCAAAACCCAGCCACAGAAACCCACTACAGTCAGTAAGAAAATACCTTCATTTCCACTGCAAGTAACTATTAGAGTAGCTTGCACTTCTCCATCTTAATTCTGTAAATGAAGCAGGAAAAAAGGGACTTTTTATCTCTACTTGTTTTCTTCCATTTGTAGTTTAGCTTTATTTCTTGGAAAATTTGTGCAAATATTTATACAGGCAACTAGGTACCACCAAGATGTATCTTGATTCATAAACAGAACGTATAATTCAGAATTTTTCTTGTAACCTGGAGGATAGCCATCTACTCGGGCTATCTTAGATTCTGCAGACAACTGATACAAAAAACCTTTTTTAATGGGAGATATTAATTCAACCACACAAAGGTAATTTCAGTCTTGGAATTCCACCCACCAACATTATGGAAACAGGATACAAAATTGCAAACATTACATTATCAAAATTATATTGCCTTATAATGCCCCTGTGTGCATGAAACAGGAACTAGCAGCTTCAGGTAGTGGTTGACATCTTCTCCAGACATCACATACACTACTGGGCTCATTGCAGTGTCCTGGGAGTTCATAACAATCAGATCGTATATCCACAGGTGATATAATCTTCCATTGTTTTTAAATTACAGCTCCAAACTTGTTGTCTGGTTTAATTTTTCTGGAGTGGTGGTATAGAGATTGACATAATCCAAGTCAAAACTGGATTGTTTAAGGAAAGAAAGAAAAGTTTTTCTAAAAATTCTTCAGAGACTGATAAAATCTGATGACTTGCTGAGAACACAGATACTTCTCACCACTGTAAACTTGATCATTAACTATTGTTTTACTAATAGATGTCAGAAGAAGAATTTCACATTGAATATCTAAGTATTTCAAGTTCAGGAAGCATCCAAAATTCAGAATCTTTGAACTAATAAGCCTCTGTAAAGGATCACAGATTATTTTCTGATACAGCGGGACTTTAAGAGTATTAAAAGTATAGAAATTGCTTGAACTTTTGGAACTCTTGAGGGAAAAATGAGGAAAAATTGAGGAATGGATAAAAAGTAAAATAAGCATTGTCATCTTCTGGTAGTGTCATGGTTTATTTACTGTTTTTACAGCTTTTGGACTTTGCACTTTTCTTCCAAAGCTGGTTCAACATGCCTATTGATCATGACACAGATGAGATGTCTGAGATGAGACATGGTCTGTATATAAATTCTTAAGTAAGTAATCAAGGGCTGGATGGACATTTTTCCATAGTTCCTCTAGTTTTATTACAGATGAAATCCAACACAATATTTCAGTAAAAGTACTTGGGCTTTTCCTCCTAATTCTGTAAAGTCTATGATACTTCTTTTTATCAAAAACATTGTAATGTGGCTTTTTCTAACCTATCTTTTAAAAGTCTGACTTTCTAGTCCTAGCTAATGAACCTTTCACTGTATAAACAGTATCATCTGTGCTTTATAAGTTTGCACATCTGAAATCCAGCTGCCTGGCATGTCACCATCCATCACAGCAACTGGTGTGTAATACGTGTGTTGGTGAAGAAACCTGACCAGGTACTGTCTGTGTACTCAGCATTCAGTCTAGTGAAAATCAGAACATGATAGGTTCATAAATTGTTTCCTGTGACCTAAACTGATCTGTCTTAAGTTGCTTCCTCTCAGCCCTGGCGCAAACTCCATCTCTTGACAGTGTCCTCCCAGTAGAGAAACACTAGAGAGTCTTCCACCTTTTGCTCTCAGCTTCATGCTGAGCACAGGAGGTTGGAGGATGCTGCTGAGGGGCAATAAGAGCCCTTTTTTCTCCCTGATTGTGTCCTGTCCCTGCAGTGCTCCCACTGGCTGGCATCTGGGAAAAATCAGTGTCTCTGCTGTGCACCACAACACACTGGTGCAAATACTGAAATGCAGCTATGTAAGTCTAACACTGAGTAACTTAGCTCATCTCCTTTTGTCTGCAAATCAAGCTAGACTCCTGCAGTCGTGGCATACCCACAGTGTAAGTACAGGTACTGAACTCATTTGCCAGTATCTGTGCCTGGTTTCACACTGGCAGAAGCTCAGAGTCAATTTACTGAAGTTAAAGACTTACTAGCAGCAGCTGATGAGGTTACTGGGGCAGCTACAGGGCCTGTCTGCTCCTGTGTGGAGGTTACAGTTATCTGCACTGCACTGGGCTTTCCAGGCAACCTGCAACACCTGAGTCCAGATGGCTAATTGTCCCCTACTGCAGTCTCAGCCTGTATTTCCATAGATCAAAATTTTTCTTTATATTAAACATTCAACCCTATGGGCAAAAATTCCAAACGTTCTTTTTGCATGTGTTGGGCCCTTTGCCTTATGGAAATTCATGATGCATTATGAAATTATGAGCTGAAACCATCCAGAATCCACAAGAATGACAGGCAAAACTCACCATTTCCCTTGTTTTACTGCTCTCTTATGATCTCTGCTTACTCTGGTAATTACATTGCTGTTGATCTCTCACTGGCTAGCACGGAGAAAATAGTATTGGAACTGTCAGTTTCTAGCAATGTATTTGACAGTCTGCCAAAAGTTTTGCAAATAGAGCAAACCTACCAGGTTTTGGGTCTGTAGTGTTGTTCTCTGTGATACTAGCCCATACCACACAATGGCAGGAATATTAGGAAAATAGTAATGATAATACTAGGAAAGAATACATTGACTGGACACTAGTATGGAAATAATTTTTAGGTCACTTGCCTTTTCTTCAATCCTGCTTTCGAGGTCCTGAGCTGTAGCAAAGGGCTCTGGTGCTGAGCTGGTAGCAGCAGTGTTGCTGCCTGCAGAGCTCACTGGTGACAGTGAAGCAGTAGAGCTCAGCAGCAGTGGGTGCCAAGCTCACCTCAGCAGCACCCACTGGGTATGTGTGTCCTCTCACTGCCCGGATAATTCTGGTTACCAGATGAAACTGGTTTTAGCATAAACAGTAGTTATATCTTATAATATTCCCCATCATATATCATCATCATCATACATCTTACGACCTTAGAAATATAAAAGTCCAGCAGTATCACAGAAATCCTTTTACCACAGTAACAGGAAAATCGTTACTAGATGAGTGCTCCACAAGGCTCTACAGATCATATGCTGCTGTATGTGATACAAGAACAGTATTTACCAGAGGAGGCTTCCCCATCAGGGTGTACAGTAGAGGGTTAGAGCTGACTTTTCCTTCTGCTGTAGACTTTTTCCACTAAAGAATGAGGTCCTGCTGTTATCAATCTGTCTCAATGCCCTTGATAGCTTTGATAGCTTGCTGATGTCAGCTTTAAAATGGGGTATGAGGGTGATTCTGCAAATTCCCCAGTCTGTTCCAATATAAACAAGTGGCTTCAAAGCAGCCAGAGATCTGGTTTTATCTTTGACATTCTCATAGCATGAAAGAGCCTTTACATGGCATGGATTTCTGTACCAGGTGTGACATTCCTTGGCTTTTCCTTTGATGACTTCAGTGGTTCTTCACAAAGGCATCCACTTTTTCTAGAAGGCACAATATGCCAGGCCCCTGCATTGCTGTTGACAGAGATAAGTGGCATGGTAGTCCTTAACAGTGCTTACTGAAAGGTTAGAGTGCGTTCCCATACAGCCCTACAAGCACCGCTGCAAACAGACTGATCCTAACCAGGCACCAGCATTTAAGTAGGGAGCTGTCATCTGGTCAGCCTCATCTCAGTGATCCCTGTGGGTCCCTTCCAACTCAGAATATCCTGTGTGATTCTGTGATCATACCTCGGGGCAGTACTGGGCACAGAGGGTGAGCACATGGGCAGTCCTTGCACAGTACTGGCAGGGGGAAGCAGCAGCTGGAAACGCATCTCCTGAGCCAGGAAAGTTGCAGTGGCCTTAATGTGCTTTGAAAAAGCAACATTAAACACCTACTGCCTTGCCAGCTAATGGCATGGTAGGACTATGTGGTTATTTCAACACAGCAAAACTCAGCTCACTACACCCTCTGCCACTCACATGGGAGTGCTGAGGAGGTTGAGTTTTGAGGTATGTCCTGTAGGACTTGTAAAAAATTGCATCTGTGGAAAGGTATAATGGATTTACTGCTGATCAACCTGCTTCGATGTAGTAGCGATTTGCATGAGCTTTTGTATTGTAGCAGAAACTAATCAAGCCCTAATGCTCACAATTTGTTGCAGACTTTGTAATCAGCTGGTAGAACTACCCAACTCTGGAACATTGGTTTTCCCCGGGGAACAAATGGAATTACAACAAAGAGGGTGCTGCTAATAAAAACTAAGGCATTATGAACTTGCAACATCCTATGTAAATGTTTGTAGATAGAAATATATTGATCTGCAGCAGGAAAATTTTGCTTTGTACTGCTTAATTTATTTTTTTAAATAAGAATAAAAGCAGGATTGATACAAAGAGGGAAATTACACTGATTTTATTGGAAATATGAAGAAATTTAAATCTGGCTTTCCTGGGGCTTGGTTTTAGTTTTGTTTAAAAAAAATACTCCAGCATTTTTATCCTTTAAGTAGTATTTGATATTGAACAAGAGAAGGCCAAAACCAAGGGATCAAGCTGTTAAATTAATTCTGTACAGACAGACATTTTTTACCATTGAATATGGTTAGTTTGCTTTTCATATAAGCTGCTTATATCTCTCTTTTGGTTCTTTTCTCACTATTTCAGCTCTCCTATAAATCAGCTTTATTTGCCCAGTATAACTGATATTCTGCTAGTTCTGCAGTTGGCCATAGTGTCTTTTCAGAAATAGCAAGACACTGCACAATTCTATTTTGGATGTACAAATACGCAGAAAAGGTCTAAACCAAATAAAATCTTTTTGTATTTTAATGTCTGGCCCTAGCTCCTATAGCTATCATAAATTTTTGATCTTCCAAGAAACAGCTGGTGCAATAACCTTTAAGTAAGTTAGAAGGGGAAAATATCGATGCAGATTGACTCTTAAAAAAGATGCGAAAATTGTCCTGAAATTGTACACTGTCCTAGGGTATTTGTTGTTTTCCAAGTGGAAACCATATGTAATATGCAATAAATGTTCTGGCCTCTGATGGAATCTGAATTTTGTCTGTAACAAGTGAACAGACACCTTTCGTGATGTCTAGAGAAGGAGATAACTCAATTTTCTGACATTGTAAGACAACATTCACAAGCCTTTGTGATCATATGAAGGTATTAGTTTCAAGCAGGATCTTTTACATCCTAGAAGTTCAGAGAGCCTTGAAGAAGAAAGATGTGGGCACTAGAGCAGAATTCGCCCTGTCAGTACAGTCAATTAACCCAGTGCCATAACAGCTCCTATTTCTTACGAGTTCCTATAAAAGCTCCTGACTTTAAAGGGTGACTTGCACAAATACAGGCAGCTACACCATAGATGTTAAATCAAATGCACTCCCACTGCAATCCCCCGAGCACGGGGGTGTGCTGTGAACGGTGCCGAACCACCGCCTGTGCCAGCCGTTCCCAAGCTGTGGCTGTCACCCGAAGTGGGGCTGCAGTGGAGTGGAGTCACAAGCCTGACAGAAAGGCAAGTTGTTCATGTGGATATTTAGTGATTTTGAACCTGACAGTGCAGAGGGACAAGGTGAATACTGCAGCTCTGGTCCCAGAATACTTGGTTACCCTCATCAAACGCACTTGCTTCAGCTAGAATAGAAATGTCATGGCTATCTCAGGAAACAAAGGGACCTCATTAGATTTCACTGTTGTCCACTTTGTTCCTGAATGCTTTTGTGTTTGTATATTAAATGGAAATAAAAAAACAGTAGCACCAAGATGCGTAAGGAAGCTGCTGCATAAAGGAAAATGTCTCCTTACTAAAATATTCACACAAAGAAAGGGGAGGGAGGCTTTTGAAAGCACCCAGGATACACTGTACGTGGAATAATGGGACATAAATGGAAGAAAGAAAAGCCAAAGCTATTAAATTATGTTTTGTCTGTCCTTGATGTTAAAAATTGTTATTATTCAGCAGAGCCCAGTCCATGTTTGTTTTGTTTTAATGTCTGGAATACTTTGCATTTCACCCTAATAATCCACTCTGTTCTAAATGTTTATACAGCATGATTTACTACAATGTGGATGTGTAATTATAGCAATGATTAGACAAAACATCTTTGACAAGAAAGGAAAACAGTAGTTAATAATGTTTTCCATCTGTTTGGTAAAACCTCACTTAAAAAGAAAGAGCCCCTTAGCATATAGCAGGATCCAAGGCAACACCTATGCGAGTACATGACAGCAGTATAAATGCCTAATGAATTCATTCTGATCATTGCTCACACATTTTTGAAAGCACTACCATCTGTTTTATACATAAATATTGCAGTAATTAATGTCAGCACATGTTTATATTATATCATTTCCAGAGTCTTATTTTAGAGTTAAGCCCTTTTTCTTTTCAGGCAGAATAATGGCGTATTTCAAGCTATTGGCAGGAAATACAATGTTATTAGGATAAAATGAGTGAATTTCAGTAATGGCTCGCTTCTTTATTGGAAAACTTTATAGCATTTAATGCTTCTGTTCTTCATTAAAGGCTAAATACTGGGTCAGTGCCTACTCATGGAAAGCCCAAAAGAAACTTAAGCACTGCTGAATGAGGTAAAACTATAGGGAGAAATACCATGAAACCTCTGAGCTCCTGAAATTGGTATTTTAAGTCCCTGTGGCAGCCTCCCCATGACTGGGCATTGAGGGTTCATTAATGCCTGGCATTGGGTACTCTGGCTCCAGATTAGCAATTGATCCAAGTTTAAATTAAATGGATGGGTTAGCTCTGGTAGGGTTACATCCCTCCAGGGCCCTGTTGTTTCTTGCTGTTTATAAGGTTCTGATGTTGTTTTTGTCACTAGCAGTGCAGTTGCCTCATGAGCATTGGAAGAAAGCAAAATATTTTAATAAAAATGTTTTTGCTTCTCCATCCAAAATGCTAGGAAAGGTGTCCACAACAGTGGAAGCCACAAGTATTAATCTGATTCTCATTTACAACTTCTGCTTACGTGGTGTACCAATCACAGGCTTCCTCAAAAACCCTCTGAAGTCAATTTGAAGACCTCTGTTGAGTTCTTTGGGCTTCAAATGAGGGTTTATCTTTACTTGTCCTCCAAGAGAAATATGTTCCAGATGAACAAAAAACGTGGATGGCAGTCCTGAAACATAACTGTTTTCATTGTGTTCATTGTATCAATAACTTTCTCTCCTTCCCAGTGAAACTGAGTCACAGCTGAACTTTTCTTGTTCTATTGCCAGTACCTCATGCACCTGTACAGGGACCTGCTATTTGAAAATCTTTGCCTAGGGGCTGACACTGGTGAAATTTTTTTCTGATCTGATTTAATTACATCTCTTGTTCTCTTTCTAGATTCCATGCTGACAGTTTCACCTTTCATTTGAGCATGGTTTATTAGTATCTACCTTTATTTGACTCTTATCTCTTTTTATTCTTTCACTTTATTTTACTTTAACAATACCTGCAGCAGATGCTGCGGTTGTCAAATCTAGTTGAGATTTAAGCATCTCTGGAGAGACTTAAATCTTCTAACACTACTCAGTACAATCTGAGCTGCCAATAGATTTTCCTGGATGTCTTCCATCATGGATTCCACTTAAGCAAGGTTCCTAAGCATCCATCTAAGTTTCCAACCAAGTAATTGCTGCTAAGGATTGCTACTTCTTCTTGCAAAGAAAGCTACTCCATGTTTATTTCCATTAGAAATAAAGAAATAACTGGAAAGAATTGGAGACTAAAAGGGGAATGAGAGAGAAATATCTACCTGCAGAAAGAAACTGTTTTCCCCTGAATATCAGTTACCTGATAGCTAAAACTTCATAGAATCATAGGATCATAGAATATGCTGAGTTGGAAGGGACCCATCAGGATCATTGAAGCCAGCTCCTGGCGCTGAGCAGGACACCCATAAATCACATCTGGTGCTTGAGAGCATTGTCCAAACACTTCTTGAACTCTGTCAGATTTGGTGCCACGACCACTTCCCTGGGGAGCCTGTTCCAGTGCCCTGTTCACCCTCTGGGTGAAAAACTTCTTCCTCATATTCAACCCATACCTCCCTTGACTTACCTTTGTGCTGTGTCCTCAAGTCCTGTCACTGGGCACAAGAGTGAAGTATTGGTATTTGCCCCTCCTGAGGATGTCAAAGATCACAATGAGGTCTTCCCTCAGTCTTCCCCAGGCTGAACAAACCAAGTGACCTCAGCCAGTCCTCATGAGGCTTCCCCTCCAGACCCTTCACAATCCTTGTGGCCCACCATCCTCATGGTCCCCCTTTGGACACGTTCTAATAGTTTAATGCCCTTTTTATGTTGTGGTGCCCAAAACTGCACACAATATTCAAGGGGAGGCCGCCCCAGTGCAGAGCAGAGGACAATCCCATTCCTCTCCTGGCTGGTGATGTTTGCCTGATGCCCCCAGGACACGGTTGTCCCTCCTGGCTGCCAGGGCACTGCTGACTCATGTTCAACTTGCCACTGACCTGGACCCCCAGGTGCCTCCTTATGGTGCTGCTCTCCAGCCTCTCGTTCCCCAGTCTATACACACAGCCAAAGTTGCCCTGTCCCAGGTGCGAAATCCAGCACTTGTCCTTGTTAAACTTCATGTGACTGGTGATTGCCCATCTCTGTAATTCATGGAGGTCTCTCTGCAGGGCCTCTCTCCCCTCAAGGGAGGGAACGGCTCCTCCCAGTTTAGTGTTGTTGGCACGCTTCCTTAGTGTTCCTTCAAGTCCTGCATCGAGGTCGTTAATAAAGATGTTGAAGAGAACTGGGAGGAAGGTGGAGCCCTGTGGAACCCCAGTAGTGACTGGACATCATCCTGATGTTACCCATTCACTGTAACTCTTTGTGTCCCATCTGTGAGCCAGTTGCTCACCCGTCACATAACACGGTTACCCAGCTGTGTGCTGGACATTTTATCCAAAAGGATCCTGTGAGAGACAATATTAAAAGCTTTGCTTAGGTCTAAAAAGATGACATCTACTGGTTTCCCCTGATCAACGAAGTGGGTTACCCTATCGTAGAAGGAAATCAAGTTTGACTTTGCCCACATGAAGCTGTGCATGTTGTAAGTGATGACTGCATTGTCTGCCAGGTGTTTTTTAGTGCTTCCCAGAATAATGTTTTCCATGATTTCTTTGACCTTTTTGTTCCAAATCCTTAAAGAGATTATAAGTAATCTGTGAGGTAACAAAGTGAAAGAGAATTATTTCATGGGGCTTCTCTGGCTTGTTTGTTCTGTACACTTCACTGCATTTTGGGCACAGTCATTTTCATTGATTGGTGAGCCAAACATCCTTTCACAGGCTGTGCAAGGAGTTTTGGGGTGAAAATATATCAATTAATGAAGGAAACTGAATAGGGAGACAAATATTGCAAGTACTGAAAAGAAGGAAAAATCAGAATACAAGGGATATATGTAGTTGTTCGGGTTTTGTTTCTTTTTGCACGGCAGCAGTGGAGTTTGCTAGGGCATTAAATTAATAGGCAGAAACTCCTATGGTGTACATCATGATTTGCTCTATAATCACTTTATATTATGTAAAAGCTTGCCATTAGCTGACCTTCAACCTCTTCAGGGATTGAACAGTTATGCCTCTCCTGTACCAATGTCATTTGCAGTTCCTGTAAAGTTTGCCTATTTCCAAAATCAATTCAGTTTTGATTCATCTGGGGATTAGATGCACTGTGAAGTAATAATGATTTGAACAATTATTGTTGCTTTCAGGGTCTTACACACTGTTTTTCCTCATCTGAATTCTTGGATTTAAGTGTTACGGGAAGTTGTATAGTGTTGCCAAACGTGTTTGTGCTCACAGCTTGCACAGATCTATTTCAACCACTTTTTTTTGAGAGTAGAGACTGTGACATTTGAGATACGTCTGTTAACATAAATAACAAACCTGAACGCTTTCAGTTTGTGTGCTATTAACCAATCAATTGTACAGCCAGTGGTTATATTCCTTAGTCAACCTTAGTGTGCTTCAGGGTTTGCTGCAGGGAAGTGCAAATGTAAAAAGGCAACCGGACACTGAGCTGTTGTGGTTTTGAAATGGAAGTGTAGCTGAGGTTTCTTCCTGTCTTCTAATTTCTATAGAGAAGTAATTTGTAAATGCTTCTAATTTATCACTGTGGATGCAGGTAAAACATGGAAGTTTTTTAATTGCAGCAGCATGGTTTGGTGTTTGGTGTGAATTGTTTTGCTTTTTCTTTCTGTTAATGTTTCTAGTTTACAGCTGAGGTTTTTTGGATATGCTTTTTTAACTTCAAATTTTTTACGTTTTCCACCTCAGACAGTTTAGAGGGATGTTATTGCTAAACCTTCCTACACTTTGTTTATTTCTGTGTTTTAAATGTACATTGCCAAATTTTGATGGTACAAGTGCTGCCTTAACAGAACTGTTAGTGACTGTTGGAAAAGCACAATGCAGCACACGCAGTTGTGTTCGCACAAAGCAAAGAATAAACCTCTGTCTGTGAGTGTTCATTGATTTCAATAGGCTTTTCAGTAGCTCTGCATATTACAATTCTTAGCACCTAGGGTACATTCATATTCATTATGGCAGTACAGTTCAGCCCCTGCTCGTGTCTTGATTTTTTTTCTTTTCCATTCCCTCTTCTACCGGCGCATGAAGTAGAATTATTTTTCTAGTACTGGTAATGTGTTCTAGAAGATGTTATGGCTTTTTTCTTAAAATGATTGAAAAGGCATCTTTTGGCTTCTTCCATCTTGTAAGAAACATGTTAAATACTAGAAATGCTTAAAGCTTTTTGGAACCTTTCATCATGACCCTTGTGGCTGTTGAGACTGAGAGGTGCTGGGCATGTATGGCATGCAATCGTTTGTATGAACAATTAGTGGAAGAACTGCTTGGTATGTAGTAGTCCCATCTTTTAAAAGTGTGGATACTTGCTTCGTTATTTGACTGTACAGAGGATGGGGGGATTGGTTCCTTGGGTGCTAGATAGCTGTTTAAAATGCTCTTTTTGTTTGCTTGTGACTTGGCTTTTTTATTTGAACACGCGTTTAAACCAAATGGCTTCTGTTAGTCTGCCTGTATTTTATTGTAATTGTCTGTCTCTTGAGGTCAGACTTACTGATATAATAAATGTGGGTTTCACTTATGCTTATAAACAGAAATAGTCTACTTGAAAATAAAATTCTGAGAGATTAGCAAATAATTCCTGTTTCTTTCATACACAACAAAATCTGTTTTTTGCCTTTATCTCTGATGTACAGTTAACGTCTCTACGAAATGAAACAGGCTTGTCTTCATGAAAAAAGAAAGAGTACATTTGACAGTGTGAATTAATTGGACTCTTACGTTTGTTAGAATGACTTCATGTGTAAGATATCTGATATCCCAATAATGAGAAGTTCAGACAGCTATTTGGTTTGAGCATTTGATTAATGCATTTAATATGTTAATATATGACATATTACCTTTGTAGATGAACCGACTAGTCCTAGTATTGACCATGATATTGCACACATTCCTGCTTCTGCTGTTATTTCTGCATCTGCTTCTCAAGCACCAGCTATAACAACTGTTCCTCCCAGTCCCACATCTCCAATCCCTTTAATTCGGCGACAGCTTTCACATGATCATGGTGAGCGTTGATTTCGTTCTTTTTCTCTTGCAACTTTTTCCTTTCACACTCTGGAGAATGGGAGTGAAAACTGTAAACTCTTTCTTGCTTGAAATAAATTGCAAAAATGTGATTCAGGTTCCTGCACACTCAAAAATTTGTATTTGTTTGTAGAATCCATGCGGCCTATTGTTCTGGATAGCCAGCCTGCCGCAAAAACTGAGAGATCCAAGTCGTATGATGAAGGACTGGATGACTACAGAGAAGAGGGAAAATCGTGAGTTTGTGAAAAATATCAGTTAATTTGGACATCTATTTTTTGAACTGTGTAAAATCTCATTTTAACATTTGTTTTTCTCCCAACAGATTCATTAAACACGTATCTAGTCTAAAGGGGATTAAGGTAGGTAAATATGTATAAAGCAACTCGTAAACGTAACACAAGTTGTGTGAATTATACAGCTCCATTATACAAAGTGATGTGTTAAACAGACATGAAGTTAATTGGAATTGCTACTCATCAAATTGTTCAGGTATATGCATCGCTTAAGTGAACACGATCTTTTTCTTTCTAAACTCATGGTCCTTGATTTTCGTTTTCCTCAGTCTCTGTAAACAAAACATATGTGTGGTGGGCTTCTGTGAAAACGTACTAAGAGTCTAAGACTCTGCAAGTTTCTCAGAGTAGTCTTGGGATGTGTAAAGTCACTACTGATGTATGGAAACTTTAGAAATTATGTTTTCCCAGAAGGATATTCCTGGGGGCATTTTTAAAGTGAGAAACATCTTGAACCTAGGTACTTAGAGAAGTGTGTTTAGAAGTCCACTGTGGGGTTCTTTCTGTCATGTTTTCTCTAGGTCCCAGACAGCCAAAAGTCTTCAGAAGACTCTGGTTCCCAAAAAGATTCTTCTTCAGAGGTGTTTGGTGATGCCTCAAAGGAAGGATGGCTTCATTTTCGTCAGCTTGTTACAGACAAAGGAAAGGTATCTGTTGTGTTTGAGTTTTTAACCTGGGACAAATATTAAGCTGGTGAAAAACCAAGATAAGAAACTTGAAGCCTTCCTGGTTTACTTTCTTGATTTTTTGGGATGGAATAAGAGCATCAATAAGAAGGCAGTTTGAAAGGCATGGGCAAGAGTCCCCTAAATATTTCTTACTATATTTGTATTAATGCCTCTAAAATTGTAGTCACGTTTGGTTTCTTGCTACTCTCATGTGTGAACTCACACCTAATGGGTGGTCTGGGAGGGCAGGTTATTGAACAATTCACTCAATTAGTGAATCCCATGTTTGTGTAGTCTTTTTGCCAGCATTCTTAAGAATGGTATAGATAGGTGGTTAGTCTTTCTTTTGAAAACTTCTGGAGGTAATTCTTGTACTCCTCAAAGGTGCACTGTAACAAGTGAGCAAACTAACATCTCGGTTGACGTTTTTCAGCGAGTTGGTGGGAGCATTCGGCCGTGGAAGCAATTGTATGTCGTTCTTCGAGGTCATTCACTTTATTTGTACAAGGATAAAAAGGAACAAGTGACCCTGTCTGAGGAAGAACAACCTATAAGCATCAATGCTTGTTTGATAGACATCTCGTACTGTGAAACCAAGAGGAAAAATGTGTTCAGACTTACCACATCAGACTGCGAGTATCTGTTTCAAGCTGAGGACAGAGATAATATGTTAGCATGGATTAAAGCAATACAAGACAACAGCAACTTAAATGATGAGGTAATCGTATGATATGTAATGAGGAAGACGTAGTTCTTGTCTTTTAATTAAATGTTTATTGTGTTTTCTTATAATTAGTATTTGATCAGAATAAATAATTTGTAATCAACCAATAGACCAAAACGTGTACAGGAACATACAAGAAAATGAGGTAAAAGGCAAGGTAACTGAGTAAATAAATAGAGCTTAAAAAAAGGCAGACATAGTCATAATCAGAGAACAGAATTTTGAAATAATTAATGTAATTTCTGATTTGACTTAAGATACACTTTATATTAAACTGATCCTCTAAAAGTCTCTAATACTTTTTAAAAGATAATTGCAGGTTTAGTACCCGTGTGGTCTCTCTTCAGACTAAGACTGCAACGTGTTGTGTGCATTAGTACAGTGTGACAAGTTTCTCAGTAGTTAAAAAGTGAAACTTTGAAGGATGCCTGTTCTCTGATTAAATGCTGATGTTTCTGTGAATGAAGTTAATGCTAATTGGAAAAGGCAAAACATATGCTATTGTACATAAGGTATCAGTATGTGTCCCAGTATTGTCCTCAGTGCATTTTCATTGCAGTGATGCGCAACAGAGGAATATTTTCCTTTCTGTGGTCATGCACATCTGTTCATATTCTAAATAATTATCCAAAGGAAAATGGCTTAATAAGCATTATTACATAAATGGATAAAAGCACATTTGAAGTCACGGGTGTTTCAGCTCTACTCATAGTAGCAATTAGTTATATAAGTACTGTGTGCACATAGGACTGGATTTTTCATAGTAGTATGTGCTGATTTATGTTTTTCTATTTAAACTTACTTTCAGTTTAAGAGGATTTAATTCAATTATATTGCTTTGAAAAAATCTAAATAGCAGTACTTAATTTGCAATTACACACTTTAGTTTTCCTCATGGTTTTTAAATGTTCTATCTTTACTGTTCTCAAGGACTGCCTATTAGTATGTTTGGTTTGGTTATAGGCTTGTTTTTTTAAAATGACCTGAAATGTTGATTTATTTTTTTTTTATATGCAGTTGGTGACTGGAAGAGTTAATCATATTCTGAAAGGAAAAAAATATTTTTTTCTGGTTTATAAAATTGTAAATAGTTCTCAATTCATTTTATAGGATACTGGTGTTACTAGTAGAGATCTAATTAGTCGAAGGATTAAAGAATACTCTACAATGATGAGGTACGTGACTTTTTTCTTGCTAGTAGTTTTTGTAGAGTTCTTCTCCAGATCTTTTTACTGAAGTGATATATCTCGTTTAGTTCTTCAAGCAGCAAAACAGAGCCATCTCCCAAAACACCTCGCCAGAGTCTAAGTATCAGACAGACTCTACTTGGAACTAAAGCAGAGCAGAGGACTCAGAGTCCACATTCTCCTAAGGATGAGTCTGAAAGGAAGCTTCTCACTAAAGGTCTGTATGTTTTATGTATTTCTTTAGTTCCTTACTGCCCTGATGCAAGGCCATCGAGGTGTCCTTCTCAGTTTTTTTGAATTCATGAATGTACAGATGCAAACCAAGTATTAGGATTTTTTAAGCTGCAGCTCTAATCACTGATTTCTTGTAACCACTTCACTTAGACGTTACCTTGAGATACGTTTCAGATCTTTTCAGATCCCTGAAGCTTTTTTACTTCAGTCCCTTTTCAAGAGGGTTTGGGGTTTGTTTTTTTTTCCCCTACAGCTCCATGTAGTATTAACAGTAGTGAAAGACAGGTGTAAGCTTCTTGTGAGCAAGATTTTGCCAAGCTTTGGAAATAATTTTATGTGTAATTCATACTTTTGTCTCCAGCTGACTTGGAAGTGACAAGGTAAATTTGTATTTCACATATGCTCTTAAGAAACCAAAGTTTTTCACTGAAGTGTTTTAAAAGTAGAGAGGAACAGATTTTTTCATTGTCTTTATCTTTAAAATGCAGGAGTGAAACTGTGTGTTCTTTTCCAGAACAAAATTACTGCCTGCTGAATTCTAAAAAAGTCCAGTGAGCTGGCACTGCAAACTTGAATCAGTGTCTAAACTTCATCAAATAATGTCACAAGCTACTTCTTTTTTTCTTTCTTTCTTTCATTCTTTCTTTTTGTTTTCCCCACATAGTCTGTAAACATATGGTATTTTGGATCAGACTGTTTTAAGACTGTTGTATGCAAATTCAGGCAACTGGATTAGCAGTCACTTTTGATCAACCACTTTTGAACTATTCAGTCTTGAATTTAAGCTGTGAGCGAATTCTGGTTTTTGTTCCCAACAAATGTCCCTTTGCTCCTGCTATGCTATACATTATGTAACTAAATTGCACAAGTTAAGTAAATGTCAGATCTACTGAAATAATATTTCCAGAAGAAAGAAGGAAAGTAGTATTGTATAAGGTGACTTGCAGTGCAGGATAATTGGGAATTGCGGCTTGCGGCAAGAATTGTATAGGAGAGGTAAACAAACCAGCTGAACTTGTAATCTGATTTTTGGATAGAGAATGCTTTTAAGTGAGTCATGTTTGGAATGATTTCAGAGTGACTAAAATCTGGTAATTTGTGAAAGAGCAAGTAGGTCTGCACACGTGTGAGCATGGCTGTAGAGTTTGATGGGTATTTTGTGCAGTAAAATCTGTGATTCCATGGAGAATGCTGTGCTACTAAACGTAGATTTTATTTTTCTCAGATGTAGTTTATATACCTTTAGTTTTTATGCACCTTTAGTCTTAGAATGATGAAATTCCATAGCACCATCCAGCTACTTGCTTTTCAAAGTTTGGAGTGTGAGTATGTTCAGATTTATCTTTTGCACCATGGAGGAGTAACAGAAGATATATTTAAGACAAACTAATGTTTATTGAGTTGTTGTGGAAAGCCAGGCCAGTAAAAGGTTAAAATGCAGCAGGTGTCCCTTGCTCTTTGCAAATCTGTTACCTGTATTGACAGTTGATTTTGTGACTTCAATGTTCTTATTTTTCTTCCTTATTTCTCTTTTTTTCTCTATTCTAACAACAACAACAAAAAAGATGAGACAAGCCCACCCAAAGACAAGGGGACGTGGAGAAAAGGCATTCCAAGCATTATGAGGAAGACATTTGAAAAGAAGCCCTCGGCTGTAGGAACATTTGGTGTTAGGCTAGATGACTGCCCCCCAGCTCATACCAACAAAGTATGGAAGTACAGTTTTTATTTCATTGTGATTTTAAAATAATTTTTTGATTAATTACTTATATACATATTACTCTTCTCTTTTTTCAGTATATTCCACTGATTGTTGATATATGCTGCAAACTAGTTGAAGAAAGAGGTCTTGAGTACACAGGTATTTACAGAGTTCCTGGAAATAATGCTGCCATCTCAAGTATGCAAGAAGAGCTCAACAAAGGAATGACTGACATTGATGTTCATGATGATGTAAGTCTTCAGTCACACTATTTTCATGTTAAAATCCCAAAAACTTCTGGTTGTGTTGTGACTACAGAAATATAAAGCATGTCTGACCTTTTCTTTTAAATATGTAGAAATGGCGTGACTTGAATGTGATAAGCAGTTTGCTGAAGTCCTTCTTCAGAAAGCTCCCAGAACCCCTTTTTACCAATGGTAAGTTGTTTTCCTTACAGTTTTGTCTTGAGGAATTGCTGTTGAATAGTTTTCTTGCACATTCAGATGATTTGAGAGAAAATCCAGTGGAATCATTCCAACTCTACAATAAATGTTTTTCTTAAAGAGCAGGGAGTCATGGCAATCACAGAGCTTAAGAGTGAGAGCTGTAAATAGAATTTCTCTGATGGTAATGATGAATATTTAAAAAAAAAAAAAAAGGAGAAAAATTTTCAATTTTACTGTTGAATACCCTACAAAAGCTGTTTTTTTTTTCTCCTGCTGCCATCTTATTATATTATATACAATATAATGGGCTAATTTATGACTTCAGAGGTCATTCTTTTAATGGTACCTGCGTTCATGGGGGAGTGGGGCTGGGAAGTGGGGGTGTATATACATACATATTAGATATAAAGCCTCATATATATGTGTATATGTATATATATATGATTAATTTCTGCTTTTTTAACAGACAAATACGCAGATTTTATAGATGCCAATAGAAAAGAAGATCCTGTTGAGCGTCTGAAAACACTGAAGAGACTGGTAAACTGAAATGAGTTGTGTTGTAGGTGCACCACAAAATTAGCATTAAATGTTTAATGTTCTGAGTAGTGATTGTTTGTTTGTTTCAGATTCATGATTTACCAGAACATCATTATGAGACTCTCAAGTTTCTTTCTGCACACCTGAAGACAGTAGCAGAGAACTCAGAAAAGAACAAGGTATCAGAAACAAAAATATGTAATGTATTTTTGTTTGTTTCATTAAGTATTATTTTTGTATAGGATATTTCTAATTGAGGGGGTAATTTATTGTTGTGGCTGAAATTAAGAGTTTTGGATTAGACTGCAAAAATGTGTACCTGCTTAGTGTGAATTAGTTTTTTTCAAACTGGTATTAATTCTTGTGGGAATAACTACTTACATCCTAATTTTATCCCAAGTCTGTAAACTTCAGTTAGTCCAGTCTAGACACTTGTAAGAGGGTGCCTGGGCAGGCCACGGGTGAACAACCCTGTTGCCACACCAGCTTTGTGTGAAGCCTCCCTTCTGGATGCTTCAGAAATTTTTAAGACTAAGACTTGCTGTAGTTACTTGAATGTTTGCTGACTCCATAGATGCTGTTTTGTATGGTTTTAAGAAAGACAATTCATGCTGTACATGGTGGTAGTTCATCACTACAGGGTCTTTTTCCACCACTAAGTATAACTTTGTAATTTCTGTAGGGTGGGGAAGATGTAGTTTAAGTGCTTCTGTGTGGGCTGTAATCCTACAGTAAATGCAAATAACAATATCCCCTGTGTTCAGCTCTCAGGGAGGGGTAGCTGAGTGCAAAGCTGTCCACAGTATGGGTGTGCTTATGGATGCTTATCTCAGGGCAGGTAATGTGGTGGCTTATTACTTGGCTACTGATGTGCAGGGTACAGGGAAAAAATTATGTAATTGATGCTTTATAGAGGTGCCTATGGCCAATCTTAAATCATTTAAAATGTAAGAATAATTTAAAAGATCAGTTGAAACGAATATATGGTAGGTTCCAATATCAGTTCTGCCAATAATACCTTTCAGTTAAGTATGAAAGAAAAACGTGTGTGTTTATAAGAAAATAATTCAACAAATTATAAACTTTGGTGGAATTACAGATGACATTACAAAGAAATTATAGTAAGTGTAATGCCTAAAGGAAGCTTTGTTATTATTTTACAGTCTTGGTGTACTGTATAAATGTTGTAAATACTGTTAATATTATAGAATATATAAGGCTAGAGGAGTGAGGTGATGTTATAATTGTATGACTTGCCAAAGGATGCAATTCAAGTCAAGGAGAGCATTAGGGGCCTGTGTCATGTTTGCAGCCTACTTCTGGTAAGCACAGTGACCTTGCCTCCTGTATATTATTGGTCTCTTCTATACCAGAACAGTAAAGTATAAATCAGAGAAGTAAGGAAAAATAGAAGGTAAGTATTCTGCTGCTGCTTTCTTGAAATTATTTGTCAGAGATGTAACACTAGTCATAGACTTAATTTACTCTTAGTGTTGTGACATGGTTACATAACTCATAGTCTGTCTCATGAATAGATGTGTTGGGTCTACGATGTTTATTGCTGCCACCACCTCCAAAGTTGGTGAAAATTGAATGAGGTCTTTGTCACTAGACATAAAACAGTATTTGATTACCAGCCTAAGTTTTTGTGTGTCTTGTAAACATTTTCAGGAAAAAACCACAGAGAACTACCAATGCCTTTTTATAAAACAAAAAATTCTTCAAACAGCTTTTCTGAACAGAATTGTTTCTACATGGGAATTAAAAAGATTCCTTCCTGAAAGTGTAAAGAATATTTTCTGTGCTTGTGGAGCCATTTGCTTGCAGTGGGTTAAGGAAGGTTGGAATTTTGAATTGCAGAAATGTTGGATGTATTTATTGCAGCTGCATGTAAAAGAGTTTTGGTATAGTGTAACATCCTATTTTGGTGTAGTGTAACATCCCACCTGAGTCAGTAAGGTGTTTTTAAAAAAACTTCCTATGTCTTTATTTAAAATGGTTCTCATATATCTTAATAGTGTTATATTGATTTACTTAGCCCATATTACTGTATTTTCTCACTATAAATGTATGATGTGGAAATATTTCATTTCTTAGATGGAACCAAGAAACCTGGCAATAGTATTTGGTCCAACACTTGTGAGGACATCTGATGATAACATGACACACATGGTTACGCACATGCCAGACCAGTATAAAATTGTAGAAACACTCATCCAAAAAGTAAGTGGATGCATTTCATTATTTAAAAAATAAGAGCCTACACAGATAACACCGGCTTTTCTCTCACTGGACCAGTTTGGGTCTGGTATTTATCCATCAAAGTGTCATTTTTAGTAATGTCCACGTTAGATTGTGCCACTTTTGGGGTCTGTATTTCCTGTGGGGTTTTCACCTTTTTTATTTTAAATTGTAGCATGACTGGTTTTTCACAGAAGATGATGCTGAAGAACCCCTTGTAAGTATTGTGACATGAATACTTGTGTTCTAATTATCTTAGTTTAGAATCTGCTTCTGCTGCCTCTAGAATGTCTGTATATTTTTATTACGTCCCTGTATGGTTTGCTCTTCAGAAGCACATTTGCAGCTTTCCAGTCCTTGTAGTAATGAACTTTATTTTTTTTTTAAAAAGCAAGCCATGCATTTGTTTTAAAAGCATAAAGGAAAATAGGACACGCTTTCCTCGTGTTCTTCAGGTGAATAATGAAGTTTTCTAAATGCTGTTGAATCGTAATGATCTATTTGTGAAACGATGATGAAGAGATCTTTGTTTATTAACTATAGACAGCAGTTCAGGAAGAAAACACTGTAGAATCTCAGCCAGTGCCAAACATAGATCATTTACTCACCAACATTGGAAGAACGGGAGTATCTCCTGGAGACGTATCAGGTAACTCTTGCCTGGACAGTGTTAATCCATAGGCTAGAATAACCTACTCTCTTAACTCACTGTAACTCTCTCTTCCTATTTTCTTGTACTAATAAAATGTTTTCCTCTTTTCTGAAAGACCATTAACACTTCTGAAAGACTTGAATTGTTGATAATCATGCACGATATAATTGGAAAACTTTTTTGTATAACAGGAATTTGATCATTAAAAGATGAGGTTTGCGCATCCTACTTTATTTATTCATGGTAACCCATGCAATCATGATCGTGAGGTGAAGCAGATATGGTTTGTTGTGATGGCAGAAAGACTGATCTTCGGTGGTGGTCTAATATTGCTCCTTCCCAATGTTAGGAATGCAAAAAACTGAGTTATGTTTTCTTGTCAAGTGATGAACACTTGAAGTATGTTGCAGTATGTCTATACTAAAGCTGATTTCCTTCTGTTTATAAATGCCATCCTCTTTTGTGGCTAAGGACAAGCATTACAGGCTCTTTTTTGGTGACTTTTTTCCCTCCTCCCTTCACTGTACTATTGCACTAACCCAGCATGTTGTATCCCACAAATGTTATCCCTCCGTCTCTAGCTTTTGTTTCAGTTTTCAAAGGATTGTTCAGCACTTACTGAAACAGTCACTTTGTACTGACGTTGTAACAGGCGAAGTGGGAGGAGTCTATCACACGGTGATGTCATTAGTGGATTCTGTGATGTCAGTGATGGACAGCTGGAACTGTAGGAAGAAGGAGGACTGTTGCCCACACTGTAGCTGCCTTGTCTGCAGAAACCCCCGTTTCTTGTAAATGGAAAAAAACCCGAGTTGATCTGTGCTGTAAATTTTCTTTTAAGAGTATTTTAAACAGATCAATGCTACTTTTTAAAAGTTTTTCTGCTGTTTCTTGTTATCTCTGAAGCAGACCCTGAGGAGAAATAGCATGGTATGGTCTACCAGTCTTTCTAGTCATAAAGCATTAGCCATGTGTCAAAAAGGGGTGTGGCAGGGGGCTCAGCTCTTTCTTCCAAGGGAGAAAGTCCCTAAAGCTGGAACACGTCCACGTTCACATTTTTTAGTCATTGTGCTAGCCCCTTCCTACCCCCTTTATAATTGTATAATCTTGGGTTTTGCGAGACAGTAAAACTATGGTGTCCATTTTTCATTTCATAAAAGCGCTTGTTATGGAAAAGTACAAAACTGGTAGCTGCTGAAATCTAGCAGATTTTAAAATAAAATTTTACCTGTATGTAGTAAGAGGTGGAGGGAGTTCTATAACTGGGGTTTTACACACAAAACTATGACTTAATTCCTTTAAAAACTCACAAAAAGAATATGACCCCGAGAACCATGAT
This sequence comes from Pseudotriccus pelzelni, assembly GCA_035584735.1. Taxonomy (NCBI): domain Eukaryota; kingdom Metazoa; phylum Chordata; class Aves; order Passeriformes; family Tyrannidae; genus Pseudotriccus; species Pseudotriccus pelzelni. The sequence goes on from JAWMRA010000078.1 coordinate 16,045,993, forward strand.
TTGTACCTAGGAAGCCAGCTGTACTAAGACACCCAATTTTGCTTTGTGTATCCTGAATCTCAGGAGAGTACACAGTGCCATCCTGAAAAGGTCTCTCAGCTGCGGTTGTGCAGGGGCTGTATACTTAAAGCATTAAATAAACATTAGTATTTCTGTTTTCTATTTAGAAGAACAGGGCTCCTTTGCCATTCCTGTCATTGAGCTGGTTCTGCCTACAATTCACAGCATCTTTTCATGGCGGTGGCTTTCTGTGGTGCAGCTTGCATCTTTGTGAGCTCTGACAATTCACTCTGTTCTGATTTTTATTTGCTTCACATCTCGTTCTGTGCTTGTCTTTTTCATAAGTCCAGCAATGTCTGTAGTAGCAAAAGAAATTGCACAGAACTGAGCAGAATTTTTTTTTTTCATTTTTCCACAGATTCAGCTACTAGTGACTCAGCAAAATCTAAGGTAAATCATTTTGTGATATGTTGTAGTTGCAGGCTTCTGAATTCTTAGCTATCTGCTTGTTTTATTAAATCACTTGTATGTGTATGTACTACAGAGCTTATGTAGAATTTCTTGAATAAGTGGTAATACTGTTTTCTCATAACATAGTTTTGAAGTGGTGTACTGGAGAAGTATCACTTGTGTGCAGTCAGCTGCACACATCAGCACCTTTGTTCCAAACTCTCCCAGTTGTGAGCACTTATCTCCTTTTTGCATCTCATTCAGTAGAGGTAAACGTTCCCTGTTGCTGGCGTGCTACTCACAGCCAGTATTTATGCTTCCCTATTTCACTGAGACAAGTGTAATACTTAGAATTCAACCTGGTCTTCTTGAGAAGGAAACAGCTCCTCCTTTTATAGGAAGGCAAAGTTTGTAGTTAAAGGTTGCTCTGCAGAATCTCCCCAGGAAGTATCGCTGTGCTTGGGAGGACAGCCGTGTAGATGAGGGGAGTAACTCTGGTTCAGGGTGGGACGTCACAAGAGTGGGCATTTGTTCAGTCCTCAGTTTAATGACAAAGTTCTCATCTGACGTGTGGACAAGTCTCTGTCTCTTGGGCTGTTCAATGATTCCGACACTGGATGTCTGTAGCCCAGGGTGACAGGGCAGCACACAGCTGAGCTCAGCTTTATGCTGCTGTGCATTCTGGTGTGTCACTGGTGCCCCCCTTTGAGCTGAGAACAGGACTCGGTGCCTCCTTCTGGCTCACTATGGAGATGCCAGCACGGCTGCTCTGTGAGGGTGTTTGGTGGCTCAGCCGTTACCTCAAATAGTCCCATTTCCAGGACACCACGTCACGCTGCCTGTGGCAGCGGGGCAGGGAGTAGGAAAGGTTCGTAGCTTTGAAGCGGCCAGGTGGTAATGTTGTCGTGTAGTGAAAATAGTTTTTAATTCATAAAATGAAATAATTTGGCTTGTCCCTTTATTGCTTCTGTGCCATTCTAAAGGTAGACAGATTCCTCAAAAATCAGGAAGAAGTTTATTTCTGTTAATTTTCTACATTTGTGCCTAAGCTAGAGTTTTGAATAGCATTCATTTTATTGGAAGTAATGAATTGATACAATTTAAAAACTCAGTCTGAAAGGTGAAAGATGAATTGAAAAAGAGTTTGAGAAATTAGCCTTTTGGTGTAAGACCTTGAAAAAAGTGCTTGAAATCACACTCTTGGGACCTCATCTATGAAGCAGTTTCTGTGTCAAACCAGACTTGAAAAGGTTTCTTACTGCAGTAAGGGCCTGCTTGATTAGTCAGTCAGAAACTAAATAGCTGTATACACAAACCTAGTCTTTTTTAAGTTGAAGGGACTCAGATAAAAAGTGGAATTCTCAGGATGAAAATTGACTTCTTGGGCAGTTTAGACTACAGAAAGAGCATGGAAATGTTCCTGAATAAAGACAGACTTTATACTGTGAAGCTCAGGATGTGCTTTTAAACAGTTTCAGGCTAACGATTTTTCTTTGTGATTTTTAATTATGCCCTCTCTCTGTTTTTTTAACAGGGTTCTTGGGGTTCTGGAAAGGATCAGTATAGCAAGGAACTGCTTGTGTCCTCCATTTTTGCAGCAGCTAGTCGCAAGCGGAAAAAAACAAAAGAGAAACCACAACCAAGTAGTTCAGAGGATGAGCTGGATAATGTGTTTTTCAAGAAGGAGCTTGCAGAGCAATCTCGTGGTGACACAACAAAAGAGGACACAGCTAAAGGGGAATATGAAAGAGAGAGAGACATAGGAAGAAAACAGAGGATGTTTGTCCTGAAGGAAAAAGAGAACAGCAGTAAAAAAGAGGTGAATGTTGTAAAGGATGAAAAGAAGTCAGTAAAGAAAGAAAGTATCCTGTCAGAGGAACCTTCACTGCCTTACCATGAAAAATGTATAAAATCATCGAATCTCAATTGTCTGCAAACCATGCAGAAGAATAACCCAAAAATGCCTATTTCACAATCTTCTTCCCAGGTTGAGGAGACAGTGTCTGACTCCGGCACTATGCTAAGCACTTCCTCCCAGGCTTCCCAGCACAGATACTCATGCAAAAAAGTAGCCAGCCCTGAAATTAAACACAATGAGTTTTTAGCAGCTGATGTCAGCTCCATCACCTCAGATTATTCAACTACTTCATCTACTATGTATCTGACTGGTTTAGATGCCAGTATGCTGAGCCCTGAGGTGCAGTCAGTGACAGAAAGCAAGGGAGAAGATGCTGATGATGAGAGAAGTGAATTGATCAGCGAAGGGCGTCCTATGGAGACAGATAGTGAAAGTGACTTCCCTGTCTTTGCCACCAGCGCTGCTGCCGAAAGGCTTTCCAAAGGGAAAGTTTCAGAAGTGGTGAAGACCAGTCGGAGGAACTCAGAAGAAAGTGAAGTAAGTTGTACTGAGGGAAGTTCCACACCAAAGTTAGAGAGTCGCAGACTTTTTAGCTCACACAAACTTATTGAATGTGATACACTCTCCAGGAGAAAATCTGCGCGGCACAAAACGGACAGTGAGGGTTCAGATGCAAAGAGTGAGAAGGACTTGCCTACTGTGACCAAAATGTTTGACATCATGAAAAAAGGAAGATCCACAAGCAGTTTAGCTACATCAGCCAGAAGTGAGGCTGACAAACAAGAACCTACCTGGAGACTTAAAATTACGGACAGGTTAAAGCTGCGACTCAAGTCATCTGCAGATGACATGTTTGGAGTTGGGAATCCAAAAGCTAATTCTGCAGAGACTGCAAAGAGAAAAAATATCAGGCGAAGGCACACGCTTGGAGGACAGAGGGATTTCGCTGAAATAAGTGTCCTGAATGCTTGGAAAGCTCAGGAGCCAAGTCAGAGTAGAGAGAGAGAATCTGAGCTTTCAGCCGTGACTCGGTTGAAGCCCAAATGTCCAGCACAGGACCTCTCAATCTCAGACTGGCTTGCACGAGAACGTTTACGCACTAGCACAACTGACCTTAATACGGGTGAAACTGGAAAGCCCAGACTTGAGAACACTAGCTTAGCAGATGTATCAAAGGAAGATCTGCCCTCATCTGCAGACATGCAGGCAGATGAAGGCAGTTCTTCCAGCAGCTTGACTTCAATTAATAGAACACCACCGTCGGGACCATTTCAGCCACCAGACCAGGTAAATGGTGAAAATTATCAGAATATGAACAAAAACAACTTCAGCCCAGCAGTTGATGCCCATCCTCATAAACTGTCTGGGACCCAAGTGGTTAGATCTCGATTCTACCAGTATCTTTGAAGCGGGAAGGTATGTCCACTGCAGCAATTCATTAACTTACTGTTACACTTCCCAGTAACTCTGTGTGTGTGTGTGTGTGTGTGTGTGCGCGTGTGTGTACATATATATATATTTTTTCCTGTACTGTTGTTGTTATGCAGCCTTCATTTGGGCTGGTTTCATCAATATGCTCTGTGGAACGTCTTCACAGTGCATTACCACAGCCAGAAGAACACTAAAGTTAAAGTATATATATATATTTTAAGAAAAAGTATATTTGATGGCTGCATACAAATGTTGAACAAAGCATCTGATGCAACATGCTGTGTAGTGTATACATGATTTTCTGACTGAGAGTTGGCCTGGCATTAGTATGCAGGAAAATTGTTCTTTTGGTTTAGTCACTAACAAGTGCCTCATCATAAATTCATTTGGTTTGTTAGGGTGCCATATTGTTAAATTAGAGAAACTTATTACAAACAAATGAATGCATTTTACTGTTAATGAGTTTCATTACATTTTACAAATGTTAACACAGGTGGCTACAGAGCTTCCATTCCTTAGGCATTCCAGTAAATATTGGAGTTTTATATTTCCAATTTTAATACAGATTTTGAGTTTTATGTGACTTGAATTTCTAATCTTTCTGTAAAATAAGTAACTTAAATGTACATATTACATGTGTATCTTTTCTTCAGATACCAGATTTGATATAAATGTTGTAACATAGGCGTGTAGATAGTGGATACTGGATGGAACTGGTTTCTTTTATCGAGAATATAATTCTGCATGAAGACCTAATGAATCCAAACCTGTATCATGCCTGTGTGCATACCCACTTAAACACTGGAAATAAAATCGTTTTGGTGACTCTTCTTGTTGTTTGAATTCTTTCTGATTAGCTGTTTTAGAATGTCGCATTTACAAGTTGCAGTTGGCAAATGCTCTCACCAGCCCTGCACTTCCTCCTGGATGAAGTACACTTCTTTTCAAACTTTTGTTTGTGGGACAACACTGTGGATTTTAGCATGTGAGAGAGATTCAGTTGGTTAAATATTTTCATGTTGATACATAATTTGCATCTAAAGTATGTCGCAAGTTTATTTAATACGCAGGTTTTGTAGCCCTGAAAAAAAACATATCCCTGATCGTCCTCAAGAGTGAAGATCTGTATCTGCCAGTCGGAACAATACTGTAGTTTAGGTCTTGGGCTTTTTATAGTTTTAATTACAAAGATGAGTTTCTACCTTAAAAGCCCTTCTCTGTGTGAGCTCCATAACTGTTATTTTTTTCTTCTGTGTACTTGGACACCTCCTTGAAAACAAAGCAGCTGTTCTTTACTTTGGGTACCCCCATGTCTTACACTGTTGCTTGCTTGGCAGAGGATTAAACCTGTGTCCAGTGGAAAAGAAGGAATTGTGGTACTGGGATGTATTGGCTGACATGTTTCTAAGCAGACCTCATTTCTTTCAAAAGTGACTGTAACAGTGCCATGCTTTGATGTACTGTGGTTTTGATCCTTGTGAGGAATCATTTCAGGAATTGGGTGTGAAGAAAAGTGTCAGATGTGACAGTTGAGCTCTGGGAAAGTTCTCACCACATAATTGGGTCCACCTCGTACCAGGGCCCATAACAATGTTCTTGTGGTGTCCTTGCAAACTAAAGTGTCTTTTCCCCCCCAGAGTGAACAGGAAGCAGGTGCATTAGAAGCATTCCTGTGTGCCATGTGAGGAAGAAGGGAGGTGTTTTGTGAAGCACAGAGTAATTGATGATGATTTTTGTTTCAGTCCTAATAGTAAAGTGTATTTGAATGAGAGATTTCAAAATCACAACAAAATGTTGTGATGCCTCTGTAATGCTATTTATGAGCAAGCAGACATTGTCTTTTACTGGAAGTGCGTTTTGTCCCATCATTACTTTCAGAGGCTTGTCAGAATGTGTGCTGAGCATCCACAGTAAGGTGCAGGGGTCTTCTCAATGAAGCAGTGTACTTACAGAGCTACACAGGGGCCTGGGGCTCTGCATCTTACTCTTTGACAACCAGTTGGTGAATCAAGTTAATTTTCACTTTGTTGTGTTTATAGATGACTGATAATTTTAATCCTGAAGCTACATGCGTGGCCGCCAACGTTTATGCTTGAGAACGTAGAACTTTTATTGTATTGACTCAAAAAGAGCACAACATCTTCTGAAAAATTAGGAACTTACTAAAAATAACCCACAGAGACCAGGAATTGCATTGGCTGACAGTTCTGCGGGTACAAATTTAAGGCCTCATCAGCCTCCATGATATTGTCTGCTGCTGCACTGGCAGCGTGGACGCTGCAGGGCAGCTGCAGAAGGAGCTTGGACATAAGTCAAGGATATCCATGGGGATGTAAGAAAGGGATTACAGCCATTTGGACCACCCCTGCTCCACCGTTCTCGGGTACATCAGCTCTTGAAGGAGATGACCTGGCAGGCAGGGCGGGAGAGAGGGAAGCTCTGGGGAGGCCCTCAACTTGAAGGGGAGTTGCAGGGAGCAAATCTGTCAGGTGCATCAGGGAGAGGAGGTTACTGAGCTCTACCTTAAGAAACTAGTGTGTGACTGCATGTCTGAGTCTGGAAAAACACTGATGCTTTTTATGCTCTTTAAAGACTGCCAAGATTTGGAGCCGCCTTAAATTTCGACCAGTGTGGCAGGAGATGGCAGATATTTTTAGGAGTCATTGTTATGCTCTGATCTTAACAGCAGCTGCCTCAGACCCTTACCTGTAATTCTTTTTGACTGTATTGGGTTTTATTTTATTTCTGTTCCCCCTCCCTCCCTCCCTCCCCCCGCGTTGAACAGAAAGGTGACAGTCTGACTGACTCAAGAAGGGAAGTGTGTGTATACATTAGGCTGTCCTGAGGTAGATACTGTTAGTGCCGGTATTTCCTCTGGAAGCTGGATTCAGTGGGATGGGCAGTTCCACAGGGTTGCAGTGCAGGTGAGGTGGGTGGGGACCTCTGGGCATTTCCTAGTCCACCCCCATCTCAGTCAAGTACAGCCAGAGCATGTTACTCTGGGCTGGGGCTATGGTGGGGTTTTGAATATTTCCAAGGATGGAGGCTCCACAACCTCCCTGTGCCAGCATTTGATCACACTTACAGTAAAAAGGGGCGCGTCTTTTATGTTTAAGCAGAACTTCTTAACATTGTCATTTGTGTCCATTTTTTGTTTCTCATTTTGCCATCAGAAAGATTCAGACTGGCTTGAAAAGTACTTCTGGTCTGAGGACTGCTTGGAGCTGTGTAGCTGCAAACTGGGACAGGCCTAGGCTGAGATCTGAATGGGAAATAATGGAAGTATGAATTGTGTTGGTAGCAATAGTGTTTGGATTTTTAAAGTGGTTCCTAACAGCAGCTCCTGCTTCAGTGAGGATTGGTGGTTTAGTCTGAACTGCCTTTTCTGGATTCTGGTAGCTGGAAGGTTCTGTATGGCTGCTTTTTAAGACTTCACAGGGCTTGTTAAGGTCTCCCTAAGTATTGCTCACAGCACTGATAATGTGGAATTAAGACATGGCCACAGTTCAGTTAGTTTCTTCTTTTGTGCTGCTGCAGAGCTGAAGGAAAATTCTTTGCTGAGCTGCACATAAGCATCTCAGATTCCTCTCTGCAGCGTCTGAGAACAGCTTCTCCACTTTGTTCAGGCAGGATGAAAGTTTGAAATGTGGCATCATCTGCTACAAAAAGCTGTGATCATGTTTTCAAAGACAGGTCATTACACCATTCTCATTTACATACTAATCAAGCCATTAATTGTGCCAGCCTGTGGAAATAAGGGTGTAGGCTGATGCATGGCTGGGAGCAGGAATGGCTTAAAACAGGCCTGCCATCGTTAAAGTGGTGCATGTGCCTGTGGCTCCCAGTCACGAGGTTGTAAAAATCTGCCTTGACCGCCTGCTCTTGAACCCGTGAGATTTTAAGCATGATGGAAGAGCTGCCTCTTAGTGGGGATGAGATGGATTTTGACCCTCTACACCTGTAGGTAGAAATGTCCTGCACACCCCTCCTTTTTCGTGCTCTGTGTATGTATCCTCTTCTGCTCTGGCTTCCCACCTGTGTCCTGTCCTGTGCAGGGCCTCTGTGCTGTGAGGGGGCTTGCTCTGAAGTTCTGGGCTGGCTCAGACTACAACAGGCAGCAGGAAGGTCCTGCTCACCTTCCAACTCCTTCCATCTCGAAAAGGAGTGGTGAACTGCCTCTGTTCTGGTGTGTCAGAGCAGTGAGGCCAAGGGCTGCTCTGCCCTATTGCAGAGGTACCTGCTCCGTGGCTCTTGTCCCAAAGTCCAGCTGCAGCCAGTTCTACCAAAACTGCTCTTTCTAACTGCTTTGCAGGGAGAAACCTGGCTGTTTTTCATCAGTGACCGGTGCTGAGTTCTGTGCTCAAGGTATTTATTTCCAGACTTGATGATTTTTCTAAATACTCTGCCCAGTGTTCAGAACGTTCCTGGTGCTGAGCTACAACCTGTGCATGGCTCCTTCTTGCCTGCATTTGTGAATGCCTGGCAACTTCATTGCTCCACAAGCAGGATGGCGAGGGAGCGTCACTGCCTGACTCGTGATGGTGCTGGCAGTGCTGCCTGTGCTGGGATGATGTGGGTTGTGTGCTGGCTGAGCCTGTTGATGGTTTCCTGGCGAGTGCTGCACCTCAGCACTGAGCAGGTGCACAAAATGTGAAAGGTGTGCAGGTCGCAGTGTAGCCAAGGCCTCAAGTGGGTGTTGTGTTCACTCCCTGACGGCAATTTCCACATTCACCACCCCAAGCAATAATTCCCTGTGAGTACAGCACTGCCTTTCTGCCTCCTGCACACCAGTGACTGTGCAGGGTCATTGGTTATTTGTACAACCACGGTCTGTGTCTAAGTTCAGCCCGATACAGAGAATGTGCTGCTGTAGGCCCTTGCCTGAAGACGCAGTGGTGGGAGCAGTGCCAGAGCCATTGGGGACCCTGCCTGCTCGTGGGGGATGTCAGACTAACAAAATCTGCTATGCCCATCATTTAGCTTGAGCTTGCATTTTGGCTGCATATTGTGAAGGAGGAGTGTGGTATCAGGCCTGCTGGTGCTCCCTGTGTGTGCTGTCCCTGCTGTCTGTTGTGTGGGGACCTGGTAACAAGCTACGGCATCAGACGAGGTGAGTTCCTTCAGAGCAAGGGAGTTGTGTACTCAGCATGTGAGGAAGTAGAAAACAGATCTGGCTTTGGAGCCACCAGTCACAGCTGCTCCATAGTGGCTGGAAGAGAACTGGCTTCACTCTGGTGGTTCAGTGCGGGTGCTCTGAACGTGCCTAATGCTTCACTTGGGCTTCGGAGCCACCCAGCCTGTCCTGGGCTCGGCTCAGCCCCGCACTGAAGCTCCTGTGCTCTGCAAGTGCCGGGGGGCCTTTGCTGCCACAGCGGCCGAGGGGATGGCACTCAGCATGATCCTGCTGGAACCAGACTGTGAGTTGTGTCTGCCGGTATGAGCTAATGTTTACATTCTCTACTTACTCGCCTGCATGGGATGCACCATCTGAGGGCACAGCCTTGAAATGACACTTCTAAGAAACTTCCCTTTTCACAAGGGGTAACAGAACAAAGAATAATTAAAGATGAAAAAGAAGATACCTCAGTCAGTCAAAGGTTTTTCTCTCCTTGCTGGTTTTCTAACTGGGAGTTCCAGCAATGAGCTTTAATTGTAAAATTCATAATTATGAATGGCTTTAATCCAGGGAAAATAAAGTCAGTTTTTCTCCTGATGGCTTAATGCTCTCAGGCAAACAGCTTAGCAGCTAATTGAGACCAGCCGAAAAGTTATTAGTGACAAAATACAAATATATAAGCATGCAGCCCTTTATTTTTGTAAAGATCTTTGCTTATCATAGTTCTTGTATATTACATTATGGTGTTATACAAATAAATTTATTTACAAAATTATGACCTATGCAAGTTTCTCGCCCTTTTCCTATTTAACTGATATCCATCTTTTTCAACCCTTCCCCATATATATTTTTAAGCATGCATAAAAATTAACTTTGGTGTGGTAAAACTACTCTATGTGCCCAGCCACATACAGTATTTCTTTATTTATAGATATTTATAGATATGTACAAAAGTTTGCCAGTATACAGAACAGTACTGAAGTGACCATTTTAAAATCCACAATGCAATGCATTTAATGGGCTACCAGGTCTCAGTAAAATAAAACTGAAGGAAAAAGGGTGGATTTAGCTAGGAAAAAAAGTAATCAGCAACTATCTATATGTGTAAAACAATTTATTTTTCCTTGGCTGGCAAATTCTTAAATATAATCTGAATGGCAGTGCAATAGGTTGAGTTGCCTCACACACATAAAGACCAGTCTTGTTTTGTTTCTTGTGTAGAGGTTTACTGTCCAGCATACTACTTTGAAATGTACATTACAATAGTATCAAAATGTTTTGGCAAAAAGATCGTGAAAGCAACCATGACATTTGTTGACAAAAATAGAAATCTGTAACAAAGCTAAATAACACCAAAATAAAAGAAAAATATTTTAGTTTCAGTTTTACAATTGAATATAATCACACTTTAGTATATCTCTGTTCACTTCTAGACCCCATAATGAAAAATAGCTTTATACAAAACAACTTACTAAATTTTTAACCGTACAATTCCCCATGCTCAGTACACCGCTGTGCACGTGCAGTCAAGTTCACTCACACACCTTCACACTTTTTTGTAAGAGGTGCTGCCTAGAGGAAGAAAATGCTCTTTTATCACTACAACAGCAACAGTTTTCCAAAAAGCTTCACTCTAATCTAGTGTAGTAATTCAGTATTTAGCACGTGATTAGTATTAAGCCTCCAGCAATACAGTTAAATGGTTACATTCCCTGGTTAAAATACTGGCTGCAGATTCTTTGAAAGTGAACAAAAAGCCTTGGTGACCTGGCAGGTGTGCTGTGCTTAGCCTTTAGGATGGCTCCTTGACCGTGGATGGGGCGGACTTGCCGGCATTTCCATTCTGTGCCTTGTAGCTGTTGAAACTAGGTGTGTGGATTGTCCTGATGCTCTTCATACCTTGGTTCAGTGAAGGGGGGGATAGAGAGGAGGGGGGGGAGGTAGAGGAGGAAGGAGGGGGTTGCCGGCCGTGTTGGGTCTGTAGTGAGAAGGAGAGATGGTGACCTTTCCCTGGGTAAGTAGGGCTCTGAAACTTGGAGGAGCCGTTAGAGACAGAGGGGATGAGGGAGGTAGAGTAAGTTATGCGACCTGTCTGAGGACCGAGAAGGTTGGAGGAAGGAATGGAGGTTTTAGTAGGTGGATTAAGAGGGTTAGAGCTGTCACCGCTAGAAGCAGGTGCTGAGCTGCTTTTCCCAGAAGTGGGAGAAAAGGCTGGGATCTTAGAAGCAGGTAGGGTAGGGGAAGTAGCCTTACAGTCCCCACCAGCTTTCTTAGCACTTCCATTAGCCTGCAAATAAAGACGGCAGGAGACAGTTTGTCAGAAAGCCAGTAACATGATAAACCAACAGGACCTGGGAAAACAGCCCTACAGAGAAACAGAATTAACAGTTCAAGGCCTGAGCTAAGTCTTGCAGCCGTGGACTGGACCTGGTAAAAAACCCAAAGTGCCCAACGAAGAGTGCATAGAGAGAATGAAAGCCAGCAGAGCTTTGTGAGAAGGCGTGATCTATGGGTTACAGACCAGTCACTACGAGGGTCATGCTGGGTTATTAACGTGTGAATAGACATGTCTGGCTGGAGAGTTAATGTGCACCTACTGCCACCTCTACACCAACAGGTTAGTGTCCAAGGCTTCCTGTAAAGACTCTCCGAACAGAAGCATTCCCAGTTCTCTTAAGGAACCACCGCATTTACCAAATAGAAAGTAAACATATAGTTGACAACTTAAAATTACAGCTGAATATCACAGTTAAAAAGAAAAAAAAGGCCCCAAACAAACAAAACCAAACAAAGAAACAAAAAAAGAAAAATAAAAAAGCAGCAGGTGTTTTATTGCAGACATGCATGCACAAGCATGGTGAAAAGATCAGTACTGTCATGCCCCCAGGATCCAGGACGTCCAGTTAGACCTCAGGCATCCGATATTTGGTATAATCTCAGTCAGTTACTGGAGTTTAAATAAACAAACAACATGAAATGTCCATCCAAACACCGGGTTTAGGGTAAAACTACCTGTCTGTATTGGCGTGGATCCTGCAGCTTGTGCTGTTTGCCAGATTTCTCCATGCTTCCTTGTCTAGTTTTTGAAGTCATGGGGACTGGCATCCGGCTTGTCTGGGAGGCAGCGCTGGAGCCCTGCGGAAATGAGTGGAGGGGCAGGGAGGGGAGACAAGGAGAAGGTGTGATCAGTACCGGAGTGCTCCAAGAGAGGGCTGCACACCATGCGCCAAAAAAAAAAAAAAGCCACAGTACTACATGCAGGGAAAGTTCAGGAGCTTCACACCGCAGGTGTTAATTTCCAGAATCAAATGGAGAAAACTGCTCAGCTACTGATCAGCCTGGATTTCATGTCAGTGACGCTTGTCATTTCACACAGCAGATTATTCGGCCCAGCTCCCCTGCATTTGCCCATCACCAATCAGCAGCGGAGATTAAAAAAACCCAAAAACCATTGGTCTATTAGCTGTTAGACACCTTGTGGGGAGCCCAAACAAGCCACCTGAAAGGAAGCAAACAAATCACAAGACCCTCTTGTTTAATGGTGATTATTGCAGATTTTAGAAAGCAGCTGGAGGTTTGATTTCTTGGACTAAGGTACCTTACGTGAAGTGGCTGGGATTGACGCAGGGGGCTCTACGCCAGCAAGGCTCTCATCCAGCACTACACGCTCTCGGGATGGGGTCTCGGGTACTATCTGGGCAGAGAAGGGGACAGTGCTTCCCTCAGAGGTGTATGTGTTTTCAGGGATAGGTTTTGGACTCATTTCACTGATGGTGTTTTCCAGCTGCTTTATAGTCTGCTCAAGGCTGTCTAGTGTCCTGTATGTACTCTGTCGAATTTCATCAGTCCTAGACAGGGGCACTGCAGCTCCAGAGGGTCCCTCTTGCTTCCCAGAAAGACTTTTGTCACTCTCCTCAGGCTGAGACCTAGTGATTTCAAATCTCTTTGCTTCCTTGTGCTGTTTCAGGGTCCCATCTTCCTCCTCTTCTTCATAGACCACAACCTGCAAGGTTTTCTTCCCTGTCTTGGTTCCTGTCCGTATTGCCTGTGTCAGAGCAGCCAGCTGCTTTTTAGGGAATTTAAACTTGAATTTTTTCTTAGAATCCTGCCTGCTTCCAAACTGATCGGCAGAGTCTGAGTTTGCTTCTGTGTTTAGCCCATAGATCTGACGGTATTTGTTCAAATTTGTCTTCGTGCTTTCCTCTTCTGCAGGAGGTCTGCTTTCTGCGGAGTCAGACTGAAGGTTAAACAGGCACGGCTCCTGGAAACTCCGAGCTGCCGAATGCTCTGCAGTTGCTTTTCTGTCATTAACTACTGGTGGCTCTTCCTTCTGGCTCTCAGAGACTTTATGTGTTTCATTGTCTTCCTCCTCCTCTTCCTCTTCTATCTTTTCATCTGTCATCATTTTTTCCAGCTCCTCATCACATTCCTCAAAAATTGTAGAAAGCCGTTTATATGCTGACCTGATATCCATCGGTTCATCAAAAATGATGATGACAGGTTTTTTGTCCAGACACACCACTGGCTCTTCACTGTCTGTGTTCTCTGGGATACCCTTCTCTGATGCCACATCCTTCCTCGCATCGATGTTCACCGTTTGCACATCTCCTCCTTTCCGGCTGACTATATCATGAACTTCCCCACTTGAGAGGACCTGCACAGCCGTTTTGGTAATCATGAAGGCGATGTTTTCTGTGGGTGGGCTGTCTTCACTTGGAGAGGTGGCTGGAGAGTCTGTCTCTTCAATGCTGTTCACACTATTACTTCTGGACACTTTGGGTCTTAGCACAACCTGACCGTAGTTCACTGCAGAACCTTCTTGCTCCTGCGAGGCAGGCTGAAGCCCTGCAGCCTCCTGGGTGTGCCTCACGAGAGGGGCAACGCTGCTGACGGGGATGGGCTTGCTCGTGCTCTGCAAGGTTTCACCCTGGGGCAGGCCCTGGTGAGCATCTCTGGAGAGTCTGTAGTTTGGCTTTTGTTTTCCAGTTTCAACAGCTGGAATATGGGATCCTAAAATATCTTGAGCCCCTCTTCTTTTGTCATCCTCTGGCAAACTGACGCCAGACAGGTTTGTGCTCATATTCTGAAAGTTTTTGTTAGAATAGTCTGTACTGTCTACAAACAAACCCTTGCTAAATGTAGGACTGTCATTCATTGAAAAGCCAATTTTACTGTCAGCTGTACTGGATGAATCAGAACCCAATTCTTCTTCAGTTTTCCCTTCCCTCTTCTCTTTAGGATGATCACTATCTGTGGGAGATCCTGTTGTAGCCCCATACACCTAAGGGGGAAAGTCGGATTACTTAGTTATTCAGGGCTTTTACCTTTACAGGACTTTTTTTTTTTTTTCCCCCAAAATGAGTCTCAAGGGAAGCGCAGACCTCATGAACTCACCACTCCATTTACAGCTGCAGAGACATGTCTGAAGTTGTCATCTGAGTTCTGTCTCTCATCGGGGCAAAATTCCAAATTCTGGCAGAACAGTGCATGATGTTACTGCTTTGTGCTATGCATGTGGTCAGGATGGGATGTTACCTTGTTTTAACAAGGCCTCCAGAATATGCAAAAGCACACTAATTCCCTTATTTCCAACACAGTGCTACCTTGACCCTTACAGTTAAAAAAAAATCCCAAGTTTTTACAAGATTCAAGATGAAGAGACTCACATATCTGATTATGTTCTGCCGGGATACATCAAAGAAAGCCTGATGTGGAAGGGCTGACAGCAGGAGGCTATGGCTTGCTCACTCTCCAGAGAGCCAAACATGAGTCTGGCTTACCTTGAAAGGAAGTTTTATACCAGTAAAAGCTGATTTTCAAGTTACATTTTGCTGCTTCTAATGTTGCTCACACCTGAGCAGCGCTGCTCCATCACAGTTAATATCATTACAGGCTGAGCAAATTCCTTGCTGCAGTTTAAAAAGTATTCCTTCAAAATTATCTGTGGCACCCTGCAGTGCTGGTTGAAGTGCAGAATGAAATACTGAACTATATTATACCAGAAACTCCAAACACCACACAAAGAGGTCACCCACTGGCTCAAAAGTAGTATATTCCCAGCAATACAAATTCAAGGGGACATTTTTCTTTATTTTCAAGTGATGACGCCTCAAGATGCTGTTTCATAATACCAGGCTTTTCTCTGGGGGTTGGTTTAAGTGCTAGTGACAGCTTAGGATAAACAGCAATCACCAGGGTGAGGGAATGACCTGAGGAGAGACACCATGCCTATGAAAGAGCACGAGAGAAATCTACAGTCAAAAGACAACTCACCAGCAAAGAAATTAACTTGGCCTCAAGTGCCTGAAGACAGTGAACCAAAAGCGATACTGCTGACATTGCCTGAGACTAGAAGCTGACTCCTAACACACCAGAAGACAGATTATACTTATATAAGCATCAAGATGTGCAGAACTGTCAGGAGCACTGCTCTCCCAATGGAGACGAATGAGAGACGGTACAGAAATCACCAGGCTGGCTACTGCATGCACTCCCCCCGCATTCTGAGGGTCACCAGGTGTAGCTTCTATACTTCATGATATTATATGCTGTCTGAGGATTTTACACAGAAACACTACACACACAATCAAAACACAGGAGTGAAAAAGTCAGCAATAGACCAGAACCACAGTTCACCTCTACAAAGGCTTGTTCAGCAGTAACAAGGCTGAACAGCTGCTCCATGGATACCTCGATATCCCTCCTATTTCTAAAGAAGGAGGAGCTGTCATTCAACCCAGCACAGGCAGTAAGACATCAATGGGCAGACTGACACTGTCTGCACTTTGTGCTGAGAGCCTGCACTGGAACAAAACACCAAGGCTTGTAATCCCCAACTTGGTAAGTGGTGCCTCCCAGTTCCATTACATGTCAAACCCCCTTGAATTAGGCCAAGTCACTTAATGGCACTTGTTGCCTATGGATGTGCTGACTGTATCTTTTTTAGCAAGTTCCACTTCTCGTTCCAAGCCTCAGTGCAACATCTTGTGGTATCATTGTACAACATATCTCATTTTAGGAACTGCTGCCTTTCTACTACAAAAATAAAACTGCAACTACATTAATTTCCTCTATGAGTTTATCATGACCATAAAGTTCCATATTTAAAGCCAATAAACACTTTCTCATGTCAGATTACAAAAACAGATCTCATTAGCCTTAATTTCCTGAACTCTGTGTTATTCAAATAAACAGCAGCTTATAGCAACTACTTGGCAGCACCTTTCAAAGAAATGTTTGTGTTACAGGATGTGCAGTGTCCTGAGTGTTTACCCAGAACTTCATGTAACAATATGATCTTTTCATTCTCTCTCCAGTAGCAAAGAGGATGAATTCACACTTTTTTTATATCTGCAACATTGTCATACACTCCACAACAAAGCAATTTTTCCCTCATACCCACTGACTTAATTTACCCTCCCCCAGTCAGGTGTTTGCAGCTTTAGACCAGAACTGCTGTTTGGGCACCTCAAAGCCAAGTCCTTGAGTGCAATGCCCTGACCTTACACACAAAACACATGGCAAAGTTAAAATGCTGTGCTGAAGAGCTGTGTGTCCTTCTCCTCCGTAACCCTCTTCACTGCAAACTACTGTCTGGCCGACAAGTTGTCACGTCTGCATGACCGCCTAAACCCAGCAGTGACACAACTTCGATGCAAAAAAGAGGCCTGCAAGGGCAGAAATATTTGTCCTTTTCTTATCCTGCTCATTTGCTGCCCACTAAAACCAATCAACTCAACTGCCACCTCCAGTGCAGACACAGCTGTGAAATTCACCCCAGCTTGGCTACAGCCCCAGATATGTGGCACCTCTTTCTGAGTCGCACAGCTGAAGAGTGAATTTTGGGCATTAACTTTTAGCATAAGGGCGAATTCTGCTTATCCACCTTGACTCTGTCAACCAATAAACTGAATGGGATTTCTGGATATCTAATAACTATTTCTGGGACAAACAAATGAAATAAAATACAGCAGAAGTTCTCTAAATTGGTTCTAGAGACTGAGAGGAACCATTAATTCCCCTCTAAGAGAATCAAGCTTAGGAGAGATGCTTCACCATCCACTGCTAGAACAGTACAGGATGAGCACCTCTTTGGCAGAAACTGATGGATTCTCTTTTAATCTTGATTTTACAGAATCATAAAACTTCATGCAAGCATTGTATAATCGCTGATGAGACACAAAATGTAGCTTATTGTAATGTTCCATATGAGAGTTTGTGAACCATACTGAGATAAAAGGAAGGAAACCACTGAGCAGTGGTGGGTGGGTGTTAAAAAGAACAGGACATGAGATATAAGATTAGTTTTGAAGGAAAGAAGGTTATGCCAAGACCGGGTGGCATGTTTACAATTGCCACTTGTTACCTTCTTTTCCTTGTGATGCATTAAAGTCCCAGGCCTTATGTCTTTAACATGTGTATCATTTCTGGACTGTTCAGCATGACTGTTTGAGTTTACATCCATAAAAGAACACTTCTGGAAAGCCTAGGAAATAAATACTGCAGGTTATCAGGAGACCAACAATTTTTACACAGAAATGTCTGGAGATGACTGACTACAAAGAGAGCATTTTTTTTTGACAGTCATAGGTCAACAATGTTATCTACAAGCTTGTGAGATAATAGGCTGATAGTATAAAATATCTAAGAGAAGCAGGGCATCCTCTCTGGTCTGCCAAGACCACACTCTAACCTCATGCTGACCTTAGTGCTCCCTGAGGAGGATGGGTTTGATTTCTGGTTTTGCAGATGGGGAGATGAAGACACACCAAGGTGTTACAGACTATCCAAATTTAAGTAGGAAGCCCATGACAAAATTTGCCTTGAGACAGTACCTACTTCCTAGTGGCTGACAGTCATGCAAGACTTATATAACTCCACTTCTCCCCACACAAACCTTTATTAGAACTTTAGCCACGGAGATCTGTCTTTACCACGATCTTCACTAATGCACCAGACGGTGACAGTCCCAAACATATGGACATCGTGGACCACTGGCCTTGCACCATGTGTACCCCAGTGCATGGCCTGGACTTTTTAGCCCTTTATTTCACTCTCCACCCTCCATTTCTTTTGAGTTTCTCTATGCAATTGGCTCTAGATCTGGAGGAGCAAAACTGTCACTGCCACTATCACTGTGCAGTGCTGGCTGCAAATGTGCATCCCTGGAATTTCTGTAGGCCTCTACTAGCATAGCCTGCCTTCAGTGAGATGTACAGGCAGGACATCTCTGCTGGCCAAAGCGAAGAGGGAGAAGTGCTTACAGGAGTCAGACACACCGTGACATGGAAAAAGATGATATTTTTATACCATGTATTAGGGAAATTAATGAATTCCTGGCAACTCATGAAATTAAGAGCCCTGACTAAGGCCTGTTCTTTAAAGACTGTAATCTTCATATGTATTGCATGTTTATGCAAAATCAGTAAAGTAAGAATAATTTAAAAAATACAGTGCAAAAAATCGGGATGCAGAGTTTCTTCTGTTTTTCCACCATATCCCATTTGTGTTTATAGACCAGTGTACCTAAGATGACATGAAACTAATAGAAAAAATAGTGTTGCTCCTCATAATACAGGATATGGACTTTTCCCCACAAGTAGCTTACCTGTTTGTGAGACCAGTGATGTAGGTTTGAGTTAGGCATCCTCAAAGTCCTTCAGGCTTCAAGTGACAAAGAAGCCACTATTTCCCTTTGGTAATTTGTTAATTTATCTACTTTACTCTGAAATATTTGTAACAATCTCCAAATACATTTTGTACTACAGCACCTGCTTATTATTATGCCTTTTTCTGCTGTATTAAAAATCTGTACTCTTTCAAACCTTCATATCAACAGTCTTTTCAAATGAGGGACACATGGATACTTAGCCATGGGTGCAGCAGCCCAGTGTTGATCTCACTGATCCTGTACACATTGATGAGAACACTCTCTGTTCTCACATCTGCATCTAAAGCAGACACAATTTTGTAGCAACAGCACTGACCTGGGAGCTCCTGTCAACTTGTTACTGCACCTCCTGTTTCCTTTCAAGACATGCAGTTGTGGCCTGGACTATATGTTGTTGTTGTTCATGTGGACTTTATAGTCCACATGACCATTACGTGATTGCTCTCATATTCACTAGTTTGAATTAAGATGATTTACACAGTAGGGATTTTAAATGTATTTCCAGGCTCTTGATAAAAGTACAGAGTGACCCTGGGCCTGTAGCTGATCCCTACGGGACCTGCCTATAAATACCTGCACCAAGGGCAGCACTTTCAAACCCAGTCAGCTCTCAACTGTCCTATGATAGGGGTTTTCTGGTATAGTCTAAGGTATGACATTTTTATCAGAATGTTGTATTGTGTTTGATCAAAAATGTTTATAGTATATAATTCAGTTTAAGCAGTTAAACCTGTTACCTGATCAAAGAGCGCTGTTTGCTTTGACAGATCTGTGCTCCACTGCATTGTGTTTGCTGCATAACTTTTTCTATCTGTCCTTTAGCTCTTCACTGATTGAATCTTGTACATCATTTCCCATTTTTCTGCCTATGATTGATATCAAAATAATAAGCCTGTAGCTCCTAGATCAAGCAATTTGCCCTTTCTAAAACATGGTACTCTCTTAACCTTCTAAAATACAGCTGGTATTCGGTATCACTTTAAAATGACTATTCCTAGTCCCCAAAACTATCATTTAAACACGCATCCCTCTGTTGAGCAACCACATTGAGAAATCCTCCTTGGCTCCTCTCAGCCCCCCTTTCAGACCTCGACCTCCCCTTCACTGTCACCAGCTGCAAGGCAGACGGGTTGCTTTCCTAGAGACAGGAGATGACACAACAGTTTCCCTGTCCCCAGCTCTCCTGTCCCACTGGACATTAGCAGCTGGGCCCTGCAAACCAGCCGTCTGAAGCACTGGTGGGTGAGAACAGTGCAAAGGGGCAGACATAGCAGTTACTGCTTGATGCCCATGTCTGCTGTGCTGCAGGTGCTCCCTGGGCAGCACCAAACCCGCCTTTTGGCAGGTGGACAGCAGGAATCACCTCATGCCGTGACAGTGCTCTGAAACACACTGTCAGAAGTTACAGCCAGTTAAGCTGACCCACCTCTCCATTCCTCATGTGGGCATAGAAGAGGAGAGCAGGTGCCCCTGGGAAGCTGGAGCTCATGATGGCAACTGGAATAGTTGGCTTTTACAGCAGCATGGCCATCACTGCAGTAAACAGGCCTATGTGATGTTAAGTGAAGGACCAGCAAGAGAGCACTACTTCTATGCCACTGGCAGAGTGATGTACCAGTTACACAACAGGGAACAGGCAAAGTCTCAGTGCTCAAACACTGCAGGAAACTTCAGACCATAGCACAGAACAAGTAAGCCCAGCCCACCAGGAGCACAGCCTGTATTCTCTGTTCCCACCAAAGTTAACAAAGCTCTCAGCACCTTGCCAGTCTGGTACTAGCTAAGCAATACTAGGCCAGGGACAACACCACCAAATTCACACCAATATTTTACTTGTCCCACCTACCTTTGCAGGCTTCTCCAGTGGCAGCTAGTACATTCTTGATCACTCTCTCAGCTTCAGATCTCTCAAACAAAATTTGGGTGGTACTTCCAAAAAGTGTACCACTCAGTGCAACAATGTGGGACTGGGTGAGACTGGCAGATCTACTTTCCTTTATGTTCTGAGCTAGAAATTGTGCTGGGGCCCTTGAAATTATAGTGGGCACAGGTGTCTTCACGAGCAACCCAAAAGGCATACCTGTAATTCAGCCATTATTTTATCTCCTTCCTCTTCCTCTTCATCTTTCGCAGCTGATGCTATAGCATGTCCTGTGCTCCGAGACAACGCCTGATCCTCTTTAGGGGCTTTGGATTGTGCTATTTGCCCAGCATCCTCACTGCATTCCTACAAGCAGATAAAGCACAGACAGATGATATAGTTGAGCCCTCCTGACACAAAGCAAACACTGAAAATTCAACACGCAACTCCCCTATTGCGAGGTCCCCCTTCCTGCTACTTCATCAGTTCAAAAGCAACCAGTATTGCTGATGTTGTTGCGTGTTCACAGGTTAAAAAGCTTCCTAACTTGGACTTCCCTCCACTTTCTTCAGAGAACAGAACAGATGGGGAAAAGAAACCCAAAGAAACTAATTTGCAACATTTCTGTAAAAACACTTTCAAATCTGAGCTGATCGTCCCCATCTGTCTAAAGCATGTGCTTTTTTTTTAAATTATTTTTAATCTTCTTACCACTCTAATGAAAACAGCCTGTAACTTGCCTTCTACATTGCTAGGAAATATGAGCAGCAAGACTCCTGTAAACAGAACTGGTCAAATCCTACTTGTTCATTTGGCCTAAGAGAAGTGTATCCCGGTAAGCAGTTTCAGTAGCTCTCCAGGACATAGCTCTGTCTCAACATTATTTTATAGCCCAAGCCTGTGGCCTGTCTCTCTGCCAATCACTCCTCAACAGCCTGACTGCCTGGAGTATGGATCATCAAACCTTGACAGCAGCAGCCTCTTTTCTGGCTGTATAGACAACATCTCCCGATCTCGTCGTGGTTAGTCCTGACCCTGGCAGGTAACTGCGCCGTGGAGGTGGAGGAGGTGGAGACTTTGTCAGCTTGTCATTATCCTGTTCTCCATCAGGAACTTCTTCTGCAGGCAAACAGAGCAGCACAAAGTAAGCATAGGCGAAGGAGAAGAAAACAACATTTGCATATCTGCCTCAACTGGAAAGACATTTAGTTTCACTTTTCTTACTACTATTCCAGGAATGCAGAGTTTCGCCTTTGAATTATCATATAAGAGCCCTATATATATATATGTTATTCTTACCCAAGAAGATTCAAATACCACATACAAAGGCTGAGCAGAACGAGCCCTTGCTATCTGAGGAGAGTCTTCCAAGAGAAGACCAGTTTCTCAAACTGGCATTCCCCCAACTATGCTTCCCCACCAGCTGTCACTTCCTCCTCCCCACTGTCTCTGGACAGCTCTTTTTCTAGAAGCAGCATTACCCTGCTCGTGACCTGTCCCTATGTGTTCCTGTTCACAGGTCTAATACATGGCAAAAGCCACCATTTTCACACTGCTGTTTGCAATGTTAGACCACTTCTTTGGTCAATACACACTACTTAGTTTTTAATTACATCAGATGTAGTCCTACCAGCTCAAAGTAAGACCTGCTGCTGTAAAAGATGCTAAAAAAAGCTGTTTAACAGACTATGATGTAGGGCCTTTGCAAATCCTTGCGCTCCTTTGAATAGGCACAACCCATGACTCTCAAACTGGCAGTGGCTCTGACTGCAAGAATGTCCAAGTTTTTCTCCCACTTAATGAGTGCAAGGCTGGATGACAGACATGGAAGACACAAAGAGAGCATGATTCCTACCATCTCATTCACATCTCTGAGACACTCAGCCATCTCCATCTTCAAAATGAGAGATAAGAAGGAGGAATACAGGCAAAAGAAATTGTCAGTGAGTGTGGCAGGTGCACAGGTTATCGAGGCTAATTCCCTCCACATCCCTTACCTGGAGTCATTAAGGAGGTCAGTACAGTGACACTGGGCAAGACATAAAATAGAAATGCACCTCTGAAGCTTTATTTACTAAAAAGTTATATTCCTCCAATATAAATGGGAAGGAAAAAAACTTCTGAGAAAAAAAAATTGAGTGAAAGACCTTATTCTGATACTTCCCCCCTCTTGCCCCATGGCTGAGTTCTGGCATATTTAAAGAGGGAGGAGTAACTGAACAAGTTCAACTCACTGAGCCTGAGATCACCCATGAACAAACCCTACACTTTATCGAACCCTATCTTTGGTGCCAAAGGGCTCAGCACTTCTGTGAACAGAATGGGAGTTGTTTGTTGCCAGCTGTTTCACTAAGCTGCAGCATTCTTCAACAGGCACAGATAGACTGGAATTCATTTCTTCCATCATACAGACTTCTACTTGTACCAAAATAAATCCAAAAGATTTCAAAATAATAATGCCTGCCTTGAGACAGTCAGATAAACTGTCTTTAATGAAAGCTACTGATCACTCAGCACTTGCAAAAATCAGAGCATTCTCATATATGAAGGCACAAAGAGACATGAAGGAGCCCAATTTATAATGTACATGTTAGAAATATTCCCCAATTTTTTCACTGAACAATGTTGATACAAAGATGAGTTAAGAGTCAAGACATTAAAGAAATATTTACAGTCATCCGGAAGACTGTGCAGTGTGTAATTTTATTCTGCTTTGTGCTTTGCAGAGGAAAAAAAAGGTTTTCTTCACTGGGAGAGGTTCTGTGTGGAGAATGGCTGAGACAATATCATCTGGCAACATGATCTATCTGGGTTCTGCAGTTAAGATAAAGGAGGGCTCTGCTAGTTTATGGCCAAAATTTCTTATGTATTATATTGGTAGACAGATGGTCTGTCTTTTCTTACACTGCTCTCTTTTCTGGTATTTATTCAGACTGGTATTGAACTTTTCATCCTGAATCACAGAAGAGCTGAGAGGTATGTGAGATATTTAATCAGATATTACGGAAAAGTTTTGCTGTTCCTGTATTCATGTTACTATTACAGGATTCATTATGCACAACAGAAGGCAAATGCCTCAATCTCATCAAATTTCTTCTTAAATCTGCTGGCTGCACACTGTGCAAAACTGTATTCTAGAAGTGGATTAGTTAACTATGCAAGTTACAAAACTTCTCAGTTACTGTGCCTTGCACTTTTTAAGATGTCACAGCTCACTGCACCCATATGGTACTTATTTTCACTTTTTCTATTTACGCCACACATTATACAAGCTAATTGTGTTGGTAGCCAGTAACCTCACTGAATGGTGCCAGAATTCTAAAATTATTTTGCGAGGTTCAACAGAATTTATTTTAAACATGCATGTTGTGAAACATCCAGGAAGTCACGACTTGGCAGTGTCAAAGGTGCATGCAGAAAAAATGCTGGAGTTGAAAACACTCCTCCCAAATTCTACATGAATTTGTCTA
Source organism: Pseudotriccus pelzelni (assembly GCA_035584735.1). Classification (NCBI taxonomy): domain Eukaryota; kingdom Metazoa; phylum Chordata; class Aves; order Passeriformes; family Tyrannidae; genus Pseudotriccus; species Pseudotriccus pelzelni. The sequence goes on from JAWMRA010000078.1 coordinate 16,069,849, forward strand.
CACAAGCCCTAGGGCATTGTTTTTCAGCTGTTTACAAGGTTGGCATGCCAACACCTGGAGTGCAGCAAGCAGCTCTGACCTCCACAGCTCCAGAAGGATACAGTGGGGTTAGAGAAGGACAACTGAATCTAGCCTGGGGAGGGAGCAGCTGGCCTGGACGGAAGGACCAGAGAAGCTGCAAGTTTGCAGTCTGAAGTCTGGGGGGCAGGCTGAGAGCTCCAGGATATGATAAAGGTTTACCCACTGTCTCCATGATTTCATGATTTTATAAAGGGAATGCACAGCTGTTTTTTGCCAAATTGCACAATATCAGAACTATGGGAAGCTCAGTGAACCTGGTGCAAGATCAGTTTAAAACAGATGAAGGAAAGCTCCTTCACAAGATGGGGAGCTTGCTGCCACAGCAGTGGGGATGCAAATTGTATAAGCAGGTATAGAGGAATTAATGGATAAAAGTTCCATAATGGATATGAAAGGAGGAGATTGGGATATTCCCTCTAAAACCAGTTGCTGGGTTACTGGGAGACTACTAACAGACTGCAGAAGGCAGCTCCTCACAGACAGTATCTCCCATTGCCTCTGTCAGAGACAGACTGCTCAGCCAGGTGCAGTATTGCTTAAGTAGCTGGATAAGAATTTTACAGATGATTCATGTTTGGCCAATGGGATAAATCCAGCGTTTGTCTGAGGCAGCTTCTTTGCTCCTTGAATTGTGAAGAAATTCAGACATTGTGCGTTAAATTGTGAAAGAAATAGGACTGGAAGGACATCCCACCACCTTGCTACCACAAAGTAGCTCCACCTATTCTTGATCAATGCTAGTCTAAGCCATTGTCTCCAATCATGGGGATCTTGCATCCTCTCATTGCCTCATGCAGTCCTTATCATTACTAGTTGTTTTTTTCCTAATACCTAACCTGGATCTTCCTGCTTGCAATTGCCAATTTTTACTGCTGTTCTACCCACACACAACAAGTTATTCTTGCTTTTAAAAGCAGATTTTTGTGTATTCAGAGATTGCTTTGTCCTTCCCCAAGATCATAGAAATCTGTAAACAGAAACCACTCTAGAAAGTCAGAAAAATAGCGTATCTGTTCCAAGATATGCAATTCTTTAGTGCCATTTACTCTAGATAACCTTACCTGAGACTTCGAGCTTTTCTGCTGCATCCCCTTTATGCAGGGCTGCTGGCTGGAGAGGCATCTCCAGGTTAGGAATTGACTTCATTATATTGGCCTGGGCCTCTTCCAAGAGCTTTTCAAATTCCTTTCCATTATAGTGATCAAGGTTTTGTCTTTTCTCTTCCCATTTCTTTTCAGCTTTCTAGACAAAACCAGTAAAGCATCTATTTATTTCTCTGACTTCCATTGTGATTACTTACTTAAAAATAAAAACCATGTGTAAACACTGTAGGTGAGCATAGTTCTAGTCAGCAACTAGAGGATATACATGAGCACTAATTGCACAGTGGTTCTGACACCCATTGTGCAGATATGGCACAAACACACAGTGGCCACTGCTCACTAAAGGAACAAAGGCCTTACACTTGCGATTAAAATGCACATCTGTAGTAAGACACAACAGTTCACCTGTGAGTTCTCAAAATCTCTGTGTGAAACCACTGGAACTTCACACTCCTTCACTTTTACTTCTCCATAATACGGAATATGGAGATTTAAAAAGTGAATGAAATCCACGGATGCAAGTGTTGCCAGAGAATTATATGCTATTGCTCAAAAATAAGGTATTCTAAAATAGAAATCTAATTATTTAAAAAAAATATTTAAAACTTCAAAAAACAGAGTTACTCATTTTGGTTACATGTAATTTTCCTGTCGCATTCAAAATCACAGAATCTTAGAATAGTTTGGGTCGTAAGGCACCTTTACGAGTCTTCTAGTCCCTCTGCAATGAGCAGGGACAAAAGCAGAAGGTATCCTCAGAAGTACAGCGTAGTTAGGGGTTAGGCACATAAATCCCCAGAATGCATTTGAAAAACCTCCCCTGCAGCCTCAAGAGTGAGACAGGGAACTCAGACCCAAAGAGAGGACAACTGGTTGAGTAGAATACACCGTACCTCAATTGATACAGCTCGGTTTCTGGTACTTGCACTGTGAATTTCCTCAATGAAAAGACTTTGCATGGTGGTGCCATTGACAGAGACCTGTGGTGCTGGTGTGGCTTGTGCGGGCTGGGATCCTGTTGTGGGCTCTTGCAGGGGGGCTGGTGGGGTGGCTGAGAGGTGACCACCGGCTGGCACACCTTCGCTGTGAGTGCCTGCAGTGGGTGAGCCCTGGGCATGGTTGACCAGGGCTGATGAGTGCTGAGACTGATGGATGACAACTGGTGAGCTCTGCACGTGATGGACAGTCATTGTTGAGAAGGGGATGACTTCTGACTTGACTGATGAGACCTGGGACTCTGATGTGATTGCTGTGAGACTTTGCTGTGCGTGGGCAGGCTTGTGCTCCTCTTGTGCTTTCAGGGTGTCAGGTGCAGTGGACTTTTCCATAGCTGAGGATTGCACAGCTTGGGATGGATCCACACCCCTCAGCAGTCCTTCTGTAACATGTCTGCCCAGCCAAATTGAACACAACAGCACGGCACATGGTTAACATACAGGTGAGTCGTGAACAGTACTTAACAATAAACTCTAGCGAGGAAAAAGCACCTTTATCAAAATTATCTTAGCGGTGGGTTTTCTTCCTGATGCTTTCAGTTGTGTGATTCTATAGTTTTCTTTTAGAGTCAGGCCAGTTTTAATTTGGACAGTTCTGCCTTTTAAAATGTTTACAAATCTTTACTGATGTACTGGCACCTTTTGACCAAACCATGACTTACAGCGGGTTGATTTTTAGAATAGAAAATAGACAATAGAGAATAGAAATCAGTTGACTTAAACGCTGTAGACTGTATCTAGCTAAACAAGATGTTCCTGGCCTCTTGGCACAGAAAGGTAAAGTTACACATAATGTGAGGTAGTAGCCTGGCACAATAACAAAATAGAGCCTTCAAATGAAGTTTCTGTATCAAATAATACTTGACAAAGGTCTTGTCTGTCAAGAGTGTGGGGTAGGATGAGCTGAGGATGTAAAGAGGCAACTATTTCTGGCAGCTAGCTGTGAAATGATTGAGCTTCAGAGTGTAGAGAGCCATCAAATGCCATGAGTTTTTCCATTACTGAAACAGACTTTATGAAGCTTAGTATGTAATTTTGCTGCAAAAAATGACTTTTGGTAAAACCTTGGCATGCATAGCTTATTGTTCTATTTTTCTTTCCAAGCAGGACAAGACGGGAAATAACTGTAGTAATTTTTAAGAAAAGGAAACTAATGTGAAAGGATATAGATGTTTATCTGCATGGAAAAAATAAGTAATGGCTCTTAGAAGACCTGTTACATAACCCACTTGATCCATCTGCCAGTACTGGCAAATCCATTTTACATATGCTCCAGGATACATGGAAACAATGACAACCCCACATTCCTTAGAATAACGGTAGTGACAATAGTCTTAGGATTTACATTTTCTTGTAACTGATGTAAAATTGAGACCACCACCACTGACAGTTTTGAGTAGGAATTAAATCCAATGTCTATTGAGTCATATAAATCAGCAGTCATTTACAGCTCATATAGTGTGACAAACCCAGCTAAACACTGGCACTTAGTGGACATAAGTTTTATCTAATATTTCAACTTTCTCTCATGCATCTTCCTTGTAAAGAAAAGAATAAAGAATTTGCATTAATTCAGAAGTGTACTGTAAATAATTTCTTTCTTTTAGAAGGTTTAGGATACCTTTACCCCTTAGTAAGAAATAAAACAGGAACAGAGTCTGTTACATTTTAGGGGATGTACATTTCAGTGTCAGAGAATATTTCAGTTAGCTTAAAAAGCCGTAAATGCCTAGAGTTAATTAGCTCACATATGAGACTGTTGCACTCTGTAAGTTTTCTCATCCAGGTACTTCCCAAACCTGGAAGTGCTGGGTTGAGAGGGAACTAGTTTCAATTGTAAGATATCAATGACTGAGGCTGTCAGAACAGGTCAGAACAGAAACACTGCACAGAGCACAGGAAAGGCTAATTTGATTTCCCTTGAGAGGGCTCTAGGAATAATTTATGAATACTGCAAGCAAGCTGAATTTCTCCGAATTGCCTGGGGAGAGGGAGAGAACACAAACCCAAAAGCTGTTCCAGCCTTGCTGGAGGAAATTCTTTAGGTGTGAAGTTAAAAACCAGCCCTCACCTCCTGAGTATGGTAAGGACATCGGTCATGCTGCGCACGCGTTTCAGCAAGCTGTCCAGCTTGTGTGGTTCTTCCTTTAGGAACCTCACAGCTTCTACCTCAATTCGGAGGATCGCACGCATTTTGTTCTGCAGTGTTGGGAACTCTCCTGCAAAGAAAACAACTGTGAAGCTGAAGAGGGAATAATAAAAGCCCTGGGGAGTAACGGATGATTCTGTGAATGTCAATCAGTTGAGCATCTACCTCTCTCCAGGGGCCCTGCAGCAAGCTCCCTAATCCCAACTCTAAATCTTTTTGGAAGTGAAAGTTAATGCCCCCAGATCAAAGGCAAAACTGGTCTCATCCACTGTGGTTAAAAGAAAAGAAACAAAAGTAAAAAGGGAAAGTACATACCTTTCAGAGTAGCAACAGCTTCTCCCACTTGACGTAAAAGAAAAGCTCCATCTTCAACATCTTTGAGTGTAACTGTCTTGCTGGAAGCAGCGGAATCCTTCTTCAGGTCTTCAACAAATGCCTCCAGCTCACTGGCAAAAAGAAAAAGGGGACATAACATTTAAGCAGGACTTTCACATTACAAGCCAATCTGTGTAAATGAACGGAGTAAACTGAGCCAGAAACCTCAACTGTGGCATCTTTAAATCTTACACCCCAGGCTAAAAAACCAGCAGGGTACAACGAGGGGAGGTGAGAATGCGGGACACTCACAGCATAGGAACAGGCTTGCAACTAGCCCAAGTCACTGGTTTCTCTGACAGGCTGCAGATGTGCAGAGCATACTGATCTCAGGGCAGCTGTTTTGCAAAGGGCAAGTGAGGTGGCAGAACACATGGAACAGCCAGCCCTCTGGGGATGCAAACCCTCGAAGGGTACAGACACTCTTACCACTGCATCCAGTACTGGTTTGCTCCTTGCATTTTCTCATTGCCAAGGACACACAAAGGAATGGCCAACAGTTGAGCAACAACCCAAAAACTGGCAACAAAGGCCCCGTCGTGCCACCTTGTTTATCTGCCAGATCCGGGTAGACAGGATACAGGATCCTGTTTCTATGAATAGCCCGACTGAAACAGTAAGTGTGCATTGTGTGCAGCTCTTGCTCAGCACCTCCATCTAAGAATGAGTCACTTCAGATGTTTTTTCCATCCACTGCCATTCTGTGCTTTCTCCAGCTCCATCTGGTGCTCCCTCATCACCTTTTCCAATATTTTTTCCCGTGCTTCCATAGTTCACATAACATTTTGCAATCCTTCAGACACAAAAATTTCATTTTTGTTTGGGGGGAGGGTGGGAACTGCTTCTTTCCACTCAAGGTTGAGACAATTGGAGTTTCCACAGAGATAGTTAAAATTTTCTCAAAAAAACCTCCCTGAGATGCATTATGTGCAACTACACAAACACTCATGCAAATACCTCAACAAGTTCATCTTTTGAATATTCTAAGAGAAATTCACCTCTATTAAGATACCAGGAATATTCTAGGAAGCAGTTTAATTGCATGTTAAAAACAGTGCAAAGGAAACTCCGAGCTGACAAACTGGCTACTCGTTTTAACCTAATCTCGGGCCTCATTTCTCACATCCACTCAGGTACTGGGTTTGCAACTGCTGTAAGAGAACCAAGGTATGAGCTGATTGTCTGAAAAGGGGTAGGAGTAGCCTGCCCCCCCGCACCAACTGCAAGTCTTGCATTTCCACATATTTCCCTTGTGCCAGCACTGCCACACAAAACCAGCCATTTCCCAGACCCATCTCAGTCAACAGGTGACATGGGGAAGAAAAGTAGGTGGCCAGTAGTGGGATAAAAAGTAGAAAATTCCTTACAGCACTACTCCACATGTAGGTCAATTTAAATCGGGAGCACAGTCACATGGAACAATACAGAAAATTACTACAGTGCTTCTGATACACAGAGAAACAGAAGCAGTATCAGGATCCAAACATTATGTGCACAGAACAAGGACTTAATTTCAATCCAAAGACTAAGAATTTTAGAAATTATAAAATAAATAAGTTTGAATTAAGAATCAAAAGTTGCTTCTGAACAGATCACAAACAAGTGGAAGTAAATGTTCCTGTTCCCACTTTAAGACCAATTCTCCCAAAGACTGCCTTGAGAAAGCAGGGAGAGTCATGATTCCACTAGCACAAGCAAACTTGTGGGAAACAATCCACTGGCCCACACGATGGCAGCAAGGGAACGTTTCTAAGGCTATTTTTCCAGTGGAAGAGGCTGCAATAAAACAGATAACTGCTGTCTCTTGTCAGCCTTTGCAATTAAAGGCACAGACACACTCTAGGAAGAAGCTGGAAAAAGATTGTGGCTTTCTGTCACTCAGTACAATGCAAAGGCTCTTGCTCTGCAGGACAATGCTCAGTCATACATCGTCTCTAGCCTCAATGCCCTGATAATGGCATTTGGGCTCAGCAGTGCTGCTCTGGGAATCATGGGGCATCCTCCATCCCCTTTCTGGATCAGCACTGGAAAAGCAGCTTCTCAGATATTCCCATCCACCACACACCAAAAAGATAAAGGACGAAGCTTAAAATTGGTCATGCATAGAAAGAAGAGAAAGGAAAACACAGAGCAATATTACAATGCTTTGGTAGGTTTATGCTTGTTGGAAACGTGAGGATAAAAGAAAGACTTCCAGGTAGCTGACACAGCTCACCACTCTCCTTTGTTCTTTGAGGAGAAATGGAAGGGTCATCATAAACTCCTTTGATTCCATACAGTGATAATATCAAACAAGACAACAGGTCCTAAAATTACACAGGGGATACCATATTATTCTGCTTCATGTTGCTAACTGCAAGGGAAAAGAAACTTCATCCTTCAGGACCCAAAGCCTGAAACAGATCCAGAGGTCTCCAGCATTTCTTTTCTGTAACTAGGGAAACAGCTTTGCTTTACAGATTGACCTGAGCAAATTAACAAGACACACACATTAATGAAGTTTCAGAAAGCTAATGTAAAAAATTTTTTCTGCATCTGTGTTCTGTGCAGGGGAGCCAAGGCAAACTCCTATGCTGAGATCTTTCTTTAGGCAAAAGAAACACCAGAGGATCTGCCTCAGATTGCAGTATCAGCAGAGCAGGTTAGAAAACAAACTGACAAAATTAACAGTAACAAACCACCCGGACCAGATGGTATTTGCCCTGGAGTTCAATTGCAACTCAAGGTTGAAACAGTTGAACTATTAATGTTAAACATCTAACTTCTTGATTAAAATTGCTTGGGCACCAGATCAGTGGAAAGCATCATAGATGAAGCAAACAAATGTTTTAAAATTGTATCGTGCTCTCGAGGGAACTGTACTCTCTTGCAACTGACACTTAGACTGTGTAATTGACAGATACCAAAATAAAGAATGAACAATAAAAAATTAATGCAACAACAGATAAATATGCCATGTAAGGTAAGAATTAATGTGGTTTGTGTAAAAAGAAGGTAAGTCTCACAAATCCAGAAAGTAACAACAAGAGCATGGGGACAAGCTATAGCCCAAAAGGCTTTCAGCAAAGTATTGGAGCAAAAGCTGTCAAGACTGCAAAGTTGCCATGGGACAAGAGAGGAAATTCCCTCATGCATAAAGTACTGGAAGTAAAGAGAAGAGATCAATGAACAGCTTACTCAATGAATGTACTTTGCTGGTGGGTTCCACAGGGATCACTGCTAGGCTGATGCTTTTGAACACATTATAAATAATTTTAAAAAAAATTTCAAAAGGCAATTATATTATTCAGGGAAATGAAAATAAAAGGTGACTGCAGAGGACTCCAGATAGACCATCTGATACTAACTGACCAGGAAAACACTAAAGATTAAATTAACTCCTAATAAATGGAAAGTAATACTCATGAGCAGAGGAAAAATAAAACCAAAATTAACCCCACCTAAAACCAATAATCTCCCCAAACCCTAAGGTTTTATACACAGTAATGAACACTGAACTGATAATTATTCATTGTGAGTGAGATGCTGGATTTTTAACGTAAAGCTCATGTGGAATATGAGGACAGGGAGGCCACACCACACCACTGCACGAAGTCAAGGTGTGCCCACATCTGACAACAGCTGTTTCAGGGCTCTCCTGTCTCCCCATCCCCATGTCACCCACGCCAAAAGGCATGACTGGGGAAAAAGGGAGTGGAAGGGGAGCTGGGGAGTGTCTGTAACATCATGACTAGCATGGTGAGGGTGAATATTCTGCTGTGCATGATATAAGAGTTTGGGGATTGACTGACAGATGAAAGATTCAAAAACAAACAAAAAAAGATCCTTTCTACCCCAAAAAATGATTACTCTGTAGAATTCACTGCATCCAGATGCTTTACACAACAAAGTTTACATAAATTTTTAAAAATTCGTAAGTCCATGAAAAGTAAGCAATCCATGCAGAGCTTTTGCACAGGAAGATACTGTCTCTGACTTGGAAAATCACAGAATCACAGAATTCTTAGGGTTGGAAGGGACCTCTGGAGATCATCCAGTTCAACCCCTCTGCCAAGGCAGGGTCACCTAGAGCAGGTTACACAGATCCCTTAACTACAGGTCATTAAAAGCAAGATGTGCCCTGCAAACTTTAACATGTTCTGCCATTTCCCAAGTATCTGCTAAGAGTAGCTCTCCAAGATTGCCAAATGAAGTTTTGTTTTCATTCAGCATGGTTATTCTTATAAAAAAAAACTGATACTTTTCCTAACAAAGTATAAATTGTAGGTTACTCTGCATCATAACCCATTAGACATATTGGATGTGGCTGAAATTTAAATACTGTGCTTATAAATCCCCTCTAATAAAGTGCCTAAAATAATCTACAACATCGAGTAATTACATTTGTAACATGCTTGTCATGACATAAATGCTTCATCAGTCAATGTGTCATAGCATCGTAATTTGTCCTTTGCTAAATTTTAAATCTAGTATCTACAGGTGTTATATATGACATCTCTAATGCTGAATCAAAAGACAAGATAGGGAAAACCTACACAGTTAATTCTGAGTGTGTATTTCCCTGTTACAAGTGTGCATGAACACTATGTTTAACAGATTTCATTAGATACTCTGAACTGTAGTCCTGCTACAGCTGTGACACACATGGGCACACCTCTGTGGGCACCATCATGAGTAGCTGCTCAACAGAAAGCTTTCTGTGAAAGGTACACCATTATTTCTGTTGTTTACAACATGAAACTGCCACTATTTTTATTTCTTTATTTCACAGAATTGCAGAATTCTTACAGATGGAAAGGACCACAGCTGGTCATCTGGTCAACCTCCCTGCTCAAGCAGTAATCTTCAGAACGGCAGAAAGGAAACTTTTTAAGCTGAGATTTACTGCTTCAGTGTAGTAAAACACTTTTGTAAGTATTGCAGAAATCCTTAAGCTTTGGTGTGTTGCATGAAGCCAGTATACTGATTTAGTCCTATGATTTAGGAAAGGTCAACAGGGAAACAACTGAAATACTAAGAAATGACAATTTTTTTGCCCTTTTGCTTTGCATTTGTTTATACATCTGCACTGGGATCAGCTTAATTGTAAGTGCATACACAGAATATTGGCCCTTTTCTCAATACTGCCAGTGACATTTCATGTGTAATTTTGCGCTGTATGCTCATTATTAACAGCCATCAGCTGTTGAAATTAAAGCATTGTTGTCAGATGTGCTTTTGGGCTCTGATCCCGCAAACAAGCAAATACATGACAAAAGAATCTCATTGGACACAACTGATGAAAAATAATTGTTTGAAAATTAATATTTGTTTCTAGTATGTCTCTAAACGGGGTGAACTAACTTTTGAATGACTTACGACGTCTCCCTGTAACTTTACCAAATGAAGTACCATAGAAGCAGCAGAAACTCGATAAACAGGAAAAGTTTCAAAACCTGATAAAACAGAACCGTATTGCAATCAAAGCCATATCCTAAAGGAACAGCTGTAACAGCGAATGCCATTGGCACTTGACCTCACCCAGTGTCCATTTTATGAGGCAATGCGATAAACAACCATCACACAAATTGTTCTTTCCACAGAGAATAAACAGTCTAAGAACTAGGCAATGAGGTACTCAGGAATAAGGTGAGCAATAGGAGGGTAATCACTTAAAACTACAACACAATGTTATTTAAGACTACAAATCAGCTGAGAAGATTATATACTCTAGCATGGACTGCAACTGCACATTCAGCTTTTCTTCACAGAAACCATACTCTCCCTTAGTAACACTCTACCTTGTCTTTACATATGCACCTTTTTTATTACAAATTGTATTAATCTGACAACACATTGATCAACAGGAAAGATTTACTCTCCTCAGCTGTCAATAACTGCACTCGATGGCTCTTCAATCATAATTTCCATTGACAAGCTGACTAGAAAGTTTTTCTCTATTATGCAGCAATTCTTCAGGTGTGAAATGCAATAATGAGAAATAATTAGTTATATAACATCTTACAAATGCAAGTGTTAGAACTAGTTAAATTGTTTATTGATTTCAGCTTCATCTTGCCTCCTGCTGACTCTGAACAGGGACTAAAGCAAACAACTTGATCCCACCAGTCTTCGTAGGCCAAAGTTTTTGGAAAAAAAAGAAAAGAGTCTTACAAAGGGCCTTTACACAGCAACAAACAAAAAGGAAAGTATTTTTATCTGCAGTTAAGTGCATGGAAATTCCAATGAGTACATTTTAGACAAAGACTGGCATTGCTGACTGCAATTAAACTTCAATCCTCTATTTATGAACTTCCCCTACTTCTTCCATGCAATATCCAAAGTACTTACTATTGAAATATGATTTTCCTACTTGAAGCCAAACCCATTACCTTTCTTTGCATCCATTTCTTCTTGAGGAAATTCCTCCCTCCTTCCCTAAAGCATAATACATAAAGCTGAAGGGTAGAGCTAGAGAAGAGGGCGGCTTTCAGAATACAAAGGTGGTCATGTCCCTTTACAAGCATCAGTCAGTCTGTCCCTTTACGGGGAACTTCTGAAGAGGTTAAAACTCTCTGTACTGGTGGGACTGACTCAGTGAGCTGTGCAAAGATGCACTCCCTGCCAGGAGCAGTGACACAATTTTACAGCCCATATGATACACAGCAAGGAAACACAGCTAAAAGAGCACATACAGGTGCAGTTTCACTGAAGACAGTGGTGAAAGCTACCACTTTATGGAACAAAAAGCCAGGCGAAACCAATAAATTTTAAGAGGTTTCTCAACCCACCATAACTTCTTCACAATCTTCTCTTCCTCGTTGAGGTATTTCTGCCTTTCTTGTTCCACCAGGTTGCGCTGTCGCTGCACAGGATCTTCAAGCCTCTTCACTGTTTCAATCATTTTGCCATTGATCTCCAGCTCTGCTTTCTTCACCATTGCCCTCAGCATCTCCTGGTTCTGCAGCTGTTGCACAAAAGAAATCAACTTCAATTTTTCCTGCTTGACTGACACCCCTGGCAAATGAATACATTGCAGAGCTCAGAAGGTTGGGATAAACACAGCCCTACAGTGAGCAAATGTTTTTACTTTCTTCTTTCCCTTTTTAACTGTACCTATAAATATTATTCTATGTATTCCACGTGTATCTAACTTCCAGCTGCAAGGTGATGAACAAAAGGTGTTGGGATCAGCATGTCACCTTCAGTGCGTAACTCCTGCAAGGACTGTGGCCCCTTTATTATGCTTGGTTTAATAGGAATTGAGAATTAATTACGCCTCACGAGAATGCTGGAAGCTTGACTTCCACTTTGCATGTATCTCACAAGCCTATGCATCACGCTGCCCATACGTGCCTAGTGGATAATCCCACACATTAATGTCACAGCTGGAATGCACTGCTGTTTTCAGAGTGGAAATTTTCAGTCTCTCAAGTGGCAGAAGGACTGTGCCACACAGTGTAATTTGGTACGGACACACAGCTCATCTGCAACACTCCTTTACACACCAAAAAAACCCACCTTTTATAATACAGTAATTTTCTGAGCACTGCAGAAGTCACACCTTCTTCCTTGTCTTCGCCTGATGTTAAGTAACTAAAGCATTCATTTTCTTGCTGATATTAAACTTAGAGAGCAAAACACAGCTAAGAAAGCAAACTAGACTCTACTCTTCTGTGGGTAGCCCTAGAGCAGCTATGCCCCACGCTCACACAAACCAAACCTGTTTAAGTCTCTTACACAAATCACAAGATTCAAAGTGATAAGCAGGACTCCACCTAGTCACAGCTTTAGGAATCAGGCAACATGAACACAGCTCTGTTAGCACAGCAGCCATCTCATACTGTGAGGTTTTAAAAACACCCACGTCAACTGGGGGACAAAATGCCAGTTTTAAAACTAGCACTTGAACTGTCAGCTGTCTTCTAAAAATCCAGGCTTAACAGCCAAACCACATTTAACACACAAATTAAAACCATGACCTAAGAGGAAGAATCACAGAAATGGGTTGCCTACAAGACAGCATAATGCAGGAAGACTTCTTTTTAACTTGATTTAAGAGAACTCATGAGAATCAGAGAAAAAAAGGCCTTTGCTGAGGCAATTCTTTCCAACCAGTATGAGCATGAGAGGAGCAAACTCAACACTACCCTCCCAACCCTTCAGTCCCTATGCTTGACTCTTTCCTCCAGTGACACAACTGTGATGAGAGGAAGGGTAACACCTCACTGCAGGTGTGTGTGGAGAATGATCTGAGCTGCGACAAGCAGGAGGTGTTAGCTCAAAACTCAGCTGAAGATAAGTGTTAGCAGTTAGGGAAAAAATGAAGCTGAAAAACATTTGAACAGCACAAATATATAATCATTTTCTGGATTATTTTAAAGACCATGAATGTATGTGTTTTTCCCCATTATGGGATCAATGTTTGGATTTGATAAATTAAAACTTCTTACTGCAAGGCCAGCACAACTATCTGAGACACACATCTCTTTCACCATGTTGTATTTTCAAGTGATATTCAATATTTATTCAATGAATGAATAAATGAGTGAATGAGCATGTAACACTTCAGTCATACAGTTTATTCACAGCTCTTTAAAAAGTGGGGAAATTTGACACAGGGACGTGATTTAGGATATGTGAAACATCTGATCCGAGGTCAGTGAGAAGGTCAGTAACAGAGTTAGACCTAAGTCTCACGTGTCCAGAATTTAAGTCCTCAATGTTCCTCAGCTGGTAACAGTGACTTCCAGTAACAGTGAAACTCAGTATGTGTGTGTGAGGTTGTGAAATGGGCAGGCACATGTTTTTTCCTATTATGGGGGCATGCAGGGGATCTGTATTTGCTGTGATGATGCCTACAGCTAAGATGCTTGTCACCTTCATTTATGAAAGCCTTGAACAGTACCAGGAACTTTCAGTCATAAAAGTTCCTCCATTTCTCATAAGGAGATTAGGGAATAAAAAAGTAATGCAGCATTATTTCAGAGAAGCTTGTATGTTGAAGATTCCCAAACCTCACTGTTTGGAGTGAGCTCCTGAAGTCTGGGAAATTACTCATCTTGGTATTAAAGACATGGTTTTGCCATTTCTGTGAAAATCCATGCAACACTTGGCTAGTTAGGGAAAACCCAGGTTTGTTCATGCTTTGGAAAATGGGACAGATAACAAGAACGGAGAAAAACATATGGGTACAGAGAGGCAAAAGAACAAGGGAAGAGGAGCAACTGTGGCAGAGTCACCAGCCACAGGACAGCATGAGTCAGGGCAAGCAGAAGCAGAGGGGCTGTGGCTGAGGAGGAGCAGGCAGTCTCTGGCCATTACAGCACATCTACCTCCATATTCTGGAACTGAATTTGATTCTTACCTTTCTTCTTCCATCAGGTATCAGATCTGAGACCCCCTGGCACACCCCATTTGTCCCTCTGACCACCTCTGCCATTTACTTCACTGTCTCAGGTGAAAGGAATTTATGGATTTGCCAGAGTTATTCTGGTTCCACAGAGTAGAACTTTTCATACTTTAAGCTTGCTCAAAAGCAAGCCAAATAAACAATCTTAGACATTCATACTTAAAAAGAAGCTTTGTTAAAACCATACTCAAGTTCCAAAGGCAAATGCCCAAAAGTAAGGAAATGCAATGAAGGCTTTCCTGTCACCACAAAATGGCAATTTCTTGCTAATTAGAGTGAACTTGACTAACAACAGCAAGCACTAATCAAACAGAAAGAAATTTAATGTGCTTTTCTAGTATTCTAGCATCCTCTCCTACATTCATTACCCTTGGCTCTCACTCCCAGGCTCACTAATCTCTCCAGGTATCCACCCTGTCCCTCTCCTTCAGCTACTGCTCCAGTCATTATTTGTCTCTGCTCTCACACAAGTACCCCAGCACTGCCTCTGACACCCACTTCAAGAATAATCTGATAACCAGTTCAGCTCATTTTGAACCAATTATTATTATCTATGAGACAGGTAACTGGAAAAACAAGGATTAGTTCATGGCCCTGCTCCTCTTCAGGAGACAAGCATGACCTGACCAGTGGAAGCCTCCCAGGCCCTTCTGGGAGAGGCATCTGGGCCGCTCACCTCCCCATGCACTACAGTGCACAGCCACAAACAGGAACTGACTACCTGCAGCTCAGGACCTCTGTAGAACCTAAGTGTCTAGTTCCTCAAGTCTGTTACCGTACACTGATTAAGCTCCAGTTCTATAATGCAGCTTAAAACATATTTGAATTTCTAATTCAAAGTTACACTGGTGAGACTGAGTATCATATACCACAGTGTATGGTCATATACCACATATACGGACAGTGTTGTTATTACTTTTTCTGTCCTTTCTTCAGCACTCACTTCCCTGCAAATAATGCACTGAGTGAAGGAAAAACATGCATGCATACACATATCTAATGCTGAACCTTAATCAGACCTGTGTTCCCTTAAAATGTTTTCAACTAAAGAAAATAAGAGTAGACAAAAAAAATTCAATGTACATACAACATGTACATGTACTTCAAGGCTTAGTTCAAACCTGCTACTAAGAATTCTCATTGTCTGTGTCTGCAGAATGAACAACCCCGCTAAAATCATCATGGGCTCCATTCTTGCCAACAACACATTTATCCAGGACACAGGCTGGGTTACAGCTTACCTCTAGCAATGAGGAAAACTCCGCAGCACCATGAAACTAGTCTTTCTTGAATGTCTCTGAGAATCAGAGTGCTTAAGGAAGATGAAAGTGGAGTAGTAGGAGAGTATCTAACTTCTAGCAACAGCCATGAGGCAAATGTCTTTACGACAAGAATCTCTGTTTAATATCCAACCACAGCCTGAGACTTAACTTTCTGTTTGCATCTGGTAACATATATTTAACTGGTGTGTGAATCAATGCATCTGGATCAATTGCTACTAGATACGGTTTAAAAAGAAGATTTTGCCAGCACCAACAAAGCCTACAGGAATCAACAGATCTTTTCCATCATGTGTTTCTCTGATTCTATAAAGAAAATTAGTAGGAACTTATGGTGATAACATCAACTGAATACAGAACAATAGACAGTATTAAATATAGTTTTGTGTCCTGTTCCTTAGTTTTCCTGCCAACTTTTATGCCTGTGCAATCATCTTTTTCTCTTTTTTTTGGTGTTTCTTCTAGTCTGTCACTGTATGAAAAATTCACACAAATGGGAACAAACTGACTGCCAACCCAGGAGAAACAGTGAAAGTTAAAAATATGAAGTACTGTCAAACATAAAATGCAAACAGAAAAATACTTTTTCTGTTTTACTTATAATAATTTTTGAAAAAACATAGCACAAAAGTTTTCATTAGAAATGTGATATTTCAACACTCTTCAGTTTAAAACACTATCTGTTTCACTTGCTGCCGTACCAACTGTGAGCTCTTTTTCACAATAATTCAGGAAAGCCATGACAAAAACTCACTATCATAAATGTAATTCATGTGTAACATGCCAGAACTTCCCTTGAGCTACAGGTTCTTCCATCTGACTATCACAAATTTCTCAACTTCCTGCTAGCTCAAAGCACCAAGTTTGCTATAATTTCTGAATCAAGGGAAGCCAGCCAGAGTTAATGAGCACACTTGGGATACGTCCTTTTTCCCTTCTCAAGACTTCCCTGGCAGCGTTGATTTGTGCAGATGGTACGAGTTTGCTCACTCCTGTGTGCCACACTGCTGTAGCTGATCAAAAGCAAGGCTCCTGCCCCGGGCGGGGGCCATGGGGACAAAGCGCAGCTGGGGAAATGCCACCTCCTCGGTGAGCAGGCCCTGTGAGAACGATGTGCTCACTGCCCCCAGTGCAGCACTGCAGCCTCCAGCCCACTTTACAAGGCCACATGCTAAGCACAGCTGGTGGCCAGACCGCAGGCATTTGCCAAGAGCTGCATTTGGCACATGGGGTTGCAGAAGGACAGAGGGGCTGCAGCGGTTTGCAGCACAGATGTGGAAGAATATGCACGTACATATAATGTGCCAGGGCAGAGATCCCTGGCACAAATTCAAGACCAGTGTCTTGAAATTAGATGGGGAACATGGTGGCTGGCACAAAGGCAGCACTGCTGAGAACAGCTTTTGCGAGATACGTTTGCTATAGGAACATACTAATTTTAAACTGAAAGTTTAAATGCATGGGAGCTGTATGACAGGAAGAAGTCACCTGGTTGACACAACTCCTTGCTCCAAATACCTTCTGTCATCTCTTCATTCCCAGCAAACTGAGCACAGGACCTTGCCACAGCATCTTTAGTCAGCCACATTTTCCTATCCTGATGCTCACCTCACCCTTCTGCTCCCTTGCCCTATGACTGGTTCATAATTCCGTCTCCTTTAGATAAGGAGGTGAAGGAAAAACATGCTCTGAATTCTGATCTGTATCATCATTATTTTCTTCTAAATTAATCAGCAAATCAAACTTGAT
Organism: Pseudotriccus pelzelni; assembly: GCA_035584735.1. NCBI lineage: Eukaryota > Metazoa > Chordata > Aves > Passeriformes > Tyrannidae > Pseudotriccus > Pseudotriccus pelzelni. The sequence continues at coordinate 16,086,972 of JAWMRA010000078.1, forward strand.
TGACACGGTACCATTCAAAACCACCTTGGTTGTAAAAGCGGTAGCTGCAGCCCTACAATACCGAACATGCGACGTCACCTTCTGGGCAAGGAGGACTGGCAGAGTATTGAAGTCCACTTTGTCTTACAAGAAAGTGCTTTGCCTCCTTTTCCATCCTCTGGGACAAGACACAGTGCTCTTCAGTTTTCAATTAAGTGAAGGGCTGAAACCTGTACAGCTGCATATGCTTATTTTCACAGTGTACGAGATGAACATCATATATTTATATATGCAGCAGGACTGTATGTGCCAACACAATATTTTTGTTAACTCTTCAATGCTCATATTGTTTCTTGCAGGTTTTGAATTGTTGATATGTATTAGGAAGGTACTGCTAGAATGTGAATGTAAATAAGGCATAACAAACAGCAGCAACTTTCGAAGTATCTTTTTTCCTTACAGTTCAAGTTGGCTATTCCTCTGGATTCTGTAAATACAGGACTCAAACTCTGGCTTAATGCATGTCTACTGATCCTCAGCTACATCTGGGTTTCCTGACATCAAAGTTGTTTATTCAGGAACTTTAAAACTGTCTCAACTGTAAACAGTATGAAGCAGGAACATAGCTTTTCTGACATGTTTATACAGCACATAGCGTAGCAGGATCCAAACTGTAATCACAGACTTGATATTATTGTAATATAAATAGTGCTTTAATGTCCAGAGTCATCAAGCAAAGCTAAAAATTAATTTTTTTCTCAATATCCAAGCAGCGGTAGTTTAACTGAGCTAATACCCATACCTTGAGGACTACGCAAGCTAGAACTTTTTGTGTCTGTAGTACTTGGATCTGATCTTCGTTAGAACTCTGCTAGTGAGAACCACTTATACAGAAATTAAAAGAGAAAATGAGAGACAGGGAGGAAGGGACGGAGGGAGGAAAAATGCATTTGCTGACGACCCACCTTTTTTTCCCAGCATTACCCAGATAAGCATACCTGTAGCTGCTTCATCTGATGCAGCTGCAGCCGCAGATCTGACACGTTGCGTTTCATACCGTGCAGGCTGACTTGCATTGATAGGGCTCCAGGAGGGTGATGGATGACAGCTGAATCCACGGTTGCCAGTGCATTCTTCCCCCCGGACATATTAGAAGCACCTGAAATAAGCAGCAGTACAGGTTGAGCTCATGCAGAGAACGTACAAACATGATCTTTCCTCTGCCCACTGAATCCACGTGCATTTTACGCAGACGGACAAGGAAATGACAGATGTCAATGCTCAGTCTTAACAGGGGACTGGCATCTCCTTATCCAATATATTTTGAGGGAAGTCTGTACCATATCAGGGTGTATGTGTGCTGGAACTTCAGCTGTATCAGAGCACTGCATTACTCCAAGGCTTTCTACCACATGTAGTGGAGATGGGATAATAAAATATAACTGCAGATCACACAAAACAGCAGAAAATCAAATTGGTGCCGCAAGTCACTTTGGGATTGCCCTCCCAAGAGACATCTCAGATTGAGTTGATGCAAATTCATAGGACTCCTGAACCGCATATTTGTTGCTTAATCATCACAGGAAAGTGATTCAGTCAAGCTGTCAAACGTGGAGAAAAGATCTCTATAGAAAGTCTTGCTTTACTGCTTAAAGGACAATTGCATTATTTCTAGCAGGTGTGGCCATATAAAACCAGAGAATTAAAATGAAGGTGTGGCAGAGGCTCTCCAGCCGTGTTGCATCCACCCATTCCCTTTCACTTTGTCAGAAAGGAGTACAGCGTATCACAAGGAAGTGAGCTGAGCCACCCTCTGAAAAAAAAATCAGCGTCCTCACAAGACTTTCTCTGTTAAAGTATGCTTTCTCTCTAAACAGCATCAATATCAAGCTTGCTCTTTTCAGTCTCAAGTACCTGGGAAGAAACTTTATATACAGGTACATATTCCAATGTATATTCCAGTAGCGTATTCCAATTCATCAGCTAATGGTCATGTAACAGCTCCCTCTCTCAATTTGCACTTACACACCCATATTCTTCAAATTTTCTTTCTAGTGTCCCTTCCCACCGTCCCTGCCCCCCACTGCCAGCAGACAAAATGGCAGACTGTCAGTAGGACACTCTTCATTTTTTAAGTCCAGCACATCGAGGGGCTGGAGCACAGCCAGAAAAGCTCGTAAAGGGTATGGAGCACAATTCTTATAAGAAGTGCCTGAGGGAGCTGTGGTTGTTCAGCCTGGAGAAAAGAAGGTTCAAGGTTCTTATCACTCTCTACAGCTACCTGAAAGGAGGTTGGAGTCAGTCTCTTCTCCCAGGTAACAAGTGATAGGACAAAAGGAAACGGCCTAAACTTGCACCAGAGGTTCAAATCTAGTACTAGGAAAACTCTCTTCACCAAAAGGGTTGTCAAGCATTGGAAGAGGCTGCCCAGGGAAGTGGTTGAGTCACCATTCCTGAAGGTATTTAAAAGATGTGTAGATGTGGTGCTTAGGGACCTGGCTTACTGGTGGACTTGGCAGTGTTAGGTTAATGGTTGGACTTGGTGATTTGAAAGGTCTTTTCTAACTTCAGTAATTCCAAGATTCTACTCTATGATTAGGTCATTCCCTACTTCAATTTCTTCCTTTTCTATGAATACAACAAAAAATCGACGGAAACAGAAAACAGCTCATCAATGGATCTTCACAGAGATTTTGGTCATCATTTTTTCCCACTAGCACACATTCTATCAGGTTCAATGAAATCAAACAAAAAACTAGTGTTGTGAGCTTTTCTTTGCCTGTTAAAGACAAATTTTCAGTGCAGTAAAGTCTTCTGACTCAAATGAGTATGAATCCAAGAGTGGGAAGTTCTATCCCACGCTCTCATCCCTAGCAGTCTTTTCAACCAGTAAAGTCTCCAAATGTGCCTGAGTGAGTACAGCTCAGCACAACACACTGTTATCCCTTTGCCAACAGCTGTGGATACCTCAAACACAGCCTTCACAAAATTCATCTGCGAGAAGCGTTCTTAAAGGATGGAAATTACACCAGACTATTTTTATTTAAAAGTAGGCTAAAAGTTTTTTAAGAATCATGTTTCTGGCTTTACCTACATTTGCAATTCCTGTCAGTGAAAGCACAGGCTCCTCTGGCTGGATCCGTGCTACATGTGGTGTGGTGTGCCACCGGCTTCTGGAGACATGCTCAGACAAAAAGCTGTTCTAGCCCAGGGCAGGCTGTTGTAAGGCTATACCTTCTCTAAATATGCTCCAGCTAAATCGGCTTGGTGCTTCAACAACAGCACTTTTCACTACACTGCTGAGCAAGCTGCTGCACATTTTTGCTATGCTCCAGTATGATTCAATGCTCTCTTGACTTTCAAAGAGCTGCTTAACAGAAAGCAACACTAAAGAAATAAACAGTCCTTGTTCACTGCCATTATATACCCACTCCATGCTTCAGTCTAATATATGCTAATACTTATCTGTCTACATGTACACTGCAGTTTCTCCTACAGTCAAGCATCTATTTCTCTCCCACATGCACTATTTTTCCTTTTTTTTTTTTAAGAAATTGTATTTAGTTCATAAACTTTACAGACAGAAACCACCAGAGAGTCTGAAAAATGTGGATAAGCCTCCAAGAGTTCTGATCCCTAGCCACAAATCTGGACAATTTTTGAAAGCACATCTACCTTTCTGCTGTTCTTTGCCTCAAGCAAAAGCTCCAAAACCTCAGCCCCTGACCCTGTGATGATGCAGCCAAGGCATGAATCAGTCCCCACCAGTCTCTCCCCCCATGCTGGACCCCAGTCAATTCACATATTTTCTCAGGAAGGGGTTGCCTGCTTTCCTTTGAGTGTAGATGGACTGTGATCTGCTTCTGTAAGTAATAAATGTCTCTGACTCTCTACAAAGCAGCTCTCCTCCTCGGCCTCAGCCACCTCTTCTCACCACTGGGTTGTCTCAGCTGCCACAGCGTCCCTGCTGCAGAGTGTGCTCAGAGCCTGTGACACATGAGGTGGGACTCCCGGGGGTGTGAAACACAAGGAGACAACGAGTGAGCAGTAACGATCAGCAGCTGATTTCTCAGACATACATATTTTCATCAAAACTGAATAAAAGTGCAGTTGAATGAGGGGCTGCTTCATCTAGGGAGTACAGCTCACTTTTGGAAATAATCCCAGACTGTAGCTTTGTGATTAGATGTGTGGCCAGATGGATCAACGGGAAAGAAACAGCACTAGCTCTGAGGTTTTGAAATAAACCCTTGCTGGAGCTAGGTAAGGGGGCCTGAATGCAAACCCCTTCCATAATTCCCTGGTACTCTGGACAAAAAAAATCTTAGCCTTTTTTACAAAGGCTAATGAAGTAAGCCACCATTTTTAGAGTACAAAGAGAACTGACGTGCAGGAAGGGAAAAGATTTGCTGTTTGCTCAGAAAGGTAAGGAACACAACTTCTAATCCCTGACACTTGACCTTTGCTATGGTTGCAAAGACACTGCTCTCCTTCCATTTTCCAGATTTTTTTTTTTTGCTAAAATGCTAAGATTTTATTTTTAAGCAGGCTGGGGGAAGAGGTCATCAGAAGACACCCAGCAATGTTTCTTGACAAATTACTCATCTTCTTATTAAAGAGCCACAACATTTTCCAGCATCATTTGGGGAGACGTGACAGTTACTAGACACTAAAATGCGTTTAAAAGAATAATATATATATACACACACACACACATACATATATATATACACACATACATACATATATATATATATATACATATAAAATTGTGCAACTTCTCCTCATTGATCCAGAATGAATTCAGGATTATGTTTGACCTGCAAATGCTGACAGAGTTCAAAGATTAGCATGATCTATCTTTGAATCTGAGAAGAGCAAGCAGATATGGACAATGTTTTAATTCACAGGTCATCAGAGCACGAGTCAGTCGTGAAAAAGGCACACAGACATACACAGATGACACCACAGTTCACAAAGAGAGAGGAATCGAATGTGAGCCCTATGTTTGTAATTCTTCTCCCTGCTGCCATCTTTCTCTTGGTTTGTATTGTGGTGTTAGTACAGAAGGTCACACTCCCTGATACCTTTTCAGGAAATGCTAAAATGTCTTCCTGCCTCTCCCAACAAGGCAGCAACTAGCATAAAACTATTGCTTTTTTCAGTAATCCATGACACAACTGATCTCAGTTTAATCAATGAATCCAGGATTTAGTCTATCAATCAATCTCCACTTGATGAACAAAAATATGACAGAAAAGAGAGCATGTGAGCATTTCTCAGGGTATTTGTTAGCAATCTCAGGGAGACTCTTCCTAGTATGGTTTGGTTTTAGAGTCACATGCTGTTCCTACGTGAAGAGTTCCTTGATGGCATTTTTATTTAATAAACTGAAGATCTTTATAAGGATTCAGTCATGGGATTTCTCCTAACATTAGTAGAAGAGACATAACCAGCCCGTGGAGGGTTACTGTTCTTTGAACCCACTCCCACCATGAAAGAACTGAGCCTAAAGCAACAAAACTTAAGAAATGCAGACAATCATTGTCATTACAGTCTCATTTTCCCCAGTGAAAAAGCTTTTTTTTTCTTTTTTCAAGGGTTCTTAATATTTGAGGCCACTACAGACTGGCAAAGCAAAAGCATACAAACAAAGCATACAAAAAGCATACAACAATTTGGTTTATATTACATACCAAATAGAGTATTCACAATCTTGCCATATACAGTTATTTAGAGTTTAGAAATTTTGGTTTCTTTCCCATCCCAAGGGAACTACTTCTCTATTTTTTGCATTAAAGTCTCCTATCACTGGAACACATACTATAAAATACAATGTTGGTTCAACACTGATACGTCAATATTATCTCGCACAGATGTTTTATTATTTAGGATGGGAAGCAATTCATGTTTTTGCTTACCAGTCCTCTAGAAAGGACTGCTCAATCAACATTTTACAACACATTTTCTTCCAAATAGACTTTGAAATTGCTAGAACTGGTATCTCAGTGCACAGCTGTCAAGTGGAATTGTAAAGTAAGAGAATCGACTGCCTAAATGACTATACTTAATAAAGATAGGGTTGAATTGAAGAACAAGACAGCGGTCAGCAGAAGTGCTTCTAGATGCTGCTGGCACATTTAAACCCAAGCATATTTACAAAAAGGAGAAACATTCTGCAGCATATTCTGGCAGACTGCCTAATTTTCAAGTAAGTAGGGACTGCATTGACTTACTAGACTGTGTCATGCGCAATTTCAAAAGCAGGTGCAAAAGCAAAATATTCCATTAAACAAGACTATTCTATTATACACCAGTTTTCAATAATAGCTGTTGGGGGTTACAATACTGTAGTGTATTGGGGTCATCACACCTTGTTTCCCTCATCTGCTACAATTTAATTTTGTGACTGAGCCATGCTGGAAGGGCAGGATTTAGGGATGTAGTTACTTTATAGCTGCTTTACAGCACTGATAGGGATACCTGCAGACTGATGGCTGCATGGCTGGTCCTGCTGCCCTGTCCCCATCTCCAAAGTGATGAGAAAGGCACAATCTGAATGCTGGAATCCTTACTCACATGCTGGATTTGGATATAGCCATGTGACAAAGTCAATGTTTCTGTCAGTAGGTGACAAATGCTGATCTGGTCTTTTGACAGTAAATTACACTGCCCACCCTTCACCTTCCTCCCATGCCTAGATACGCAGCTGTTAGATGTAATTTTGCCGTTTCAGGGACATGTGTTCGGTCATACAGGGAATGACAGTGGCAAGAAACACTTGCTGGTCAGAGGAACCAAGCTATTCTGGTGGGCTGGGCAGGACTTCCAGAGGGATACCCACCTTCACTTGGTGTGGTTTTCCCAATGAATATTATTCCATTTCTCATTTCACTGAGAGCACATTCATATGTGCACACACAAATGACTGAACAATTTAGGTTTAAAGGGACCTCTGGAGGTCATCTGGTCCAAACTCCCACTCAAAGCTTAGATCAGGACCTCCAACTCAACACCCCCTGCAAAGTACTTATCTGAATTACTACCAACACAGGGAAATCAGAAAGGCTGAACAGTAATGCACTACAAAGAGGAACACAAGGCAATGTGTGTGCAGGTTGTGATGGTTTCATAGGTGCTTTATATGAGACAAGGCCTGTGCAAGTAGGAAATACCATAAATTCTCAGTCTATAATGACACTGCAATAGGGAAAAGTCTAGAAGCATTTTGCAGCTGTTTTGAAAAATTACAGACTTTTTAGTAAATTGTCTGAAAGTGAGAAATTACAGTTTATTTCTTCAAAGCCTTAAGTATTGTTCTCCCCATCCAGAGGCCAGCAGGAAGGGAAGAGTTGGAACCGGACCAAAAAGTGGTTTGGGAGCAAAGCTTCAGTACCAGGATTTTAGCACTTTCTTTCTTGCAGTGTGCTTGATAGTTTCCAGGTCTAGTTTGATTTTTGTTGGTTAGGAGGACACAATGCAATTCCAGATAAACAGGAATCCCGAACGTGAACTAACAGCTCCAACAGAAAGGCTAGTTAGGAGCATAATAGGTTTGCTAATAAATGTGTGTGGTTTACTACCTGCCAGAGCACAGACCTCCCTGTGGGAACAGCGCTACCAGGAAATAGAGAACTGCCTTTATTTGCATTCAGTGAATGACAAAGGGCGAAGAGGAGGCATATAAACACACCAACACCCTGCAGACTTCTCCGGCAACAGCCCATAGACAAAGAGCTTCAGTCACATGGAGATCTTCTTTTACAACAGCCTTAACTCCATCTTTTAAACATTTACCAGTTCTCCAAGTGGGAAGCTAAAATAAGACCAGCTCTTACTGGCTTCATAATCGATAACTCAGAACAGTTTAGGTGAGCTTCAATAACTAGTAACAGATCAATGTGGCTTAATTAGGAAAAGTGATGTCTTGCTGACTACTAAATTTCTTGGTGCGTTACATCCATAGCATCCTACTGACAGAAGAACCCTAGAGAAAAGTTCAGGTGACCAGGAAAAGAATGAAATATTTAGTCTCCAGCAATAATCTGGATACATCTGGCGTTAATGAGAGATGGGATGAGTCACTGGAAAATCCACCATATGCAGAGGCTCTGTATCTCATTTAAACCATTCAGCACAGGTGTAAAATTCATTCCAAATACCATCTCAACCTGTCAGAAATTCCTCTCTTAAAGATGTGATCGACTCCCATATCCTGAACTTAAAACTTCAGTTCTGACAGTACAGCTACAGGAATTTAAATAAATTTGACATTTCCATAAGCTGTGACGGTTGTAATGTTAGAGTGATTCATATACTTGAATAATTTGTAAAATAAAAGTGAATTATGTTACCTGCAGTGTCAATGCTGCTCTTGCTGGACACAATTTTCAACATCATCTTCTCACTAAAGTAATAAAAAGAAAAATAGTAATTTTAGCTTACTAATATTAAAACTATAGTGAAGTTTATATTCAGCATATTAAATGGCCTTGTCTAGTATATATATTCTTAATTTACATCACCAGTCTGTTGTTGGTTTTTTTTTTAAATCACCTCTTAATACTAATTAAGCAAGGAATGGAGTACAAGCAGTAGAAATCATAGAGATGTAGCTACATTAATTCTTTTTAACATAAAGAAGAGTAATGCAGTTAATCTCCATCTATAATTTGTCATATTCTTCCTCTCTGCCTAGCATTCTCATGGAGATGATAAAGATATTTTAAAATGGTTGAGCAATCAGGTGGGGTTTTTTTACTATTACATTCAAATATTATTTTTGTTGATTGATTACTAAAATCATTACAGATGAATTCTGTTTTTACCTAGAAGCATCTTTGCTATTACTTGTATTTGGCCCTTTAAAAAGCGCAGACTGAACAAGACCAGTTAAACTGGCAATCTGTTTCTCCATGGCTTGTATCCTCTCTCTGTAAGACAAGAGAACCGTTTGTTAAAGCCAGATATATTTGCTTTCAGACTTGTTTTTCTAGGTGAATGATTACCACAAGATTGGAAAGACACTACAGAGTTTGTGCAAAGGCCCATGGGTACCAGTTTGCACACACCTTATTGCAGCAACTTACCGTATCTCGGTTTGGACAGCTTTTGCATGGTAACAGACAATAAAAAAGACATCTGCTTAGTTAAAATGAACAAAACAAACCACCACCAGGATAATAAACTTGGAACGATCTCACAAGACAGGCACCTAAAACAATCTAATGCCTGTTGGAACTAGTGAAAAACAGTTTTTTCAGCACTACATGTATTTTCTCTTTTACCTACACTGAGCCAATCACTTTGCCTGTACATAAGGTTTCAGGATTAAAGACTTCACACTTTTTCTTGATACTATTTTTACCTTCCCCAAAACCAGGATTTTTGTCTGTGAAGCACTTAATCTGCCCAAGCTGACTACTTTCCAGCCCAAATCCTTTGCACCTGACATCACAACTGTCTGCCTTGGAAAGGACAGAAATGTGACAGAGAGGCACAGGACACCAAAAGCAGACTGTACAGCAATACTGTAATAAAACAGATTTGATTTCATACACATCTCCTGAAAAATTCCTAAAAACAGAAGAAAAGAGACAAAGAGGAACTACAATAGTCTTTTCTACGGGGACCAAAGGTTATAAACAAAAACAACAATGACATCTTTTGGATTGGAAGGCTAACATTTGTGTGCTTATCTGTTTGCATACAAACGCATATATTAGTCAGGTACCAGGGGATTTCCTCAGTGGGCTCCAAAAAGGCCTTTTGCTCACACAGCTGCCTATTTACAGGTGCCACTATGTCAGTGACACACCACAACACAGACACACACCAGTATGGGATTTTCTGAAAACGTATCCCTCTGTACCAGCAGTTAAAGTGTCTGGGGAGACACACAAAAGCAAATGCTAACAGTGGGCTGTGATTTTGGAAGGTGACTTGGAACAAAACTTCTCAAAGAGCAAGTGACTAAGCGGCAGTGACTGATGAAAGAAGATGGGATAGACACACTCAGATATAGACTCAGCTTGCTGTAAGGCCCATCCATCAACACTGTGGCATCCTGGGCACACAGGAATAGCAGAAGTCCAGCCACCCTCAGCTTCAGTTGCTGTTTGGTGGCCAAAGCAACAATGCCAGTCCGTAAGGGTCATATAAACTCCAGTGCAGATACCAATATCAGGCAAAGCAAGCAGACACGACACAAAGCGAGTAGCCAGCCTTCACTGCAGCTAGATGGATTAACCAGGCTAATTATTTCATTCACATTCAGAGAACAAATGAGATTTGCTGGGATAGCACACAGATACCATAGCCAGGAGAGACTCTGAGACACCCACAAGTTGAGAAAACAGGGCAGCAAAACAAGTAATGAGATGCTAACAGACACAAGCAGGGAAGAAAGTGGTCAGTCAGTCCCCAGCCAACAGACGTGTTCTTATTGCAATTTAATACAGTGTGTGCGTCTTACTTTTCTGTCTTCATTTTGAATGGTGATGAAAAGACTAGTGAATCTGACCTAATTAATTTCAAACCAAGAAATACGTTATAGAATTTCCACTATTACAAGCTTTAAAATAAGAAATTGGTTCAGGCTACAGTAACTTTTGGAATGAACACAAGTACTAAAACCCAGGGATAAATATATTCTAACAAACTTTTATACAGTACTTTTGACACTTAATAATGAAAATTTTTTTGCCAGATAATAATCACAAAACCTTCCTATAACAAAACTCAACTGAAAGTCTGTCTGTTTTATCAATTCATAAATATGATGTTTTTTCCATCCCACGTTCGATAATCTGGAAACAATTTTCTGCTTCAAAAGAGATTATGGCTACACAAAGCTGATCTTGTCCTTTGCCATGAAATCTAGGAAAATATGTTGTTAAGAGGGAGCGGGATGTTCCAGAGATAGGAGATGATGAAAAACGAATGAAATACTGGAATCAATTGCATAGAGCACATTATTTTTCACATGGTAAAAACATTAAGAATGTGAAGAATCTACATGTGCTCTGGAGTTACTCCGTTAGAAACGAGGCAGGATTTTTCCTGTAACAGTTTCACTGTAATACCCAGACACTTCTTGTAGCCATCAGCACCAAACATTTCAAAAACAGGTGTCTGAAAAGAGGTGCCTTTTAGGCATTAAATAAAACAATTTGATTTTTGGAGGCCAGGCAGTCTGAATGGTGGGAGGCAGCTCCCAGCACGGGCAGGGAGGGATGCGGATAGCCTGGTGGCTGGGGCCATGACCTTGGCTGACACAGCTGGGAGGGCTGGTGGCCTAGTCCTATTGCCTGCCACATGGCCCCGAAGGAGTAGGGACAGGGCTGCAGCCAACATCCTCCCCTCCAGCTTCCCTGTGAGGCGCTGGAGCAGCCTCAGCTCTGGGAGGGAGAAAATTAATGCCTTCTCAGTCCGTGCCAGGTCAGAGTATACCAGGGATGCCAGCACCACCACGACAACTGTACATTTTTGGTTCTTAACATCGTATTTTCTACCTCTTGCTGTGCTGCCTGTTGTGGAGAGGAAGGGTGGGGGAACAGCCTGCCTCAGCAGCCCTCCCTGCACGGGGCAAGCCGGGATCCCATGGATGGGGCAGGCCAGGCTTCCCACGGTACGGGACAGGCTGTCACGCCGGTGACATCGGGCAGACCAAGGCTCCCAGGGCACAGGACAGGCCGGCACTCCAGTGACATGGGGCAGGCCAGGGTCCCTGTGGGCATGTCAGGCTGGGATGTGGAGTATTATGAGAGAGGGTCAGGCAGAACAAAATGCAGTGGTGCCTCTTTGCTGGTGGTGGTAGCACAAGAAGACCCAACCTCATCTCTGCTCCCAGATTAATTTCTCAGATAAAGCTACAATTCTCCACCACCCAGGAAGTGCAGGGAGGGTCCTTTATATAGCAGTTGGGAAAGAAATGTCTATTTTATCAGCCTGCGCACAGAAAGGCATTGTTTCACATTGTTTTCCTGTGAATGCTGGGAGAGTCAGAGGTGGCAGCATGGTGAGGGAGGAAAGGAAGGGCCCAAGGTCAGAAGCGACGCCCAGCCCAGCAGGTCTCTCCCTCAGACCTGGCTTCGGCTTTTCACAGACCTTGGCCAGCAAGGCAGGCCCAGGCCGCTCGCCAGCACTGTTCTACCCAGCAGCCCAGGGTTTGTCCAAGCACTGGGCACCGCCTTAGCACCCTGCACCCCAAATTCAGCAAAGCAAAGCAAGCCCTTGCTTCTCTGTGGACTGTGCATTGATACATTAGATTTCATCACCAGATTTCTTCCTTACAGCTTCACTGAGGTTTCATGTAATTCCCTCTACTGCAATTAACTGGAAGTAATGCCAAGAAGGGCACAGCATATTGCTGAATTGATTTCCACTTGTCACAGCAATGCTACTTAAGCGTGACTCGCATGTTACTTCCCTTTCCTGGGGACATCTTTCATATTCACATCATTGAGAAGATACCTCATACAGACACAGAATAAAACTGGGCTGTGTAACTGTTCATTCACATTCCTAGGCTGTACATCATCCATAACACATGTACTCAAATACCAAGTCTACACCACAAACTAACTGGCACACCTTCCTGGAGAAAAATTTTCAGTGACTTCATATTTTATAGCTAAACCCCAAGTGAAGTCAGTATAGCAACCAAAAGAGGATCAGAGACATGGAAATATACATTGCTTTCTATGTTACCCCATGAGGGAAGCAATTCATTAATTTTTTTTTTTAATTCACTGGGAAAAGAGAAGAAACAGGAGTAGATTATCTTTCTCAATGGCTTCCCTAGAACCAACTGAAGGTGTCTCAGTCAAACTTTACTCCAAAGTCCCCCAAAACAGCTGGAAACGTGGGAACAAAAGACCAGCAGAACTCTTCTGTATTCTTCTCTCTTCTCATGGAAAGACACACACAGGTGAGTATTTCAGTCTTTTAAAAAGAAGATCAAATTCAATCTTTCTACTAGCTTGGAGCTAAAGGGAAAAAATGAAAACTCTGAAGCACTGCCAGCTGTGATACTATGTGACAACTCTCATCCAAGAGTCTGTATCTCATCGTCCTACACGCAGTTCCTCTAACAGTTAGAAGCCAAAATACAGTTTATCTTTCCTCCATCTTCATTCATCTTTTTCCACCTGGTTATACAACACTTTTTACAAAGGAAGGTGCAATTTTGGCCCTGTGGAAAGTGTCTAAGAAAGTGTATCTGCAAAGCCCCCCTTACACAATTCTCAGTGAATTGCTGATGGAGTCTCTCGCTGTTCCTGCCTTTTCATGGCTTTGTATGGCCAGTTTTTCCTAATGCACAGAGAGTCCATCCATACTTCAACATACCAAACAATAAAGTGCTTTAGTGGTGGAAAGAGTATCTGATAATCTACAGTTTAGTAGTAGTAATCTACTTTAGTATTGAACTGCAAGCCATGAGCCATGAATGTGATCACATTTTCTGCTCAGTCCAACCATCATCTTTTCTCACTAATCACTAATGTGGCATAAAAAGAAGACAAAAGTTGTGTTCAGGCAGAAGAGAACTACAGAACACTCCTGAGAAAAAACGTTCTCTTGAGTTATCTTGCTGTTCTAGAATTGTTTCAGTGAGCAGCAGCACTAATTATATACGTACACAGCACTTGAAATAACCTAAAATTTTGCAACACGTTATAAATGCAAAGATTGAAAGTTAAATAGTACTTAATTGAATGCACTTTTGGATAAACAGCTTCTTTTCCAATTTATCAACATTTAAATATCTGTTTTGCCTTTAGTAACTTCCAAAGGTAATGGAACCATTTTCTTCAACAAAACCAGGACACAGTCCATGAGAGGTCTTATCTGTTATAAGTACACAACATATTCTGATAAATTACGCAGATATCCCAGTTCAGCCCTGGACCTGAAAAATTGAAGAAGAATTAACAGGGGAAGAGAGATTCAGTTTTACTTCTGACATTGCCACTATCCATTTCAATCTTTTGTCTGACTTGTAATTAAATTTGCCCTATCCTGAGGTTGTGACAGTGCTACTTCAAGGTAATTTCCACAAAGACAAGGCACAAGAGATGCTTTCTTTGCTCACAGCACACTCCATGGAGACTAAAGGAAGAACAGCACTGAGCTGATGGGTTTGGTGCCTGCAGGGTCCTCAACCCACTCCTGAATGAGTCAGGATGCAGAGTCTCTCTTGTCACAGCGCACAAATGCAAAAGATGTCACTCCTCAGTACCCCCAAGACTAAGAGATCCTCGGTCTACCCACACCTGACACCTTCTGCATGCAGGCTGACTGAACACCCTGCAACGTGCGTTCTGTGGCCTGGCCCTCGGGCTCTTGGCATCAGCAAGTAAATAATGTGCACAACAGAGCAGCATACACTACATTTTACCAGGCCTGGAAGAGAATGAATTCAGCCCTATCCCTCCAATCCCTAAAGTATTCTTACTCACAGAAGTAAGCCCAGCTGTACTGCTTATGGGTGTAAACTGTAAGTCCTATACAGCAAGGTACAGGATCCCTTTCTGCCATTCTGTACATCACCCTTCAAGAGTTCATGGGAACCTTGTAACAATTCGGCGCCTGCTGAAGCAGGAAAAGAGCACCTCAATGTGGATAACCCCTTGTTTAGTTCAGTACAGTTTCAACAGTGCTTTCAAAGTTTATGAAATTATTACAAAGGTACATTAAGGCTTAGAGCATTTTGTATCTGTAGAACTCAACCCAATTCTTAAATTGCAGTGGTTAGGAAACACACCAATTTGCATTAATTGCATCTGGTATTTACAAATATTTTTTAGAAAGTCACACTTCCTCGAGGTTGAAAAAAACCACAACTCATAAGGACAGCTTTCAGAATGATTCTTTCAGTGCCATGTGACTAATACACACCATGCTGAATTTTAAGGTCATGTATTCATTTGACAGTGCAACCATGCAAGTGTTGTTTTCTTCACTGTTAATGTATTCTGGAACCAGGACTAAAACTGCTGGTGCAAAACTCCCTTTTAAGGAGCTGCAGAACTATCAGTATAGTTGCTCTTTATCCATTCACAAACACACAGCCTTGTGCATTTCTGTGTAGCCGAGTGAACAGCTGAGATGCCCAGAGGAGAGAAAGGAAGTTGCACAAATTGAAAAGTTGTTGGTGTGGTTCCTTATTTTCAACCTCCTATCATGAACCTGGTAAAATTTTCAATCTGAAAATGGATTGGAACTGGCAAATTTCCTTCAAATTATTTCCCAGTTTTAATAATGGAAGCTTGAAATGAAAATTCAGGTACCTGCAACTTTCTCTTGGAAACAGATAAAAATCATATTTCACTGACCCTAGACTGTAATATACCCTAATTCACACTCTTATGTCAACAGAACTACCAAGCTATAAGCCTGTAATTTTTGTGGATGGCTCACTTTCTTCATTTTCTTCAATTTTTTCCCCATCAATGGACTTCAAAGTGCTTTTTTTTCTGGCCAAGCATGGTAAGAGGCAACTAATTCTTGAGCAAGTTGCTCAGATGGAGGGGAAGACTGGGGGCTATACAAAGCTCCACATCTTCCCAGTGTTTAAGGCAGTCAGCAGTTACCTTTGGCCTCTGTGAGCTCAGCGTTTTCCAGCTATTCATCTTCACTTCCCTAAAGAGCTCTATAAAAGTTAACAGCACAAACAATATGCTAGAGATTAACACAGCTCGTATAAATACACAGCAACTGCCTGGCAGCGAAATGATTTTTCTCTCCTAGGGCAGGGTCTATGGCCGGAGAAGCCTTCACAGACCTTTGTGTAAAATCTGGTCCTTAAAAAGACAGGAGAGATCACTGTCATCGTTGTCAGTGCACACAAGTTAGAAACATTCAGGTCACCAGCTACTTGTGATGCTGGAAAAATCACTGGGAACACCATTCGTGTTTCAATTTCTTCCCTGGGACAGACTTGCTCTTCTCAGCAGTTTCCCCTCAAGGAACATTATTGTAAACAACTGTCCTATTTTTATGCAAATTCATGTTTTACAGGAGATAGGACAGTAATGATAAATACTTCCCATTTCCTAACACTAGATGAGAAAAACTTCACTCCATAAAGAACCAAAATTGTAATATCAGAGTGTCATTCTTAACGGGGGTGAAATATATTCCCTTATTAACAGGAACGGAACATCATTTGTTCTTGTAACATGATCTGGTTGTCTGGAAAGAAAAATCCTAGTTAATCATTTTATTTTATTATATTTTTTCCAATGACTGAAATTTACACAAATGAAAATAACTAGGGATTCATCATGGGTTGACAATACTTTCAAATTAATAATGGGTGGTGTCGCACCTCCTCTAAATTACTAACTACCTTGACAGACAGCTAATAAACACTGCAGCCGGGTGCAGCAGGCTCCTACACATTACATTGTCCCCTGGGTGTTAAACGGCAAAGGATATGCAGATTAGGAACGTTTTCTATTTGCATAAATTAAGTCCCAGCTCTGCCTTACCTTGTCTCCTTGTCCTTGGGCATGGTAGGCGACCCATAGCCAAAAGCCTGCTTGTCAGCTGGAGAGGGCATTGCCTCGGCCATGCCCGGGAGGCCGACAGCACTTCGTGCTTTCGCATCCACAAACACAGGCGGTCCTGGCTCCTTTTTGAAGGACTGGCGGCTGGGGGAAGACCTGTCAGGCTGGATGGTGTGGTGGGGAATGTGAGTGCCATGGTGAGGATGAATATCGACCATTCTCATGTCAGCCACCCTGTGGGGCGAGGCAGGGGGTGTTTTAGAGCCGAGAGTAGGCAAATGGCTCTCCGTGTACCTCCGCGACTTTTGTCTGTACAAGGACTGCTCCAGCATTTCAGGCTGCATTGAAGGGTTGCAGTAAGTGCTCGATGACCTCATGGCACTGCGATGGTAGGCTACAATGTGGTCGGGGACATCGAGGGGGTGTCCGGAGTGGGGCGCAGCCACACTCATCCTCCCCTCGTGAAACAAGTAGGGGTCGCCGTACAGACCTTCATTTCGAATCAGGGTAAGGTTTTTGCTACTCATGTCCTCATCTGGCTTCACGTCCCGTCTCTCCAAAATGGCGCTCGGGCTGGGCGATATGGAGCGCGAGGCTGGCACGCTGGAGAGACGGTCTCTGGGGATGGTGGCATTGCCTGGCACACCCATGGGCCGGCCCCCACCATAGGGAATCCTGGACGGAGAGGGTGGCATGGAGTGGGGCACCGGGGTGGAGGGTGGAGAGCTGGGCATCGCATGCAGAGGGTGCGTGGCAGATCCAGGGCGGGAACCACTTGGGCCATCTCGTCCCGTATAAGCAATTTCCCTCTGCATCTGGAAAGATAAGGAAAAACATATAAGATATAAAATTACTGAATGAGCAAAAGATGATGTGGGTTGTCTACAGAAAATAAGGAAATAAAACCAAACCCTCAAGACAAAATAATTTGACATCTGCGTAAACAGAACACTTTGGGACCTTGATGCTTAAAGAAAATAACAGCATACTATAAACAGCAATAAAATAGGCTGCATGTTAAAGAAATATAAGAGTTTTAAAAATGCTTTTGCCTATGCAAATACCATCTAACTCTAATCTGATACTCACAGCTACTCAAGCTGAAATCAGGGGTTTCAGTGCCAGGTGTTCCAAGCACGTGTAGCCAGTAACAGACTTAGAGTTTATTGATCAGGCACACAGCCTAGAGTTCACTGATTTCAAAGCAGGAAAAAATGCCGATGCTCTAGCATCCCAAACTCATCTGAAGTTCTTAGACAAGGAAAATAAATATTTTAATATTTATTTGAATACTTAAATATTTATTTTAATTTATAAATATTTTCATATTTATTTTCATTGTAGGATTTAGCCTTTTACTGATAACGTGATGTGGTCTTTACTAAATAAAGGATACAGAAAGCAAAGAAGAACAACACAGACATTTATTGACTGTAACACAGTCAAGTTTCATGAAGACGCTCTGACCCTATAAAACACGTGCCACTGCAAAGATAACAGTGCTTCAGAGGGTTTGTGGAGCACTCGCTCGGGAAGTCAACGAACACTTAATCATAGCTTTGTAAGGAGCCATAAGGAATGAGCAGTCAAGGAAAAGAAAGGGAAAACATCCATACCAAAGCATTAGTGCTTTGTTAAGAGAGGCCTTGGCAAAAATCTGCAATGGATACGTGCGCTTTTGAGACTGCAGAATCTCACTCTGCCTGGCAATGACCTCTCTAGATGGCTGAACACTGTCAACGACAGACACAGGAGAAATTCTCCCTCTAGCAAGCATCGTGTGCCTGCTCTGCTGCCGTTAGGGTATGGTGGTCAAACAGAGAGAGAAAAAGTCATCTAGGTCACCAACTAAGTAAGAAAAAAATTACAGTTTCTAAAATTTGTGTTGACAATTGCAAGTTCTCTCTCCATCACTTCTGAGGCATTGTAGAAAACTGTGCTTCACCTAGCCTGATTCCACATTCCTTAAGTTACAGAGTACACAGTGATGTACAGTGGGCATTGCTGATCTGAAATCTACACTGTTTTTCTTCCCTCTCACTCCTTGCTTTGATAATGTGACTGGATTCATTGCAGCTACAGAGATCCATGGCAGATGAAGCAAGAAATTATTCCTGCCCCACCACAGGTTTTTCCACTGGTAAGGGAATTACAATGTCGGTATATAAACAATAGATGTTCTTATCACAGCAGGTTCCGCACTTGGGAATCACAAATGACGTTCCCCAGGGCCAGAGATCAACAGTCTGAAGTGTCAGGTATCACAAAGAAGAAAGGATAAAACCTGATTGTGGCAGCAGCAATAATAAATTAGTGTAACAGAACAAAGGAGTGCACTGGGATGGGTCATAAATGAGCCAGACAAGAATGACGAAGTCAAACAGGAACACGGGATAATTTTTTCATTTGCGCAGAGAATTATTCTAGTCTGGAATTTAAAATAAAATAAAACTAAAATATAACTAAACAGTATTAATCACATTGTAAGTGGGCATTCAACATAGTTTCCTACTGGCTTGAAGTAACACTGCAACATACTGAGCTGTATTGTGTGTTCAGACTCTGCACCTGGGCCAGCAGAACAAAAAGACTCCTACTGACTTGAGCAGCTTTGGGATCATGCCTTCAGGGATAAGCAGCCACAGGTGTTTTACACTAAGAGAAGGACCTAAAGAAAGAAAATCCTCCTTCATTTCTACTGTACAAGCTACACCATGCCCTGTTTGGTTGCCTCGCATAAAGCTACAACAGATGGAATAGTACCTGGCACAGAAACCACAGACATTAGGATATGCTGGGCTGCAGTGAAAGGAAAATTCCAATGTTACCTTGCAGAGAGGAGAAAATTTCCACGGGAAGATCTGAAAGCAACAGGTTTAATTTCCCTAACTTCTGGACTTCGTATTCCTGTATATGCTCATTCGTTTCTCCTAAGTTAAAGCAATCTGTCAAACAAAAAATTCTGTTTTCTACCTTAAGATATTTAAGATGGAATAGTTTAGGATGGAAATAAATTCAAATATGGCACGGAGCTATTGTTCAAAATCCTGTGCCTAAGTAATGATGTATATAACACTACTCACTTTCATTTTAAAACAGTACTTGGAGTACACAGCCTCAACCAAGACCCCCTCAGGCTGGGCAGGGCACAAATGCCTGGGCAGCCAAACCCTTTCTGAAAAGTTCACTTTCTATTTTAAGCCAGGACTCAGGCCCTGGGTGGAGTGTGATGAAGGGTAGAGCTCTTGGAGCCACAGAGTCTGGGGTGCCCAGGGCAGGTGCACTGGGGCATGTGGGGCTGGGCAGGGACCTGAGTTGGTCACTGGCAGCCAGGCAGTCTTACTGGATGGATTACAGTGTCTTCTGCCACCTGGTTGGTATTTCCGCTCTTTCAACTTTTCTCTCTTCACCAAAATCTCCAGATTATTTGCTAATTGCAAGTTTAAAAATGTGAATGATGGTCTCTTCTTGCTTCTCATTTATACATCTTTTGTGTGATAGTCTATGCACACTCTCTTACATATACCCCACTTTCTGTGCTGTTTTTCTTCTGTCCTCTATCACAAACCCCCCATGTTCCTACATAAAAACCTGTACTCTAATATGCAGGCTGTCTTCAGCCACATGTTTGTGGGACTTGCATGACTCAGGGACAGCGAAAGCGGATATTGGGGTTATCTGAGACTCCAAATACTACATGTTATCACAGCCAATTGCTTTGAGGGCAAAAGGAAGAAGACTTTTTTAGAGCAAGCACAGGATCATGTGCTTTTCGACTGCAGGAAAGCAATATGTTTGCCTGAGGGTGTGGTTTTCTTTAGAACATAGTTCTTCCTTGTTCTTACTGCCTGTAGACCTTACATCCTTGAAACGGAAACTTGTCAATCCTTAGGTTAAAATATGGCAAATAGCTAGCAACAAATTCTGTATAAAACATTTGAGGGAAAATACATCACTGAGAACCTTTCACTTTCTTTAGTAAAAAAGATCACACCATGTTTAAACATCTCCTGTGGAGGTTTCTGGTCAGTCTAACAGCACTTAAATCTGTAAGATACTGATTTTTTTTTGTTAAGAGGTTCTCTATATACTAAAGAGTCAACATTATATAAAAACAGTTACGTTCTTTATTTCAAAGCTTGTTGGCTATATTTTGAAAATGCCTATATGCACCAAGTCAGCAAACCAGTTATCCATCCACCCAAATGCACACAAGGAGTCTTGCTCCTGTTAGCTCACCTAAAGGGCAAGCAGAGCCAGTCTCTCTGATCACAGCAGACAGGGCACAGGGAGCTGTGCCCGCTCGCACACCAGGGCAGTGCCAGCAAGCACCAGGCACCAAGCCTGCCACTGCTTCCTTGGCACTACACCACCTCTGCATCTCTCCATGCAGCTGGATACCACAGGTACAGCCTGACTCATGCCACTATCTGCTAACATCTCATAGTGAAACACGGGCAAAGGGAAAAGTAGGCCAGGGTTTCTGACCTGGCAGCCCTTCCCATTGCTCTCCCAGGCCTCCTCTACATCAGTGGAGAACCCAGCAACTGGCTTTGCCCCAAGGATTTCAGACTGCCAAAATACCTACACGGAGCATGTTCCCTAGGTGGAGCTTATCCATGCACCCTCTTGGAGACACTTCGGAGTTCCCAACAGACTTCATTAATCACCTCTCAGGCATTTGAAGCTATTACTTTTCTTACTCTCCCTTTGGCACCCGGCATTTCCCTGAGGAAACTGCACCTATGCTTCTAAAGCTGGCTCACCCAATATAAATAGAGGACACCTGCAAAGAATTTTATGGAGTCCTTGGGGGGTCTTTGATGAAAAAGCTACAAAAATACTAAGTACTGATACAATGCTGATAAATGAATCTGTTTGTAAAGAGACCTTTTATGGAAATTGCTCAACAGAAGAAAGTCCTCTGAAAAGTGAGGCAATTCTTAACTTTTCTAATGAGAAAGTACTTAATCAAAGAACCCTCAATCCAACAACAATATAATCAACTAATTTGTTATTTCTTAATAAAAATAAATTGACAGCTTTACTGTACTAGTTGTTCAAAAGCCTCAGCTTAACCATTAGTTGCAGTACATGGTAACACTTCTGCCATGACTGACCTTTCATTCAGGTTGGATTTGGACAGCTGAAAGCACAAATCCACTTTTGAAAAACACCAATCAGGTTTATATGATTTTAATATTTCTAAAATAAGATAATTTACCATATGAAATAGTGCCCTTAAAAATTACATAATTGGTAAACAATTAAAATGAAACTTTTAAGTATCTGTACCACAAGTATTTGTCTGATGTCAAATCCTTTTGCTATCATACATCACTGAGAGGCTGTCACACTTGTCCGTTCTTGCCTTCTCATGGAATACCCTCTAATTCCTATACATTTTCCCAATCTATTGGGTCATTACAGAAAAAAATCATACTGGCTGGAGTTGTGGGTTCCTCCAGCTGCCCAATGCCATACCTGAAAACCGCAAACACATTAGCATAATTTTTAGCTTTTTCTGGTCAGAAAGTTTCCAATGAAATGTACTTTCAGCAAACAACATTAACCCCAAAGAGCTGAAATATTTGGTAAAAACATCAGTAAAGACAAAAGTTGGGGAAAAACACACTGTAGATTTCAGTCAAACAGTGACCTTATTTCTTATCAGACATCCCAACTCCAAGACCCAGGTAGCTGTTCTTAACATGTCCCACATATTTCCACTGGTTTTTCCTGGATACTTTTCCAGACAAAGAGTTGCAGAACTCCCTGAGAAATCTCAGCATTTATTATAATTAACTTCCCGCTATTAGCATGCACCTGTGTTCTTTAGGTCCTTTTGCATAGTTTTGCTATATTCCCAGCTGTAAAATTTCTGTATTATGGTGAGAGTTGAGATAAAACAGAACATCTAAGAAACAGCAGTTTTCTGTTTCTAAGGTCTGATTACATATATGGTAGATACCCCAAGAGAATAACTGGGTTTTCCTTCTTCCATTTATACTCTTAATTTTGTTTTTTTCTTTCCCTTGATCAAAAACACTGCAATCAGTCAATATGTTTCTTAGGATGACTCTGTGATGGTTAGTGACGACAAATCCATCCAATCTTCCAGTTTCTATGTTCATAGATTGCTTTTTTTTTGGTCAGGCTCAGCTAGCTAGAAGACAATGCTCACTATCCTCGAAGGTGGAATTTAGAGGACATAACATGACCCTCCAGAAAGGTGGCATCTTGAGTGAACCGTAATCAAGTGTTAACACCATACTACCCAATATCACTGTGACATCCAGTCCCCAAATCTTTCCCCTAGTTGTGCAGGTGTACACAGAGGTTATGGAAAAAGCACTATTTGATCCCCAAAAGCAGAACTTTTAGGGTACCATATTCTAATTACCCATGCACCGACTTGAAGCTCAGACACATCATCAATTCCCTTGCCACGATACAGAGCATCAAACACATTCTTAACACTATTGTCCCTTGTTTTATACCTGCATGTTTAATGCATACTTGTGCATGAATTCAGTCTCTACAGCGATCCAAATGTTTTACCTCAAGGTATTTTACATGTCTCAGTATGTTCTTTTATATCCCTGACTACATACAAACTTAATTCATACCATATACTAAAACTCCCATGGGGAAAACTAAGAATACCTAGTTCACTTTTTACTGAATGTAAAACAGATCCATAAAATTCTAAGCTAACCACAAAACAAATGTAATGGTAATATCGAAAATGTTTGATTGCTTCACCTTGCTTGTAAGTCAATGTGCATGCTGAAGATGGATCATGCAAACAAACACAGAGTTTTCAGACCAAATCCTACACAGTCTGCTCTTTTGAGCATAATTTCTTCAGCTATCCTGATGCTACTCTCAGTATTTGGTTTCACAATTTAAAACATTAGCACTCTTACTACACTCTTAGACAACATTGTTACCGATGGACACATAAAACAGTCTTTGAAAAGATTTTTGCTCTGAAATAATTAAAGCCACTTACTGTTACTTAAAGAAATCACTTGTATGGCTACAGCAGTGAGATGAACATTTGGTTCCACTTCTTCTAATAAAGCACTTTTTGTTTTCAGTCTTGAATCTCAATCCTTGGTCTATGGTATAATATTCTGTATATCCATATCTTCTGGGAAAAGGTTTTGAAACGGTAAAAATGCTCCCTGTTCCCTCTGCTCACAACAGGGACAGGCCATGTTGCTTTATCCGGTCATGTAAGTAATGCTGCTTCAATAGACTGAAGTACTTTTCCACATGACAAGCCTGCGATTTCTCCTCCCCTTCGAAATTAGTCACTAAATAACCTCCTTGGCATGTCACCCAGTCACAAACTGTGCGACGCTATGTGATTCAATCGCTCAATCATTTTTTAATGTGTGCCTATAAGATGCATAGAAGGAGACTAACATTATGGAGTGAACCACAAAGGAGACTCACAAAGGGGAAAGCCATAAATAAAATAGTGAGTAACCCCTGTTTTGGTAAGAGAGTGCATTTCAAAGGCAACAATATGAGGCACATACATATTATTTCCCTAACAAGTGCAGACCTCCAACTATTTAGCAAACCCAGTACACATAATTCTAGAAAAAAAATATCCAGCAGTTATAAACCTTAGAAGCTTTTCACCTACTCAGATTGGTAGTGACACTTGGTAGAAGGAAGCACAAGCTCCTCCCGTGGAGGAGGCTGTCTACTCATTAACTGGGCACCTGAGCCTCTTGGCTAACCTGAACTTCAGGGTCCCCATAAATCAATCTCATTGTTATCTCTGCAGCACACCACACTAGCCATTGTGATTAGTTGTTGTTTGGTGCTTTTTTTTTTTATTTTAAAAAGAAGGTCCAACAGAGAAGGCAAATATATTTTCAAAAATTAGAACATCTCCTCACCCCAAAAGACTACAGAATACAGAAATTGTCTCCTTAAAAATACAGTAGTTACAGTCTCGAAGAGATGGCACTGAAATGTCATAGGGGAAAATCTCATGACATGAGCCCTTCCCAGTCCTGCGGTTATCTTGTACTTTGGGAGGGTTGGTTTGGGGTTTTGTCTCAATTTTGTTTTTATGCAAGGAAAAATTGCCTATACCATCATCATGACTGGCATTCAAAGGAATGAAAATCCAAATTAAGCACATGACCGTGATCTAACACTGCTGTACAGGATCAGTTATAATGGGACCTTACTGGAGTAGCATTTCTTTTTCCCAGCACTACTCTCAGTGTCTCAGCATTAGTGAAGAAGCCATCATTCATTTCCACTACAAAAGGGCAATTTGACACAAAGCACTTAAGTAACAGGACAAAGATCATAGCAGATCTGGCAGCCAAAACTAAAAATCCAGGTGTTCCACCCCTTACTACACCCAGCCCAACAGTAGAGAATTCCTACAGCTTTGTAGACAGCTGCTGTGAGTTCTGACTTGTAATGTACACTGTAAATTTATACACCATTATTGATCTTGACTAGAACTTTGCAACATTTATATGGAATCTAATTTTTTTCAGAAATGTAAAAAAATTTTATTTTGTCTTAAATGCTTACTTTTCAGTTTCACAGTAAAATATGTTAAAATATTGTTTTTACTAAATATTTGCACTAGCACTATAATAAACTATTATTACGGCTCAGAAACAATGTAAAACCTATTTATTTTTATTTCAAATTTAATCAGCCAAGGCTGGTTTCTTGAAGTATAGGAGTAAGGCAGTATTTACCATTGAGGCATCTGGTTTATATTTGGCAGGTTTAACTAACCAGTCAAGCA
This sequence comes from Pseudotriccus pelzelni, assembly GCA_035584735.1. Lineage (NCBI taxonomy): Eukaryota > Metazoa > Chordata > Aves > Passeriformes > Tyrannidae > Pseudotriccus > Pseudotriccus pelzelni. The sequence continues at coordinate 16,112,262 of JAWMRA010000078.1, forward strand.
TCCTCTTTTAATGAATGGATGTATATACTTGACCTAGTTAAAAAGCTGCTTAGGTCAGTGGACCAACCAGACTCAAAAACATCAAGAATAAAAAATATAAGCAGATTCTTCTAGTACACTTTAATGCCACACAGGTTTTCTAACAGTTGCAGAGTATATTCTTCCATTCATGCTCTTCCTTGCAGGCTAGCAAACCTGCAGTGACAAATAACATTATTATGCTAATGTACAGGATAAAAAAGATGACTGTATTTTACTTCAGTTTCCTTGCAATCAATTCCAAGCTGATAGGCTGCATATTTGCAGTAATTGCACTCTAACATGATAAAGTATATCCCAGAACATCAGACACACTACAACTAGTTTTCCATATGTATGACACTGTATGCAAGAATCTTCAAGTATGGCAGATGCATACAAAAAGTTCTTCATGAGATTAATTAATCTTTTTTTTAATTTTAAAATATATCAGCACAACATCATAAATATTGCAGTTACATCATTACCAAGGCTGTGATTTAATTTGTAGGTTCTAACAATGCATACAAACAACTCAAGCATCACTTTCCATTTCAATCACTTTATCAGAACCCTCAAGCATTGTCTAACTTTCCATGTATTATCCTATGTATAATTATTTGCCATACATTTGTTTATAAAGTACTGTACAGAACTAGAACTCCTTTTCAGTATAAACAAAGGGCATGCCCCTAAGAGGCACAACACTCTGTGCTTCACTGAGATCAAGCCTGGAAGTTTGGGTTAATTTAGGACTTTAGAACCAATGTTGACATCAATATTAATGAGAGGCTCAAATTACCACAGACCTGTAACGCCAGTCACCCTCATCACCTTTGTTTATTCTGTGTTATTAACAGTGTTGGTCCATTGGACCTTTCCATCAAAGTACTCATCACAATCCCTGATTTTCTGCTTGTTTCCCTCATCCTGAAGAAGAAAAAAACTTAAACATCAGTAAAACATGCAATTATAAAGCCAGAGACTATTTTGAAGTCTACTGTGGGGTATACACAAGTGGCATAGACATAAGTTATTGCTTGACTGCTGATCAAAGGTTTTTCTGTTCCTGATAACAGCTCTTTTGGTTTCTATTCCCTTAATAATACTTTCATGGATGAAAATAGTTAAGTAGTTAATGCCTTGTACTGCTCTAAACAACTATTTCCTTGACAGAAAACAGGGAAGCACTTACAGTGATTGCTGGTCACTAACTCGGGACTTGGTTTTGTTCTCAGCACTCTGGAACAAAGCTTGTGATGGAGTCAGCGGGGTTTTACTCAAATCCAACAAGTAGTTCAGTACAGCAGAATCCAAACGGAAAGACAGTTTGATGATGACAGCTTTTACAGATGTACTAGGAAAGAAGTATTCTTTTCTTCTGGGTTTGGGAGGTTTGGGTTTAGGGTTTTGGGTGTGGGCTTGGTTTTGGGGTTGTTCTTTTTGTTGTTGTTTTGTGGGGTTTTTTTTTGCCAAGGAAGGTCTCATGCCACTTTGCCAGTCCTACAGCCCACCCAGCTTCTAACTCTGATCCAAGAAACCAACAGTTTGGGACAACAAAGACGAATCTGTGGAGTTGTCAGCAGGATGTCCTAAATTTGCTGCCTCTGATACACAAGACTCATGAAGGTAGCTGGAGAACCATGATCGGTATCTTTCTTCTCTCTGCTTAGGGTGGCACCATGACAGGGACTTCTCAGCGTGGTGAATCACTTTTTACAAAGAAAGGAGAATGATCCACCCTTAGCTTTGCCTCTAAACACTCAGCAGAGGAGAAAAAAGGGTTCCTATCCCACCCTGATCTCAGTCTCAGTTGCTTCCCTATGGCAAAAATGAGGGAGCAGGACACAGCGCCCCAAGCTGCTGTCGTTCACAAAGGCACTGAGGTGACACACTCCTCGGCACCCAGTCAGGCTGTGCTGGTGCCACTCTGCTCTCCACACTGCTCTCCATGACCCTGAAAAACTCCTTCAAATTTGCCTCGACTTTCTCACATCAGCTCTCCAGCCCACTGCCCATATTTGTACTTACAAGGATGTGAGTGGCGTTCCCTTGAAGACTGAAAAGCCTACAGAAGCTCTTTGAATTTGAGAGGCCAAGCTAAACAAACAGGGAGGGAACAGAACAGTTCTGGCTGCCTAACACATACTGGTTTGAGATTATGTACAGACCATGCTATCGTCTTCTAAACATACAGATTGTTTGCTATTCCCTCTGTTTACTGATTCCAAAGGCATGCAGTGAAACAGATATGCCTTGAGGTAAACACAAGCACCATAAAGTTCTCTTATACTTACTCCAAACTCCCTAGTTCTTAAAAAAGAAAGGCAAACAAATAAACAAAAAGCCCTCTCACACCACAGAGCATGTTATTACCAGCTGGAATGAACCACCATAAAGGGGACAGGCAGCTCTACAGCTTCACTTACTGGCAAAGCAGCACACTCTCCAGAACAGCTGGACCTTGCAGTGTGGAGCAACCTGTGTACGGAGCCTTTGAACCCTAACCAGCCCACAGGTAAGCACCTGAGCTCCAAAGAGAACAGTGCCTTGTTGTAACCTGTGTATTAAAATGACATATCCATACATATATACACATTTTGCAGACTAGCAGTAAATTTTTGGCCTATACTTTGCTGATGGCAGATCAATTCAATCAGAAATTTTTGATTTTCAGGGATTTAAAAAGTTAAAGCAAGCAAGTACATGTGGGAAATCCTTTGCTGGAAGTACTATAAGCGTCTCAAAAATTTTTTAAAGTTTACTAGAACAAATATAGCCAACTCTCTCTGGAGTTGCATGAAGAAGGTTCTGCAAAACTGAACTATTACGTCAGGTCTGCAGTCTGTCTTTCTACCCTGTAATTTAAACCTCATGCTTCCCCCTCATTTCTGTACTGATTTAAACAAGGACATTTTCCTAGCTCTAGGAAAGTATCACAGCATGTATCACAGACATATATGCATTAAGCACCTCTCAAAAAGTTAAGAGGCAATATTAATTGCTTTGTATTGAGGATTTGTCTCACCTAATGCTGCATTAAAAGCAAGTCAGGCAGGCACCCTTCAGAGTCAGCTCATTCCCTTAGAGCTGGGTGGGACAAGCTGTCCTTTGGCACTCCCAACCTCTCGCCACTGACTGCAGAGGGCGGTAATTTCTACACTAAACTTGTAAGGATTAGATTTTTTTCCTAATTCTTTACAGTGAGCCCGCCCATATGTCTTTTCATTTAGCTCACTCTGCTCTGTTTCTCATCCTACTTTCTTCCTTTTTTTCTTTCTTCTTTATAATTCAAGCTGAGATCCTATAACTAGAAAGGACAACAGCAGCTTCATTCCAGCGGCTACTTGCTGGTCCATGCAGTGGACATTGCTGTGATCTGCCTGGTGGATCCAACCTGGCCTGTGGTTCCTGTTTGACTGAACTAAGAATTAAAGGTCTCTCTCCTGAAGCTGGCAATAAACATTGTTTATTTATCAAGAGAACAATACAGAAGCACATCTACTTTTCATTTTCCTCTTCCTCTGTCCTACCATTAGCATATTTATTTATGCCTAAACTTTTTAACGTCTAAATGCAGAGGACTGAGTTTGTGGCATGAAATTTGTCCTTCTTAGTCAACAGGTAATGTAGAAATATTAATAAAAAGTCTCAATCACATGCTGCAAACATTCAGCTAACACAAAACTCATGACTTGGACTGGTGATCTGCAAGGTTCTTTCCAACCTAAGTGACTCTAGGATTCCATGGGAATGGAGAGAGCAGATAAAGAAAAATTATGTGGAAAGCTAATAGGGAATTCTCAGTGTAAAACTACAGAAGGAAGAGGAAAAAAAGATAAAACAAAAAGGGAATGAGACGGTAAAGGACAGTGATAGGAGTTTGTGAAAGAGTCCAAGGATGAAAGACAGTAAT
>JAWMRA010000078.1:16116355-16156794 GCA_035584735.1 Pseudotriccus pelzelni
AAAAAAACAGAATTAAGTGGAAAAACATGAACTAATGCAAATTTTTCTTAAGGCTAGAAGACTTTGCAATAGCTCTTGTTATAACAATGCTGTAACCTAGCATAGCGGGCATGAGACAGAGAGGGAGAGAGCAAGAAAGGAAGAAGAAGAGGGATGAGAAAGGAGAACATCCAGCATAAACTTCTTTAGTTTGGTTGGTATTCCGAGGTTTTTTTTGTAAGTGTGGTCAGAATATGAGGGTGATTTTTAGGAAAGAAGTGAGCAGAACACTTCAGGAAAATGCCAGCTGGAGTGACCCACAAATGCTTGAAGACATGGGTAAAGAAGCTAAGGCCACCACTTGCCCTTGCCAGCCATCCTCATATTCAAAACAAAGATATTTGAGATGAACTTTAAAGCTACAAATGGCTTTTGAAACCTAGCATTTAGTGTAGCCATTACCAGTGAAGATGCAGTTAAGGTACCAGTTTCATCTCCCTCAGACGCTGCAGGAGGTAACAGCTCTCTACAAGTCAGGCCTTGGTGCAACATCTCTGAGACACAACATGCAGTGGGACTGAGAGCTGAGAGAACGCTGAGGTGGCTTTGCCCTTTGTACATGTCATTAGTGGGGGATAACAGAAATTCCAGTTTGATGAAATCATCACCCAGTTCTGACAAGTGGTGAGACATGTCATGTGTGTGTGCATGCACCTGTGCACACAGCCCTTACTTCTCAGAAAACTTTTTCCCTTGTCAATTCCATCATGTTATCAACCCCCTGACCACAGAGACTTATGACCCCAAGCACACTTGAACATTAAGAGGTCTTTGGCCATCATACCGTTCAACAGCGCTTCCCATTCCTAGACTAACACCACCTTTTTTATTAAGTGTAAAATAAGAAGCAAATAGAGAAACAAGAGGAAAGCAACATCACACTTCCTCCCATAAAAAGGGTAAGCTTACAACATGTATCATCTTAAATCTAGCTAGAGGAGCAGGCTCTGTATTTGGAGTAGCCTGGTTATACCTGTACTGAACCTGCAGACACTTCCCAGTTGACAGTGTCACAGATTAGCTGCCAGTGAGACAACTTTGGTGACACACTGGCTGAACTCTGCTTGGAAGGGAAGGGAGCTAAGGTCCCTTGGAGCCTGACCCAGAGCTGTCCCATGAGAGCTTCCAGTCTAGCCACGCTTTAGGCAAACTGAGCAAGAAGATAGATGAGATGCAGAACATTTTACATTGGCCTGACTGAAATCACAGTGCCTCTGTGTGGTTTATTTCTCCAGCAACATTTCATCACTGCTACCGGTCTGCATTACCATACACCTGAACAGCAAGACAAACATCCAGATCAGTTAACAGGCATGCATTTCTACCTATTTATGCATTTAATTTCCAATGAACGCATGAAATGTGAGAGTCAAAAAAAAAATATTTAGATTAACTTAAGCAAAGAGAAGTTAATAAATTTCTCATGCTTTTTTCCCCCTATGCTTCCTTAGTGTACTATGCAGACAGAACAGTGTAGTAAGTACATTAAGAACCCTCTTGGCACTTTAGCTAAGATTTTTCAGGGTGTTATCACAAATGACAAAAATATAAACACACTGAAACATAACACATTTCAATCCTAAAAAGGTTGGATTTACATAATACATCATTGATTTGCCAGTATCCACATTTAACTCATCAGTACAGCATGGCCCACCCATCCCATGAGCTGTTAGACTGTTTGGACTGAACATATAAAAGCTGTTACTGATCTATTTTTCTAAAGTTAACATTCTGACAACCCTCATAACTAGTGCTGCGTTCAAACCAACTGTTGCTTTTGCTTTCAAACCAACTGCTCCTTTCTTTTGCTTTTCCACTGATGCTTTTTATGGTAGAATTTTCTGAGAACACACAGAGTCATGTAATTCATGAAAATGCAGCAAGCATTTCCTCCCTCCTCCCCATTCTCTTTGAAGAGATGAAGGACACCATGTACATGACATAGACAGCCACCACCAACGCAGGGAGCCAAACCCTTCAGACCAATCTCAATTTCAGCACTTACTCAGGGCACCACAGAACTGATGGGGTCATCTCTTTTTTTTTTCCAAAAAAGGAATAGTTTCAAACATGTACAGTTCTGGTACAGATGAGCATTTTTATTTGGTTTAAATATGCAGCATATCAAATTTCCGCTCTTTAAAAAAAAAAAAGAAATACTTTTAGCAACTGCACTCATAAATCAAAATAAATGCATGGCTTTCTGACTCCCTGTACTAACGACTCAGCTCTTATTTTTGTTCCATATTTGTATCTCTTCTCACTGCACTGAAGCCAAATAAAACTGAGCAACTTGATATAGTTAAATGAACATAAAGGTCTCATCTGACATTACTGAACAACTGAGTCAATACAATTTCTATTACAGATATATGAAATAGGTTAGGATGTAAATAATATAAAAATATTCTAAAACAGAGCTGATAATCAATGCTTAGCTGAGCATGCTCACACCTGTTTCTTCCAATATAAGCACGGAGCAAATCCGAAGAAATAAGTTGCTGTGCTGAGTTTTGGAATCAGCACTATGGCAGGAGAAAAGGTCATGGAAGTCTTATTCACAACTGGGCTTTGGGATGCAAGTGTCCAAGCTGCACCGCATCTGAGAGCTGTAAGGTCAAACAGCATTTGAAGTTGTAAGTATGTCTTTTGCAATGTCAAAAGTGCGAGCAGTGCCTCAACTAAGAGTCCCTTTAGATCACAGACTTCTTCCTACACTGTTTGAATCCTACATTTTCTTTCTGTTTTACTTCCTTCTATCCAAAAAATATAGAAATTGGTCAGCATGGCTGAAGTAAACCTAGTTTACCATAAGGTCAAGCTATCTATAGTAAATATTAAGTGATTGAGGGACTAGCCCTTTACCCAACACACCCTTTCAGTCTTTTTACTTAGTCACATGGAGTTCAAATTTGCAATGATGTAAGAAAGGCATATATTCAGACGAAAAATAATTTCAGCATCGCATCATTTCTCATGGAGTCCTGTTGCGTGCTGATATTTGCAACTGTCTTGCTTTTGCCAGCTGAGGCTTTTTTTAACTCCAGATCTTAACATGTATCCAAGAAAAAATATTTTTACTGCTCATACTTTCAGAAGGCTGATTAGTTTTCCAGAGCCCTTAATAGAAAAAGTACAATCCAACACGGAGAAGAATCAAGATCCTCAGATACGCAGCTGTATTCTCTTAAACACCAGGTACTGGTTAACTCCTCCCTTTAGTATTCATCAGGCTTGGCTGGAGTCAGGTAACTAATAACATACTGGAGAGAAGACTCAGTGGAAAGAGGAGAATCTGGGACGTGATCATGAAGTGAACACGTTGGATTTGTGAAAAACTTCTTGGGAAAGCTAAAGTGCTGAATAACACGTGAATGACTTGTTTGTAGAATAGAAAACATTGTTTCCAACTTTACTAACTTTCTAGGAACCATGGTAGCAAAATGCCCACTTTTCCAAAGTGATTTTTAACCCCTGTTTGAGTAACAGATCATTTGGAAAGCTACATGGAAATCATAAAACTTGACTGGACTTTGACTTGTGGGACTCCAGCAGTTCAGATAAGCTACCTGGTTTACAAAGGACAAAAGGGAGGACCACCCCTCCTTGTAAGGGAGGTCACAAGTATGAGCATTTTTATAATTTGTCGATGTGTTTAGGAAGCTCCAGCAACATCTGATTCTGTCAGCTATTTAGGAGTTTCAAGTAAACAGTCAAATTAGTGCAAACTGTTCTACTAAAAGCAAGAGCAATGAAAAAAAAAAAAGAGAGAGCAAAACTTCTAAAGAATTGGCACAAGGAAACATTATGTAAAAAGAGGTGGAGTAAGAATAAAACCAGAAACTAGTAGACAATAAAAAATAGACTCAAATCCAATCCTTATGTTTTTATTCAGGGCAAGCTCCCACTGAAGGCAGCAAAAGCTTTCCCTGAGAACCTCAGACTTATGTGAGAGGTAAGATTTCTAGTTTTAATGAAGGGCTGAGGAGACCTTCACACAGGACAGATCTCCAGGATAAGCTCTAAGAAAACCTCAACATGAAAGGTAGGCCAGCTTGAATACAGGCCTGTTAGTAGGAAATAAAGAACTCTCCCCCTAAAAATTCCACTCTCTGGGAGTTTCCAGGTATCTGGTTTGTGATATCTACCATATGACACTCCTCTTAGACTAACTGGGAGATTACTGCATGGGTGTGGCAAACTCGTGTTTCTTGAACAGTTTGCTATCAAAAACATGACACACTTTCTTTCAACGGCCAGCTTGATGTAAACTTAAAATCCATCTTCATTACTTGACAATTTCCTTTAAAAAAAGAAGAGGTATCTTTTAAAATGTTGGTATAGTAATAGGATCTATACATTTATATTCCTTACACACAGTGTTTGTGAAATAAATATAATACACCACAGAAAATAGGCATCATAACACAAAAGCCACATTAAGACAGGACCTGTATCTTCAAACAGACTGGCTTTTGGCTGGAAAATGTTTGAGATTAATATATTGGTTTATGTATAGCTAAAATTTAACAAAATTAATTTTTTTTCTTTGTAATTCTATCCACTTTCCCACTAACTTAGGTTTTGTACAGCAGTAGGTATTGCATATCAAAGGACATATGAATGAAAGAGAACAGGTATATTTACAGTCTCTCATCACAGTTTGATTGGATGCAGGTACTTCTCAGTGTCTGCAGGTCTATAGTTGCATAAATATTTGGCAACTACTGAAAATCTACCCAAGACAAAAGTAGGAAAATCCATACCATTTAAAAAAATTCAGAACATCAGAGACTTATTTTACATTTCATTCCAATCTCAGCAAGATTTGTAATGGCAAGCTGGAAAATAACTGTTCATGTTCAACATGTAAGTTTGAAACTAGACATAAAATCTGAAAGTAGGGTTTGGTGATTTAGAGAGCAGTTAAACATTTATTTTCTCATACGGCTGAAGCACGAAGAAACAGTTTCCATTGTTATGATTTAAATTCCCAGTTAATATGAAAATATCTTTTGGGTTGGAAAGAAAAAAAAAAAAGAAAACAGGAATTAGATATCCTTCTTTATTTATAAGCATCATCTTACCTTACATCTCTTGGTGAGTTCTGTTTCTAGATGACTTTGGCAGGTATTCTAATTCAGAATTAGTTTCAGCAATAGATGCCATTACATTTGCTCTTTAAAATAAAGCGCTTTTTCTCTTTTCCTCAGACAAAGTATGTGGGCTACAAGAGCTGCAGCGTCTCTGTTCAAGAGATTCCGTGGACACTCAGAGGCTTTCTTTCTACTGTATGAAAGCTAAATCTGAGTAAGGAAGGCATTTTTCCTGTCCCGGAAATCAGTATAACCAAAACCAATGCTGAGCTAATGAGAAATGTTTCTTCCATGTGTTCTGTTTGGCAGACACTGCAAGTCATATCAAGGAAACACGTGATGTTTATAAATACAATATGGCTCATGTTGTCATAACCTCTCAATGACAAAAAAAGCATTAGAAAAAGCAGACAGCAAAACAGCAGGAAAGATGAGATTTGTATCATTTGGAAGGTCTTTATCAGATAATAGAGGTATTAGCATTCGCTCTTTTTTTTTTTCTTTTTTTTTTTCCTTTTTCTTCCCTAAAGAAAACAAAGTTTTATAGTAATACGATCAGTAAGGCAAACACATGGCAACTTACATAAATGCTGTCCTATAGGCATTCTAGCACTAAAATGCATTCACCCAATTTATTGCTTGAATTCTTTTCCAATAAATACTTTCGCTCTAAATACCTCTATGTAGTGCAAGCAGCTCTTTTTTCTTTTTCTTTTTTTTTTTTTAGCTGTAGCATGCAATAAAAAAATATAATTTTGGGAGCATCATCAGCTTTTATGTTTATTTGTGATGTTAAGATCACAAACAATCCAATAAAAATAAATTACACATCTTAAAAAAGCTGCATGTATGTTTACAGGTACCTCAAGAACACAGAAGGATGATTCTGCTTTTACTATCTATCTTTCCTGCAAGTCAGCACTGAATTTCAACATTCTTGGAAGCCTTAAATTCTTGAGGAGTTGTCTGAGGGTTTTTAGCACTAGTCGTTTCTTTTAAGTTTGTAAATTGCATCTAACTCTACAGAGTTAAAATGTTAGCAACTTGCTATCTAGGCATCTTCAGGGGAAAAATCAAAAGCTGGTGCGCAATTTCACTAATAAAAGCTATTAAACACAAGTTTACCCAACTTATCAAATGTCTGTCGCATTTTATTGCACAATTCATTTTACCTTCTCTCCTCTCACCCTGGCAACCCAAACCCTCCTTGCTGCCAGGAACGTCATCATCTTTTTGCCACATTAACTCCCAGAAAATTTGGAGTTTACAGGTACCCTGCACTGCCCCAGCTCAGCTCTGACACAACTTGCCCTAATTGCTCTTTCTTGGAGAAAGAGTCTCTGAAAAAAAAAATCCAAAACACCTCAAAGCATACCTCAATACAACAGCAGCCACAACAAGCATTCTTTGGATATTCTGGCCTCACCCACTCAGCAGAGGTCTTATACAAGTCAGGGAATTAAGCAAAACCATGGTGGGTCAAGGACATTTTAAAATAAAGTGTAACCCACAGACTTTAGGGCAGGTGGATGGGAAAAGAAAAACTGCCAAGCAAAATAGCCATCAGTTTTTTACAAAGTACAAATTCCCTCCCAGTTCACAAAATTGGCTGGCAGGTGAAGTCCAAAAAAACCCCACTGCATAAACCAACATTATTAGTATCCAACTGTGCCACCAGAAACACAGACTAGTTTCTATAACAGAAGAGGGAGATTATACTTTAGGATTCTTCCCCCTTTAGCCACTCCATAAAAGTAGGGTGTAGGGAACGGGCAAAGATAATATGTTGTGCACATTGAGTGGGGGAATCGCTTCAGTGCAACAGCCCAGGACAAAAGCAGCTGCGACACTTGCAAAGAAATTCAGTTCACTCAGCAGCATATAAAACCCCACCATCAGTTCTTTACTGTCATCTCCTGACATTCAATCTACACACCACCGCTGAATGGAGGGGAGGCAACCTGGGCCTCTCCCCTTGTAAGTCTCAGAAAACCTTTTCACCTTCTAATCTGTGCGAATCACAAACGTTAATTCCAAGGGCACAGACCAGCATGGCTGTGCACGTGCATTTACACTGGAATTCAGAACAGTGCCAGAGCGAACAGAAAGACCATTTAAACATTTGTTCATGAGACAGTATTTTGTCAGAAGTATTGTTGCACAGAGAGCTAGAAAATGCTGATGAACAATACAAGCTCAGGTGAAGGAATAAATTAATGAAAAAATGCAGCAAGGTGAAGATACATTTTTCCCAAAAAATCCCAGCCGTTACAGATTTGCAGCGTACATTTTGGGAAAGGAAAAATAAATAAAGGAAGAGGACAAGCACAAATACTCAGTGAGACAGCACTGTGTGGCTACCTCTTGCTTGAGCAGCATTCAACATGGCAGACCTGTCAAACAAACCATGCTCTTCGAGATGTAAACGGCCATGGCACAATATTAGTAAGCAAGCGAGGCACTCGGAAGGAGTTCAAGAGGAACTTTTCTTTAGAGCTTGCTTGGCCCCTCAGCAAATTCCCTTTTCTCAAACTCAACCCACTCAGAAAAATGCATGAAACAAAGACAACCAGGAAAATTAGAATTAAAGGACATGAGAGCTGAGTGGTTCGATAAAGATCTGAAACTTACAGATCCTACATTCTTCTTGAGCATTCTGAAGTCTTCTTGTCCATATGGATAATACTTACTACTTCAAGTGTTACTGCCAACTCCTACACAGGTCTCACAGCTGTTTGGTAGTTAAAACAGGTGTTTGAGCTGGCAGCTAACATTATTTTCTGAGATTATTTTGGGTCTGTTACATGGAAATGATTATAAATCACATGAATAGAAGCCTGAACATCATCAAACCCAGGGATAAACATTCCAAAGGGACAAGAAGGCAAACAGTAGAAAAATCTGTAAAGGCAAAACTTGCCCAAACCTCAAAAAAATAAAGCTTGAACTCCCATTTGGCTGGAGGTACAACCATGCTCACAGTATTACCATGGAAAAATGTACTTAGAATGGCTAAATCACGATATTCTAAATGCTGTTTTTCAACTGGTCAGACAATAAGGCGCCTTTCTGTAGGTATTTTGAAACAGTTAAACATGACGGAAAGCACACACTCCCTTCTTCCGACTGTAGTGAATTTAGCACTCATTTATCATATGAAATTGACAAAAATCAATTTGCCCAAAGCAAAGATGTGCAAACACAAAACGAGGGATGAGAAGCAAAGGGTTTTCTACAATCTTACAGGTACTGTGCATTAACAGACATAAAATGTACGTGTTTCTCACTTAGTCCCCCCACATTTCCATTCCCTTTAAGCTGGTTTGCTAAGAAAAGAGGGATAGATAATCCATCTGTTTATTGGTGGTTGTTTCTGCTGAATTAATAATCTGTGACTCCCCAGGTGAATTTCAACCAGATTTAACCAAAAGGTATAAACCATAAGACTACCATGTCCCTAAAAATTTTGCCAAATTAGAGATTTGAGAGAAGATCCTACAGTACCTCTGCCAACGAGAGGAAAAGTTGCAGTGTGTCCATCTTCTTAGACTTCAGGGGATTAACATTGGAGAGTGTTATTGCAGAGTGCTATTACTTTAGGAAAAGCCTCAGTTAGGACCTGAGTGTTGCTGCATAAAGAAGAACCCAACCAAAAGACAAACATCCTTAGACAATGAGGTTTCATTTTTTCTGGAGGTCAAGAAATTGCTTGTTTCCATGCTCGTAACTTCGAAGTGCAGAAGTTCACATAGTTCAAAGGGAAGACTTTTTGCATGTTTCTCCACAAAGCCCCAGTGAACATCCTGGCTCTGACTTCACCTCTCAGACCAGAAAGACAAGAAATTTGCCAACAAAGCCAAATGAAAAAATAGCTGTTTTGTCAGATGCACAGAATTTCACAGTGGTATCTTTGCATTTCTGTAGAGTAAAATATAATAACCTACCATGAAAACACAACTTCTGCAAAGGTCATCACTGTGTCACCAGTAGTTTTTGGTTATGGTCAAGAGGAACTAACTCAGCCATAATCAGAAGATGACAAGTGTGCATATCTGTTGTACGACACAGTATTTTAAAACAAGCAACTCAAGTCATTACAGTTTTTGCACAGAAGCAGCACCTGTGTTCAGAACAACTCTGTTTGGCAGTTAATGCGTGGAGGAGGGCCAAAGAAGCAATCTTTACTTTTGAGTATATATAGCTAACTACAGTAGCTAACTGTATGTGGAGAAGTCTAGAACACACAAACAGATACCTTCTACCACAGTAGATACCTCCAGCATCCACTGTACATAGCACAAGAACAGTATAACATAACTTTATAAAGCCACAGTGAAATTGTTACACACATTAATGTCACAATGCACAATGATGTCACACCTTCAAATATGAACGAGATGTATCGGGTACATCCATTTACTGCCACAGAAATATAACTACAGCTGAAGAATTTAAGGACCTTACAGAAGACACTAAAAAGTATCACATCATCCCTTTAATGCACATCTATTTGCTTGCTCATGTTGTGTGTGCAGCAGTGTGAATAATCAAGTAATTAGATTTCTGACCTATCCAAAGGACCATTTTATAATTGAAGTGCATACCTGAACGGTGGTTGAGAATAGTGCCTGTAAATCAGCTATTGGAATCTTTCTAAAATAATGTGGCCTGAAACTGTTGAAACAGAATAACTACTTACATGAAATATTAGTAACAGAGCAGACAGACATGCTCAGAATTGATAACAAAACCAAGAAAAAAAATGTACAATTAAAGAAATCACTTCACAGGAAGTTTTCTGCGTAGTTGAATCAATTTTGGAACACACATAAAAGACACAAAGCAGGTAGGACAGTAGTGGCATTCTGGCCCCACTGAGCTCATTTGGTTGTACCGTTTCCTGTGGACTGACCTAGGATGGGTGGAGAGGAGATGAGGTTGTGTAAACTCACCACCACCACCCTCTACTGCAACACCAGCTGTGGGTAACATGGTGGAAGAGGAGCTACACGGCATCTCCTTCCTTCTCAGCATCAAGGTGGGAGAAAACAGGCCAAATGAAAGATAAAGGCAATGAGAGAGAGGAATCAAATGTTTCAAATGCATTCCCTATAGTTTCCTGATACAAAATGTTAACTTGAAAATGCCAATATGCTCATCCTTATTCAGTACTTTTTTCAGGTAGAAAATTTTAGAAAAAACCTAAACCATTTACACCACAATGGGTATCAGAATTTCCTATTCAAAACTGTAATTTACAAAGTGCTTCAATAGACTTCAAGTAGGTACATTTGCTCAGCCACTGTAAACCGATCCCTGCTGAAACCTTGTTGGAGTGTACTAACACCATGTCATACTTCACCAGAAAAGGTTTGGAAACACAAAATTGGAAGCTGTAAAAACTCTGAATACCATCTGTGTCACAAAATACATAATTAAAGGCTATATTTTGCTTCACATGCTTTAATGCATCTAAACAAGATGAAACATCCAGTTAATGCCCAGGGCAAATAATTGGAAAAAGCAAAGCAGTTAAGAAACATTACAGCAAGCACTATCAGTTTCCTCCTCTGTATATATGTTGTACACATACCCTCTATTTTATGAATTATTGTGTACATATTACATTTAATAATCTCAACAGTTAGCATAAAAGCTGGAGGAAAAAGGAGTATAAATGCAGCACTAGTACTTACCCTTATATCTCCATTTACAGCCCTGGAAGTGTGATTAAATGCGTGTGCAGGATCTTTGTTGTAAACTTTTAGGAAAGATCGGTCTTGAATATTCCTGGAATTAAAAGAATCAGCAATGACAACAGATGAAAGTAGTTTTATTTACTTTGTTGCCTGAAAGTTTCAGGTAAAAGACAAACGTAGTAGGTCTGCAGCCGATCTCTAAGAAAACCGTCAATGCCATAACTTAGACACACATAAACAAACAAAAGCCTACTTTAGTTCTCTTTCCCATGGGAAGTATCATTCTTTCACTGCAACTACACACCCACAAAAATTAGATAGTGTTAAGTTTCTTTCAAGATCCTGCCATAGAGTGGAAACACTTTGAAGACAACAGAGCTTCAACATTACACAGCACTCAAAAGGATTTAGCTAATATTTACATGCTTTATTGTGCACTCAGCCCACATGAATTTTTGCTATTCTAAGAAGGAAGAATATCAAATGAAAAGCAGTCTTTCTAATTGTGATTATTCCTGAGGAAATTTTAATTATTAGCTTGTTCACAAAGCTAAAAAGAAATCCACAAAAGCTAAAAATTCAGTAGCAGATAAATTCTTCCTCTAAACTTTATCTATAATAAAGACAGTTTTTTAAGGGAAAAAAATAGATATTACAGAAACAAATAAGTTTTGATGAAAGCTATCACAGAAATGGTTTAGATGAACAGCCCTAGGAGAATACTTCTATTTAATTAGGATTGTAGAATTTGTCACTGATTAGTTCATTTTTCAACTACTATATTTAGGAAAGAGTTAGACAACAGTAGTTTTTTATTTTGTCTCAAAACCTACCTTCCAATGATTTTATGGCTTTGACACTTGCCCTGACTTCTGCTGATTTCTGGTTCACATTTTAATCAGTAGCAAAGCCTCTGATCTATGCTCACTTACATCCTCTCAAAGCTGAGATTCCTTTCACTTCCCAGTAGTGAACTCTAGAGAATTTACTTACACATGTGACTGAATTCCTTTCCTCCAGGTGCAGCTACCAGTCTGGTGAACTGATCTTAATCACTGGGATTATCATTTAAAAATGAAGGAAAGGATTCTTGGGCAGGTCCAATTTCTTTCTTACGATGTCATATTACAATCAGTGATTGCTTTGAATGAGTAGCTAGTCAGAACTTGTGCTGCTGTTGTAGATGTCAAGTAGTTATTAAAGAAACCTCACAGCTTAAGAGACAGATCAGTGCCTTCTGTTTAAGACCTGGAGGGCTGATGAGAAGTTTAGTATTTATGAGTGTTTACTTGTAGACTGCATAGGAAAACAGCTACCTTGCAGCAAGTTCAAGTTCTTCAATTATTTATGGTAACATAAACTGTTTTCCATCTTGCAAATGTGACCCTTTTGCTTTGAGACCTGCACTGGGAGTCTCAGTTACTATTTTCTGCCTCGGACTTGGAACTATGTTCTTTTTGATACAAAGCAAGTTCTCTCATCTTTGGCTCAAGAAATGGTATATTATTCATTTAAATACATTTTATCTGCTGTCTTTTCTGTATGATAGCAATGAGATGGCACCTCTACTAACTGGAGTTTCTTTTAAAAGCATTTTCCGTAAATATTTCCTGTAGCAACATGACACTTTAAAGTAAAACACTGCTGCCAGGCAAAGCACTAGAATACTAGGCATTTGATCTCTGATGTTAATTGTATTTCACCTCCTGTTGCTATTCTAAGATAAACATTACTGATAACAGGTATATATTACGGTACTTTTATTATTACTATAATTTGCATTAGTGTATCTCCCAGATGCCCTTGGCACGTTCAAAGGCCTCACTGATCTGTGTGCTATATAAACACCCCAGGAATACAACTTCTTCATCAGCTTACAAAGTGAATAGAGTCACAAAAGACAACTGGGTAGCTGCAGAAAGATAAGAGAACAAAAAGAAATTAGAAGACCACAGTCTGTCCAGCCAGAGGAGCAACAAGCAAATCCTGGAACCACAGGCATGCTCTAAGTAGCCAATGCAACAGAGAGAGCGGAAAGGAGACCAGTGCAGTGGCTTTGAAGGTGTCTGTGGGGGACACCTTCCAAGCATGTTAGAGGGCTGCCTGAGAGAGAGCATGAAGGCATTCGTTTGAAAATTAAAGATACCTAGAGTTCAAGTTCACATTATTCACCAAGTGGAAGCAGATGGCACTTGGTACTGAACAAGAAATGAAAAGTAGCACTGAAGTGGGCTTGGAGGAGCCCTCATAATGAAGACAAGCAGTTTATATTTAATGAGATGGAGAAGGCACAGCCAGAGGACAAGTGAAAAAAAATGCATGTGAAACAGTATGCCTGTCAAACTAGGAGAATGATATTTGTTGCTTCATTTGAATGGGTAAGAGCGAACAAGATTACCTATTACCTGTGTCAACTGCTGAGGAAAGATGATTACAGCAGTTGCTATTAAAAAATTCATTAATTAGATGAGTGTTTTTACACTGTGTGATGGGAAAGGAAAGGCTGTACTATAGGGACATTCTGCAGAAAAAAAAATCTAAAATCTACGCTGGATGCAGATCCCTGAATCACTTCACTAAAAAGACCAGACTTTAATAGAAAGATAATGCTTTGTCCCTAGTGATTAAAAAAGAAAAAGGAAGAAAAGGGGAAGGAGTATGGTTGCCTAATAAAAGGCACAGAGGAACATGAACCTCTGAGGGAGGTGGAGAGCTTAAAGAGTTGACTGGAACCCCTGTATTTAACAGAAGGAAGAAAGAAGAGAAGTGAAAGAAGACACAGCAAGCAAAAGAGAGAAAAACGATGCTTCATTTCATCTGTTCTCTGAGGGGAGACACTGGCAAGATCCTGTAAAGAGTAAGGAACAGAAGTGGAGAAACTGTCGTGGAAATTATTTAACGGCAGTGGAAACGCAGCTGGTAGTGCATGCTTTGGACCCAATTTGGAATTGCTGAGGTTTCCTAAGTGAGAAGGGTGGCAGAACTGAGAGAATTTTGTTACGGAGGAAGTCAGCTGGGTTGTGGGATTTCCTCCAGAAATACTCTACAATACAGGCATGGGAGCAGAGGAAGCAGATGCTGAGATTGAGCCAGGTCTGAGGCTGGCAGAGTGATGCCTGCAATGGGAGTAAGGGAGAAAAAGGTGGAGTGGCATTAAGGTAATCAACAACCACATTCTTGGGGGCAGGGAGGAGATGAAGTCATAAACTGCTAGTCTGAAACTTGAGGGAAGATGGAGGGATAAAGTGAGAGAAAACAAGCTGATGGGCCAGATGATAGTTGGCAATAATGCACTTGGCAACAGAGATGTAGTAACACCTATCTTGATTCAATCAGTTGATTTGATCTTGTGAAAGACTGTTTGATGTATAAGAAACTTGGATAAATGATGACTGATGATGATGATGCAGAAAATCAGATGGGTCTTCACAGAGGTATCACAGTGGCCAAACAGGGGTGTGGGAATCTGTAAAGCAAGTAAGACTAAAAGAAACTGAAATCTAAGAGTCTGGCTGATGACAAGACACTGGATAAACAGCCTGAGGAGAGTAAGGCAGAGGTGAGAAAATGAAGTGTGGTGTTGTTCAGAGACTAAGAACAGGGACGGGAGAATTGGATGTGGCAAGGCTAGAAAAGCTCCAACTTGCTCTTTCAACTGCAACATGATATGGAGAAACACCTGAGCCATAGGATCTCCAGAAGAAATAAGGCAGCAGTGGACTTCTCTCACTCTTGTTTGTATTGGCCATGGGAGGAAAACATTACAATGCATCTACACTGCAATTGCTGTGGTGAACTCAGTTTGTGTTATCTGATGAACAGCTGAAACTGTTGTGAAGAAATAAGTGATGTTCATGTTTGTTATTTCAGGTTCATGAGATCAGGCTTTGTGCTACCAGCAAAGAAAAAACCCAGTTTTTCTGTACATGTTTATTCTGTATTCTGTATTTCAAATAAGTACGTCTCAGGTAAAATTCAATAAACATAGTAAATATGTGAACCTTTATGTATTATATTAATACTTCAACAAGGTATGCCATTTATCAGTGGCTTGTGCATTTGGATGCTGCAGCTACAGCTGAAGGCACTGTCAGATCAGACCTCCAATTTTACTCAGACACCGCTGAACATGTCTTTATGTGTCAGGCCACTCTCTGTCAGATGCTTATCAACCCCACTCCCTTTTATTCTATAAGGGCACCACAAAACAAAAAACACAAAAAACCCCCAACCAACAAAACCGGCAGCATAATTCCGTGTTTACTTACCTCACATCACACAACTCATAGTATATGTTTCTGCTCTCATCCTTGATGTAAATGGCGACACTCGGCGATTCCAGCATTTTCATTGTCAGCTGCTGGGGGAAGGCACTTACAAAAAGGGCACGAATTGTGTCTGTGCTTGTGATTTCATTTGGCATCCGCAACTGCTTAGTTTCATCTCCATACTGAAGATATAATACACCTACAAGCACATGTAATAGGAAGTTACGCATTCCGAAGTGCACAGTAGTGATCTGGTTTCAAAGTCTACATGGAACACACACCAAGCCCAAAATGGGAACAGAAAAATCCACTCACAATTCTTAAAAAACAAAGCACATGACATTTTCCCTTTCAATGAACTATTGGAACAATGATATTACAACAATGATATGGTTGTACCTTGATAAATGTGCTAACCCCAGTACTCAGAAGACTCTTATTGTTCTTCAATTAGATAAATCAGATGTTTACCTTAAGGAGGCTAACGAAAAATCCCAAACACACTGTGTGTCCAAGTCTGCTCTGCACCGAAAGTTGTTGGTAAATCACAAGGTACTTTTTATAAAAGTAGTTGAAGGAGAAATTTATCCTTTTATAGCATCCAGTTTTCCTTATACATAAATTTTGCATTTTAACTTCATACTTATCAATAAAACCCCAACCCCTCACAGACTTTCATTTTAGCACTAGGAATTTTATATTCACAATTCAGTTGGCTGGCATTATATAGGATAAAGCCCCAGGTGAAACTCCTAGCAGGAGTAAAATTGAGGTCTCTCACAAAAACAAGAGCAATTCTTTCAGTTTCACAGCACTGCTACTAGTCATGCTTAGCATGCAGGGAGAAACACTAGTAATCTTAGGAGCTGAATTGTAAAATACGGACATTCCTATTCACCAAGACAGAAAGAACACCATTGTCATATAGCTCTTTTCAGGGAATGGGAGGATCTGAGACGCTCATATCAGGCTGCTTTTATAAAATGGATCTCTGCACTTAATTTTTCTATTATTATCAAGAGCTGATACTTCTTTCATTAAGATTGCAATCAGAATCATTATAAATCCTACTTCAAACTTCTATTTTCCTTTGGCTGTAAAAACTGTTTCAGACTGAAATTTAACTAGTTTTCTTTAAAAAATTGAGAGGAACTTTCCTATGAATTTTGTTTCTAGTGCCAATATTTAACGAGTTACTAAAGTAATTTTTTTTATTATAATTTGAGACATCATTTGTTTCTCCATGTTCTTCTAGGTAAAATTGTCTTTTTAGCACTCATTCAAATATTCTATGCAGCTAAACACTCTTCTGAATCCAAAAATTATATGTGTAAAAAAATTTAAGCAAGTTAATGATTTCAAAAATATGTTCAAAAATATATCCAGCTACTTGATGATAACTTTAAGTTCTTATGAAGAACACAAGAACCTCCTATGTTTTGGCATTTTAAACTTTCATGTATTTAGTGGCAAAAAAAATTTTTTTTGGCTAAAAAGACACACCTTGCATATCACCTTTGCAGTTATGTGTGATTCTCTTTTCTGCCCAGTTTAAAAGTAAGTGCAGAATGCAGAAAATGCTGGTTTTGCATTTCAGACCACTAAAAATATGCTGAATATCGAGCTACTGAAACCATTAACACAAAATAAATGGTAGAGTTGAAAATCTGCCTTATACACAAGTCTAAATCATTTCAGAACAGTCTTGACTCTGCCTGTGCCCCAATGCTCCTACAAAATATCGATCCAAACCAAATTTATAGTTGTCCTTGAGTCTTGGATTTTCAAAGCAAATATGTATGTTATGCCTTAAAATAGACAGTTTAAACATACAACTTGGAGAAATGTTTTGGGCCCAATCTCACTGTAGGGGAAAAAGACATTTTCAAAGGCATAATAAATTCTTTTTTTCTTTATTCTCTCTTAAATCACATGCCCTTAAAAAACCCTACTGCCTTTCCTCTTGAGTTGTCTGATCCATATCATGATATAGCAATGCTTTAGGGCATCTCCTATTTAACAGAACTAACTGCTCACTTCTAAAAATCCCTTTAGAGCATGACAAAATAAAGAGACTCAAAATTCATTAGTTTAAGTCATTGACATTATTTTTCTCCCACATATTGCCCAGTTGAAATTCTGAACACTGTCAATACCCACAGGCCCCACTTCATGGAAGCTGCTGGAGCTCTGAGGTGTGTTTTACCTTCAGGTAAAAAATGACTCCCATGGAGATTAAAGCAAGAAGAAATAGAATATAACTCGGGCACAGCTTTTGTCAGTAAAGCTGCTGGAACGACAGTTAAACACAAGGGATGTTCATGTACCCTGGAGTCCCTCTTGCATTTACGCTTCTGTTACAATGGATTCACCTGAAACATGAAGGTTGTGCCCAGTTTTACTCAACATAGAGGCCTAAGAAATGCCCTTCAACTCCAGGACAACAGGTATGAAGACAAGTGTGAATGAGGAAATGACACCATACAACTGTTCTGAAAGGGCACGTCAGACAGCGCTGTGGCTCCCACTTCCAGGAGCTCCAAGGTACTGCCAGTCCTGGGCTGTCCTACAGCTACAAAGCCAACTGCAATGTTAAGCTTTTGTCATGCTGGTATAACTTAGTTTCAGAAATACCTCTGGAATTCCTGATCGTTCTTCCCCCTACGGGCAACAGACCACAGACAAACACAGGCCACAGCAGAAAACATTTACATGTAGGCCTTGGTAATGTAAAACTGTTTTACAAATTGCTTCACAACACTCCTGTCAACAAAGAAGTATGTTTTATAGAAGGGGAAATTAAACACCCAAGAGGCAAAAGGGCGTGTTCGAAGAAAGGTTTACAAGCCCAGATCAAACCCAGATCTGATGATGATCCTGTGAGCACACCACATGATTGCCCTCTCCTTCCCTGCATAGAGAGCTCTTTCAAAACACCGTACTTTCTGCTGCCCCTTCACCAAGGGTCAGTGACAGGACTTGCAAAATGTTTTGCCATTTCTCCCAGGGATGACCTACACAAAATGCAACACAGTGCAATGAAAGATGCAGTGTTAACCTGATTTGGGCAGGGCTGAGCCCACCAGTGTGGGTTGAGGAGCGGCCAGTGCAGTCACCCTGTGCCTTCAGCCCAGCCAGCACAGCTCCGAGCACTGCCCATGCCGGGGCTGCAGCTTAGGCAGATGCACCAGATCCATGGAAGGTGTTCAGCTCAGACACCGCTGCTGGGCTGCAAAACCTACTTGGGCAGTGAGGACATGCCCACAGAGTGTAATGGTGAGCCTTGTCTGAACTCACAGGGTCTAGGCTGGCTTTAGAGCATGGAGCTGCATAACCAAAATGGGTCGGCACAGTACCCATGCCAATAAGACCATAACTCCTTGGTTACAACTGGTACAGGTTTGCTCCTTATGGCAAAAGCTAATGTTATGCAGGTGGCAGGACACCACCCAACTCACATCTCAGCACCTCCATCACATACACTGTGCTGACCCAACGCTGACTGAGCACCATGTCCTCATGGTTATATTGCTAACAATGATCTTGGTGCAGGGCAGCTTAGATGCTTAGGAGAGCTTTAATCAGAACTTGCTTTTCTTTAAAGAATAAGAGTTATCCTTAGTAATTTGTTATTTAAGAGAGGAAAAACATGAAGCACACAATAGAAAGTTAAATACCTGATAAATCAAGAACAAGTAAACAAACAAGATTGCATCCTCTTCTGTGACCTTTACAAATATCATTTAATTCACCTACATGATGAATTTTAAATTAAAAAAACCTGGCACTTACATAATCCTTTCAGAACTATCTTATAATGAAGAAAACTGCAGCAGATGAGTTAAACAACTCCTCAGTGTTACAAAATAAAATACAGTTAAAGCTTAAATTTCAGTTCACAAGTTTCTTTTCTGTGAAGCTACAGGACACCCTCTGTGTAGACAAGATGTCTTGCAAATTTCTGCACTGAAGTATCTTACTGACATCTGGCAACACCTTAATCCATGGGCTCCCATCTGAAGAGAACTATTAACTGATGATAATATCTGTATTTGGCTGATGTTAGATGCTTGGGCACTGGAGCATTGAAACCTTCCCACAGAACCAGAAACTACTGCTACTCTCTTCCAACACAGTCACTTAGTGTGTCTTTTGGAAATTTTGTGTCCAATTTGAAAAATTCAGCTAATGAGTAAAGCTGGTTGGACTATAGCAACCAAAATCCGGATGCATTGGGAGCTCTGGAATTTCTTTAAGTTCAAGGTGCAAAGCATGATATAACTAAAACAGGGGTAAAATGTCATCAGATTAGTTTCACTCTTTACCTAACCATCAGTTAACGATATCTTTTTGAGATGATGGGCAAGCTTTGTCTTTTCATGTTGGTTTAGTTCGATCTTCCACTATAAGTATTGAATCACTGTCTTTGCCTGAACATTCCCTCATACTGAAGTCAGCAGCAATGCTTACATGCAAAAGTGAGAAAAAGCACTCATGTTTCTTTCTCATATTTATGTCAAATCATTAGCTGAGACTTGCATCAGTTTTAAAAACTAAGGAGAACCTTTAAAACTGTAACAATAGCTATTTTTGTTGGGACACTTCAGGACAACCCAAGGAGGATCACAATAAAAACTGCCACGCCTTTCTTCAGAAGTCCAGTTTACAATTTTGTTTTTTTTTTTAACTAAAATTCGAAGATATTTCCAATTTTTCTTTGATTTTTATTTGGCAAAATTGTCGTATATAAGACTATAAGGGTGGCATAGGCCCATATTGTTCTCTGCTTCCCATCCCCCTTCCCCTCAGTCATCAGATAAGCAGAGCAAACATATATCATCAAGTTCTGCAAAAGTTATCCAGACACAAGTTTATTACAGTAACAACTCTTGCAGTGTGGAAGAAATTCCTCAATATGAGGTTCTTACTTTCCATACCCTCAAGACTTGACTCTCCTATTTCACCACACACAGTTTCAACTAGTCTGAGGTCACTGCCATGATCCTTGTGGTATTTCTAGCCTGAAGCTTTCGTACTAGCTTCCATTAGTACTCCCTCCTGATAATCTGTCCTCCACATTCAGAAAATGTCTATAAATATGTTTAGGTCTCTCCAGGTACTAAGAGAATCAAAAAGTAGATCTTTTAATGGAATAAAATCAATTACTTAATTTATTTATTTTTCTTCCAAAATTGTCTGAAAAAATTTGATCAAGGTATTAAGTCGTTTGATAAAAATTTCAATAAAAACAGGAAATTATTAGTTTAGTCCAGTTACTCCTTTCTGCAGTTTCACTCCTCTCTGGTGTTTACAGTGACTTGCAATAATTTGTTATCTAATGAAAAAGACAGATGGAAAATTCAGTAGTCACATAAAATACCTACCAAAGTGTTATGAGAAATAAAGATTTTTAACTGTCACTCAAATACTAGCACTTTTCTACAAATGGATACATTTAGCTAGCTAAGAATAACTAAAAACCAAAATGAAAATGGACATTTCTCATCTAAAGAAAAACTGGTATTTTCCCCATCTGATTCCTGATAAAACCTATGAAATAGTCTATGGCCAGAAGGCAACTTTGTCCATATACCCATGCCAGCAAATCTATCAAATGGAGACAGTTACTTCTATCATCTAGAGCGTCTGAGGGAACATTTCGGTTTAGCCTAGTTCCCCAGATGGAAATCAGTATTCTGGCAGGATGGCTTTTTGGACAATAATCACATCCTATTCCACAGAATAGCCCAACTGACCATCAAGATGACTTTTCCATACCCCTAACTGACAAAATAATGCCACCAAACTTGGAAGAACATAAAACCCCTAAAATACTTAATGAAAAAATATAAAAAAAACCCCAACTGAACTCAGTGAGATGAACTAGAAATTTCATGTGTACCAGAGCTGTTTTTCAAAGGGCCCAAAGGCTTTGCTGTGCTGCATTTACTCCAGTTCACCTTCACCAATTTAGCACAGGAGAACCAAAGAGCTACACATGCACAGGTACAGGACATGCCCACACAGGCTCTGCTTTTGTCCACCAGAAGCTGAGCCCAACCTCTGAAGGAGCCAGTAAGCCATGGCTGGCTCCCAGCCAAAGGTGCCAAGCTGACTAGCACAATTTCCAAGGATGTATCTGCCGAAGACTATGCAGATATGCTAAGAATGTAAGGACACTGCAAAAAAAAATTTTATATGGGACATTTTTGTTAGTAACTTCTAAAGGGGCAAAATCAAAAAAAGACAAGAAAACATCAATTAACTTTCTCAGAATTCTTCCTCTTGAATAAACACGAAGAAAGAGAGATCTTATTAAATTGTATTTCCTTTCTATATGAATCAGCTGTATCAAACACACATTATTTGAGTGATGAGTATTTTTATAAACCCTGGGTTTTAATACTAAAAACGGTAGAGGTGATGAGTTCAAGGGCAGAATGCAACCATTTGAATACTCCATAGCCATGAAGCATTAAAGTCATGTAGACCACGCATGCCCTTGTAGTTTTGCTCAATTTACCAAATTTTCTGTATTTTAGGTAGAAATTCTCTTCAATACTTCTGAAGTTATTTCATTTCTAAAAGGTTCAATCCTGTCAGTAGCAAATTTAGGGGTTAAGCCATCAGCATGTAAGAGCACATCTGGTTACAGCACCACACCAGAAATTCACCTCTGTGGGCTCTAACAAGCAGCTTGACTTTGTGTGAAGTTATGACAGGCTACATTAGACAGAATTTTGGACCTGTGACCTTAGTTTGTGTAGTTGAGAAGAATGCCAAAAGGCCATTTGCTAGACTTCAGTTTGTCAGTATCTTTTTTGTATTGGGGAACCAAAACTGGACACGGTGTAACCACATAAATGTTGAGAAGAGGGCTGAATAATCACTTCACTTGACGGGCCTGTGAAATTTTTCCTGTAGCCAGCTATGCAGTTTTCACTGCTGCAAGGACACGCTGCTAACACAGTCACCTTGTTGTCAGACCCCAAGTCATTTCTGCAAAAGTGCTCCCAAACCAGCCTGTCCCTGCCTGTGCTGTTGCACAGGGTTATTCTGTCCCTCCTGGAAGACTGTATTTGCCTCTGTGGAGCTTCATAAAATTCCTGCTAGCCCATTCCTCTGGCTCACTGGGTCCCAGGGAGTATGAATGTCCGTTACACTAAATGCTCTCCCAAACTCAGTGCCAGACTTGGCCCTCCTGATGGTTCACTCCACCCCAGCAACCAGGTTGCCGATGTTGACAAGTACTGGCCCCAGAGTGCAGCCCTGAGCAGACAACTGAAATCCAGCTGTCAGGAAGACTTTAACGCATTAAACCTTATGCACACTGAAGGCTCCCCCTACCTCCTCCACGTGGTTACAAGAAGGCAGTGAGAGACATGTGAAAGGCCTTGTTAAAGTCAGGATAAACAACATCCACTGCTCTGCCCTCATAGCCGCAGATGGTCTATTCAGCACAGAAGGTAATTGGGCAAAGCAACGGTACCAAGTGCCTGTCTCTGATGCAGCAGTTGAGTAGTTAAAAAATTATTCTGAAGGGCTCCTATCTCGAGAGTTGCTCAGACCATGTTCCTACCTTGAGAGTTGCTCAGATTGTCCCACAAGAGTACCCTAATCAGCAGACTATCAACAAGCCTCTGATGCAGTGATTATCCTCTTATCATGTTTGAATTGGGCTACTCTAGAGCCACAAAGGCAGAAGACAGAGAATGAGAACAAAAATCAAGAGACAGTCTTATATGATACCACAGAGATGACACTGTTTCCCTTTGGGAACAGAAACCTGAACTCGGGCTCAGTACAGTAACTATGCATTAGAATCACTACCTAAATATATAAATAGTATTGGGAGCAATGATTAAATCAGAGCTGTCCTCATTCAGGGACTTGCTGTCAGCTCTGGTAGCAAGTCCTATATACACTGACTGCACTGATGGGCAGGCTACGCTTTTCTGTTTAGCCAAAGTCTTGCACTCCTTACAATATACGGAATTGCAATACACCTTTTTTCTTTGCATGCCCATGTGCAAACGGAAGAATATGGTGTTTGTGTGACTTATCATATTAGAGGTAGACTTACAAATTTTACCTAAAATGAAAATTAGATCAGATTTGTCCACGTGATAACTCCTGTGCTACATACAACTCAACAGACAGCTCCATCTGGCCTTCCACCTTTCCTTTGAAGGGTAGTTTGGACTATACAAGCTATTCCATCTGCCAAAGCTCTCTTCCAGCAGACACCAAATGCTGAAAGCTCAAATTGCTCCTGCTAAATCAGAATAAGAAGTGATGGTAGAGCTGGATTAAGATATTGCACCTTCTATGAGAACATGATTTGGGGTAAAGAGGAGACTCACTGCCACCTCCACATAGTTTTATTCAATTTATCAGATTAACTACCTCTCCTACTATCTTCACTACTTTTCATTCTGGTTTATTTATGTTGCAAGGCCCTGCAACAGGAGTATTCTGTCACTATGTGTATTACCCAACACGGTGAGGCGCCATTTTAGTCAAGATCCTTTAGTAGTACTGCAGTGCAAATAAAGATTGCATTCAGAAAGCATTTAACAGATATAGCAGTGACAGACAGACTTGCATAGCTCATGATTTTATTTAGCCCACTGCACAACTTCCACTCCAGTATCACTGCAATGAACCCATTAGATTCATGCTGATACAGCCTGTTGCAATGGACTAAAATTCAGCTCCAGCATGATGCACCATTTAAAATATACTGCATATCAGCTTTTTGGTGGCAGACAGAATGTGCTTCTGTTGAGACAGCACGTACTAAATAAGATCTTGCTTCTTGGAAGCATTTTTTTCAGCTACACACAAGACATTTTATTATAGGAGGAAGAATCTGTTAAGTAAATGAGAATTGCGTGCACAAGTGCCAGCCTGGGAAGGCCTGTATTTTAGTCTTCCATATAGCTGCCTTTCAAAAATCATGTAGGGACAAAACATTAAACAAAAAACTCTGATATGTTGATATCATTGTTTACTTTCTTTTGCTCTTTTGATACAAAATATCTCAGGTTAGAGATGTATGTTTTTGTCTTTCCAAGTCCAAAATCTCTAGCTATAATTGGAAAAAATTTGAAAGAAGATAAAATCTAGAAAAGCTGGAAGGAAAATTTGTGCTACATTAGAATACTGTAATTTCCTAGGGTTTGTGTTTCAATTCATTAACTGGAACTAGTTATTTCAGGCTGTTTTTTCTACAGACCTGTCAGTCCCTGTTAAGGTATCTGACCATGACAGCAAATATTTACATGATGCTTTTGCATGCTGGCTGCTTTGCATACACTCTAAAAGACAAGATAGGGAAAAATTCTTTAAGATGACTAAATACATTAAAGCTATACTCAGCCTTAACTTGAAATGCAGTTCCCAGGGAGTTTCTCTCCCATGAACTAAACTGAAGCTCTTGCTGACTTCATTAGGCTTAAATCATGCCCCAAGGAATTGGAGAGAGCAGTGGCACTGCTAGCAAATCACAGCCTTCTCATATAAAGTCTACTACCATTCACACATCTTCTGTCAGATTTAACATCCCTATTTTAATTTCTAGCTCACAAATAGTAATTTATAACAATTAATTAGCTCCAATATAATATATGTCTACCTTTAGCATTTACATGTCTTTGTGTAAGTGTCACAGTATATTGCATACACATGAAAGAGTTGTGTCTACCACCAGCTGACAAGAAATGATCCCTCTCTCTGCAAAAGTTTTGCTGTGAGTGAAATTGTCACTATGGCCATGACTTTGATTTTTAACAGCCTTTGAGAAACACCTGCAAGAAATACTACAAAAGATCCAAGCATTACTCTTATAATCAGTAATGGCATCTCCATAGAAGGTGGCAGCACCAATATCTGTGCTTGCCAAAACTGGGGTTTAAGGGCTAATAAATAATAATCTGAATACTTCATAATTGCTTAAGACCCTCCCCAAGCCAATCCTTAAGTATTTGTATAATTTTACTCCTGTAAGTAATCCCTCCAAAGGCAAATAAGATGCAAATGTTAGCAGGCTCAGACATTTCTAAAGAGGCCTTTCCATGCCACCTAACTTCAGGCACAGGTTTCCCAGCATGGAGTCTGGTCATCCTCTGCTCCTTATTCATCTGGACTGCAGTGGCCAGGCACCCTGACTGGGGTACCCAGAGAAGATAATTGCAACCCTTGAGCCATAAAGCTTCATCCTCCTCAGTCACTTCTCAAATACAAATCCTGGTGTATTTATGGAAATCCCTCCCTGTACAATATTTTTCCTTAACCCAACCCTGTGTGTACAGCCCGATCCTGTAGGAGCACAGCCTATTGCAATGGGAAGTTGTGATCACACCCTGCCCTTCAGGTTGTGACCCATTGCATCAACTGCCCTCGAAGCTCTGCCACAGGATGCCGATGCCTGCCCGTTCTTTGGACAGATGTGCCACATGAGAGACGACAAGTGAACATATTTGTCAGCCTTCATTTTGTTGTGGCGGTACCAGAGCAGGGATGGCAGGGAGCTGCAGCACGAGCACAGCCTGCCTGCTGGCACAAACTCACTGGATGCTTGTCAGGTTCTGCTTCCTCCAGGCAAATTACAAGTGAAGTTTGCCGAAAGCTTTTGAGCACTTTCCAGGTTTCAGCTGATTCTCGCTCTGACAGTTTTGCTAGATAATTTCTTTCCCACAGTTATCACACTGGAAAAACTCCCAGCTTTCAAATAGATATTTTAAAATATACTTAATTTTCTCTTGCACAGTGAATTAATTTATTTTAGTATCTCACTTTGTCTCCAGGCAGCAGAATGATGAGACAAGTGCTGATTTCTGATGGACCTCTTAGCCAAGAAAGTCCTTAATTTCAAAAGCTCTGGCTGAAATTTTAAATGGGCCCACAATTGGAATACTGTTTTCTGGGTCAACTCCACATGAATACCATGTCCTATTAGATTAGTCCTGACTGACAAACTCATGATGGTGGGTGGGGTAGCCAAAATGCACTAGTGCTATTCCTTCTCAGGCTCCATGTTAATTCAGACCACCAACTGAAAACAAAAGTGACTGGTGTACCTAGTAAAATAGGAACCCACAGAACAATTAGGATTTCAAAAAGAAAATACTTTTTTTTAAAATGGCATTGAGATATTATACACTGTAAAATTAATAAAAATTCACAAAAGTTGGTTACTTTCTGCACTGAAATGATGTTGGCTGAGGATCAAAACATAATCTGTATTTAAATTATATTAAATTAAAAAACGCTCAGATATGGAAAGGGAGGCGATTATACCCAGCTTATTTAAAATCATGTGAACAGAAATATTTTCATGACACTTCTAAAATTGAAGCTATAAAGGGTTTCCTGTTTTTTAAAAATAAACATTCCCTTTGTACAGCTGGAAGTAAAACCAATCCTAACAGGACCGCGGAGTGCAAAGTGTCTCAAAAGTAAAATTTCAGAACATTGCTCATGGTGTTGTCAGAACACACTAGCAGAAAAGACTGAAAAGGACATTATTATAAAGGAAATGCATTGAATAATAATAATATAAAACTGAACTATTTTGGAATAAATTTTAGACCATCTTTGAAACAAATTATTTGCTATTAATTATTTCCTGGAACAACTTGAAAAAGACAGATTGTGGAGTGATGACAACACATTACCTCCTATTTGGCTAGTATGATGATCCCTTAAGCCATACACATATCAGCAACCCCTCCTGCAATACATGGAGAAAAGGCTTATTTTGTTAATTTCAAATCTAAAAACCTCTCAACTGAAATGCTTCATATTACATTGCTTCCCTCTTGTTCTTGGGGTTTTTTCTCTCTCCTGCATTTTGCCTGTTCATGATGGGATAAGCCATGGCCACGTCTCTAGTACATGAAAGACAGGTGCCTTGCAGGGTCAGAAATCCTGGCCATTAAATAAAATAGTACATCTTCATATGACTGTCCTCCATTGGGACAACACATTTCAGCACATGCAACAGATGCTAAAAATAGAGTTTAAAAGTGAACTACTTCAAGTGAACTTACAGTCTACTCTCACCTCAGGAGAGATATTATAGAACAGCAAAAAGTGGAAAGAAGGGTAACAATGATAATCAAATGGTTTCTGGATGAGGAACAAGTGGTTACAGCAGCACTTCTCAGCCAGGAGTAGAGATGACCTGAGGGAAATAACAGGCCAAGAAAATCAGATATAGCCTGGGGGAAGCAGATAGCGATCTGATCTTTGCTGTCACTTCCAATACAAGGACAAGGGGGCACAACGTAGAGTCGATAAACAAATACAAAACAAAGCAAAAGGAAAGCATTGGTTGGGCAGTAAACCAACAGAACTTTGCTGCCAAAGTCACAGATGCACTCTTGCAGATGTGAAAAATTTACATGGAATCAAAGGCAGACTGAACAAATACCTGGAGGAGACGTGTCTTGATGGTTATTACACAGGTGGAAACCATAACCAGGAAATCCCAAAACTGAAGATACCTTCAGGACGAGAACACTTGGAGGACGGGTCACACATACACATGTATGTGTGTGGCTCGTGGAGGACAGGCAGGTGATTGAGGATAGCAAGCACTGCTTCACCAAGGGCAAGTCCTGTCTGACCAACCTTGTGGCCTTCTACAAAGGGGTGACTCTATCAGTGGACAAGGCAAGGGTGACACCTGTCATTTATCTGGACTTCTTCTGTAGAGCCTGTGACACAAATCCCCCACAACATTCTCCTGTCTAAACTGGAGAGTCATGGATTGGATGAGTGGACTGTTAGATGGATAAGAGTGGTTGGACAGTCACATGCAGAGGACAGTGGTCAATGTCTCACAGTCCTAATGGACATCAGTGACAAGTGGTGTCCCTCAGGGGTCAGCATTGGGACCAGTGTTATCTTCACTAATGACACAGATGCAGGGATTGAGTACACCAGAAAATTTACAAATAACACCAAGCAGCTGACACGCCTGAAGGCTGGGATGCCATCCAGAGGGACCTGGGCAAGCTCAAGAAGTGGGCCAATGAGAATCTCACGACGTTTAACAAGGCCAAACGCAAGATGCCCTGGGTCACCGCAACCCCCCATATCAATACAGGCTGGGGAGAGACCGAGAGCAGCCCTGCAAAGAAGGACTTGTGGGTGCTGGTGGATGAGAGACTGGACATGAGCCAGCAGTGTGTGCTCACAGCCGAGAAAACCAATCGTATCCTGGGCTGCATCAAAAGAAGTGTGGCCAGCTGGTCCAGGGAGATGATTCTACCCCTCAACTCCACTCTGGTGAGACCCCACCTGTAGTGCTGCAGTCATCAACACAAGAAAGACATGGACTTGTTGGACTGAGTCCAGAGGCTACCAAGATGATTAGAGGGATAGAGCACCTCCTGTACAAGGAAAGGCTGAGAGAATTGGGTTTGTTCAGCCTGGAAGAGAGAAGGTTTCAGGGTGATCTAATCGTTGCCTTTCAGTACCTGAAGGGAGAAAGACGGAAAAGGACTTTTTACAAGAGCATGTAGTGACAGGAAATGGGGGAGTGGATTCAAACTGAAAGTGAGTAGGTTTACATTAGATATTAGGAGGAAGTTCTTTACTGTGGGGGTGGTGAGGCACTGGAACAGACAACCCAGAGAGGTTGTGGATGCCCCATCCCTGAAAGTGTTTAGGCCTCTGACAACCAGGCTTAATAAAAGGTGTCCCTTTTATTGCCCCTTTTAAGGGTTGGAAATAGATGATCTTTAAGGTCCCTTTCAACTCAAACAATTCTATGATTCTATAACATGCTTACTCTATTCTTACTCCCACTGAAACTAGTACCTATGGTCCTTCTTGGAGACAAAATGTGGGACCAGGCAGGCTCTTGGATTAATGAGAGAGGCCTTCCTATGTTTCTGTTACCAGGTTTATTCACAGCACTTCGGTTTTTTCCAGAAACAGGACTGTTGTATTCTCTTCATGTGTACACACCGATTATGAGAAAGTTATTTCTAGCTCAGCTTTGGGGGGAGAAAACACTGCACAAAGCATTGGTGCATGGCAGGCTACCCCCTTTGATGCCAACTAAAAAATTCCCAAAGCTGTTTATCAATTTTCAGCACATATTTGAAACAGAAGTTCAGAGCTGAGATACCTTATGGGACCTGGGGTAAGCAGTGAACACCAGCTAAAATCTACACAGTGTGGCTGGACTACGAGTTGCACAGGGACCTGCAAAGGCTCAATCAACTTAACATGACACTGAAACAAATACAAGTTTTCCAGAAAATCTCTGGGTGAAGCAAGCCATGCTGAGAATGCCCTAGCCAGCAGTGACAATAGGCAGAGATGAATCCTCTACATGTATGGTAAACATACATGTGCTATGCACTTGCTCTTAAAAACACCTCTAAACCAAAAAGTTTTGTTCAGGTTGAAGTCTTCTAAATTTTTCCCCAACGAGCCTGGCATACTGGTGGCCCAGCAGCTTTGGGAGGGCAGCAGTGCCAGTCCATGAACTGACATGGACAGGGATCAGCACCTTGTTCCCAGCCCCATTGTTCTGTGTTTGACAGCTCTGGAGGCAGCAGGAACCCCTTCCAGCCCTGTTGTCTTCACATTTGTTGTGTTTGTCAGATATCATAATACTCTTGACAGAAACTGTCTTAGATTATTGAGGAACAAGTAAACTACCATGACAAGCTTACAAGCACGGTATGATTTACAGTCCAGTCTTCAATTTATGTCACTCTCTATATTGGGAGATGAGCCTACAGGAAAGCAGCATTTCAGTTTATTACCTCTGAGCAAAACCTGCCTTCCTCAGCAATCCACACGTGAGTTATGTGCTTTCCCACAACACTTTAACTGCCCTCTGGTGTCTTCCCTCAAAAGAACAGCCTTTACTCCTACCATCTGTCAGCTGAGCACAGAGTCTCCAGGACAAAATCCACCATCATAAAAGGCGCTCTGGTTCACAGCTGGGCTTACTCCAGCCCTGAGATATGGGAAGAACGTGGGAGGCAGAGCTGTCCACCTGTGCTGACACATCACCCATGTCACTGTGCAGACAGAAGGGCACTGCCCCAAAGTAAATGGCATCTCCATCAGCATATTCATTCAAATCCTCTGCCTGGGGTGCAACCACCACGCAAATACCAAATGGTTGCACTAAGATGAATTATTAATGCAATGATATCTCTAGGTTTCTTGCAACTAAGTCTGGCTTTGAAGAAAGGATAAAACGACAAAGCCTGTGTCTCCTCTCTGGAAATGAGGGTGCAATCTTATACTAAGTTTACTGCCTAATACTGTGCAGACTTGGCAAAAAGTATTTGCAACATTGGGTTTTAACCATTAGTTAGCACTTTGTGTCAGGGTCTCCATCTTTCTCCTTGAATATCTACTACAGTCCCAGCACATTTTCAGATCTTATGAAAATAATTTCACCATTTCCCCATGTTACTCGGTACCCCACACTCAGTTAATTTCCGAAGAAAAACCTGACATGAAAAATAATGTGCTGCCACTTTTTTTAACCCTGAACTATTTAAAAATTGTTTTAAATTCACAAATGGAAAACACAGGCTAAGAGCAGAGCAAAGCAGGGCTGAAGCAGGCTCTTACCCAGTGATCTCTCCTTTGTTTGGTTTGCTGACCGCACAACTGGAAGACTTGCCCTTGTACGGCTGCCCCTTGAAAAGGGGGTTGGAGAGTCACCCTCAGACATGGCCTCTAAGGAATCCGCAGATGCTTCAGAGAGATGTTCTGTCTGCTCACCCAGATTGGGCTGTGGGCTCTGGGACAGCTTTGGGCTTCTTGTCTGCAAAACAGAGCATTTCATTATTAGTCTACTGAAACCAGAATATGGGAGCATAAAAAAAAAATCAAAGAGAAGAGGGAAGGAGTCCAAACTTCTTCAAATACTGGTATGCTGAAGGTCACTTCTGTGTAGATTATTTAGAAAAACAGTGTCCTTGGACATTCTGCTGCAGTTTTTATGGCTGTATATTCACATTGCAAATTTTGTTGCTAACAAGGCCTTGAGGATAAAAAAGTGTGCTGAGGAGATGTATGGTAAGGCCATTCTCCTTGTCCACACACACACATACACACTCTAATTTGACAAGTGTACTAGGAAAAAATCCTCTGAAAAGCAATACTGTGATGTAGTTGTAAAGCTATCAATTTCAGTATCTTCCCCTGTGCCATCTATGAAAGGTCCAGGTCATGCAGCAAAGAAAGCCAAAACAGCCATTCAACATCTCCAGCTGAAATCACAAACAATTACGTGTTTTTTTGTTGCACCAGCATATATCAGAAATTTCTTAATTACCTGACCAAATTAACCATGATTTTCACTAGGAAATCATACTAGTAAATTGCTAAACACAGTTGCTGGGAACAGACCAACTCTTTCAGGAGGGGAGAAATCTGGTTGCATTCATGCACTTCCACCAACTCTTCACTGTAAGATCTGCCTAATAAACACACACTCAGTAGGAAATAAAACATCCTGAACATTTTTTGCGAACTATAAGTCACATTGTAAGCACTTCCTAGAAAAAGGAGTTGCTTTAAGGGGCCTACTCAATACTGTTTAGTGAAACTCCCAAGACCACATGTACTGTTACTTCGGAGAATAATTTCCTAGTGTCTCAATCAAACTCTATCACAACAAACAGGAACAGACATTGTACAAGCAGAAATTCAAAGTAAGCAAGCTTACTCAGTTCCAAAACCAGTAGGTAAATATGAACTTTATAAAAGTCTATAATCAGCAGCAGGCACAAGATGTCATTAAACTTACATGCTTTTCTCTCCCCTACCATTTAAATTCAAATGCTATTACATTTAAAATCCCCTGTATCAAAATTAACTTCAACTCTAGGTTTGAAGATGCTGTCAAGATCCAGAAAAGATGGCGCTTCTTTCTAGAAAGCCAAGATGACTTATCTTGCTGACATCTGATTCTTTCGGTGGTTTTTCAAGTGAAATGAAGCGAGCTCATTTCAGCAACAGCATGCATTATACTCCTTTCAAGGTCACATAGTACTCCTTATGTGACCTTGAATGTATGAAGAACTTCAACTTCTATTCCATTTTCACTAGCTGGCTACAGAGGCCTGCTGTTGCCAAGTTGTGCAGTTGCTCACAAACTACAATGATTAGAAATACCTCAGAAGAAAGTAAATCCTCCAGAACTTTTGACTTTAAAAATGCTGATATTAGAACAGTAGGTGTTATCCAATGTCCTACAATGAAACTGTTTAAGAGCATTGAATTTTATGCAGGACTTAAAGCTAACAACTTTTGTTCTAAAGTAAGCTTTGAAGTGCCTTTGACATGGTCAGCACTAGTCTATAAGCTGTAAATACAGGAACTTGTGTAGAAGTTACAGAGGTGACAAGTGACCTGCAAACACAGAAAAAGAATTTGATAAGTACTTCTTCATTCAGCTTTCCAAAGTGGCTTAGGAACGGTCACTGCTGAAGGATTTTGTTTACACAGGCATATTACAGAAGTACTACCAAGCCACAACATTACAGCTCCATAGTTCCTTGTACTGATTCAAAACTTATATCCATTAGTAGGGAGCTAGAAGGCACATAATTCTCACTTGAGAAATTTTCACTTGGTAGAAAACCATAACTAAAACAAGATTAAAAAAAAAAAAAAAAAAGCAGCAATAAAATCACCTGCAAAAAGTCCTTTATTTCAGAGTTTATTGGGAAGGGGATTGCTTTTGTTTCTTTAAGAAAATACAATTCTGATTACATGAATCAAGATTATTTTGCTTTGTTTTGCTTATTTTTTTTTCAGTTTGAATGCCCAGATGTCACTTGAGATGTGCAGCTGCACATACATCATTATTGACACATATGAACAGGTGATTATGTGAGCAGTAAGGGGACACTTCAGCACCAGAATCAAGCTACACAGCTTTAGCTGTGCAGTTGCTCTGCATGGCCTGTCAATACACAGATGGAGCCAACCTCAGCAATGTTGTGTTTCTGTGGAGCGTCTCAGATCCCAGTGGATGACAATGACATCATTACCGTGACTAAATGTATTGGGTCTGGCTGAGACAGAGTTAAATTTTCTCCAGCACTGTACAGCCCTTACAGTGCTGTACTTTGTATTGGTAGCTAGAAAGCTGTTGATGGTATTTTGGCTACTGCTCAGCAGGGCTTGCACAGCATCAAGGCTCTCTGCAACACTCCCCTACTCACCCAGTAGGCTGGGGGTGGGCAAGATCTTGGGAAGGGACACAGCCAGGAGAGCTGACCCAAGCTGACCAAAGGGATATTCCATATCATATGATGACTGCTCAGCTATAAAAGCTAAGAAGAAGGAGAGGGAGCATTTGTTATTGCATTTGTCCTAAGGAGCAACTGCTATGTGTACTGAAGCCTGAAACTGTAATTTCTGGGAAGTGGCTGAACATCACCTGCTCATGAAAAACAGAGAATAAATCCTTTGTTTTCTTTTGCTTCCACAGGCAGCCTTTGCTTTTGCTTTATTAAATTGCCTTTATCTTGACCCATGAGGGTTTTTTCCATCTTATTTTCTCCCCTGCTCTCCTGCTGGGTGGCTTGGTGAGCACCTGGCACCCAGCCACCAGACTACAAATGACCCCTTTTGGCAGCCCTCATTCCTCACCACGAATACTGCAGCCTTCTGGAGCAAGGCAGAGGCACATCACAGATCCTGCTCAGACACAAAGTCCCATCTTCCTCTTAATCCACCAGTTCAAATCCATAGTAGTTCCACTCTAGTAAGTGGAGTGATACAAACATAAACCCAATGCAAGCTATAAATGAGATACAGCAAATATACACATACTGTCTATGAAAGGCTTCGAGCGTTTTTGTCATGCTCAGCTCCTGTAAACATTGCATTTCAGGAGTGATTCTGAATTTAAACAGCTTCTATAAAAAATCTCAAACAGCAACAACAGTGGCTATTCAAGTAATTGAGAGATGTGAGTGCATATTTGACAGGAAAGCATTTTTATTATTGGCAACAAGCAGTAGGCCTGATGTCACTTCAAAACCAAGTGGATTCCTAGATATGACTTCTTAGGAAAACCAACCTATGCAGTGGTGAAGGAACCAGCAACATTTACAGAGCCATAACCTACAAGGGCTTATAAAGATGGTTGAAGAAAGCAGTGCATAAACCTTCAGTATTATCCAACCCTTGCAATAATTATTCAGCATGTTGATTCTAATATTTTAGAAGAAAACTCAAGACATGCCAACTAGAGGAGTAGCACTATTCAAAGTTAAAACATGTAAACAGATACTCCACACAGACAGACAAACCCAAAGAAACTCGTGCACTTTCCAAGCCACCTTTGGCATAAATGCCAGAAAGCAGAAGAAGGTTCAGAACTGGGCAGTAGGTCTCTCTCCTCCCCCTCTGCCAAGGCCAGTTAGGTTATATTTTCTCAGTCAGCCATGGTCTTCCTCCCCCTAGCTATGTGTTAGGAGACACCCCCAGGAATGTTTTTGGTGCAGTAGGCTTCATTTTTCAACCAGTTAAGTAGAGCTGACCCTCTTTAAGCACTTCTCTGATGTTGCCTGTGCTGGTTCTGGGTCAGAAGCTCATCAGAAAGGAAAGGCCAAAGTACGGATGAACAATTCTGGTGAAAACTTATATATAATTACACAGTGCTCTGGGATGACTACTTCGGACACACTATTTTATTCACGAGGATATAGATTCCTTGTAACCTTTTCAGGGTATATATTTAAGCATAGCACATGGAGGTAGCAATTAGAGAAGATACAGTATCTGTAAACTTCTCTTGGGACTTGATGAAGAATGAAACCTGTGGTTAATCATGCCTCATGACATCTCTGTTACAGTTTGTCCAAAGAATGCCCTTTTAATAAATCTGCTTTAGTTCCTTCACTGACTCAGGAAAAAAAACAACAAAAGAACTACAGTGCAAAGCTCTTTAAGTGCACTAAGAGTGCAAATAATTAGGAATGAAATGTGAAGGTACCTGAACAAGGAAAAGTGAAATACTGCAGAAATACCAATGTAATGAGCAGCCATGGAGCACCAGAGATGTTTATCAAGTTCTGTGCATGCTTCTGCCTCTGGTCCTCTGCTCCCATTTGTCCACACAAATTCTCTCACTCTTTGTTCTACCTGGTTTTATGTTTCTACTCTTCACAGAGTTCTTCTATGCTCATTTCCCGCTATTTTCCACACTAATCTATATAATTGAAGACTTTTTTACTTCTTTTCCTTTTTAAAAAACTCTCCTGCAAATTTGCTTCACACATTTTCACAGACAAAACAAAACTAAGAAAAAAACCACCATAACCTGAAGACAGATTTAATTTCATCTCTTGATCAATTCACACTTTTTATTTCCTGTCTACAAGAACTTCCTTAGCCTTTATCTTGACAGAAACTTCTCTGTTCAGGAAAAGAATCTTATCGTGCACATCTTGGAAGTGCAACCACTCCTGGCAGTGTAGAAATGGCAAACAAAGACATAAAAAAAATAATACAGAGTTAGTAAAATAACTCTTTCCAATCGTGTGCTCTAAAGAATACAACATAGGCAAAAAACCAGCCTATGTTTTTTTAAAAAACATTTAAGAAAAAAAAAAACACTTAAGAGCCTTCTTGACATTTCAAATAGAGAAGAAAAATTAGTAGAAAAATGGAAGCTCCTTTTCTTGACCTTCAAGTAAACTATTTACCCTGAAACTTGTGCCAAAGATGTATACAGGATATGTGACAGACTCCAAATATGCATATAAACAGGCTGTGTTTCACGTATGTGAGATTAGTAATTCTAAAATATTGTCACAATACGAGTTCATACAACTGCAACAATAATGTTTCTTCATCACATTTCTGTCAGATCCAAATTATCACTGTCTGAAGGATGGATCTGCTTTTTCCACAGATACAGTCTTTGGGGTCCCATATTAACACAATGACAGAGTTTACTTGTCTGGACATGCTATTAGTGACATATTACTGTTGAAGAGAAAGTGAATACTACCCACATTATCCTGTTTTTAAGAATTTTCCATAGCATTTTCTCAGAAAAGTTAAATGCTTATAAATGTCTATATAAACTGAAGTTCACATTACATCTGTGCGAGGGATGAATTTGGATACTCTCTCTCATTGGGGGCAACTGGTGGTGGGGACATGATTCAGCAGCTGAATGCAACATAAAACCATCTCTCATGACAAGCTCACTTTCCTCTGTGTGCTATTTCACCATTATGAGGTGCAAAAATCTATGGCATCTTTCTTTCAGACACCATCAGTTGGAAACAGTACCGTGCCAGCAGCAGGCGCGCTCCAGCATCCGTGTCCTCCTGAGCTGAACATAGCGGGAGGGCAACTCCCACTTGACAGCGTGCAGATTCTCTAGGTGGTAGGTGTTACACTCTTCCCTGATGCCGGCTCATGGGCTACCATATATCTCTGGCTTTCATTTCTCTATTTCGAACTCAAACATTTCACTGTTTT
Organism: Pseudotriccus pelzelni; assembly: GCA_035584735.1. Taxonomy (NCBI): domain Eukaryota; kingdom Metazoa; phylum Chordata; class Aves; order Passeriformes; family Tyrannidae; genus Pseudotriccus; species Pseudotriccus pelzelni. The sequence goes on from JAWMRA010000078.1 coordinate 16,152,962, forward strand.
CTGCTGAATCAGTGTCAACGAGTTTGTAACTTGTGAGCCAGTTCTTGCTCACAAGCATGCTCAGTTTGGTGGCAATATTGATTTCTACGGTATGAATGGCCAGAATTCTTTCCTCTTTGATAAGGAGAGGCAATGCCTGAGCCACGGGTGCCCACCACCCCTAGCACTGGACCAAGGTACCCCACTTGCCTGCAGCCTCCCTGGCTTTGAGGCATGTTCTGCGTCGGGTGCTGCCCGAGCTCCCCCTTGTCTGCAGCACTGCCAGCCTCCTCCTGCCGCCGGCGGTCCTGAGGAGAGCCTGAACTCGCCATACTCACCACAGGGGTAATGCCAGCAGAGCACGAATCACAGAGCCCTCCCCTGGCCACCTGCCGTGCGGTCATTAAGCAAAGCAAATGAATTCAGTGTACTGTGAACCCGTGCAGATCTTTTCGTGCTCTGAGGAAGGCAGAAAACAGACCCAGAAGAACTTTCCCAAGTAAGGTAAAAGAAAGCATTCCCATTCCCTCCCATTGTGAACGAGAAGCAGGGAAAATAACTCAGTCAACAGCACCAGTAATGCTCAGTAACAGCCACATCACTATGTCAGGCTCAGGATGCTCCGCCGAGTGGCCATTTTACTCAATTTTGTTAATTTATTTGAAGGAAAAACTCCTCTGTGCTTATGACAGGATCTTTATCACCACTCTGTTTATTCACTGATGCTGACCCCAGTTTCTTTCACCTAGCGGGAAAAAAAAGCCCATGTCTAATGATGTGTCAGAGTTTATTTCCCATATTTGTAGGTTGGAATGATACTCAAATCGTCCTAAAAATCTGCACGTTTTCCCACGAGCTTTGCTAGCTCCTGTTGGTGGCCAGCTGCATGCTCCCTGCTGTGGCAAGCCGCCAAAACCCATTTCTTTTAATCCCAAGTGCTGTGAATCACCGAGCAGGATATCCACAGGCTGCTTGCCCTTGGCAGGACCACGTTGCTCTTCAGCTGATCCCCGAGTTAGCAGAAAAAGCTTTTCATGAAACTCGGTTATAAATGACTGACATGAAGCAACATTTTCAATGTTTGGGTTTTTTTTTAACTGTAAGCACCTAGATAAATTGAAACCTGTTTTACAGGAAAGCTGTGTGTTTACAGTAAAGATATTCATTAGGAGCAATAAAAGCTGTAGGTGCTCAGCACTTATGCTGCCAGACCTCTTATTCAGATGTTTAATTGCAGGAACTTGCATTTGAAAATGTTGCCCTAAGGAACTCAATAGCCCGTCTAAGAGCAGCTTAATTGGTCCAGACAAGTCCAGACTGAAATATGCAACATGCTGTGGCATCTCTTTGGAATACGTGTAATATCAGAAAAGCCCAAGCCATCCACATTAAAGTGTACAAATATTTCTCAGTATGTTTCTGTCCAAATCTAAGGTTTTATCTTTCTACAAATGCCAGTCTGAGATTTTAGGGTAGCAACTGAAGTAAAACAATAGAAAAAACTATTAGTCACCTACTGGTAAAAAGCAAAGTTCACACCAAATGAAATCTTTAATTTTAAAATAAAATAATTTATCTCTCTGCTTCCTTCTAATGCTTTATGACATGAAGCATTTATTTATACGTGATAGCCAAATTTAAAAAGTCACTGATCATCTCACTGTTCTTCCCTGCAAAGGCTTCTATGGTTCCATCAGTTTTGCTCAGAGCAAAATTTGTTCTTTTACAGTCTGTCTTATTCTTGCATCACAGCTCCAGTTTATTATTACTTTGTTTAAATAAGTTATCCATAAATTCCAGCCTGGACATCAACATTTGTCTTAATTAAAATCTTATGGCAGCTTCAGTTGGAAGCTATTTCTCTTTTCCCTCCTGAAAAACTCTACTGTGAAGTATTCACAAGGCAGCATGACCCTTTGTTCCATCCAGGAGATGGCTGCGTTTCATCAGCAGCGGGTGAGGTAACTCCTACCTACACAATCCCCCGAATCGCCATGAGAACTGTGAAGATTAAAAGGGATGATTTAAATAAAAACTGTCATTATGCTGATTAAAGGGGAAAGATCTTTACATGCTTAAAACCACATGCAAAAGCTAAAGGGAAAGAAAAAAAAATAACGAATATATACCAGATGCCTAAATGTACCTAGGGGATAGTGAGTTTTGATTCAAGAAAATTATTATCTACCCATCCCTGTTCTCCCACACATGTCCCTAAGGAAAACAGAAGGAGAGTCTGTTTTTGTGGTGTCTGTTTCCCAAAGCAAAGGAACACAATGCAGCGGTCCTGGAAAAACCTGTTTTTCTGTGTTTCTACAAGCTAAGAAAGAGCTCTGAATTAACACGCTGTTTTAAAAATAACCGAAAAAAAGAGCCACAGCCATGACGGCTGGAGAGTGGGAGCGAGGTCTGCAGCACGGGGTGTGAACTCTCCGTGAGGGCTTCCAACCCCCAGCAAGAACAATCGCCCGGGCAAAGCAGAGCTGCCTCCAGTGGCAGCACATCCCTGCCGGTGACTTATTTTTAGCCTCAATTCATGGAAGTAAACCTGTGATGAAGCACTTACTAGAGCCTGTTGCTCTGACACCTGGGGAGAGTTAAGGGCCTGCTGCAGGAGAGATGCTGTAGAAGCTTCTCTTCCAACCTGTCACCTTGCCCTTTTGCTTCTTTTTCCCTCCCTCGAGGCCATCTCCTTGGCAAGGGAGGGAGAGGCCTTTCTGCTCACCACACCTCTGCCTGTCCCACCCTTCTGTGTCGTGGGCATGTTTATTGGCCTACTTAAATCCTGAGAGTGGAAACAAAAGAAGTTGGGAAGTGACAAATCAGGTGCAAATCAGGCGCTGTGCACTCTGCATGCTCCGCCTCACTCCTTGCTTGCAACACGTGTTACCCTGGTGCTTTTATAAATGTGCTGCTGACTGCAGGAGAAACCACTCAGAGAGAGGCACCTTTTACCAATGTATCTACAAGGCATGTGCACATTCACTGCCTGGGTGGGGCATAAGGTAACTGTAGCAGACATCCATCCTACACGGTGTTTCAAGCCATATAGAACTGAAAGAGAAGCTCAACAGGGTGGAAGATGAGAGACAAGTGATTTCACAGGTGCCCAGTGTACAAGTAAAAAAACAAGTTGTAGAACTAGGCTTTTTTGCATGTTTGATACAAAAATATTTACTGCTGTGCCCACAGAGCTGTCCTTAACTTAGCAGCAAGACTATTACCACCTAAGCCAGTTCCATGGATGTATAAACACATAAATAAAACTAGATTTGGAACAGGGATCACTTTATCTGGGATCTCCCACTGCCTTTTGGTGGATTTCAGAGCATCTAAGACAAGAGCGTGGAATTCATGTCTATCATGCCATTAAAGTCAGAATTAAAAAATTGTCAAAGGACGCACATGCATCACACTCCCATATGCAATTAATCTATATGAATGAGACTTCACTGCTGTGAAATATAGAGAGACAAAGCATGCAGATTCAGATTTATTTGAGAACTCTAGTTGTGAAGCAAGACACACACAGTTAAATTCACAATTCACAGCAGAGTGCAGAAAAAAGAAAGTACAGTACTAACTCTCTGAGAGGATTCAATTTTCATCAAGTACCTTTGAATGTCAAGTTCTGAATGAAGGGAGACCAACATGCACTGCAAAACCTGTGGATCAGAGAGAGAAAAGAAGGGGAGGGGGAGAGATAATTGTTAACAGGAAAAGAAAATGGAGAACAATAGAAATTAAAAAAAGAATAACCTGTACATATGAAAGTATACAGAGAAGAGAAGAGAAGAGAAGAGAAGAGAAGAGAAGAGAAGAGAAGAGAAGAGAAGAGAAGAGAAGAGAAGAGA
>JAWMRA010000078.1:16156894-16169954 GCA_035584735.1 Pseudotriccus pelzelni
AGAAGAGAAGAGAAGAGAAGAGAAGAGAAGAGAAGAGAAGAGAAGAGAAGAGAAGAGAAGAGAAGAGAAGAGAAGAACTGAAAAATAATGAGGGAAACACATGTGGCAGGGAACAATATGCTCTATCAATACTTTATATGCCATATTCTCAGAACTCTTGCTGGACTCATTTCAGATGCACTACCTTTGGTTGTATGACAAAGAAATAGAGAATACTCTTCTAATATAAGAGTTAATTGCTGAAAGTTGAGCCATACAGATTAATATATATATATATAACAACCATATCTGACATGACATGGCAAAACATGCATTCTTCATAAGAAATGATAGAACTCTTGGCTGGAGTTAGCAGTAGTAATTACACTTCTGTGTTGGTTTCACACGTACTACAGAGACATGGAATCCTTCAAGCAGAACTCAGAAATACTTTGTAACTCTTGATTAACCCCAATTAAAAATAAAGGAAACTATGGTATGATTAAAAAGTCTTCTCCAGTCACATCTCTCTGTACTATTCTACAGCTCATCTTAAAGGCACAGAATATGAAAATTTGCTAGAAGTGGTTTAAGGGCTAAAAAACCATTGTTTCCCTCCAACACATGAGTGAGACGCTGACTGGAGGGGAAATTGCCTACGCTGTTTAAGTCCACAGAGGTGGAGGTCTTCTATTTTCCTTAAACTTCATTTGCCTGTGGGGTAAGAGAGATTTTGCATAGTGCTCCAGAAAACCTTCTCTAAGCAATCGATTCCTCCTTCAGCCAGAATCAGGCTCCCATGACAACTGCAGCTTCCCAGTTCAGAGCACGCAGGTATTCATACCAGGCAAAGAAGTGCAACTGCTTTGATAACAAGGACGTCATTGTTAAAGAATCTTATTTAGCAAGTAATTATAAGGCCAACATTACAATTAAGAGAGTAATTCAAAAAATCTTTTGAATTTTACAAACCCAGAGGATATGAGCATGTGAGAGCTGATTCTGGGGACGAGATAAGCAACATATAAGTATGCTGTGATTTTTCATGTTTTTGTCTATTGGATACTTTAGAAGGGCAGTGCCTTTTATTTAAAGAGAACAATAGATCATTTTTCTCCCTATGATAAGTGCATAATTCAGAATTGTTCAAGTAAAATGCGATTTTTACAAATAAGCTATTTATGCAAACACAGTACAAATTAAATGTAGCCTTCCGGCAACAACTGGATGAATTCCAGTTCCAAACCACAAAGACAAAACCAATCTGTTGCTAATGTCTCAGTAATACTGAAACCGTATTAGTGTTTTTCATGTTTTTATAATGTCACCACCCCACACATGCAAACCTGAGAAGTCCTCTTTGGCCTTTATTAAACTATTCTGTTTAAAAAGAAAAAGAAAATGGATTCTGTAAGGACTAAATCCCAATGCCAAATGCACAAGACTTCCAAGGGGAAAAATCATTCTTCATGCTTGTTTGACATTCAGGCATTGTTACACACCAAGACCACACTTCAGAAGGGACATTACTCTGCTCAATGGCAGCATTAAAAAGTGTGCAACAGTTGCCCTTCCTAAAGCTTACATAGGATCAACTTGAGCTTTTTAGTTCCCTCAGAGGCTGTCCCTTCATGGAGAATTACAACTCTGTCACTTTTCTCCAGACTTTCCTAGTCCCAAAGGAAGGGAAACATCAATTCTGACCTAAGGATGGGTAAGGAAATAAGAATGCTTGAAGAAACCTGAAACACTTCCCACCCTCAATCTACAGAAAATGTTGTCTGCATCCCTAATTTCTCCCCTCTTCTCATCATAACATGGTATTTATTTTAATTTTAAAGCAAGGAGATAAATGAAGATTTGCAATTAAAATATAAGATCCAGAACTCTCCCCCTCCTCTTACTGGAGTTGATCTGAAATCAATGGATGTGATGCAGAATTAAGAGTTAGTGTTCTCTGAATAAACACATTATTTCAGGAAAAAATGAACCACACACAAATCCAGAACTACAACACCAGTGCACCAGCAGGCTTCTCCAATTCCTCCATAAGGTTACACAAGGAGACAAACGAGGCCTCCAAGGTGTCATGTAGCAAACTGCAGATCTCCTAAAGAAGATCCAGACATGCCAGTATGGGAGAAATATAATTAAGACCATTACTGCAGCCCACATAAAGACCTTATTATGAATGAAATTTGAAGATATTTGGGTCTGAATCCAAACCCGAAGCATGGCTTCCTTTGGAACTTCCCAAAATATTTCTTAACTGTCTGCATTTCTATCCAAACTCAACACTACACTGATGCCTTCATCAGCACTCTGATGACCTCAAGGGTATTTAAAGAGGGAAAACAATAATGATCTATTTCTTCCTTTACTTCTAGATTGTAGGGGAATATTAATTTTTTTCCATCTGTGGGCATGCACATGGATATATATATATAGTCCACGATGACAGGAAATTAATTCAAGAAGAGCTTTGCGATTTCCAAATGCAGCAAGAGCTGCAATCTTTCCCACCCCAGGGACAAGTTCCTGGGACAATCCCATCTTCTGCTTCCCTCACTGACTCTGTCACTGTTCCAGAGAGATGAGGCACCAAAACAAATACCCAGCATAAGCGGAGAAACAGGGTGTTGGAGTAAATCCCACAGAAGATTAAAAAACCCTGGACTTGACTTACTAAGAAATGAAGAGCTGTGGAGTGCAGAACACTTAACTAACGTGCTCTGAGCAACCTCTGCTGGCCATGTTTCCTCCTAAATGGAGTTGTACAGAGCCTGTGATTTCATTCTCCTATATGAGTGCAGAGCCTTAGCTGGCTTGAATGAACATTATTTGACCAGCTCTAACAGCACACAGAAAACCTACAAAATGTTGGCCTGCCACCTCCCAGTGAGATAGAAAAATTACAGGGACTTCCATTGTCTGTTAGCAAACACCCTTGGAGCAAAAAGGCCCCTGTTGAAACTAGTGTTAAGTCTTTATGAGTTGTAAAAGCAAATAGCCAGGACACAAGAAGGTACCAATGCTTGTACATATTGGACTGGCATGCAAAGAAGCACATTGATACATGCAGGTGAACATATAAAGGCAATATGCAAAAAATCAACGAAAGTGCATAAGTAATTTCCTCTGGAAAAAGGTGGAAAACATTAGAGGCCAAGGAGAATGGAAGCCGGGGCTGGGACAGAGCACGCAGCCAAGGAACAGTTGCAGAGCATCACTAATGGCAGGTATGAGCAGGAAGGGGTGTCACATGGAGAAAAACTAATTTCGGGAGCCAGACATAACTGTAGTGAGAAAGGTATCAGAGACAAGGGGAACAGCTGAGAAACATCTTGCTTTTGAACTTTAAATCTAACTGGAGCAAGTGGTGGCCCTGGAAAAAGGTGTAGAAAACTAAAAGTCAAAGGAGGAAAGCAAAGTTACCAGGAATGTGCTGGATGTCATCAAACGAAGTCGTAAGAAAAGTATGGTGAATACCACTTGTAAGGTAGTACCCAAAGGATTATCACACAGCAATTTAGGGAGGACAAGGATTAATACCTTGAGGCTGACTGATTTTATTAGTCATTATCCCATAGCCCTCAAAGCAAGGGTGAGTGAACTACAAGTCTGCTTTGTGGGATCTGCTTGCTAAGCAGATCAAAGGAAAGTATTCACCATTTTAAGCAGGATCAGGCCTGTTGAACACTGAAATTCTAAGTCTCCAGAGGAATACGCAGATGCTTGAGACATTTGTGTTGGTGATTTAGTAGGAGACATCTGTCCCCCTGAGTCAGTCTGAAATAATGTCACAGAAGGGTGTTAGGAGCACAATGCGCTCCCTCCGCAGGAATGCAGCACTGCTGTTCTTGCTGGCAGTGACATACAGCCCAGAGTGCCTTTTCACTGAGGTACTGGCAGTGTTGCAAAAAAGGAGAAATCAAGGCGCGTGTTAAGTTTTCCCCATTTTTTTTAGTCTGTGTAATATGCCCTTGATTTATGCTTCTGATGGATTTCAAAAGGGAAGGCCTTACAAAGGCAGAGTACATTAAGCATATCACATTTATCACGGGTCACCCAGGAAGATGACACAGTTGTTGAGACAAGAAGTGGCTAAAATCAGAGAAAGGGAGGAGTACTGTATGAAGTAAAGGCGGGTTAAGCCAGGATCCCGGGATATTATGATGACAATTAGCGTTCTGTAGGTTTACAGTCTCTGGGTGAAATCCTGCAGAGACATGCAATCACTGAAGCTGCAGGGAAATGATAATGAGAACACAAAGGGCCAGAAATGAATATGTAGATGATGATATACAACTAAAGGAGATGCTGACTCATAAGTCCTCTTAAACAGCTTGAAACTGAAGGAAGAAAGGAAATGAGGATCAACTGCCTATTTCCTGCGCACAACGGTTTTGTGGGGAGGATACAAGAAAATGGTGTTTCTCAACAATGCTGGGATGGGAAAAAGTCAGGATAGTAACTCAGTTTGGATCAGGCCAGTGATTATTCCAACTGAAACCTTAAGCACACAAGTATCCGCCAAAGGAGGTAAAAGCTGAAGTCTTTTATCACACAAAAACACAGTCAATGCACAGGATCAACTGCCGGCAATCTACAAGACAGCATTTAAACAACTGCAGGGGGGAGGCGATGGGGATGGCCAATGACAAATGGTTCAATAGGAAGCATGGAAACAAAAAGAACAGCGAAATGTAAACCAGGAATGCAGAGACATAGCGAAGCAAGACGTCTGCACAAAACATTAGGAGTTCTTATGTTTCAGAATTTACATTTTCCAGCCCACTCTACCTCTACAGCATCCTTCAAACTGCATAGGTTCTTTGGCTCAAACTCATCGAACATTACAGCTGAAAATGACATGTACTAGCCAGGCAAACTATTTTGGTTTTGATTTCCAAACAGAAAAAAAAGAAGAGTCTTCTCTTCATTGTTGTTTTTTCTCTTTTTCTCAGTTTTTGTAAAATAATAATAAAAAACAGCTAAAAACTTGTGTTTAATTTAAATTTAGTGAGGATTAAAGCTAAGATGTTATTTTATATAATTTCATATATTTATTTAATGTGAAAAGAAAACACCTAGAACTAGATACATAAAAAAAAAACCCCAAGGGAATCCAGATCATAGGCCAAATCATACTTTCTAAGAGACATAAAATAGTTATACCTTTAAAGTAAAAAACAGTCTGGTATTCAAGAGATTCAGAAGTTCTCCAAGGCCACACAGTCTCCCCCCTTTTCCTGTCTCTCCACCCATGTGGAGATGCTCTGTTGAAACACGCTATTTTTGCACTGTCTCAACATAAATAAAGTATTGTATCTATACCCCAGTTCACATGCAATACCAAGGGAAAACATAACTTCTTATTCACCTTAGATGACTTCTAAGTCTAGGGCTTTTTAAGCAAGAACCTGCAGGTTATTGTATATTTCAGTATTGGCTTCATGTTTAAAGTATATAATTAAGCACATAACTAAGAATAATCATATAAAAAGTCCATGAGACTATTTTAATTAACAAAGTTAGGCATGAACAGATTGTTTGGCTGTCCTTGGGCCCTAACACCTACAGGGATGGGCACTTATCAGGCTCTTTCCACATTTCACATAAAAGTTACCAATACATAAAAGAAGTTATTCTTGTGTTTATGATTTGTCTATCCCCTGCTACAGAATTTAAATATCACTGTGCAATGCAGCAGTGCAAACCCAGACTGTTTGGTGCAGGCTGAAGAAAAAATGATGATTTGGTCTAGTTTCTCTAAGGTAATCTGAATCTGAGCTGAATTTATGACTCTTGCATATAACTCTTTTGTGATGTAAAATTCTGTATGTGAAAAGCCTCCCTTGCACACACCTGGAAGACTGATAAAGTTGGTTGCCTAATGAGGCTTAGAGTTTGCAAGGATGTACCTAGCTGTGCCTCCTACTAATTTGGGTAACATTTGCATGGAACAGACCAATTTTTAATTCATTGGGGGGGGGGTGGTGTTGGCCAATGACATGTAGTATCTGAGATATCTGACAATGTAAATATGGATTCAGACATGAAACTTTACTAAGTAAGTGTCAAGAATATTGCTTGCTGTTTTTCTGTAATTGTCTCACAGTCAGAAATTGGGAAAATTAGACAAATAGAGTATCTTTGTTTCCAATAGTCTGTTTTTCCTGTTATTCACTCCCTCCTATCTTTATCATCTCTTCTTGGAATCACAATATATTGTTGAAGATAAACAACAAAAAAATATTATAAATCTTTATAAAGGAATAAAAAAACAGTGATGACCTAAGAAGGAAAAGATTTTCACGAGCTGTCTCCAGTATTTTGAAAAGTAAGGAAGAATAATAGGGAAAATATGATGTTTAAAGAATATAGCTGTTTCTCTGTCTCATTTTTCTGTGGTATTTTTTCCCAACTTTATTTAAACAACTGGCTGACCTGGTTATTCATACAATAACCATCACTGAAAAGCACAGTATGGTGTATAGAATGACAACTGATGGTCTACTGAGAAAAACACCCTCTGAAATGAAAAAAAATGCATGAACTTGTTATCTTCCATCGCTCAGAATTAATTGTAATTTTTTTTTGTAAGTTCTTTCTTTTAGACTTTATTTTGATCTTCAATATTGATTAAATGTACCTAATTTTCTAGGCTGTGAGCAGCTCATCCAGTTAAACCTTATAAAAGCTACTTGAAGCAATAAAAATTTGAATTACTTCCTATTCAAAATTCTAAGGTTACAGGAGCTGTTCCCCTGCCCCAAGAAGTAAAAAAAAAAAAAAAAAAAAAAAAAAGAATTATACAGTAGTTACTCAGAAGACAGCATAAACAAAAACATGTACACACATTTTCTTCCTTTCTGCTGTGTACCCTCAAAATAACTTTAATGAACACATTTTCTAACAACTTAAAGCCCACAAGTCCAAATGGTGGGAACTGCAGGCCATTTTAACTAGTGCCCTAGACAACTTTAGGAAAGAGTTCACGAGGTATAGTACCTGACTACATCAGGATGCCTGGGGACTGCACCCAGTAGCCTGCTTTTCTGCTCAGATCTTACGAAAAACCAAACCCCACTTAATTAACGTTCTTCAGTGTTCCGAATTTCTTTTAAGAAAATAAGTTGCAGAGCAGAAACAATTTAGAGAACGCTCATCAAGGGTAATCTGGGTAAGACAAATCAGTGGATAACTGTAGTGGCAACTTCATTCCTTGGAAAGTGTTCTCTTACCAACTATTTCTAATATACTGAAGTGTTCTTAGAAAACTTTGTAAATCAGAATTCCCTTGACCACAGAGAAATGGGTGAATAAATCTGGTCCAATCATAGCTTTCTATAGTCTGAGTACCTTACATGGGTTTTGCAATAATTAACTCTAGAACAGTTTCCAGCATACTGCAGGGAAAACTGCTACAGAAAAGTATTACATTTATACACCACATTAAGCTTGCTCTAAACCTCTTGTAGGGGTCACAGTCTCGGCACAGTAGGGAGGTTTTGCTAAGCATAATGTCTCCTACATTTTCCCTTGGAACACCTATAATTTTGAACTACAACATCAAACATAAAAAGCCTACCTGTTTCATTATTAACTGAATTTATTACCTCCCACCCTTTCTTAAACACATACTTGTCATTTACACAATTACAAGAGAGATATGAGCTCAGAAATGCCTTTGTGCAGCAAATACCAGCTTACACTTGAATAGTTATAGAGTAATTAGAGTGGAATCCAGCAGAATAAGTCAGTCTTATTCTCTCATAATATCAGTTATCTTGTATAAGTGAGATAAATATTAAATACATGTAATGTTATACACAAACAGTGAAATTCTGCAAGGTCCCAAGTGAACTCTGGTTTTGATACAATCAGATATCCCTGCTGTGGTGCTAGGGGCTAATTAACTGCAGCCAACTCTAGGCTATGGAAAATTATTATGGCATCACTATTGCAAAACAACACTTTAAGTTTTCATTGATAAGGATATTTAAATATTAATCACAATTTCAGATTTATATAGAGATAATCAAATATTACATATTGTTCGTATGTTGCTATTGCAATATGTTTTATTTTGTATTGCAAAACTCTCTTCTTAAAATTATCTACTTACATTTGAGGGATACAATGCAAAACCAATAATAAACAAACCAAAACATCAGCTCATTAATCAGAAATGTCAGTTTAAATATATCCCATTTGGATTGCAGGGGGGTTGGAACTAGATGATCTTTAAGGTTCCTTCCAAACCAAACCGTTCTATTATTAATATGAGCCAATTTTCTACATATCAGAGGGAGAGGCAGTGAAAAGAGTAGATACATTTGAATTTTCTCTTTGCTGATTTACTTTTCTTTTAGCATATGTGCACATTTTAGCACTTACTACTCTCAGAACTGCTGAAAATTTATCAAATCAAATGTTAAAACTTTGAAATGAAGTGTTGGTAGAAAAAACCAGGTAAGCAGAACATAGCTTCTTCTGCTCTTGTGTGAATATTCAATGACCTCATATTCCTCAGTCTTTCTCTCTCCTGAATTCAGCAAAAGGCAATGTTATCTGTTCAAACAACAAAGGTATTTGAAAAAATATTTGAAAAAACTGTGTCTCAGTCTCTTCTAATTACATGGCACAGCCTTCACTAGCCAATAAATACTGTAACCAGAACATAATGTAGGTCTGTACTTGAGATTATTCATTTGCCTGGTTACTGATACTATTGAGAGCACGTCTCACGATTTACAGGTATGCATACAAAAGGAATCCTGACCCCACAGAAGCTCGTGGAATGTGTTTTACTACAGGCATCCCTACAGGTTTTATAAGGCTTTAAGCCTCAAAAATAGATTTGAAAGATTCAAAGTGAAGAAAGAATGGGCTCTCATGTATTGTTCTTTCAGGAATTTTCTGAGAATAATTCACTTCCAACAGGTGATTCTGTAGGATTTATGAAACAAAACATACTGGCAGTGGTCCTCTTAGATGTGTCTGAATATGGGTGAAGGTGCCTAATCTTATGAAAATAAATGTGTTCTTAGACTCTGCAGACATTCTGTGTGCTCTGTCATAGTGTTATCTTGGAAACTAGAAAATAATTCCAATTTTGGCCATGGAGCAGTGCTGACGTTTTTTGGTCTCTGTTCCCCATCCTTCACTTGCCTATTTTTTTGGATGCAAATATAACTTTTTCTCCAAACAGCAGTGAAATGTATATTGTCTATTTCCAAACATGAAGACCTCCTATTCTCTGATGCAGCTGTTAGCAAGGAAAATTCTGTGCGTGGTAGGTTACAGCATCTAAGTGTGCAGTGCAGAGGTGCATATGTTCCCTTCAATGTCCTCATAAGATTATCTTCTTGCTTGCACTTGTATCAATTCTGATTGAGAGAAATCGTGACCCTGAGACATACTCAGCAGTGCCACACTATTCAACATGCTGTTCACAACATAAAGGGCTGACACAGGCATTGCTGTTCCCAGGAATAATCTCCACTAATTGGAAAACATAGCTCTTATTCTCATCCACTCAGAAAGGAGATGCGAAGACGATTTATGTGGCAGGTAACAGTTGTATGACAAATATTCTATCCTATAGGATCCTCTAGCAGATTGCTTTTTTTAATCCGGAAGGTTTTGAGCAAAAGTAAGTCAAAACTAAAGAGATACCCTGATTTGATTGACTCAAAAGGGAATACCAAGTTCTTATGAAGAGACTTCTGGTTACATTGACTGCATTACCCTATTATCCCTTTAACCCTCTTAAATGAGTTCCCATTGTCAGTAATTTTTCTCTACTTATTGAAATTCCCAGAAGTATCATTACTTCTCTATTTCCAAAAATCAAACAGAAAACCCAGCCTGACAATGTAGGTGGATTAAGGAGAATTCTGTGAAAGCAGATGTTACATGGAGTTCACTGAAGGTTAGGTAGTGTAAGAAAGCCAAGTGGAAAAAAAAAAATCTAGTATATGATCATATCTGCTCTGACATGCATTGACTGAGCTTTCAGTTCTGTTTATCTCAGGAACTGAATAAATGGCTAGTAATTTCAACAGTATCCAATAAGACAAAGGTATAAGCTGTACAACACTGCTGAAAGAAATAAGATTAGGCTTCATTTTTCTGAAGGAACACTGAATTCTAAAAACAAACAATAATTTTATTATTTCAGAAGCTATTAATAAATAATTTCATGTGATACATCTTTCTGACAGAGCTCTAACAGAAGAAAGTAGGGCATAAGGAAAGGACCGAGTAGCAGCAATACCTAGATGTCTCTTCTGATTCACTGGTAATTCAAGAAATTGATAATTCCATACACTGCCTTGGGATGTGAACTGAGGGAATGTTTGTTGATTTTATAAGTAATGGTTTAGATTCCTTCCCAATATTCATTACTTTTTCTTATAAATTTCATTTAAATCTCTTTGTCTGGAAAACTGAAAGCTTGTAAGAGATTTTTCAGGGAGGAATTTGAGGTACTAAATGGTAATAACTGCTAGGACAGCATTTGCTGTATTTTGGAACTCAAAAGTGTGAAGTTTCAATGCATATGGGCACTTGTTTATATGACACAGGGGTAATTCAGTATCAGATTACATAATTTATAAATTAATGGTCTAAAAATCTACAAAAAACTATTTTCTCCATTAAAAAGACAGACCCTTCTTTAGCAGAGGTTTGACTGATAAGGGTAAATAGAGCTCTCCAGAAGTATTGCTTACACTGACAATTACAAAGATAACTTCTGTGATGAAGGAAAACTGAAGTTGTTTCACCGGGAGGAATGACAAGCAGACAGTAGAATAACATGAAGAAAAAAAAAAAAGTGAAGAACAACCAGAAAGGTATGTTTCTAAGTTAGCTAGATATTATTTTTTCTTGCCTGAAAAGCAAGTGAAAATTAAAAAAAAAAATAAATGTTTGTGTGGCCAAAGAGTACAAAAAACCCCACAGATGTCTTTGAAAGCATTCTGTAGACAATGCTAATTTGAAAAGATATTCTGCCATCATGAATCCTTACAATCTAGTTAACAGAGCCTGCATGTTCTCTTTGCATGAAATACTTTAAGGAAACTTGGAACAAAAACTATTGTGAACATGGGCAACTCTCTTTTTATGGCTTAGTAAATACTAAAAAAATGGTAACATACGGTCTAGAAAAAATCCTTTTCAGATAGCATTTAAAATGAGGAGGTGGGGGAAGGGGGAACAAAACAGTACTTACCCTTTGAGACCTTTCTTCTGAGGAGCTACGACAGATACCTGCTTATTAAAGTCTGCAACTCCAGCTGCAGTATTTACTGTGTGAGGACTGAGAAAGGTGTGTTAACAAGGCCCAAGTAACAGGTAAACCAGTTGGCAAACTCCTGTTACTTTGTCAAGTGTATACTCCAAGCAAGCAAACAAACAAACCAAAATCCCCTACCAAATGTTAACCTTCACAGGGTGAACAAACCGATTTTCAGCCGAGCCCTCAGACTCTGGGCCACGCATTAATGGGTGGGATACGTCTGATTTCAGCTGCAGGGATGATGAGGCAAGCAGCTATCAGCCACTTGGAACATCCTCAGCTCCTTGAAGCAGAGGCCATAAAAGCCATGTTATGGCTCAGATAAGTTAGGCTGGCTACAGGTCTCTCCTAAATTGCCTCACACTGGGCAGTTTGAAGGAGCTACGAGCAGTGGGGGACTGAGCTTCAGCCACACACCCTTCACCTGCCAGGTGTTACCTACAAACCTGCATATGTTTAAATCTGTGGCAAATCCCCAAAAAAATCCCCAAATCCCCCAATTTTTGCTAGCTCTCCAGCTATATTGATATATGTTGGTGCAGGGCAGGTCACCAAGTGAAACGACGACACAGCAACTCTTCCAGTCACAGCCCCTGTGATGGCACCTCAATTGCACTTGCAGGCATTCCTGCATCAAGTGTTGTCATCGCTTATTGGGGAGGAAACTATATGGCAATATATGGAACAGATTAAGTTTCATTTAATTCACATGCAAGAAGAAGATAAGTCAGTCACATGTGTAGAGCTAGGTCTCTCTCTCTCTAGACTGCCACAAACCATCAGTGGGCCAGGAACATCTGCATCTGACTGACTATACCTAGCATTCACATATGCCTTATGAATTATCTGGTATTTCCTGAGTGCTTTTGATATTTGCCTTTTTGGCTGGAAGAAATAATAAAGTAGTATTTTAGAAGTCCATCACAAGATACTAAAGCACTGGAAAATTTTTTCCAAAGTATCTGATCTTTTTGAGTAAGATAAAGTGCATCTCTGCATAGTCAAAACTGATGCAGCACAAAAAAGGGAAAATCAGTAACTGTGTAAATGGAAAAGCCTTTCTAATGGGTATGGAATAGCGGGATCACGAAGAGCAACACTTCCTTTGGCCAGCATAGTTTGCAAAGGGGGTCTTCCACTTCTTTATCACGGGAAGTGAAATAGCAATAAAAGTAAACTGAAAAATACCTGCAGAAAATGTTATGCAAATTGCTGCAAGTACAGTCACAACCTCCCACCTCAAAGTGCTGCATTCCTAATGCCTGAATCTGCTATTTCACAACATCCTGTATTAACAGCAAAATACATGTCCAAATTGCATCTCTCCATTTTGTGTGTATTCTTTCCGGACCAGGCTTAACTCATTAGAACTAAGAAAAAACCCAGAGGCAATTTAGATTTCCTCTGTCTATTGGAAAAATAGAAGCGTCACAAGAAACCTTTTATCGGTGTGCTAGTGGGAAAAAAAAAACAACTTAGGAGGCAGAAATGGATAAAATACTTCTAGATCTCTTAATAGTTGGAAATTGGCCAATTCAAAGAGTAATTTCTAAAGCAACAGACCATGTTTCATCTCTTTTCCAATTACTATTTTCTGGTTAATAAATATGACCTCCCTAGCAAGTACTATAGCTTTCCTAAGGCACTGTACTTTCAAAAAAAAAAAAAAAAAAAAAAGGTATTTTTGTAAACTTAATAATGGCCAGTCTTCGCGAACGAAGATCCGGGGAAGGTCTTTACACCTTCAAGCCTGCGCATTGGATTTTTTAG
>JAWMRA010000078.1:16170054-16242821 GCA_035584735.1 Pseudotriccus pelzelni
GTGGATTGCCTTACAGGGCTAACGAGCTCCACCTGCCCAGGGAGTGTCCCTGGCTGGGAATCGAACCCGGGCCTCAGCAGTGAAAGCACCGCATTCTAACCACTAGGCCACCAGGGGCTCCCTTTTGTAAACTTACTGACAAAAGAAACACATTTCAGTATTAAAGTATAAAATGTTTGCCAACTGTGTTTCAGGCTATCATTCCTTTTCTTGATTTTCTTATGTTCACTGGAGTGGTTCAGAGAAGCACACAAAGATGCTTACTATGAAGAACACATTTTGCTGGAAGGAAGAAGTCAGCTATTCATATAGTTGAATTCAGTGGCACAGAGCTGATGCAAAGTCTGAAGCATTAATGTTCTATTTCTATAAACTGCAAACAAAAGCTTGGAACTCTGAAAATTAGTAGCTTTACCAGTTTGGCTTCTATAAGAAGAACTCACCAAAATGGTGTTAACTATCAATTATTAGTTTGATGCCATGGAGAATAAAAGAAATAATGTGCCCTATTACCAGCCTTCACTTAGAATTTTCACTGGCTGTTGTGTTTCTAACAAAGAGGTCCACACTAATATACCTTACATTACTTGCTAAATAAAGCATGTAGATCCCATCATACTATTTACGCTTCAGCTGTAACTGCTTGCCTCACCCAGAACCAAACAAGACAGTCCCAATCTGCCAGTAAATATCCAGATCTTATAGAAGAAAACAACAACGGCTTACCATTTACTAAAACGGAGACTAGGTACTAAGCACAATGTATCTGAACTCAAACAGAGACGTGTTTTGGTTCTCAAACATTGTCAAGCAGTCAAATTCTGCTAGCCTAACTCATGTTGAGCAGTGATTATTCCTGCAGTAAATCTCTCAGAATTTCTAGCACTGAAAACAAACAAACAAACAAAAACAGAGTCAGAGTGCTCACAAGAAACGCTCCAACTACTTTCAAGTAGGTGGAGGCACAGCTGGCAGTGTCAGATGTTTAGGGGATTTCTTCTGTATATTTTGTCTTTCCAGTTTCATATCTGCATTTTCATCATTAACTATTACCTTTAGACTCCTACCTCTATTTTCTACAGCTGGTGATTCTTACGGCCATGTCTTACCCCTACGATCCTGTGAAGACATGCAAAGTAAACATGTCACATGTATCTACTGGCTGTGCATTCTCATAGACCACTGTAATAAAGGCTGAGTCTTGCTACAGAAAATAGCTCAGTGGCACATGGCATGTGAAAGGGATCCCAATTTTCAAAGTGAATTGCTATTTTCTCTAAGGATTCACCTTTGCTGGTAAATAATGCCCTCATGCCGGCTTTGTCACTGAGAATGTTCAATATCCAACGTTCAATACTTTGCAACACTCAGGTACCACTCTAGAGGCACATGGTGTACCACAGGAGCAATGGGTCTGGGGAGGGAGATGCCCTAAAAAACTTTATGCCCGGTGCTGAATTTACAGGGGTCACACACAGCAGTTACACAGGATGGAGGGGTCTCAGCTACTTCTGCCTGGGGAGCTTTTCCAGGCGTGTTTGTAGGGAGGCCTCTTGCAAAATTTATAACAAGATGACGCAGATACAGAACACACTGTTAATGATATTGCTGAAATACTTCAGATCTTTAGCATGGCTGAATTATTCTGCACTGTGTCCCTCAAATGGTCTGAAACCTTCCATGTTTATACAAAACCAGATACCCCTTTGGGCAAAGAGCACTTCACATTTCAAAGCAAAGTCAAATACCAAAAAATTATTCATTTGGAACCACAGCAAAAGTTCAGGCATGTTACTGAGAAGATTTCACTGAAGGCTCTAATGATCTAATCAGGATGACTTAATTGCATTTGGCTTTGAAACCAAAGCACGGCGCCCAAAAAGGAGAGGGTTGTTCTACAGTACAGTAGCAGCTCCCAGCTGTAAGAGGAACTGAAGTGAGAAAGGATCCACACAGCCCACAGATAACTCCTTGCAGAAACTCCGTTGTCATAACAAGATCATCTGCAACTGCAAGCACAAACAACACGCCTATTTTTGGAAGTACACTTGATCTATCGCACATGTGGGGATCTGAACACCTTCTGAGAGCGAGAAAATGATGAGGTTGTGAACATTTGCACAATAATTTGCTTAAAAGCTTAGGAAACTTATGAATAATAATCTGGTCTAGCCTTTCAGTAATCGCTTTCTTCCTGCTGTATAAAATATATTATTTGAAAACCATCATCGCTGCTGTCTTTTTTTACGTGCTCCCTCTTCCCCAACATGTATCTTGCAATTATATTGCAACCACGCTCTGAAGGAAGACCTGAAGACAACTTTTGAAAATTCTCTTTGTAAATCTGTAAACAAAAAAGAAATATAAAACCCCCATGGCCCAAACAGCCCCTTCTATTGATTAAGGTGGAGAGTAGCACTGCTTTTATTTTAATTCAAAGGATTCCACAATTCTTTGTTCATATGACTATTTCTCCCGTCTGCTACCCCATTATTGGAAAGATTTCATCTCCAAGTAACACAGAAAAGCAGAAAAGCTACTATCCCACAACCTGCTATAAATTTTCTGATTGTTTAAAGAGAAGAAAAGTAGAAATGCACACATTACTCCTGAAAATTAAAACTCACAAACCAAGATTTAGTTAAGAGGAACCTACTAGTCTGAACACAGGCAATGGGGCTAATACAAATTAATTTCTGTTAAAATAAAGCACATATTACAAAACCAAAACAAAAAAGCCAACAAACACCTATTCCAGTGGATAGTTTTCCTCATGTAAAAACAGGGACTCCAAAGAGTGTGCATCTTGTCTTGATTTCAAGATGTTTGGATCTTGACTAAAGTTGGGAAATCCTGCTTACTCTGATGAATAATCTCTTCAGGCTATTAACTAGGTGGTTTCTCTGGGTCTTCACAATTCAAGGCTCTTTTGAAATTGGGGAAAGCAGAAGTAGAAAAAAACCTTTCAGGAGTAATTCCTTCAATTTCAGTTGGGTAAGCAATGCCATCTTCCTCACATTACTCAAGAGTCCCCTGATCCTACAAATCCCAAGGCCATGCCTCATATCAAGAGGTCAGTATTAGCTGAATATCTAAAACAGCTCTCAATTTCTTCTGAGGTCAGTGCTTCCTGTGCCCAAGTCCTCAGGATCTTGCATGGCCCATGGTCTTTGCTCCTGCACGTACGTCGTGACATCTGGCCTGCACTGAAAATTGCTTTATTGCTTTGAGTTAATCAGTTCATGCAGATCATTTTGTACTAAGAACATTGTTGACTATTTCCTTATCTTGTACAGTCTGCAAACCTATCCCACTAGCTGATTTCACTGTTTTCTTCAAGCTGAAGCACCAGAAAATACCACAGTTTATCATGAGTAAAACTTCCCATAATTACTGGCTACACTGAAAATTCATGTCACCAGCCTAAGAAACTAAGTGGAGTTGATTGCTGCTCCTCCATTCTATGCAAATTTTCTGGAATACTGGGAGTTCCAATTAATATTGAAATAGTCCTTTTATTCTCAATGTTCAGCTAGTAAAATTATGTAAAAAATTGTTATGTCTCTATCATTAAAAAAAAGTCAAATCACAAATCACAAAGAGTGATCACAAACTCCGCAGTCAATATAAGTAAACTCCTTAGATCAGATACCAAGAGGACAAGAGCAGCTTAGAGAAAGGGGCATAATTCTGTCCTTTAAGAATGGAAAAAAGGAAGAAAAAAATGAAAATAGCTTAGGTATGGGCATACTGCTGTAACGAAATAAAATAAAACTAAGAAACCCCAAGCAACTAAGCATACAAAAAATAAAAAGAAAGAAAAGTAGGAAAATATTGGGTCTAAAGAGTAATGGTTCTTTGGCTGACAATGCAGGTTATCTTTCAGAAATGCAGAACATGACACATCTGTGTAGGGTGATCAGACGTTTCCTGGACCTGATCTGCAAACAATACTGTTAAGACTTGAAAGTTTGATAAAAAATAAAATACGCTGCTTCCCTGCAAAGAAACTGGAAATGTCCAAACAAAAGTAACAGATAACAGAGGAGAAAACATTTGAAGGTCAAATGTGCAACACAACTGTATGTGTTAAATGAGAATAAGTGCTCCATGAGTACGTACCTCTACCAAAAAAGCAATTTTTCTTTTTTCCATTTCTAGAGGAACTAGTTAATTAACCAGGTTCGTCACAATAATCCTTTACCACATCGACAAAGATGCACAACTCACTTCACTAGATCAGGGGAAGACCTCCAAGTATCTGTTGTTGTAAAGGAAGTGTGTAAATGCATGTGCATGTACATATTCAGGTAATTGATTCCTTACCTGCTCGTTGGACCATTAAAACCAGAGGTTTTACTGGCAGAATACAAAAAAATTGCAAGACGTAAACAAATAAGCAATGTGTTCTAAAGCTGGAACTGCTGCTTTTAACACCCTAAATGCCAAATGCTTTGAATTCAGGTGCACGTGGAGCACGGTGACAGATGTGAGATCTTTCTGTAGTAATTTTACAGGTAGACATGGTCCACACAGATCTGCCTGTAGAGCATATTAATATATTTATACATAGAACTCTATACTCATTACTGTATATAATGATGTATGATTACATTAGTGTCTACATTCAATTTTTTATAGTTTTCACTTGTGTATTGTCTCTACCTTTAATCTGATAGGCACTCACTTTGAGCTTTTTACCTTAGTTTCTTTGCCACAACTATCAACAAGAAACCTTTGAAAAATGTCTCCCTGCTGAACTAGGAAAATAAAATATTAACAGATAAAGTTTCTTGACCAAAGAAAGTTTAGCCTGTTGACAGATATTCAGTCTGTTTGCTGTTGAACTCAGTCACACTAGAAGATGGATCATTAACAATAAATCCATATCTCAGTTTATAATGATCTCTTTCCTATCTCAGTGCAGAGCAGGTCAAGTACTATCTTTTTTAACCTATTCCAGAAAAAATAACAAATGGGAAAGATAAAAGAACTGCTGAAAGTTTCTGAATAGAACTTTCTGCTTCAGATCAACATTTGCAAATCATTCCCAGCTGTTACATCTGAATTCTTAATTGTACACAAGAGGTTGAGGAGAAAATAATCAGCAGATGCAGCTACAGTTTGTTATATCTGTGATTATCTATTCGCTTCATGATTTACGGTTTTCAACCACTTCTGGAGAGACTGGCACCAAATTTATTCTTCCAATACTGCTATCTGTGCACAAGTATTTAATTATAGGCCCCCTCACATTTTCTATGGAAGGATTCTTGAGCGCAGAATGCTATATTTCAGTTCCTGAAGCTTGTAGTCTCAGAAAACAAAACAAAAAAATAAATATATATATATAAATCAGGGATTCATGGTGGCAATTCCAAGATGGTAAAAGCTCAGCCCCATTCCCTGTGCTGTTCTGTCCCCTAAACACCTGCTCTCCCCAGAAATTCAAATAAATTCAGGCATAAGGAAAAAAAAATAAAAGGAAAGAAAAAAAGGAAATGCGCAGGGAAGAGAAGATGGGGAGGGTGAAGGCAAACACAGCAGTTTGGTTTCTCTCTTCTTTTTTCCATCACCTTACGTATTCCATCTGCACACCCCATATCTCAGACAAGTCTATAAAATTACACTCTACATGTGCTCCAACATGTTGGTTGAGGGAAGCAATTTACACAGAATTCAAGCCTGAACAGTTCTCCATTTATAGCCTTTAATCATACTGTCTTCCAAGCATGTTCACCTGAATGCTAGGAATAACATGATGCTTCCAGGTGTGCTGAAGTGCACTGGGGTTTCCTCATGTCTGGTGACGCCTGTGTGCAGTCAGCGAGGGGGACAAGATGGACTTCCGAGCTTACAAACGTATTAACAATTTAGTGTATAGGTCGATGGCACTTTCATGTCAGAGAGACAAGAAAAATGGATATTTAACTCAGTAAATTGTGTTGCTCCGTAACACAGAAGCCATTACAATATGGATGAGATCTGGAATCTATTAAAAGACATAAAGGAAAATAAAAGCCAAACACATAAATAACTCATCTACTTGGAATTTCTTTTAAAAATACTGAAAGGCATTAGACACAACCAAGATTAAGTGTCTGTAAAATACTTTCTAAAAGAAACATTTTTTTCACTGGGGCATATGAGAACAAAGCAACATCTAAAACCTCAACAAAGAAAAGCTTTATTACTTCTGCCTAGAAATTTTAGGCTCCAGCCTTAACCCACTTTGTTCCTCGTGGCTGTGGTTGGAAACTATAGCAGTTTACTTGGCATGCACCTTATCTACTATGACAAAACATTCATTGAGGGCTAAAGATGCCCAGAGACTGAAACACTGAACCTTTCAAAATCAAGGACTAAATTTCAAGGATTCACTGAGTATACACTGGATCATGGGAGTTGCTCCTCAATGACCAAATATCATGTATTATTCAAGACAAGGTCTCTTTAACACAGATGGATCACTGGTATGGAAATGGTTTTGCATAGACTGAAAATTTTTAACCATTAACCATAACCATGCAATGAAAATTAGTTCCAGCATGTTGTATTTTATGTAGGAGAACTTACATCTCATAAACTAAAAACCTTTTCTTGTGAAATTATTCTAATGGTCACTTAGCTATTTTTTGGAAGCTATCAGAAGGAGAAATGTACACAAACAGAAATTCTGTATTTATACAATGGAATTGATTTAATTAAACCTTTAGCAATGTATTTTAGCTGAAACAGCTACATATGGAAAGCAGATGAAACAAGATAAAATTATTTTTTAAAGTCAAAATCTTAATTAAAAAAGCATATATTCAGTAGAAACACATCTTCTGTTAAATATAACTTTGTTCTTCAGTGAACTGTATAGAGTATTTCTCTGATCATGTATGCATTCTACGAGCACTAAACTAAGGCAGAAATCTATATGACTATTTAAATAACCACAATATATATGCTCCCCACAATGGCACTTTGTTTATAATAACTTATAGTTTTAACATTTCCAGACTACACAGAGGTGGTGGGTTAACATACCACCATAGCTCTGGACTTTAGACATTTAAAACAAACACTGGCTAACGACACAGTAGTGTGGCAGTGAATACAAGTATGACAGGGCCACACAGCAAGTGTCATTCCCCTCTGCAAATGCTTGGGCACTGGCTAAAGATAAGATGACTCAGAATAACTCTGGTAATTACACTTAAAAATTAAAAAATTAAGACCCTTGCCATCATGGATATATGGCAGGAGGGCAGGTAAACAAACACTCGCTAACCAAAATGCTGGGGACCGTCTTCTCTGGCTGTGTCTTGTAGTGGGGGATCCCTGGCTCTCCAGACAGCAGAAGACAGGATCCCAACCTGGCTCCTGACCCAGGGGCCCCATCTAACACCGGACCTGCTGAGCAAAGGGCCTGACCACTGGGCAAGGATGTGGGCTCCATCAGGGCAGTAATTTAAGATTTTGGACAGGATCCTGGTTTCTAGACATTGATGCATGTTCTGAAGAATAAAAACACAGCCCCAAAGTATTAATTAAAAGTCTCTTCCCTCCTCTTAGCAAACGGGACACTGGACAATTCAGCCTGGGGGTCGCACAAGATGGCAAGGCTTGCCCTAGAGTGGGAGGCTGGAGTGAGCAACAAAGAGGAGGCAGACAGCCAGGCTCAGAAAGCCGTGTTGGGTCCTCCCACACTCCCCTGATCCAAGAAAATCCTTGCCTCTGCCCTTGGACAGTAGCAGGCCGTGCCATGAGGAGGGGGGAAGCCACCAAGGCTCATTCTGCCTTGCACAATCGAAGCATCAGTGGGGAAAGCTCAGAGGAAGAGCTCTCAGCTTCTCCAGGATCGGCACCAGCATCTTTCCAGCTCCAGCTGCCTGAACAGGTATCTTCTGCCTTTGTTTCAAGACAGGGCAAGCAAGAAAGACCAATGCAGGCTGTGAGGTACATCTGATTGTCATCAGAGGACCAGGAAGGGGAGAAATGGATGATCACCTTTCAGATGAGACAAGGGCTTCCAGTCTGAAATGGGCTTCAAGAAAACACATGTGGTCAGAGGAGCAACTGGTCTCCCAAGCAGAACAAGGAACATCCCAAGGAGTCCTTTGCTACAGCAATAGTGGGTGATCAGAGAAAGGTAAAAGCGTCAAGTACACCGAAGCAAAAACCCTCTGCAGGTACAAAAAGGAGTAAAACACACATACTGCAAAGAGGACAACCTGCTCCCCAGGAGATGCACAGTATCTGGCCCAACAAAAGTACCCAAAGTTCCTAAAACAGTTATTCTTTTAGTGTAAGTACTAGGTGAACTTTTCCTTCCAGTACAAAGGTTTCTGTGATGCAAAAGGTCCCATGCTAAACTTGACCTCAGCCCCATATCTTTAATAGCAGAGGAAAAAAGACACAGGATCGAGCAAGTCCTTTGAAGCACTCAGTGTCTGTTCTCCACCATAAAAGATGCTTTAGTATATTTGACAGGACTTCTAAGGGTTGGAGACCATCTATCTATCAGGTCTGACAACTCTTAAATTTGTTCCAGTGAGGACACAGAGGTGTTGCAGGAGCTCAGGCGCTGGAGCACAGCAGGCTCTACTGATCCAGGGATGCTGAGTTGAAGAAGTGTCAGGAGCGAACCACAGGAGACAAAACAGTCATTGTGAACAAACTCATAAGTGCACACTTGAAAGCCTTCATCTTCTGCTGCTTGATCTTATTTTTCAAAAAAGGAAAAAAAAATATAGTTTCATAACTCTAACACTCATCAATAATGAGATAAAATGAGAATATGGAACAATAAGCACTTAAACATTTGCCTTGTAAGCCATTAGTGAGGGAATGCAGCACTATGAAAACAGTAGGCCTGGACACCAGCACTATTATGCTGCTCTGTGTGCCAAGGAATGCAGACTTGCTGTACAGTGAAATTCATGCTGCCATGGTGCATTTCATGCATTGGAAAGGGACCACTAGAGCCTGCACAGGACTGCCCTAAAAACAGGTATGACCCCCACATATAAGGAAGCACTTTCAGAATAACCTCATGATGGGGTGACATTAACTATAAAACACTTATTCTCCTAGGCAGCCCAAGAAGGATGAATTACGAGTCGTGGACTCAGCAAAACTGGGTTCAGTACAGGTATAGAAATACTTTGGCCAGTGACAAATTTGGGCCTCACTTTCCCCACTTCAAAATAAAGCACAGTTTCCCAATCTACAGGCATATTGCAGAACTGTAACTGTTTATTGAATGTGACAACTGTCATAAACCTTACAGGAATCATAAATTACATTACTTATTTTATGATTATTGATATGTCTTGCCATTGCATAATTATGTTCAGGAAATCTGTGAAACCTTTTCTAGTTCTGCCACTGACAAATGACAAACTTTAGGATAATGGTTTAAAAAACAAAAAGCAACAACAGGCCATGAACTCCCAATGACATGCTGCAGCCAATGAATACAATATATGAAGGGAATTCAAAATAACAGTAGGAAAGCAGCATTACTCCTCTATATGGCTCTGACAGGACCATAAAATAATGCAAGGTTAGTTCTGGTGTGTGTGTATTTCAAAAGTAATGTTGAAAAACTTCAGCACACTCAGAAAAGAGCTATAAAATTCTGAATTATGGATGATGCCAGAGTAGTTCTCCCTGCAGACTTTATTCAAAAGAATATGAAAAAGTGACTTGATCATGTAATATGGGTACCTATGAGAAATTTCTGATAAAAGAGTACAGTTCAATTCAGAAGAAAAAGCATGTGAGACAGGGGAGAAAGAAGTTATTATAGCAATCAGTTTGGTCCTAAAATGTAGAGATGCATGTTTTTTAATATTAAGGTATATTTCTGGAGGTAAGACCTTGATTTCAGTTGATGGAAAGAGTTGGGACTTCAGCAGGACAAAAATTAGAGGTACAAGATTAGCTTTTATTTGTATTTAAGTGAGCTTTAAGAACTGAAATTTGTGCACATACTTTTATTTGTTACTTATTACTAGGTTTGGTTACCAAGATATTAAGAAAAAAAAAAAGAAAATCATAAAGGAAAAGGTACAGGATATAGCGGCTTGCAATAGTTTAACTAGGATATTTAGCAAGAAATGATGAAAATCCAACACATTACTTGTGTTTTTCAAGAATGTTGTTTAATGTGATTTAAAGGTACCTGACTAACAGCAATAAAAGAATTGCATATTCCACTTAACACAGAGAGGAAAAACATTGTAAAGAAGGACGCTGGGCAAGCTGTCAGTTGGTCAATATTTGGGTTTTGCCGTGATTATGGTTTGGTGTGTAGGACCGTATCGACCTCCTCAACTGGTATCTGGCTGAGTTCATTTGGAGCGCGAACTTGTGAGGCATGAAAAAAGCATTCAACAAAAGCTCCAAGTCCGTGCATTTTCTCTTCAACTCATAGCAACTAAGAATCCTCCTTGCCAGTTGGGCTAAGCAGCTTGTTACTGCAAGATAAGGTCCCGCACAGGTTTGAATCCAGTTTTGTGATGCAAGATTACACTGAGTCTAATCTTAATGGAAATGCCAAAGTGAAGCTAAACAGGTATTAGCTTTGCATCTGCATCATGCAACAAGCCTCTATGTGAACAGAACAAAAGAAGAGCTGAAGCTTGGTTTTATCGGAAATTGGTCAGGCACTGAGGAGACAGAGAGAAGTTTGTTTCGAATCTCATTGTGGTTCCAAACTGAGCTACCTTGCTGTTGTTCCAGGGCTATCTCATTAAGAAATAAGTCCTTAGACTTTCTCCTATCTCCTCGCAGAAAAGACAGTGCTACCTGCAAATACAGAATTAAAGCAAATGCCACTCAACCGCACACAATAATAACCCACCCAAGCTCCATTTTAATAATGAAACCAATGGGAAAAAGGAATCTCTTCCGGAAAGCCACATTTTCATCTCTTTAGATGACCTACACAGTGAAAACTAGAGAAAGGAAAAGTTGGCTTCTTTTGTCCTCTACATCACTCCAGTAAAACCAAGTCGGTTTAAATCATGACTGCAGAAATCCAGCTAAAGTCAGGGACTATATGAAGTCATGTCTGATAGCATTTTCTCTAGCAGGCTATCCTGCATGAAAAAGTGCTGGGGAATCAAGAGAGTTCACGCTGAAAGGTCAAAAATAATGACTGCTGTGTAAGCAGTATAGCTCACAAACATTTGTATCCACGATACACGCTGTGTTTAATTGGTCTGTTGATATGACCTGCCTTCAGTTTTATTAGCTTTCAGTTTTGCCCTATAATAGCCACAATGAGAACACTAGATTTCCAAACAACCCGGCTCTTGTAATCTTGCCAACAACAGTACTGCTTAGCTCTAGATACATCACTGCCTAATTGCCACAAATACATATTTGTTTCTATCATCACTGGCAGTCCACAGTCCTATTACCATCTATGTAACAGCTAAAAACACAGCCATGAGAAACTGTGGAGCTGACTCAGCTGAGCTAGGAACTCAACACAGAAATTTCCAAATCACTGTACATCTTGCCTGCTGGGTTCCTACAGAGAGAATAAAGGGAGTCAAAATGTTAGAAATGTCTGTTTCATCTTACCCATTGCTAACAAGCCAAAACCAATCTATTTGAGGTTTTAAAGTGTCCAATTTGAAGAATTTCTTTTTACAGACCCCTAACAATTTTCCAATGGCAGTACATGTCTAGTAACCTGAAGCTTCACAAGAACTTTGGGACCCAAAGGAGCAGGGTCTATGTCTCCTCCAACCCTGCAAACACAGCTGGGATACCAGAATCCTGTCCACAGAGGACTAAGGGTAATATCTGACCATTACCACAAATACAGTGTCACAATCTTTGGATGTCCATTGGAAATTTCATTTAATAGAAATTATTAGAATAGATTGAGTTGCAGTCCCTGCTCCAACGCTAAAGGCTGTTCCAGAAGTCAGGAAGAGGAAAGCTGGCCTCGAAAGCCACTTGCACATAAGAAGCCATGAAAAGTGAGAGAAAAGGTGTTTATGCACACCCAGAACAATTCCAAGATATGAGGATGAGAGTGCAGCACAGAGGACATGCTGTTCTCTGGTAAGCTTTAGACAGCCACGCTCGAGGACCTTAAAAAAGATGTAAGTTTTAAAAAAGTCTCTGGACCTGCTTATATGAACAGGAGAGACCACATACAAACTGTCCTGTTTAATCTTCTGGTACACAGAAGCCACAAATAACCACCACAGTTCCTCTCCACTCTGTTAAAACACATTACTGGTTAGAGACCTGATAATTGTATTTTCCTGATAGGGCACCTTTTTTCAGATTTTTCAAAACTGAAGAGGCAAAACAATATGTGATCAGAGAGTTGCTTCAGAAACATGTAAGCTGCTTATAATCATTTCCCCAATATTTGAACAGCACAAATAAAAAAGATATGACTGATTGCCACTACAGATGATCACAAGTACTGTTTCCTCCTTATTTAAAGCTGTGCAGTTTAACAAGTATTACTCTCTGAATTAGGAAAGAAGACTATTTTTCAGGTCCTGCCTTCATTCAGCACCCTTAGTCTGCCCTGGGCTCCTTCTGGGAGGGCACTACAAAAGTGATTCATTTGAAAACAGAAAAGAGGATATGCAGTTTCATAAAAACTTGTTTTATTCTATACCTACTTGATCACTGTGACATACAAGTGTATTTGGAAGGCAGCTTTGTTTGTGCACCTGGGCTGACACACATGGTCTCTTCATGGACTCGCCCTCTACCACATTATTTTGATTGTCACACCAGTATTTTTCTGATTCCAGGCTCCCACATGCCAGTGTGGTATGACAGGAAAGATACCGCAATTTCTGTAACACCACTGGAAGTTACTATTTTCAGCACTGCCAAAATGTTTGTTTTAAAGCAAGTTTCTTTACCTTCACCTTTTATTTGTATTCAGGATAGTTCCACTGTCATTATTAGCTCTAAAGAGCCTAACCTGAGAATGATTTCTTATTGTTTAACCAGTAGTGTAATTTATGAATTAAATAACCAAATATTCTGACACTTTTCCTTTCCAGGCTGTCATTACTCCTGTTTCTTCCTTAACTATCCTATACAAGCATCCTACACAGTACACATTAAAACCATGTAGTTCTTTTTTGAAGGAAAGAACACACAATAATTAAGAAAATGTTGTAAGTATGACTAGTAGCTATACACATTTGGAATGAAAAAATACATTGAGTAAAAAATTATAAATGGACCATCCTGAGAAAAACTGATAGGAAAAATAATAGTACCAGTAAACAAAGAAAGCCCAGACTGCAGCCCTGTCACCACCCTCACTGCCCAGGGTATCAATAGCAGCCCAGTGCCACATGCTCCTGATACCAGAAGCCTCCTCTTGCCTCACCTGTGCACTCAACCGCTGGGAGGCTTCACGGAGGGCATTTAAAATGGCTACAGAGTCATTAAAAGCCCAAACCAAAAATCATAAGCCCCACGTACTCTGCTAAACAATAACCATCATAAGAGCACAAAGAAAGAAGAAACAACTGCTATGACTAAAAGGCCATTGAAACCAGTGACCTGGCCAGGCCACTGGGACATTTCATGGCTCAAAGGTTGACCCAGTGATTGGGCTGTCCCCTGTCTCAGCAAGGCCAGGATTTCACCTCATCAGGATTTTTGCTTAACTGTAATCATCTCTCTCTTCTACTTTCGGAAATAGATGAGACATGCTGAGAAAAGTAGCATAACGAAGTGATGACTGTATAGCTTTTCCAGCATCAGCATTTTATTAGAGGGATTTGTTTGCCAGCTTATTTTTACAGGACCTCAAGAGGCCTGACTGCATATTTGAGAGCTTGTGCTGTGCTCCAGTTTTTGATGACAAAATGCCAAAGTTGAACATGCAATGCCAGACGTTCCAGAAACCTCCTGCACAATAGCCACTTTAAATGATATCTTACTTTTCCTGCTCAGTGAGGCATACAGAGCAGCAAAAGCGTTCTTGTCTCATGTTTTTTAAAATGCCACAAGGCACAGTAATGGCAGACAGTTACCACTTCAACATGGGAAAGCAAACAAGCAGTCTAGCCCAGCTCTTTGATCCCGTATTTTGCAGAGCTAAAGATCTGTAGCAATTCACACATCTTACCTCTCAAATACATTAGCATATACTAGTGTATAGAGAGGTACCAAAAATCAACCCCCAATCCATATATACAGTGTTGTAAAACACTGAATTGTGTTTTCCCCAAATAAATTGCTTTGAATAGCCAGAAAATCACTGTAAAACTAGTACGTCAAATAGGAATTGAGAAATAGCAACAAACCCCCTTTTGAATGAGGCCAAACTAAAAAACAAAAAATGTTGAAATTTATTTTACTTGTACTGCACTGCTAGAGATGGTCCCCAGCTGGGGATTAGGTCTCATTGTGCAGAGTGCTGGACACAGGCATTGCAAAGCTTGAAGCTGGCAGCAAAATCCACTCACACAATAATCAAAATGTATGGTCAAAGGCAAAATGTTAACACACAAAAAAGGCTGCCCATTATGGTTGGTTCAGTAAGGTAGCAATTAGCATACCGGCTGCACAGGGACTCGTGAGTGCTGTACAGGCAATGTGACAGACCTGAGTTATAAAGAACGATCTGAAAGAGGGTGTGTAACCAATTTTGAGGAGATCCTAATAAAAATGGGAAGAAGCACGTGGGATGTTGATGTAGCCTCGCGCCTTTCAGCACATCTCTCCCATAACTGTCAGTGCAAATGTCATAAGGAAGCACTATGACTCACAGCAGAACAAAGTAAATGCTGCTGAATCTGAAACACAGTGGACCAAAACCGCTTAAATTAACATGATTATGGAATGACCTCACACCACTGTGTCCCACAAAACCTCCCTGCATTAAGAAGCTCATCTAAAGAGAAATTCACTGAATGTCTTTCTAATGACTATTGTCAGCCACTTAAAAGAATTTTCAGCAAGCCACTTCATTCTCCCAAACCAATGCACTAAGATTTTTTTCAAGTTATTGAAAATAATACCAAATCAGAATGCAGATTTTGTCTTTAGGTGTTTTGTGTTTTATAAAAACATGGATGCAAGTGGGGTCATCTGTAAGAAATTGCAACCTGCTGGAAAACTGAGAAATTTGAGTCTATTTCGGTAGAGGGATATAGGGGTGATAAAAGGTCCTAGTTCATGTAAGGGTTCTCACTTAAATTATGTTTTTTCCTTCATTAAAAAAAAAGGCAAGCAAAAGAAGCAGAAGTAATGACTATTATGTCTGATATTCCATATACTGAATCTGAGAATGCAGGTACCTCTCATATCCCTCTTGCTCACAAATTTGCATTTCTTTCATTCCCACATAGTAGAAATTTCCCTTCTTCTCAGTTTTTACCCAGACAAGGCAAACGTTGTTTTCTGCAAAATCTCCATCTTATCTGTTTCCCTATTTGAAAGATGCTCCACTTTTCAGATTTCTAAACTGAGAACTAACAAACACCACCTAGCATGGCTGCCTGAAGTTCCAACTTCAAGATGTTACTACTGGACATTCTCACATACACACCTTCAAAGAATACTCACAATTACAAGGCAAGATGAGGGCAAGTTCTGGTATGTATTGACATATATAAACAATAATTTATAAGTGGACATAAGCATATATGCATATAGACACAGAAGCATATATTACACAGTTACACGGTGTTCCAAAGACCTATGAAGAGTAATTTCTTAAGGCAGGTACACAATATGGAGAACACATTGCGATTAATTTTACTTTACTGATTTTTGGTTTATGACACAGCCTCATATGTTCAATTCCTTCATTTCAATATGGAACTCAAAGCAGATACAAGATACTAAGCAGTACAGTACACAGAGCTCACTACTGCAGTATGACTGAGTTAGGAACTCTTAAAGCAGACTATATGATTATGGGTCACTCAAAGAAAAAATCCACCTAAATGATAAGCTATGCTAAGCGCATAAGTTACCCTCATTTTTTCACCAAATAGGTTTAAACTATTTTACAATAAGCTTTTTTCCCTTGTGTCCCACCCCAACAGGAACAGATTATGATGAATACATCCAAGATTTGTTATTCAAGTTCTAATTCATTGATGATAACATACAAAAGCCTTCCTAAATCATAGCCAAGAAAAACAGCTTTGCCCATATAACAATGCAAGGCATTGCTTCACACATCTGGAAGAATCTCAGGGCTTCTACTGCCGCAGTTTTTTCAGATTCTTTATGGTAGCATATCCAGCTGTGCAGTATCTGGTCAACTTTTATAAAGCCTTTATAGATTGATAAAGTTATTTGCACTCCTTTTTTGTCAGTTTTTAAGTGTCTTTGTTCTTGACACTTGTACCATTAATAAAATAATCTTTCCAATTGGCTTTAGAATCCAAATGTGTTACTTTGCTAGGCTTAAAACTGGCACAAGCTTCACATGAATTTGACTTTTTTTTTCTCTGAAACAAAACTTTTCGAACAATCCCTTATCAGAGATTAAGTTTGTTATTTTCAGTTAGGTTCTTCTTGCTTGTTATAAAGACTGCTGGGCATAGAGATGCTTAATACAAGTCCTACACTATACAAAAGCTTTATACATGGCATCCACAATCATTTGAGAGTTAAAAGTAGAGAGGGACAAGGACACATAGCTATTTAAATAGGTTTTGCCACCTTATCCATGTTGTTAACTATGTTTGAACTAAAACTCATCACATGCAATTCTGGAAAGCTCATATGTTAATTTATATACTGTGATTATTTCTGCAGTATGCTGACACCACAAAGTAGTAATGTAACACTACTTAGCGTAACACTACACTTCAAAGTGTACACAACATTGCAACACTGCAAAGGTTCTTGTTGGTTTGCTCCACAGTTGCACTGGACAGAAACGTAGTTCCATGCTTAAAACTCAACAAAGAAATTGCAAGAGTCTTCAAACAGACAGCTCCGTGCTTCTGACTCTGGAGCACAACATCACCACAAAGGTCCTCATGCACCTGGCTGTTTCCAGGGAAAACTCACTGACTAATGCACAAAACATGATTGCAGGGTTTTACGTGAAAACAAGATTAAAGCAGAAGTCACAGTGAGTAGTAATTTACTAATTCACTCTGCAGCTGTTATCATATAAAATTTAAATATATGGTCTATTTTCAGTCAATTGTATCTACATGAGCTTCCATTTAAGGTCCATCTACTCCAAATACAGCAGGAAGGACATCAGGCCATGAACAGGGACATTCTTTAAAACAACCTTACCTCAGGGATGTAGTGGATGCTAAATAGTGTCTTCCAGGTTTACCAGCTTCTACAGGAGAAGTGCTGCAGTTCACTGCCAAAAGAATTCCTGAGTTACAGGTAATGTCTAATGCTGGTTACAAAACACCCAAGTCCAACTTTTTT
Organism: Pseudotriccus pelzelni; assembly: GCA_035584735.1. Taxonomy (NCBI): domain Eukaryota; kingdom Metazoa; phylum Chordata; class Aves; order Passeriformes; family Tyrannidae; genus Pseudotriccus; species Pseudotriccus pelzelni. The sequence continues at coordinate 16,187,470 of JAWMRA010000078.1, forward strand.
TTTTTACTGAAAATAAGGTAACTTTACTGGAGATAACAAATGCAGAACTGACTGCCAGCACCAGCAGCTGAACCCAACAATGGACAAAGGTGAATTTAGACAAACCTCAGACACGACAAGAGCCACGATCAGATGTGGCTTCCAGGAAGACAACTGGTGGGTGGGTTATTTCTTCTTCCCAAACAGTAACAATGTTTTATTCTTCTCAGAAACCTGACAAGAGTAAACTTGAATGGTTTTCCTTCCAAGGCAAACAAGGAACACGCCTCTTCTTTAACACACATTAGTATAAAAAGAAAATTCTCTTGATAATAACCATGCGGTGATAACTCACTTCATTATTACCAGAGTTTTGTCATTTCAGGACTTCTCATTTCCTGAAAATATCAAAGTAGATAAAATATAAAAGGGCCATTTGTGTAGCACAGCAGTGGTTAATGTTCACTATGGAAGGCAGAAGCAATCCCTCTTTTGCTGTGGTCTACAATCTGCTGTGGTAATTGGCTAAAAGGCTCCCGGTGACTCTTCCTGTGGAAAGGAAACTATTCCCCTCATACCTGCAGGGCAGAAACAGTTGATGTGAACAGTGCCCATCTCTCTTTAGGTTTGTTTTTTTTGTTCCCAGAATAAAATAGGTATTAAATAACGAACAGGATGGAAGATCTTAGAGGCAGGAGCTATTCTGTAGAGGAAGCACTGTGTAAGCACTAAATGACTCCTCTGCTGCTTACAGGCAGCAAACCCTTGTCTTGGGAACAACTGGGGACCCTTGGGAACAACTTGGGCCCCTTCTCTTGACACACACAGACTGGAAGGGTGGGATGGTGTAAACAAGCTCAGCTACACATGAATCGTACCAGCCAAACAGAAATGAAAGAAGGGCTCCCTTACAGAAAAGAAAATAAATAATAAGGGAGTAAACTTTATAACTGAATTCTTCTTTTCATCAATAACATATATATTATCATATATATATAACACATATATAATCATATAATCTAGTTTCTGTATACTACTAATACACTTTTTTCCTACCCTAATTTCAGACACACTAGAACCATTATATTGTTTTACAAGAAAACAAAAGAACTATGAATTTTCTCCTCATTTCTTCAACCTGCTGGTCAGCCAGGTGTCTACTTGCCACTGCACTGCCCTTGTTACTGTGATATATAACAATAAACATATTTATTCTCTGATCTAGCAGACAAAAGGTGCTCATAGATCAGTCGCCAGTGCATCTGCAGTCCATGAAATCTGTCTGCAACCTTCTAAGGAACATTCCACTTCTCCCTTTTACTGAAAATGAAGGCATTTGTTATTCAGATGGTAGCTCAATGTCTCCATGTCTCTCCTTAAACTTTGAAGAAACTCCCATATGCTTAACATCAAAAAACCTGCCTAACATTTGTAATACTATAATACCAATGCCTTTAAAGATAAACTTATGTACAGGAGCCTGCAAAATGAGATCTTTAGGTAAGCCCAGGAAAAAATGTAGAATTAGTGAAAAAGTCTCTATAAAGGAGTTTCTAAATCCTTCAAAACAGTAAAAGGGAGTAGTTGGAACATTAGTAGCCACTCTTGTGCCTCTTGGACATCCACAAACACTTTTGAAGGCAATGAGAATAAGGGTACACAGGGAATAAAAGAAGGTACAGACAGAACAAACACCTTACCTTTTACACAGCTTGTAAGCCCCATCTTTAAGCTGGAGCTAAACCAACACATATATATTCCATATCAATTTGATGGCAATAATTGAACATGAAAGCTGTTAAAATGATATAATTGAAATATATATGCAGCCTTCTGTATTGTTTTATATCTCCGAGAACACCAAATGAATTACCATCTATGTATGGTAATAACATAAATTCATCTTCTTCAAAAATAAAGTTTTTAAAGTTTTATCATTGTATACTAAGAAATATTTCTTAGGTACTATTTTCTCTCCACTTGCTTCCAACTGGTGCCAACGAAACTTGCACGCCTTTTGCAATGCACACAAAAAGTTGCAAATCAATTTTTGTTACTGCTTTGCTATCACTAGACACCACTTAAATAGATGTAATCAGCCTCTTTGGCAAAGGTCATCGTGTTGCTACCACTGAGTGGAAGCAGCTGAAGTCACATGAAACCAAACTGTACAGGGGAAAGAAAAAGAGTTCTGCAAAGGACGCAACTCTGAAACTTGCTTTGCCTTTCATTCTTGTTCCCTACCCCCTAACCCCTCCTCACCTACCCACCACAACAGCGCAAAACCCAAGTGTGCTCCCTCTACCATTCCCATTGAGGAAGGACAGATCCCTGCTGCAGTTAGTCTGGAGTAATGTATGTGTCACATGCAGTCAGCTGCTGGCACTGCTGCCTCTGCTTTCCTCCCAAAGCGGGCTTGGTGCAGCATACGGCGCTCACTTGGGGTTACCTCCTCTGCCCAGTGACCTTTAGGATAGCTATTCTCCTTGCAGACTTTAATTGAAGACGGTTCTGCAGACAAAAAGTCACCTAATCAATCATGTACGCTTTTTCCTCTTAGGAAACAAGTCTAAAAGCCAAATACAACAGTGCACCTGCCGAGGCTGTGTACTGCAGGACAGGTCAGCGAGAAACAGAGAAGTGGCTGTGGGAGGCAGATGAGAAAAAGGGAGGTGGCTGATGCTGACAGAGAAATCCAGCTGAGTACATTTTAGTATTGTCCCGGGAGCTGATCACATCATCAGTGACTGGGGGGAAACAGGAAATCCCAAACAACTTACGTTGCTAGCAAATTAAGACTCTAAGCACATTACCAAAAAAATCCTGGATCTGTTGACTGTTGAAGTCAAGATGCACTATGACATTAATGTCAATGAACTTAAAATTTCACCCTCATTTGCACTGGGATACCAGCATGAGATTTATTATTACAGCCTGGATTACAGGCTTTTATTGAGTGTATTGGCTTTCATTTAATGTTTAAAGTCTGATTTAAATATAGCAATAATTTGTGACTCTGTATTAAGTTTCCACGAATTTTAGTTCATGATGTAGCATTTTGGCACACAATCATGGACTTTGTCTCTAATTAGGTCCTCAGGATACTCATTTACTTAAATGAGATCTACTCATGTGTCTCTGGAGGGAAAAGTGAAACAAATGGTTATCTTGTATCTGAATAAATATTTTTGCTCTTGGTAAAACAGCTTCACAATGACTCCTTGGGAAGGGCAAAAATGAAGAATTATATCATGAACTAATCTAAGGCTGAAGACACATATTTATTGCTCAGCTGATCTAACAGCTCGGCACAGCTGGAAGGGGAATGACTCCTCAGTTCTCCTGCCCCAGTCCCAACCACATATCCCCATCTCCCTCCCTGTGCATAAGGTAAAACAATTTGTCTTCTTCTCTCGTTCCCCAACACCAAGGTTATTTTTTCTCCTGTTTCTGTGAGTCTTTAGTGCATGGGAAAAGAGAAAAACAAGGTTAGAGGGTTGTTTGATCAATACAGACTTAATATGCAATTTTAAACTAACTTAGCCTTGCTGCTGTGAAAGTTAACAGGTTCATGAAAGAGGAATCCAGTGGCCCTGGATATCCTCATCACCCAACTGGCACTTACATGTTTCAGTGAAGCCTAGGCCTTTCTCCTTCAACAAATACATGTCCACAGCTTTCAAAAATGCAAAATCTGGAGAGCTATCCTTTCCTATTAGATGTCATTACCACTGACATTCGTGATTTTCCTCATATCAAGCACAGGGCCAACCAAAGGTCACATCCCATCTTTTGGCACTTCCAGCTTGCCATGTTGCCCTCTGTCTGCCTCTACCCTGGCCTCCTGACAGAGGCAAACAATAAAGGCAAAAGAAATCCAGTATCTCATGCTTCACAGCAGAAGTTAATGGCTGTGAAAAGGATGTAATGATATGTTACAGACACATAAAGTTGATGGAAAATTCACCTAAAACCTCCTGTAAAACTGTGTTTCGTTAGTGATTTCCCGTATCTGCATTATCTGCGCAGATTTATGGGCTGAAGCATTTCCAACAGCAAATACAAACGCTGAGGGAAAACACTGTAGAAGATCTCATGCCAAATCCAGGCCTAGAATTGTTTGCATAGTTTTGACAGCTTAATTCTGTAAATTCCCCAGATCAAGAACTGAAACATCATTTCAGATCGGCACTGACTGAAAGAATGTGCAGTACTCCTGGTGGTGTGTGAACTCCTGCCCTGCTCAGGCAGCCAAGCCCTGTGCCAACAGCAGCACTTCAGTTGTAGCACCAATGTGGTCCTGTGACATTTGCTTCACAGGCAGACTGGGTTTTGAGGCAGAAAGTTTATAAGGCAGCCTCTAGAAACCTCTGTTTTCCCATCATTCAGCCATATTCTCTCTACAATCCAGTCACATTTACTGAGGAGGATGGCACTGAGATGGCTTACCTCTAATGGCCACGAGCGCACAAAGGCATAATCACTTTTGCTGGATTATCACATCCATTCCTTACAGGCAATCAGGCATAAGAGTTGATTGATTTTTGGAAGCAACTTTTCTGCTCATGCTGCCCCAGAACAACATTCCAGCTATCCTGGCAGCAAGAGTTGCTCTTCCAAACTCATCCAAGCCGACACATAGTACCTGGGCTTATGCCAGCACCCTCCTTTACTTCACTTTGTGCCCCACTTTTTCATCCATTGAATATATTTATAGACAACAATCAAACATATTCAATATCAAAGCTCTCTGGGGAGGGATACCACTTTTTAAGATGTGCTGCTTGTTTCCCCTCAGTACACGAGTTGCCAAGATGGCCTCTGTGCTCTTTGGGGTGATCTCTCTTGTTGCAGTGGACAGGTAAGTCAGGAAATGAGACCTACCATCCTTGAGGGACACCAGCCCCATAACAGAGGCAGGCAGGAGCGCAGACATTGGTGGGGACCCAGAAAGCAGCGTGGCTCCTCATCCCAGCTGCTAGGCAGAAAGGATCATGTTGATGTTTTCCTGGATGTTCGCTTAGTTTCTGTTCCTAACTCAAAGATATTTATTACAGGTTAAGGATCTTCCCTGAACTGTCACTTGGAGCACAAGAAGACATAATATCTGCTATTCTCTTCTTCATACATTGTGGGTTGCAACTACCACAGGGGCAGATATCCTTCAGGACACATTTTCCCTGCCTTCCAGTCTATCACTGCCATGAAATACTCCACTGCTTGTTTGAAGCTGTTTGTGAAAGGTCAGGGCCACACCGCTATGCAGTTTGAATTTGAATGTTGTTATTCTGCTTTAATAGATGGATAAAATTATGATCATGGTCCAAATCTAGTACTGGGCTTCCCATGAAACTAATGAGCTCTGGACCAGCATTACATTAAATTTCAGTGTGAAAGGTATTTTCTGTTTCAAAATGTTTTCAGTATTTGATTAAAGGCTGATTAGACATCAACATAAAAGATGTTGACATTTTAAAAAACACCATTGTAATTGTGTCAATTTACATTCTAAATTAATATAATTATCTAAACAAGCAAACTGTAGCATAAAACTGTTAGCTGCTTCTACTAACCAGCACGTTGACCTATTAATTGGCCTATTATTCTATTACCTAGATAGAGGTAAAACAGTCTCAAATTTCAATTATACATAAAGTTTAATTAAAAAAATCACTTTATATGCAAGACAACATTGCACTGCAGGCATGAAAAAGTATAATATTTTGGATAATTGGTTTTAGGAAAAAATACAAATTACAAAAATATCTCCAAAAGAAAGTATCTTTAATTGCATATAAAGTAGTTTATGATTATTTCCTGTAATTAAAGTCATGATTTGCTGGGACTAAGCCTTTTTGCAGATGAGTAAGGTATTTTTGACTCACACAATTCTCACTAAACCAGAAGAGCCCAGTAGATGCTGTATTTAAATGCATGATCATAGACGGCTTTTCAAGCGTTATCTAAATCCAGCCCAAATGTAATTACAAGCCTTTGTGTAAGATCTGAAAGGTCCATGACAAGGCTGACCTGATGGCCTCTTCCTTGCCACAGCACTGGCCCTGGTCAGAAAACGCAGGTTTGCTCTGGCTCTCACTCCCACACTCGTGAGCCCTCTAACGAGAAAGACACAGCAGAAGATGCAAAGGACACTCCATGCCCTTGGAGGTTATGGTCCCATGGAGCATCGTGGAGCACTGCAGTGCTGCCGTGGGTTGTGCAGGAGCCCCAGCTCCAGCTTCTGCTGCCTCAGAGTCCTTGAGATAGCCCACAAACTGCCTGGTCTTTGCAGGTTTTAAGAGTGGGTTACAGGCCATGTGGGATTCAGCTTCTTGGGAGTCGGTTTTTTACATCTGGTTAAAGAGGACACTCTGGGGAGATCTGAATGAAATAGCCCTGGGGGAAAGAGGTGAGATGTATTTTTGCCTAGTGTGGAGCAGTATAAATCACAGTGGGCATGCTTCTTGGTGGCCATCAGATGCTAGTATGTTTGAGGATATGTCTGGTTTGGAGAGAGAATTCTCTCATTCTGCCTGCTTCCAAGATCATTGGTAACTGACGACCTGCTTTTATTCACTTAATATAGATTTAGTTGTTAGACTTAAGGTAAGATCTTAAAATTTATGTTGCACTTTCTGAAGAACACCATGAATACAAGCCTTCTACTTCTCTAAACCTAATGCTGTCAGGGTGCTGGTATTCCTCTTCCTTTCCACATGGTCTGCAGCAGGCTAAAGCACATCTGAGTCAATCTCGTGATCTTTCAGTAAACAAGAACTCCAAAACAGGAGGAAGCAATCTTCTTGGTTTTATTCTGCATTATTTTTATTCTAGCATCCTCGCAAACCTCATGCCACTATGTCAGGCACTCACCTGCTATGCAGATCAGTTATCTCAAACATGGCTCCAGAAAAGCAGGCCTTAAAATCTAAATACAGGAGCAGGACAACATATCTTGAACTCTGTATCTCTGTGTGAGAGAGATCAACTTACAAGAAAAGAGGAGACACCAAATTTCCTCTTTAAAGGACCAGTACTAAGGAATGTCCATGTCAGCCTGAGATATGCAGACAAATAGGATGACAGACCAGCAAATGCAGCAGTGTCATGTACAGGCACTTCCACCAGATTAAGTTTCTTGAAGAAAAGGAAATGCTGAGTTCCCCAGCACAGAACTGAGTGACAGAACTTGCCTGCCTGCTGTGTTAAATCCTCCCATTTGTGCTTCTGCTCCATATATCATCACTTCAATGTCTGCATCCTTCCTTAGACAAAGGCAGACTCTGCAAAGGTTCCTGGCAGCGGCTGAGGAGAAGATAGAACAGGGGTGTTCCCACCAGGGCAGGGAGGCACTGACCTGTCACTCTGGCACACAGGTTGGCAAATCAAATGTGACATGAGTAAATGCAGGGCACAGTTTCATAACCACAGCTCAGCACTGCACCAAAGGCAGCCAGTGAGACAATAGGGATGTGTAACTCAGTTTCTGGCTCACCTTTCATTTCCACCCTGCAGTTATTGCCTTTGTGTTTCCAACACTGGCAGGCAACGGAGGTTTACTCGCTTCACCCTGGATCACAGCAATACGCAGAAGTATGTCCATGCCTTTCTTTTCTGATCAAATCATCTGACTTGTATCATCTGACTCCATATTTATTCCTTGCAAACTTCAAAGTTATCAAAACCACAGAACACGGTACAATTTCACCTGGCAAAGTGGCAAGAGGCAGAAGGACAAAGACGAAACGCCTGTGGGAGCTGTCTGATGAACTAGCCAGTGACCCACACAGTGCATTAAATTTAATTCGTTTTAACCACAGATTCTATTTGAAGGCTCGTGTTTTTCCTGAAAAGTACAGGGTTGTATTTGCTGTGTACAATGGTTACACCTCAGAAAGAATGTATTTACGGTATTTTCTACTACACAGAGGTGGAATTTCCCTTTGTGCAGTGAAGTGTCCCAGTCTGCATCTTCTGTTTATTTTCTCTATTACAAAGATTTTTCATTAATAAAGTATGCTAAAAAATAGGTAAAAAAAAATGTATAACCTCTTCTTTATAAAATGTAACTTTTTTTTTAAAATACATTTCTCTCTCGTGCTTTTTTTCCTCCAAAACTTGCTCCCCAGAGACCTGATCTTCCAGCAACATTGTGACTGAGGGACTGGTTTGAGCTTTACTCTGTTAGTGAGGAGCCAGGAACCAAGCAAGGCAGCCTGTTCCTGTCCTCTTCTCCTCTCTTCTTCCCAGAGGAACTACTCAGGATAACTGAGTCACAAACAGCCAAACACCTTTGTTCTCAGATAGGAGGAAGAAAATACTTTTAAACCTGGGTGTCTTTCCATTCCTTCCATTTGAGCCTAACTTTCTGTCCAAAACACTCCTCACTCCATGCCACTGACTTTGTTAAACTTTATCTAGCTTAGCCCCTCCTTCTACGCTGAGCTTTCTGGTTTATCTAGTGGGAGAGGTGTGTTGATGGGATGGCTAGCCAGGCCACAAAGGTAAAGGCTGCAGCCACTGCTGAAGGAGGAAGCTGCAGGTCCACAAGACCCCAAAAGGTCTTGCAAGAAGACAGATAAAGGAATGTGCTTCCTTCATTGCGTTCTTCTAGAAACTGGGAATATCTCTGCCTCGCTGGGGACATGAGTACTAAGTCTTCCTTCTGTTAAACTAATAAAAGTTAGCCAGAAGAATGCTGCTTGTCCCAGGGGTGAGACTGGAGCTTTAGCATCAAGGATTAAGCAGTGGCAGAATTAAGATGATGTTGCATGCATGAACAGTGCACTTAAATAGTGACATCCACAAGAGCTGCAACAAGATTTCCAAGACCTGGAATTGGAATGGACTCTTTTTATTTTTGTAAACTAATTAATTCTTTTATTTCTTCCTCATATCTTACTGCACCTCATCTATAAGTCTTGCCAAAGCCATCTTTCATTGACATTTCTTCTGAGGCAGTCTCAGGAAAAAGGAAGCTCTGGACTTAGGAAGCATCAGTTCAAGAGCCTCATGGAGGCAAGAAAGATACAGCAAGTCTGTTTTCAAGTTGGAATTAGTAGAAACCATGTGAGGCTCACACCAAGAATCAACTTTGCATGTACCTTACTATGTTCAAGTAGCAGGCTAAAATTTAAATGCAGCTGAAAACTGCCAAATTCTGGATGTAATTACATAAGAACAACAACAACAAAAAAAAAAGGGTCAGAATTATGATCTAACTAAATTAAGCTACTAAAACATATACCAGACTATTGTCAGTGCTACATATTTTCATTTTTTTTAAGGTTTGACACAATGTTCTTGATCATTATAAGCCAAAACCCCTAATGGCCATAAAACCTCCAGGAAAAGAAACCAGAAAGTTGCTTGGCCACAAAACCTCAAAAACAGCTCAGACACACTCCTCTGTCTTGTTCTCCAGGTTTACACATCAGATATCTTAGGCAATGTTATTCATGAGTAAGCAGACCATGAAAAACAAATCTATTATTTCTGCTCTTCAGCTAGAATAAATTCTAAGGATTTAAAGTCCACCTGGTACCCTTGTCAACCACTCTCAAAGGAAAATTTATTTCTTGAGTAAGTTTATAGAAAGAAAGAGGTCATAGTTCACAACCAATTCTTTGCCCAGTTCATCTGGGTTTTGATGATGTTCTGTGATTAAGACAACATACCACGACAAAGTGCTGAAAATCACTACAGAAACAGTAATAGCGTATCCTAGAATATAGATGCTTGCTCCCACAAGTAAGTATCCAAATGAACACATACCTTGGATAGCAATCTTACGAAATAATCAGAGTATTTAGGAAAATATATTACAAAATAAGTTTTCTATTGCACATGTATGCATTCTTTTAGGGGGGAAACAGAATTCAGACCATCAAATCCTATTAGCATTAAAAATATTCGTTAAGTTACGTTAATTTATTCTAAATTGAATTTGCAAATCAGTACCAAGACACCTTCTCTTTCAAAAGATGACAACAAAGGAAAAATGGATTGTGACTACTGGGTTACCTGTTATTACTGTGGATTTACAGTTATGTTTTCTTCTGAGAAGAAACCCAAGTCAAATCAACCAAATGAATGAACGACAAGGTATGGGCCAAATGTACAACGCATGCCAGGAAGAGGATAAATCAAGAAATACAAAGGAAATATTTCTCTAAGCCTTCTGTCTAATGATTTCATTTATCACCTGCACAATTTTTTCAAGACGAAGTGAAAATTCTAAGTCAGTGGTCTTTCTTTACAGGCAATTTGTGTTATGTACAGTAAAGCGCAAATGTAATAGTATGGCCAACTGTAACTCATGCTCTTGTGCTGTTCTGACCTGCTCTAGCCTTCTGACATTTAAGTTTCACAAGTTCAAGCTCAATTTAGCAGGACAAAGCCAAAGGTCATATGTAAGGTGATATAAGCTGCATGTCACTAAGTAGGTGACGGTTTCACTTAGTATGACGTGAGGTGGAAGGGGTTGGAACATGTCCAACAATACACTCCTGGCCCTCACTTCTGTGACCTCCATACTTGCAAAAAAGTGAGCTGGCTGCATACAAACCGCCTTTTATTTGTACTACAGACCAGCTACAAAAAACCCTCATATCCAAGTCAGGGAAGGAGATGGTCAAAGAATCCTCGAGAAACAATTAGAACAACAGCATGCTGAAGAAATTACTGGCAAGAGAACAATTTTCTAGGAAGAAGTAAAACCACTTGATGCAGGATACTGGGGAGCTGCTGGAGAAAGGCAGCCAGGAGACTGGGAGAGCTACAGACGTTCTGTGCTCAGTGCTTATGGCAGGGGACTCAAATGGCAAAGTCATCACTTTTCTCCACAAACGTGGTGCTTCTCCTGGTCTTTTGCTGTCCTTCATCCTTGCCATCCAGGGGTTCCTGTGGCCTAGAGATTATTTCAGGAATAACAAGGACTAAACCAAAGGTCCAGCTACTCCAGTGGCCTGTTTACAACACCAGCTTGAAGTAGGTACCCAGGAAATTGTTAAGAACAGCAGTACAAACAGCGATGCTACTCTAAAACTCTCTCCCCAGCCCCTAGAAATTTGCAGCTTTGTAACTTCCTCTCCTACAAACCTTGTCCCCATTTTTATTACGCCATTTTCATGTTGGAGACTTCGGAAACTGGCTTTAAACCACCTGAACTACACACCCCCATGAATGTATAGCAGCAGGTGATACTCTCTGTCTAATTCTCTGTTCTATTTTTCCAATAATTACAAACATCAGATTGTTATTGAACACTGCATTGACATTTCCATGGATCCATAGTAGCCTCCAGATCCTAGTAAGGCTAGGATAATGCTAGCCTAGCACTTACCATTTTATACGTGAAGTTAAGGTCAGTCTTCCTCATGTGGTACATTTTACAGTTATTTAAATTGAACTTAACCTGCCATTTTAGCATCATCTGAAGATCATCTTGCAGTGCTTTACAGTTGGCCTTTAGCAATTGCCAATTGTCAATAATTTTGAGACTTAACCCTGGAGAATTACTATGTAGCTCAACTTACGAGAGCATAAGGAAAAAAAACCCAAATATTTTTCACTTCAACATACCAAAACATTTCCAAAATAAATCATGTACAGAGTAGGATATAATAGTCTAATTCTGGTGTTCAGAGAAGCTTTTAGATTACTATATCCACTGTCCTCTGTGCCTCAATAAAGCAAGTCAAGCGAAGCTCTAGTGGCATATTTGTGTTACATTATATTTCCCACATCCTAGAGACAGTATTTTCCTGATTATTCAAAGCTCTGAGAATACACTCAGATGACCAACAGGAGTACTGTTGTAGCTTAGCATCTTTCAACTGTTTAGCAAGCTTCAAGATTACAGAAAATGTTAAGCTCAAAGATTTCAATATTCTTTCAACTCTACACTGGACAAAACCATCCCAACTTAAAGACCACGTTACATCAGGTACTCGAGTACAATTACCCTGCCTGAAATTTTTGACAAGAGAAGGGTTATTCTGTAACTGCAATTTAATGAATTTGTATTTTACAGATTTGAACTGTATTTTTATTGAGAGATTTTTTAAGGAATTGAATCTTACTGATTCCAGTGTCCAGTAAATCCCATCTTTGAAACAGTGTGAACAAACAAGACACCAATTGATATTGACAACACCAACAATTCCGTACCTAAGTATCAAGTTTCTCAAGCACCAACCTCAGGGAGAGCTCAATAAACATGTTTGTAATAATCATTATTTTTACACACATACAATATATACACATACACACAATATACAGGCAGACAATGTATAGGTAGTAATTATATATTATATATATAAAAACTTTCATATGAGCATGTACTTTTAGCATACTTTAAGATTTATTTGACTTCAAGGATTTCTAAGGGTCAAAAGTTCTATGAATAACCATAGTTGTTATCTGGCCTTTATGTAGCTGTTCTGTGAGTTATCTGCTCAGTTTAAGAATACTTACATATTCTTATCTGGATTATATTAAGACAAACAGAAGCACAACCAGCCCCCAATGAACAAACACATCTATCGGAAACCACAATGGCTATAAAGTAATTGTCTTTTATTGCAAGCAGCTGGTTACTAATGGGCATCTACAGGAGAAGGCCTTGAAGGAAAGGCCACAGAAGAAAAAGCAGTACTTTAATTCCAAAAAAAAAAAAAAAAAAAAAAAAAGACATGTAACTAAAAGCACTTCTGAACTGAAACCATAAGTCTTTCTGGCATCCTTCCCAGCTACTATTTGATTCTATGCCCTGTGTGACATTTTATATATCCTCATATTTGAACTACCCAGCCATATTTTGTTTCTTCCTTCTGGTTTTTGAACTACTGCCACAGTGGTGTCACTGTGTAAAGGAAATCTACCATTCCGCAGTGCTTTATGCTTTCTATTTGTAACCTGATGGAGCAAGCTATTTTAAAACTATAACTTATCTAAAAGTTCCTCAGGTATCTCAACATTTTTCTTGAAACAAGGCACGATTTGCAGGTAGAATTCTGAATTTTGAAGTGGGTTTTGCATCCTTCGTGTTGCCCGGTAACGTGGTTTTGGTAGCCTTGACCCTAAGCTCTAAAAATTGTAATTCCTCTAATTAACTAACATCATGACCGTATCTACTATGTATTAAGTACTGGACAAATAAGAAGTTAGATGGCCCCTTCCTTAAAGAGCTCAAACTTTAAGGAAAAAACAAAAGTAAAATATGGCAACGCACTAATTTTAATTTCTTAGAAGACAAAACTATTCGAACACTGATCTTCCCTAACACTAACCCAGGACATTTACACTGTAAATTCCCACAGGGTGTGTTTAAGGGTAAGCTCACCACCCTTAAAAATCAGTGGGCATTTTAAAGACACATGTCATCTGATCCATTTTAGATAACTCCTTCAGGGAGAGTGCTGAATTGAGATTCCACTCCCTAAGGGGAGCCTCTATTAATTAGCGAGATTGCTTGTGTTAACTAGCCATGCAGCTGCACCGTGTTAGTCCACTAAGATGCCATGGTACGCACAGATCTCACACAGGAATGTGCCAGTCGGCAAGAGGGATTTAAAGGCAGAAAATCTTAAGGGGCAAACTTATTCAAGCAACTTATTCAGGGCTTAACGGGTGCATAAAAGAAAGTGAAAGAAGCAAGCAGAGAAACATGCTGCAAAACAAAGAAAAAAGTACAGTGGAGTGAGCAATACCACATGAACTCTCTCAATTAGTTTGCTGGAAATAATATTTGACAATGGAACTGAGAATTTCAGAGAAATGCCTAGTGCTACGCCCTGTTCACAATGAGAAAACAAATTAAATCCGCCAGGAAACTGTTCATATTTCACTTGGCTACGCCTGTAAAAGCAAAAAAAGAAAAAAAAGCTCACAAATATTATCCAAATCACCTTAACATACTCAGCTTAAGCAAGTCATCAATGATCTGAATTTACTGTGTGCTGCTTTGCTACCTGTGGGGATCATTCTGATCCTGCAAATCCTGAAGAATTGTTTAAATAACTGCAAACTCCCAAACATCTCATCATATAAAAAATTCAGTGTCATCCTTCCTCTTTCAATTGTCCCTCCTCAGTGCAAGTACACAGCTGTCCAAAAGGATCAAGTTTCATCTTCCTAAGCCATTTCAGTTGTGATGGATCCCATACTGCAGTCTATAAACAGCCTTAGGTATGTCCTTGGTTATGAACTGGTACATTTCCTAATGATCGTTAAAATACAAGGCAGTTCACTGAACTTGGAAAATACTAAGAAATTACTCTCCAGAGTGTAACATCTGGTATAAAGGAGAAGAAAAACACTGTTTTCAAGTGCAAGACATTTAAGAACTGGAGGCTAAAACAAAACCCATTAATCTATCTCCACCCCCATGTTCAAAATGAAAAACAGAAAAAATACCCTTTGGTGCTTCACATTAGGAAAACACAAATCTGAGATGTTTACCATCTGTTTTGTTTGCTGTTTTTTAATAAAAAGGTGAAATTACTCTAGTTGGTTTTTTTCCTGCCCTTAATAGAAACCCTGAAGGATATTTTCAGAGCTGTAGTTCCAAGGTTTTTATACTGTTCTCATCCTATGTTATCTGGGTGCCTGTCAGATTTAACTACTCTGCCTCAGTGAACCAATGTCTGAGCTTTTCAAGTATTAATAAAATTATCTTGACCAGTGAACCACAGATCTGGCTGAATTTAGGGAGCCAGGTGGGGAGGTAACTCCCTTTGTGCTCCTCTGTTGACATCTCTGGTAAAACTGTGAATAGCCCATGGGCTTTTTAAGGCCCTGCTCTCTCCAGGAAGCTGCCAGCAGCCACAGATCACCAGATGGTGACAGCACTGGCCACGACCCGTCCACCTCATCCTACAGTACCGCCACAAGGAAACTGGGGAGTGTTGGACATATTGGCTTTAAACCACCTTGCAATTTCCTTTCACTGGAGAAATTCCTGCTGTCTAGTCAGAGCTTATGGCTTATCTGCACGGTCAGAGGAATGAGTCGAAGTCCCATCTGCAATGCTTTGGCATTGCTGGGAAGGCTCCTTGGCCAGTGCCCTTAATCCTCACTGCACAAACACTACTGTACACACTTTCGAGTTACCTACTGATCTTGGATGAAGAGCTAAGATAAAAATTGTCCTTCCGGGGGCCAAGAAGTGTTTGAAGCTGTCCTATCTAAATATCAACTTTAGCTCACTCCTATTGGGGTGTGATTTCATTCTATTTTTCCTTTTATTTTCCAGAGAAAGCCACCATGCCCTGGCCCATCAGTTGAACAAGTACTAGCTCACTTCACAAACCTTAAAACAGTATCTGTAATAGATGCTACTCTTCCTACATATTTAAAACAACATAAAAGCTGATCACCATTTTTAAGGGACATTAAAATGCTTTTAAAACCTTGTTGTGACAATGTCAAATTCTCTGTGATTCATACAAATTAAAGCCTTACATTTTGGATATGCATGGACTGCAAATCAAGGCTGAAAATGGATTTTAACACTTGGATTGTTTTTCTAAAACAGTGGCTGCCTTCATTATAAACCAGTATCACATATTATAATACAGATCTCTCTAAAATTCTTTGTGGTTTTGTAGCTGTAGGTGTCGTGGAATATGTCTTGGCTCTTTTTTTTTTTAAAAGATATTAAATGAAATTTTGATGTTCATTTAAATTGAGAGTATGAGTTTCTTCAACTTTCAGCAAAGAAAACAATTAAAAGTAAACACATTCTAAGATTTGTTTCTCACAGTTGAAATTTTCTTAGCCACAGTTCAGTAAAACATATCTCTCCATCCAGGTACAAACATCGCACAAGTTAACTTAAATCGCAATACTCTCTTAACTGCTCCTCAGCCTCTTGGCAACTTTCAATGCAAGTGGCTGCAAAATTATTGTTTCAATCTTATTAGAAAGAGGAAAATATTTTCAAGGTCTCAAGTAAAATGTGCTATTGTTTCACTCTTGTGACACAACAGCACACAGACATTCTTTCAAGTAACATTTTCAGTATTTAGAAGAATTACATGAACTTTTTAAAGTGGTATGAACTCTGATGTCCCCATCTCAGCATCTATTATCCAAATAGCATTATGCTGTGTGAAATGCTTCACTGGCAGCAACCACCAAAATGCTACTTTGTGTAAACAGAGAGCCAAACTCCCCTCCTCTCCAAGCCTGAATACAAGAGACTTCCACAAATATGCTGTGGGAGTATACTTTCCCCTGGGAAAGGTCACACCGTGATACTACTGACCCTGAGTGCTGGCACGGGATGGCTGAGGGACACTGAAGGTCACTGCTGTCTGGACACACTTGGCTGATGGCACAGGCCCACAGGCTGTCCCAGACTCCTTTGTGCTCTCACAGCCATCCATCCCCTCCCCTCCATGGGCTCTCCAGCCTCACCACAGTGAGGGGAGGCAGGAATCTTCTGATCTTTTATGAAGGACATAGCTTGGAAATACCATTTCTATGCAAAAAATGAGATTATGTTAAATATACAATGTGCTCGCATTTCAGAGAACTATTTGGTAGCATGCATTCAAATGTTGCCTTCACTTCAGTGCTCTGTGGCAGGAGAGAGCCATGCAAGCCAAGAACAGGTCCTGGAAAGAAAGGGTGCACCACACACAATGTTGATCCCTTTATGGTCAGAAGCCTTCAGAGATGACAAAACTGAAGCTTCACCGAGCGGTGGAACAAAGCACAAGGGCGGGTATTTGCAGACAGAGTGTTTAGTGAAATTGTGCTGGGTCTGTAACAGCAAGAGAGCCAAGGGGATGGAGGAAAAAACGCTTTCACAGTCCAGTGTGCTTTACAAGGAGCTTTACAAACTCAGTTCCTTGGTCTCATGATGGTTAAGATGTAATTGTAAAGGTCTCCCATAAGCTTAGTGCTATTCCCAGTGCTTAATATGGCACTAGCAATCCACAGCCTGAGAACTACAAGCAGAAACAATGACCCAGGTCAAGCAGAAAGAAACATCAGAAGCGCATTTCTCATCAGTCACAAAGCTCTGCACACAGCCTGGAGACTTTGTAGAGAACATGGCCTGAACTCAGGAAAGTACAGACAGAGAAACCTAGCCATGACAGACAGAGAAACCTAAGGCTGCATAACGTAGGTCAGGGTGCATTTTGGTGTTGGGATTGGTTTTCTGAATAATTAACGTTGACTCCACCACCCACACCCAACAGGTGTGTTGTAGCTGTCAGCTCAAAAAGCCTATGCCAAATAATACTCGGCCCCACCAAGCAATCTAATAAAAGCAACTGTACACTTGACTCCTAACACATACTCTGGTTGCTTTGTTTTCCTTCAAATTATTTATTTCATGACGGATGGAGAACTGAAACTCTTTTAATAAAAACTGACACGTACACTAGAGTTCTATTTTTTATAATGAAATAGTCAATTCCTTTTAAAAGGGAGGAACTACTGGTTGAAATGAATGTTACAGGGAATTTAACATACTCTTGGTGTGAAGAAATGTTTTGGATTGCAATTATCTGGAAAACAAAAAAATAACTTTTATCCTTTTGAAAATTTTCAGTCAAAGGTGCTTTTGTTTATGGGGACCCAACAAATGACATTTTGGGAGCAGAGTTTAAGAAACTCAGTTTAACAAAGGATTTACCATGTTAATGCATGAACTCCCATGTTCACACCCTTAGTTCTTGATTTATCTGTTTAAATGTGGCATAGTTTTCACCTGAAACTGATCCAAATTTTCAGTCCTTATATTAAAGTGTGTACTGCTCCAGAAAATATGCACTTTCAAAGCATTCCATTATTCCTCCTTTTGGCTGAGACAAAAATTTCTTTACAGCATTTCAGAAATTTTGCTTCCAAAACTAGGAAGTACCATTAAAACCAGGATTTTGCATTTTTTTTAACATTAAAAATAAAAAAAGAAAGGAAATCAATTAAAGCTAAAAAAAGTACATTCTGAGACTGGGACAAAATTGAGATTGATTTGCTTCATTCAGACTGAAATTTCAGGAAAACAGCAGGAAAATGCTGTTCTAAATTCTTGGCAATTGCATTTCTTTTTTACGAATTCCCCTCCTCTGCATTTAAACACCAGTAAAAGACCCTGGAGATGAACTTCTCTGCTTCTTTTTCCAAGCCAGTGCAGCTGACAGTGAGGTTGCAAACCTTGGGGGCTCACCCACACAAGCCTGGAAGGCCCCAACACCGGGGTATGGGGAAAATTTAGTTATTCTGTTTGTTACGGTAAAGCTTGCTACAGTTTAATGCTGAGATCTCTAACATTGCCAAAACTTCTATTGATGAAAGCAAAAATTTTTGCAAGGAATAGCTGAGGAAAAATTCAAACTTCTCGTCAAAATAGAAAATTCCTCTCAATTAAAGGCATCTAAGTTGGGAAATTTATCAACTATTTACTCTAACTCTACCTTAACTGTATTCACTCTGACTCTTTTTCTTGTAATATTTTGCTTGCAACCCTTATTTTTATCTTAAATTTTCAAGTAATCTACATTTTTAAATACTAAACCATTTTTCCCCCTAGAATAGCTCTATATTCAAAAGCAGCTGGGTCAAACTTAGTTCCTTATGAACAGCACTTGAAACATTAAAATTGCATGAATACCCAAGAGCTGCAGTTGCATAACCAAGGCCAAGGAGCAGCCAATAAATCTCTGCCAGCCACCCCTATTCATCAGTAACTTTTGTTTGACTAAAGCACATCAGCTAGAAAAGCAACCTGTCATAGTTCAAAGATTTAGAGAGATGAAGAACCTCTTGCTTCCCTTGATAATTTGTCAGAAAAATGAATCATTTCTACTGTGAAAAAGGTTGTGCATTACTCCTGATTTGAATTTGCCCAGGTCTCCAGCCATAACCTTTAATTTGTGTTATGATTTTTATTGCTGTTCTAAAAAGCCAGTATAAACTCAGTATATTTTCTCCTGCTTCAAGAGAATTGCATTTCTTAATCAAGGAAGATCTCTATTTTGATTGGGTCAGTGGACAACAAAATCATGGTTCTCAGAGGGAAGTAATTTCATCAGATCTCAAACCATTTTGAGTGTTCTTCTGCAATGCTCCCATGGTTCAACATCCCTCCAACAATATTGCCTCTGAAACTACAGCACACATTCCTGTCACAATGCTCATCCAGAGGTAAGGCTGTCATTGAGATCTAATCACTGCCTTCCTGGAAAACAACTCCTTCTCCTTTTATGATAGCATCATACTAGGAACCCTGGTGAAATCAGAAAGATCAAAAGTTCCTTACATCCCTTCCAGATTTACCATTTTCAGAGTACAGCTTAGTCCATTCCTGGAAATTCCATCTGGAGAAGCGATGGAAACTCCTTCACTGGCAATATTCCAGACTCAGTCTGATGGGGTGTGGACAATCTAACCTAATTTACAGAAGCTCAGATGCTATGAAGAGGTCCTTTCCAACTTAGGTGTTACTGTGACACACAATCACACGTTTGCTCAAATGCAGTTAATCCATTCTCCATTAGGGTTTTCAAAAACTAAGGCAAAAGTTTACAAAGTCATTTGGTGTTGTAAGTTTTGTGATGCCACTTCTATTCTTTCAATACCAACTTGGTACCTTCTTTTAAGCTCTTAACATGTGAAAAGTTTAACCCAAGTAGTACCATGGTCTATTAAACACTGATCTTACATACATCATGTATTTACACCATGCACGTAAGCATTAATTGGCCTGGAGCCTTTAGCACCAAAAAAGTGACTCTGCAGGCAGCTGCAGGCTCCCACACCAACACCAGCAGATTTGGACAGAGAGCAACTGTGAGTGGAGCACATGCTTGTCTGTGCACAAACAAGTCTTCACATTTCCCAAGACGGTTACTTCAATATGACAATTCCTCACCCCTGCCTTTATCTCTCGGCACAAAGGATATGTTTACACATCTGACTAATATCTTTCCCCACCTGTTTAATTTGTAATTATTTTTTTTAAATCACCATTCTATCACTTGCTGCTCTTTACATCTTTCCAGAATTGCTTGCCAAACTTTTTTGTATATTTTAATGATGAAGTATTGAGGAAACAAAAGACATTCTCATAGTAAAATGCTCTCTCTGATGCTGGGATACGCTTTGGGTTTGTAACATGATACTGTGTACCATGACAATATGTCACACTCCTATGGCAAAAGATTGTGATGCAATTGCTGGCAGTTTAAGCAGAGTGAATTTCTTCACCAAAGTCCAGACCCCAGCTAGAAGAAATATTTCTATAAAAGCTGCCTGTCAATATATTCCCAACAACTCTTTCAAGAGGTGATGACACTTAACATTTTTCTATATGAAAAATCTTAACTTCTAGCTATATTTACCTCCTCCCAAATGAACACATTTCACCACAAATTTACCAAAGATATAAAATAAGGTTGATCACCGTACTCAAAAGTTTTGTTAAATTCAAGTTGACAAACCAGGTGAGACCACTTTATTGCCAAACTTCAAAGCAATGCATAGATTTCTTCAAATGTTAAATGTCACCTAGTTCTCCCTAGTCCCAAGGGCCAGTAAGTCTCAAGATCATTTTTCTTAAAACCTGTGCAGGGAAAAATCCAGATGATGGCCTTTCTCTGCCTGTGTCTGCAGGTAAACCAGATTGTTGATTTCAGTTGCACAGAAGGAGGTGTAGAAATCATGCTGGCATCACTGACCAGGACTAAAAACATGTCAGATAACCCATTCCAATGGTCCAGACATCCCTACTGGAGGCTCTGCCTGCTCTATCAGGGATTGGGGTTGAGAGGAATCTGTATCTTTTTGATATTTCATTGTTCAGATAATTTCCTGCTACAATAATTTTCCCTTTCCAGCTATCAAGACAGTGATACTTAAGCACTTGCTACTAGTCTTTCTGTAAAGGTCACTGTACTCTACAAACGATTTATGGCAACCTGTAATATAGGAGGGAAGACAAAATAATACCCTGAAAAAGAAAAAAAGGCAAAAAACCCTGCGTCACGGTGTGCTCTGATTTTGTTTATCTAATACTGTGGCTGAACAAAACTCTGAATAGTTTTTCTGGCCTATGAAGTAGTATCTGCAAATCTTTAAACAATGTGCTTCTTAATGGTTGGATTAACTCAAATTGTACAAAACCCCTCAGATTAAGACTGCACTGCTTTCATGTGAAGTAGCACAGCAGTGCGTCAAGAGAAAAAAAAAAACCACAGATTTTGTCCTGTTGACTCTCAGAGTACCAATTATGAAAAAAGGGGCAAAAGGCCCTGTTACAGGGCCTGTGATCTTATCCCTTATCCTTTCTAACCAGCCCAGTCTGGCAGGAAAGAAATAGCTCTGCCGATAAGAAGGAATATCTCCCTCTCTTTTAAGTGGACGTATAGTAGCTGTTACCCTTCAAGTCAAACAGAGCTCATAGTACAGTATTTACTTAAGAAATTTTCCAATATGATGAATTATTAACTTGTTTTGATTATGTCTTTTTGGATTAGGCTAAGGAAAAGAAGTACAATTCCCACAATGACTCCAGATCTCAGCATCACTCTTCTTTTGATCAGTACACTTTGGACTCACAGAAGCAAATTGCAATTACATTATTCGTCAAAAAACACTGTTGAGAAACAGCACTCATTAACATTTTAATCAGATGCTTTTGAAATCATCTTCAGTGAACAGCAGTTAACTCAAACACCCACCTGGGACACTGAAGTCAGTTTGATGTTTGTATATTTCTACTTACTGAGACCTTCCAACAGGAAGAGCTTGGTTATTAAAAACAATCTGCCTGTATATTTACATGGAGCTTTTAGGAAAGACAGTGGGGAAAAACGATGCCTTTATTACATTGCTGACAACCAACTTCACTTCCATGGGGGATATTTGAGCATCATGCCTAATGTGTGTCTGAAGCAGGGGCTTAAATGAGAAACAACTGGTTGATCCTCTTCTTAGATGAGAACAAAGTGACAGGAAAGATAAGAGAGATCGCTCGGGCTATGAGTCTGAGCAAATTTGTTCTTTGCAATACTTCTTTGTGTCTGAGCTTTCAAATGATCAAATAGCAGAACTGTGGTTATGACTGCTTACCTGTCTGTTATTAATAAGGAAACTGGAAATTCTCCCTTTATTTGTGAACGATGGCAGTCTAGTCATGTAAAAGATAAACTATGTGCTTTTGTTGATATCACAATGTGCTGCTAACCTTGTAGTCAGTGCAGTTTTCAAAAGGATTTTAATGGCTCTGCTCTTACATGCAACACCCAACACACCAAGAACAGACTCAAAGCAAAACATTCTCCATGCCTCATCCAGGTTTTTCTTCCCCTTATAACTCTTACTCAACTTTCCCTCCCTCTTAGATTTCAAATAAAATCACTGAAATCTGCTATTGCAACAGGACGCTGCCAGACTCTGCTACTCTGCTGAA
Organism: Pseudotriccus pelzelni; assembly: GCA_035584735.1. Taxonomy (NCBI): domain Eukaryota; kingdom Metazoa; phylum Chordata; class Aves; order Passeriformes; family Tyrannidae; genus Pseudotriccus; species Pseudotriccus pelzelni. Next base: position 16,209,878 of record JAWMRA010000078.1, read on the forward strand.
TTTGGGTGAACAAATGCAGGTGATTCTGTGGATTGGCAGAGACAGCAGTATGAAAACTAGGCTAGCTGTTCTAGTTAAATGAGCAGTCAAACAGTATGTAGGATTAGGTTTCCAAACACAGGTCTTTGCCATATATTGAGGTAAGTAAAACCAGATCATCGCCCTCGCCTCCACTGAAAGTATTTGAGGGTAGAGTGAACATTTTGAAATTACGACTGCATTTTAAAAGACCTCTGAAAGATCACAGAACCCAGACATATAAGAAAGTTTTCAAACCACAGAGGAGATAAGCCAAAAAACAAAGCAGCAGTGGCTAGACAAACCTCACTTGAAAGGCTTGCTAACTTTTGTCTGGCTGCTTTTTGCAAAGGAAGTTAGAAAAGCTATTCTGCTCGCAATATCTAATAGTGTGCTACTGAAATGAAAAAAAAAAGAGAGAGAAGGACCATGACAAAAGCACAGACATTTTGGCAGTATCCAGGGAAGTTTGACAAGCAGCAGCAGAAAGCATAGATCAAAAGACCACATCAGTTCTTTTATTGTAGAAAATACCTAGAATTCCATGTTTATCTTACCACAATAAGCTACTGAATGGTTATCTAAACTGCCCTTGCTTTGCCAGGCGTCTCAATACATCTGCAGGTTTTACCCCACATTACTTTTAGTCTGGTGTGTTTAAAAGGCTACACAACAAGTAAATCTAATCTGAAAGGTTATACACCTCCTTAGGAAAAACCGTCATCACCAAGAATGATCACCATAAACAAAAAATCCTTTTGGTATCAGTTCAGAATTAGTTGCCCCAGTTCCTACATCTAAAATCACTTAGCTGTGATACATTGCAAAAAAATCCTGACCTTTCTCTAACAATACATTGCTAATAAGTATTGTGAGAAATCCAAGAAAGTACATTGAACAACACCCGCAACACAACAACGCACAAGTACTTGTTTGGGTACTTGTGAGCCTTTTTTTTTTTTCATTTCCTCAGTTCTCCTTTTTTACAAACTATGAAAAGTTTCCCTAAATTCCGAGCTGGCTTTCCCTATGTAACGAAGGCAGAAAGAAATCTGTCTAACATACAAGTGGAACTATTCTTGGCAAAATAATGTCTTCAAGATAGGTTTAAGTCATGCAGAAACAAGACTGAACTTGTGAGTTCACAGTTTCTTTAAAACAAAGCAATACCTGCTGTCACAGCATGAGGAAAAATGATATGTCAAACCTAAAATATTACAGCAGAAGCCAAAGAAGACATGAGAAAATAAGTAGCTCACTCATCTTTACTGTTCAAGTATCTTCAGAGTACAAGTCTACTGTTTCCTAACCCTTCAATTCAGAAGAGGCCCACAAAGCAGTTACTCTGGACTCCTGGAAGACTTCCAGTAAAAAGATTAAACCTTACATATACACGCTCTCTATAACTAGAGAAGAAAGCATCTTGGTTTTTGGACAGCATATGACAAATTTTGAAATCATAAGATGAAATCAATTTGTATTTTAACATGGTTCAAGGGAAGACTTTCTTTTGTAGACTGTCAGTCTACCTCTTAAAAACATCTGCAGTAACCTAAAGCTTTTTGTGCCTTTCGCAATCAACCTAGAAACTTGTATAGACAATAGGATAATAATAACGAACACTTAGGACATTCCTTCTTACAGGGAGCAATGTTTTGAATAAAATGGCCTATCCAAAAGCTCCCACCCTCTCTTATACAAGCTTCACAGAAGAAAGCCCTGGCTCTTCATCACAGCTGTACCTGGTTTGCAGAAGAGTCACCTGAGGAACAGCAAAGAGCTGAGAGGCTCCTTTTTCTTCTTGGTTGTGTCACAGCAGTTACAGCGGTTACCTCCTCCTCCAAAGCCATCCCCTCAGTAGTAAACTGCTACTAGCATGGAGAGACAGAACCAGGAGCAGCACGAGTCCCTCTTCCTCCTGGTGCAGCTTTTCCATAGGTGTGCATGAGTAGCTGAGCCTCATTTGATGCGAAACTTCATTACACATCCGGGTATATGAATGAGTCATATATAAAAAATACTGGTTCCTCATGGTCGCATACTTGCATGCGGGTGGAGATTAAGCAAATACACAGCACATGGACTAGAACTACCCTTTTGTGACAGTATTAATACCCAAGGCCAAGGAGGTCATGATTTAGCAATGAAGAAAGAAACACACACAGTTAAAAGATGTAGAAGAACAATCAAAGTAATAGAAACAGTTAATGCTATGACGAAATCTCTTGTGGAATTAAGCCACAGCAACAACCAAGTATCATACGTGACCTCCACCGTGGTCCTGCATTACTGAAACCTATTCACTGGCCTCAGGAAGAAACCTGACTCTGACTTGTGGTGGGGTCCCAGGCTCAGTATGGGATTAACCCAGTTGCTCAGGACCGGATTAGAAGGCTGTGGCCAGGAGCCCTCGCAGCAGTGCCCGGCAGCTGCCGGGTGCGAGGGAGTGGCGAGCCTGGCGTGCCAGGAGCAGCGGCAGCAGCAGGTGCCTCTGGGACCTGCCCGCACGGGAAGGCGCCTGCCTCAACGTCCGGTGCGGAAAGCACTTGGCAAAAATAAAACAGAAGGGAAGTACACATGAGCCAGAAGTTAAATGCTCGCATCTGATATCAGAGGAAGAGCATGTCGGTCAGACAATCTGCTGGGGGCTTGAGCCAACTGTACCCTGGTCGGCAGGAACATTTCACTGACATCAATACCAGTGCTATGAGGGCCAAGAAAAACATTTTGTGATCTGCTCCTCCTCGCTCCACCCCATCCCACCCTTCTGCAATGTTCAGAAGGGAGAGGTTCTCCACTGACTTCCAGAAAGCTTTTTATGCTGCTTCTATCACATGTTTTCATTTAAATTCTCCAGCGACAGACACCACACTAATTGTCTGTGGCAAAACAGAGAGTCCCCAGTCTGTGTAGTGCAGAAATCCTCCTCAGCAACTCGCCCACACAGGAGCATGCCAGAGGCTGGCAGAAGGCACCATCCTGCCTGCATCCCCAGTGCTGGATTTAGTATTAGCCAAAAAGATGGCAGCTTGGATTAGCAGTTGTGGATAAATCATGCATTACTTTGGTGATTCCATTCTAAGGACAGAGGAATACAGAGGTTCTCCCATATCCTGGAGTAGCGTACGTTGACATAATGTTGCCTGTTTAATGCAACGCTATTAAACAATTTTTATTTTAAATAGCTTTTTTAAAAAATAAACCCCACATGATATCCATAAGGAAAGAGTGAAATTCACACACAACATCTGTGATGCTTTGGAGCAGGTTTTTCTCTGAAGACTTTTAGGGAAAAATATAACCTAGATCAAGAATTCATTATTTTAAAAAAAAAAAAAAGGAAATAAACAGTTTTTAAAGGTCTACAGGGAATTTTATAAATGTCCTAACTTTTCAGATACACACTTTTAATGGAAGTGTTTATACTTTTTAAGTGTTTTTTTTACATTATGTTAAATAATAATTCTTCCTTCCAAACAATATTTATTGTCATTTAAATCAATGAACTAATGTCATACAATGGCTTATTTATTCAGCCAATGGGAAATAAGTGACTTATAAGTTTCTTCTTACTTATTCTAATCAAAGTCAAATATTTGTTCCTTCTGTGAATAGTTTATTACTAATTACAACAGCCTGATGTATGGTATTTTTTGTTACTAAAAATAGGGCTACAAATGAATAAATGAATAAAAGCACAGTGGAAGAAAGCCCGAAGCTCATACACAGACACTGACAGCAGGTCTGTTTCCAGACTTTAGACACCCACATACCCACAAAATGGGTGCAAATTGGAAAAGTCTCTGCTTGTTCATCTGGCAGTAAGTGTAACTGAGATGAATATATAATGTAAGATTTAAAATCAGAATCAACTTCTTTCAAATACAAAAACCGGTTTAAGTCTTTGGTTTTTCAGTCTTTACTTCTTCCTCTTGCTGCCTTCCTCCTTTCATGGAAGACAGATACCACCCTCCAGACTGAAGAAATATTTAGCCTCAACTGAAATTGAAGTACCATTAGTTTTTCTCTTTTGAACAAAATAATTGCAAGAGCATGAAGAGAGTTTATGAAATGTGTATGTAAGAAAAGTAAACCCTTTAGAGGCTGAAATATTCTTAAAACTTAGTTGAGCCCTGGAATGTACAGCCAGGAGACTTGAACAAGGTCAGGAATTCAGCAGTAGAAAACTGGACATTCATGTAGGTATCAGGAAGATCCAGTCTTACAACTAAAAACAACATAATTTTGGGAGATAAAACAAATCTCAAGATGGGGAACTAACAAAAATCTGTAATTACTAAAGATCAGAACGTAGACGATGTGCATGGTTGATAATCCTACGTTCAGTCCTCAAGAGATGTTAGAAACTCCTTAAGGGGCAGAAGTCATGGTGAAAAACATATTATTGGTCTTTTGGGCTTCAGACATAACCTAAGAGAATAGCTCCTCTATTTCTTTCTTTAACAACTGACTTTGAATTTTAGATTAATTTTTTTTAAAGTGAAGTGCATCATCTAATGAAAACCTTTCCTAAACTTAAACAAACGACGATGGTCAGTGTTTACTAAGGCAGCAGTACTCTAGTGAATGAATTCAATCACTACAATCCACTGCACAAGAGACCACACAAAATTCCGTAGTACAAAAGGTACAAATTAGGACAAAAAATCCACAAAACCAAAACAGGACGCTTCAAAACAATCTCAAGCAACCAAAAGTCCCTGCATTGGCTCAATGTGTCAAGATGCAAAACTTAGTATCACCAGATTCTGAATTTACTGAACTGGCACAATTACCATGACTGGGTGAATGTTAAAAACACTCATCTCAGGGGCAACTGTCTCAGCCACAGGTGTTGGCCCCAGTTTTAACAACAGTGCTGTTTTTCCTGATGTACTCAACTCATTTGAAGAGAAGGGAAATTGGAATATATGTTCATAAGTTATTTGCTTGTCTTATTTACTCTTGTTCTCCTATCTGAACCCAGAAAAGAGATGTAAATCCCAGGGATTATTGTTAAACCAAACCAGTTAATCAGGTGACTTCAGTGCATTCTGCCTTTGTTAGAAAATCAACTGAAAAATGCCGTAATACAGAAGCAATCGTCCAGAGGTGCATTTACTTTGCTAATGACTGACATAAATATGTGCTCCCATCCCAAGTGACAATGTGCAAAGAGCACAAAAATGCTCCCAGTGGGAAGCTAACAGGACTGTTCAGCTGAAATGAGAACAACCCAAGCACATTCAGAACTATTTGCAGGGAAATGATCTTGGGACATAGCAAATATTCATCAGTATTGAGGCTAATCACAGGCTACAGAAAGAACCCTTGAGCAATGACCAGGGAAGCTATGCTGTAACCTCAGCACTACCACCAGCACAAGCTGTTGCTCTCACCCAAGACCTCTGTCTGTCTGTGATCATCTGCCAAACACGTGATCCTCACACCTTCTGTAACACACCTCCAGAACTACAGCCGAGAGGGAACGCCTGCTCAAAAACAGCATGGCCGTAAGTGGCTGTAGACCAGAGCTTCCAGGGCTTCCAGAGCTTCATTGTCACTTCTGTCACAAACTTCCTGTGCTCTCACAAGTGAATAAGGGCCTTGAAATTAATTTGGGGATTTTGGGATCACTGACAAGCCACATCTAGAATGGTGCCCTGAGGACGTTTCCCATGCTGTTCCCCCCTGAGCTGGGCATGAAGCACAGAAAACAAGGTGCTTTGGTTTAAAAAGGAGACTTGGAAGAGGATCCGGTGGCCAACCACCCTTCATGCAGCCTCTCCTCTCCACCGCCAAAGGAGGCAGTCCTGCACTGAACTCACCCCCAAACATGGCCCTGCTGACTGTGCAGCTTTTGGTAGTCATCTACAGAGGCAACCCAGGGCTAAGCCAGATATGTGCAAAAACACACCTGTAAATGCCTCAGGACATGTTGGGCCAGAAAAGCTTAAGTTTCTGAAACCCAAGGAATCTCAGGAGTCTACAGTAAGTGAGAGAGGTTTCCATGGGCAACACTCTTGACTGTAGCTGTCTGAAAAATGCTTTCAAGGATACCACAGTCCTAGATTCTTTACTAATCTCTCAGTAAATACAAGATTATTGCAGGCATTTATTCAGTCAACTGAATACAAAGGATTCTAAAAATACTTTTGCTTGTCCTAAAATTAGATTAGAAAAATTTATGTACAAAATTCACATGAACAAAGGTAAGCACAAACAACTACCTGGGACTTCAGAGTTACAAACAATACATGCTATTTAAAATGCAGAGGCATTGCCACAGAAGAAAAGTTACTAATCCTGTTGGGGCAAAGTAACTGCACGGGTGTGTGGTTTGCATGGGGGAGGGAAGGAAAAGAAAAGGAATTGCTTTATTAGCCTTTTTGCAGATTTGTTTTGCTTGCTTTTCCAAAAGAACAGCTTTTAAAATTACTTTTAACTGACAGATATAAATTAAGAAACTTGTATTTATTAAGGCAAGTATTACCAATCTAAGTTAAACTTCAGTTACTCCTAGAGATACCTTACGGGTAGCAGTTTATATATACCTTAATATGTTGCCTTACTTTTGTAAACTATAGAGTAAAATTGAAAGACTTTCCACTGAGACATTCTACTAGAAATATTCTTCTTCCTCAGCATTTTCATTTAGAGTGAATACAAAGTAAATCCACTTTACTTTGCTAATGAACTAGCTCTTTGTTCATTTATCTCTCGAGTTATTTATAAATATCTTGCAATCACAGCATTATCTGGGGGCTAAAGAGCATGTTTCAACTCAAAACAAATGGACATGTCACCTCATGTCCTTCCATAAACAAAAGCTAAGGGCTTGAAATCCATCAGAGATTTAACCTTGTAATCACGTTTCATATGTTCATTTTCATAGCTTTTCTTAGGTGCTTTTAACACTGTAAAATATGACCAGTTGCCCTTAACATACAGCGGCCCTGGAAAGCAATAAATTGCAGTACCAGACGTACATGAGACAGGGGACACGTGTGGATGCTGGGGAACCTGCTACGTGCTCTGCTGGGCTTACACAGACTATTCAGGGAGGAAGGGGAAGTGCTGCCTCATCTGGGCAGGGGGGTAGCACTCATCGGTGGAGAGGAGGCAGGGACTCACAGAAACCTCCTGAAACAGCTTCTGAGATTTTGCTTTTCCCCTGAACAAGTACCTACAGCCTGTGCTGACACAACAGCAAGTTCTAGCTGTATGACACTGACTTCTCAGACAAAAATAGGCTTTTTTTGCTGACACATTAAATACAGCAGTATGTGAACCAAGCAGTAATTCAATGAAATGGGTGTTATCAACTAGAAAAATCTGCAGCAACATATACCCAGACTAAAATCACATTTTTCACATTTTAAAACTGAATGTATTTTTTTAACTGTGTTTTTTAACTAGTACAGACCAAAAAAGTATTCACACAATAGTAACACTAAATCAATTTCTCCCTACAGGATTCCATGGCATCAACCAGCAACAGTGTAATGAATGCAAAATATGCTAGTTCATTTGACACATTGTTATTTGTACATATGCAAGTACTAAATAATTAACATTCAGGCTCTGGGAGAAAGGTTCAATTGAAATTAATTCTAAAATATACCCATTAATGGCTCAGTTTCAAGATACAACCAGGAGTAAAAGCAAAAGACCTGTGACTAAAAAAAAAAATTAGCTAGTGATTTGTTCTCTTGTACTACTTTCAATTCTTTGACTTTAAAAATCACTACACATTCCAAAAAAGGTTTATTTAACCTTGCCTGATCAAGCAATGCAGAACATCAAAAAAACTTTCTACTCTGTTTTTTCACCTGGAATTACACAATGTGCTTACCCTATTCTGCAGCCCACTCATTCCCTAAATCCTACCGAGGCTCTACATTGAACTGAAGTTCCTCTCAAGTTTACAATTCTCAGGTGTCTCTAGGCAGAACCTAAGATTTTTCTCTTTTCTCCTTTTTAAGCCTGGACATTGCCCCCACCCTCTCCCACCAAGAACTACCCCTTTCCACAGTGAGTGATTTGAACCCACTGAACTCTGTAGCCCTAACCCTGCTTCCCGTTACCGTACCCAGCAGTGCCAGCGGGGGGGCCATCCCTTACCTACTGGTGTTTACTTGATCTGTCCTGGTTGAAGTGTGCACAAAAGTGGTTGCAACTAACAACAAGGGGCTTTACTGTCCATCCAGAGGGACTGAAAATATCCCCTTGTGTTTATACCTAAAATCCTTAAGTTCCCGAAGCTTTTTTGATGTTAGAATTTCACCTCCAAATGCGTTTACCCTTTACTAATGTACTTTTACTCAAGAAGAAAATCCATTCAGAAGTGCCCAAGCATTACCTGTGATATCAAAGCACACACTCAAAGTCAGTTTAACCAACTGATAGTATGATCCATGTAAAGAAAAAAAAAATCTTCAGTATTTTAACAGATATCACATCCTGGAATAAATGCTGTTGGAATTTCAGGGTTCTATTTTAACAGTTAAAGGAGAGACATCTGGCAATAATCTACAAATAAATACAGTGTCTCCATTCTTAGTTTCTCCTCCAAAACACTACCTAGGACATTTTTGCAGCATGATTCACATAATCAACACGATACATTACAATGCCTTTCAAATAATTCTGAATTCTCAGGTCATTCAATAAAGAACTCATTTTTGAAAGAGAAAAAGGAACATGCCCTGCCAGAAAATTTGCTTTACTGACTCAGCCTTGCTGCCAGCAGAAACAACGTGGTGAAGCAAACTCCACAATTTCAAAAGCATTTTTTCACAGCAAGGGCAGAAACAGAAAGAGGCTTATTTACCGAAATGTGAGATTCCACAGGTGAGGCCAGAGACGGTCTGAAATCCTCTTCCTTTAGTTCCAAAAGTTTTAATTTATGATGAAGCCTGTAATAATCCTTCCAAGCTGCCAGGTACAACGCACGCCATGTCTCAGCCGTGTTTTCTTTCGCCCTTTTGCAGCGTAACTTTGTTATTTGCATAAAGCTTAGTCCTGGCCTATGGGACTTTTTGAACATCTACATGTTAGATTAGCTGTCTTGACATGCTCTATCAAGCATGACATCATGGATCTCCATGGTAACCTTAGCCACACCTGCCCAGATGCCAGAGTTACCTGTCATGTTCAGACCTAAATGAACATAACAAAAAAACCCTCAACCACCATTTTCTAGGCGCTCAGCCCTACACAGACATCAGAAGGATTTGGGGTTTGTTTTCAATTGATTGAAATCTAACTCTGTTTGCCAAGAAAACTTCTTTTCATGGAGCACTGGCTGAAGCAGTGGAGCTGCTCCTGATCCTTCCACATCTCCCAGCCTACTTCCTACGCAAACAACAACAGAAAAAAGCTGTGGCAAACTTCTTCCAGCTCACTTTCTTACCCCAGTCTCATAAGCTCCTGCTCCGAAAAACTTCTACAGGTTAATTTTTCTTCTCTGCCCCTCAGAAAGGTCTTTTTTAGAGAGGTGACTTGTAAAACAGGTTCACAGCAGGGATTATTCCCCTCCCATAGCCAGGTTAGCATTTTAACCTCTTAATTGCTAACTCCTTTTCATCCTTGCATCCACCGACCCAGCTTTTACACTTGTTCCTGCTCTTTAGCCTTCCCTCTTGGCCAGAATCAACTCCACCTAACTTGTGACTGTGTTGTGCCATGAGCTCCACAGCAGATGATTCACACCATCTCAAACTTAAGACGACCCAGACTGCTTCCTTTTAACTTTCTCTTTTTTTTCTATCTAACTTTACTGGGGATTACATTAGCACCTTCCTTTCATTACCACAGACGAGACAGCCTTGGCAGAGGTAAAGTATTCAAAGCTCCTGCAGAAACTTGCATTACCTACAAAAAAAAGTATTTTGTTGCTCAGCTTTCCAGGCTTCCCCTGGTGCCCAGCGACAGACTTATCCTAGAAGGGGGAACACCTGCAGTGTGAGGGGGAACTGCTGGGCTGTGGGTCAAAGAGCTGCAGCCGTAGGGTGCTGCATTCCCCTGTGGGTGTTTCGGGGTGCACAAGATCCATCTGCACCACACACCCCCCCCCAGGCTGCTGCAAACTTAGGTTCCAGTTTACCACACACCAGCTCAGCTCCAAGCTATTTGCCCCGCGGCAGTATCCCAAGTGCCCTGTGCAAATAAAGACGGCCTCTGTCTCTCTGTCAGCTTTCCTTTCCAAAACAGGCTATCACAAACAGGGCAACACACCTTCGGGGTGGAGGAGGCATGATGTGTGCACAGCTGGGAGGTTTCAGGTCATCACGTTAGCTAACCATCAGTAATCGCTGCTGGCATTTTACCTGGCCATGATTGCACTGCTGATTTGTGGCAGATTATCAAAAGTAAAAATGGATCCTCAGGAGGCACAGCCAGGGAGGGATTTATCTGAATAAACGAAGCCTGGAGGAAACCATTAGTACATAGTGGAAGATGCAGACAATATTCAGAGCTGACCTTGCTGGTGGAGGTGATAAAGTATGATCTGACAGCATCAAATATTTTTTTCCCTGATGTTTATTTTCTGCAAGCCAGGGGTCAGTGTGGCATACTCAGATACTGATGGCTAAAATGGACGAGAGAAGAAAGTCCACAAAAAAAAAAAAAAAAAAAAAGACAATTACCAATCCTGATTTTCTGTTGGTTGTGGACCTGACAGGGTTGAGAGCAACCTGGAAGAGAAATTGTATGATATACAAGGGACTACTTCCTGGCTGTAAATATTAGGGTGTTTTATGTTTCAGCTGCATCATTTGACAGAGAGATTACAAAATGTTGTTGCATTAGTTACTATCCTTGACAGACCTCCTACAGTGGGGAAATTCCCACCATGGACAATGCTGCTGCTTTCCAGATATTGAAGCAGCTGGAGAAGTAAGAAGGGAGAAAAGGAACCTGGAAAATAAATTGTGACATTTCAATTCTGTCTTCCCATACATCTTACATATTTTGTTTGTGACACATATATACGTTACCATATGTTACATGTGTATGTGGTTTGTCTTCTATACCACTGCTACACACACACATATATAAGGGCAGGAAAATAAAAAGTATGGATGCTAAATACACATATACACCCTCCAACTCAAAACTGTATTATAGTCTTATTCATGGAGCAGCTAAGAAAGCATGCATTATACATATACACACACCTAAACACAAACACATATATCTATGTACATCTGTGCACATAACTGTGTATATACAAAGATACAAATACACACAAACATACAAAATACACAGGTGTGCACACACAGACACGATCGGTGAGAAAATTCCCTTCTGAACTGTAACGCCACTGTCATTAAAGTCTTACTGCATCTGCTGAGTTAGCTGATACCTCACATGTCAAGTAAGCAAATTTCTTACAGTCAACTTGTATTACTATTTCTGCATATTTTAATGTAGTTTCTGCTCAGTTTATCTTTTTTTTTTTTAAGTAATGCTGAATGGATGGAGCCTTCAGTCTATCCCCTTTCCAAGAAAGACATTTTGATGCTCTAACAGTAATTTCAAAGTTATTTTGTTTTAAAATTATTAAAAAACACATTATATACTACTCATATAATACATATGTCTAATCATCAAAAAATAGAAGCAGGAGAATTAATTTTACCCTCAATAAATTAGGAAGGATGACACATTTTAAACAAATATCAGGAACAGTTACTGCATTCCTTCTGTAATTTATTGCCTTCAGAAAAAGCTCAAATTACAAAATGTGTAGGGTGTGATGCTGTAGGCTGTTCAAACTGGGTTTGCAGTGTCTGCAACACTGGAACTAAATATTTACATGACTCTAAAAGATCTAATCTCTGGATTTCACCCCCCTCCCACCCCCTTTATTTAATTTGTATGCTATCTTTATCCACCAGCCAGCACATTCCACACAGTCACTAAAGTTCATGGAAGAGATAAGTGGGGAGAAAAAAAAAATCAAGACTTTCAAAGGAAACGAGTAAAGCTGTTTAAAAATAAGGAATAGATCATCCTTGTTAGAGCTGAAGTCTTGCAGGCAATTTTAGCTGGATACATATGGATTTTAACAGTTTCTGAAGCAGTGATAGCACCTGGGATGTCTAGAGACCCTGTCAAAGAGAAGTTCTAGTGGGGAGTTACCAAATTACAATCTTTTGAAATCTGTAACAATAGTCTGATCTCCAAAGCCTCTCTAGTTTGGAAGGCTTCAAAGAGACTGGGAATTCAAAGAACTCCATAACAGACTACAGTATTTTTCCACATTGTTTTTATTCCTTACTTACAATTAATTTGTTGTTAGTGCTGAAATATCTATAAACCACTAAGGAAACTAAGGAAAAAAACCTTTCACAGCAGGTTTGCTGCCAGTCATTTGTTTAACTGAGAACAACAAGCACAAGATCTTTTAGACCAAACTTTAAATTCTGACGGTTGAACGAAAAAAAAAACTAGTTATGGAAGGGACGGTAGATTGTCTGTAAAGCTGAACAAATTAAACTCTATTATTGCACCCAAAACCAGAGTCCACAGTTAAGCTGTGAAGAGATACTTGCATGGCATTCCCTGAATTCAGGAGGTCGGTGTGTCAGCAGCCTCCACCTGCTCTGAGAAATACATCAACATGTCACATGTCCTCTGACCCTACATCTACTTTTTCCTGCTGAAAAGCAACAGCAGGCAGGCGAGAAGAAAACCACCTTAAGGTATGCTGCTGACAGGCCAATATGGGTGTCAAAGCTGCTTCGAGCAGGCAGATAGTTATGAATAAATCGGTTCTGTTTGTATTACGAAACTCAAAAATAGAAAAGAAAGCAAATGAAAGAGTAACAAAGCCAGCTAAAGCGTACAGACACATCTGCAGATATTTTCTTTTCTCCTGGGCAATGGTGCCAATACTGAAAGTGTAACAGAAGTTAACAGCTGTTACATATTTTCCCTTCAGCTGTGAAAAGTAGATGGGAGACCCATGTACTAAGATCAAGAGTCTCACCTTCACCCCTTTCTCTGTGTATACGCTAAAAAAAATTAAAAGCTCTTCAGAAATTTCTGTTTCAACAAACAATTCCAAGGTAATACTGAATAGATTAATTCTTATTATTGTTTCTTTGAATTTCAAGGGGGTAACTGAATCACAGGACACCCGAAAAAAAAAATTGTTTAATATCTTATTATATTCTCACCTTTTTAATGAGGTAGCACTCAATTTTGTGTGAGTTATAAGGACTGTTAAACAAAAAGCCATATACAAATTTGACTTACTTACCTGATCTCTCAGTCTCTCCTGGTGTCCCATTATTGCTGTGGCATGGTGGGGATATTTCTGTTTCAGATGCTCAAGAAAAGCCTCTCTCTTCCTGTCCATTTCTGAGGTTTGCATTCCCAGTATTTCTTTGGAACTGCGAGGGCCACCTACTGTATGTCTTCGAGGGATGTTGCGGGTGGACTTTGAATTAGAAGAGGTGTGACTGTTCGGGGTTGGAAGGAGCTCTTTAGATCGGAGACATTCTGCATCGTCTAGTGATGTTACATGCAAACTGGTTTTTCCCTGGTCTGAAAAAAACCAAAACCCAAACAGCATATTATAAGAACTTAATCCCAACATACACATTAGCAAGAGAAAGGGAAAAGGATTGGTATAAAAGCTAGGTTCTTTTAAAAGTCTGGTCGTGTGCAATGGCCATATTCTGCATCATTAGGCACATACACATCACAAGAAGTGGCCCAGAAATAATCCCTTATATAAGCTATGCACATACTTATAAACTTTTAACATGCAACTGCAGTATTGCCTCGCAGAAAAGTGAGCATCATTAAAGTAGATGTTCCTTTTATATCATCTTTACCTATGTGTCTTGAAAAAAGATCTGACAGGGCCCTTATTCCCTGACCTTTAAGATCTACAAGATGCTTTCCACAAGAAGGAACAGGTTTCTTCAATAGCCTCCAGTACACTTAATGGCCCCATAACTAGTATCCTTAAGAATACCAACTGATAAAATTCCTCTGACAAAGCAGATTTGTAATCCTTAATCTTTTTTCAGTGTGTTTTCAACGTGTTCTGAAACACCTGTGAAATAATAAGAGGGTTTTGGAACCTCTTTTTCCTGACTTCTGACTGTGGTCTGGTTTTAAATTTCACGGATCTCCCTTGGATTTTATACGTCTCAGGACAACAGGCTGGAAAATTCTACATCATTTTTTCAATAAATGATTTCTTAAGAAACAGAATAAGAGCAAGTTTTGCTTGATATAAAAAAGGGGGAAAAAACCCAGATAAATGTTACTACTTTAAAATCTAGTTTAAGACCAAAGACCATGACAACATCTGTAAAGAGACAGGCAGAAACAGAGGGTATGTAAGTGCTGGCTTATCTTCAGGTAACTCTGTAACATGAACCCTCAAGTGCTAGAAAAACTGTAGTCTGGAGCCTTGTTACCTAATACCTTTGAAAAAATCCCTCATTCCTTTGTCAGCAAAGGAAAAAAAGCAACAAAAACCTGAAGCATTGAAAAGTCTGAAAGTGCCCTTCCCCATCTTTACCAGGCAGTCTCAGAGGTCCCTATGTTAACCCTTCCCAGCACCTCTCCAGGAGCAGGGAGCTCCTTCCTCTAGCTCTTTTGAATAAATCTTTACTTCCCTCTGTCTGATACTTTTCACCTCTGAGCCCTTTATTCTCCCAGTGGCTGTTTCCCCCACGTGCTGCCATTATATGGCACTGCTGTTTGGAAACAGGCACCTACTCGCTTCTTTTTATGGTTCAGTCAGTCATTTTGACACTGTGCCTACCACTTGCCTCAGGATTTTATGCTGAGGATTTCTCAGCTTTCTGGTGTGTGTTGTCAATTGCCTGCCACATCCCACGGAACATCAAACCCTGGTAATAAAGCAAATCCTCTATCAGTGGAGCCACTGCTGGTGTGAGGACCCACCAATACATACAGGGAACCAATTCCCTTGGGTTTTACCACAGAACTTGGCTCTGGAAGATCTTTAAAGCTGATTAAAGATGAAGATCATTAAAGATGATTCTGTAAGCTCCCTGTATTGTTCAAGGACTCCAAAATTTTCAACAAAACCCTTTTGTTTGTATTCATGGAAACTTATCCTGAAAGCAGATCCAGACAGAGGGGACCAGAGGAGCACAGACTGGGACACAACTTTGTTTTGTGTCCCACAAGTTTGGTTCACAGGGAAGTCTTACTCTCACACAGATTCAAAATGTCATCTGTGATCTCTGTAGCACATGTGCACTCAACTTTTTCAAGCACAACTCAATTAAAAAACATCCAGTTGTTCTGATTATTGAAAACTCAGAGCACCAACCAACAGGTACGCTCAGCTTGTTTGAGAAAAATGGCAAACAGGAGAGCTGAGCTTGCAAGAAGTCAGCATGGCTGCTCCAGATACGCTCAGTCAAAACAGTTTCTGAAAGCTGCACAGTCATTTCAAGGGATTTTACATGGGAGGAAAAAGAGGAGGGCTGGGGCTGGATGGAATTTACCATCTTTAATTCATTGCACCAAGAGCCTGGAGGTTATATGAGGGAGGCTGTTGGAACAAAGGCAGCAGACATAAATATTCTTGGAGCTGGAGGGAGTCAGTGTGAGTGTGGATGACTGAGTGCACCAATTTGGTATAAACCCCCGAAATACGGTCACAGCAGCAACTTCAATCACTGAATTGGTGGAAGGCACTTCCTCAAGAAGGCAAGTAAACCTATGCTGACAAGCACAACTCAGAACTCATGTCACGACTAGGGACCTAAATCTCTCTCATGCGAAGTCGTTCCCTATTCTGCACTTCAGCCATTTCAATAGTTTAAGAAAGAGCAAAGTATGCAGAACACAAAGGACATATCAAGTGCTTTACCATTGTTTGTTATTGGGCGAAACCTTGAGAAGGAGTCAAAAATAACATATTTTTTTTATACTGTATTAGAAAGATCAACAAATTCTCTTTTTAAAAAATATATATATATTTGAAAAATACTGTATAAATACCAGTGGAATAAAGGAATGTAAACTATGCAAGTTAATTGCTCGTCTCTCCAGAGAGCCGATCTCAGCATCCAGCAGGATCTCGATCCAGTGGCATCACAGCAGCACGTGACTTCCTTTGCAAACCAAAATCTGTTGTGTTTGAATAGGGGTCTTTCCCCTACTAAAAAAATGGTTTTGGCCACTTCTTACATAGAAGTGACCTCAATGGCAAGGTTGAACACTGGGTTGGTGAAATCCCCTTGTGTATCTTGAGGCACGTCAGCTCTGCAGATGCTGGGTGGGCCACAGTGCTACAGGCAGGAAAAACTGAGCAGTTCTCTGGATTCTGGAGTTGCTCAATAACATTGTGGGCAAACCTTTCCTATCTTCCAAGTGAAGATAATAGGGCTAGCAAATCAATCTCCACAGATAACTTCGAAAAGTGTGAAGGATCATGTGATGGTTCCCAGATGAGAACTAAGAGTAGGAAAAGGATAAATTATGCAAGGACCCTCCTTGGAAAAGGAGCAAAGAGAAGCCAGTGGAAAACACAAAGGTGTAAGATAAGCTTGTCTCCCCCTCTCCCTCCCTCATATTCAGAAGCTAAAAGCTGAAGGTCTTTCTGTTCAATAAAGCAGCAAGTCTAGAGGGGAACTAAAAGAAAGACATGCTGATTGACAGGGAGGACTTTAGTTATCCAAAGGCTTGAATAACCCTTACACTTGAGTTGCTTCTCTGATCTGAAAAGAAATTTCAAGATTTCTTAACATCACCAACATCACCCATTAAACCGTGGATGTAAATACAGAAAAGGCCCAGGTCTGCAGCATAGAAGCAGTATGTCTAGGACTAGCAGGAAGATTATCATGAAGGATTAATGGCTGTGAGCTAGGAAAAAAAAAAAAAGAAAAAAAAAAAGAGAGAAAGAAAAAGGTCCTTCAGCATGTCCTGATGTGTAATTCTTCAAAGTCACACCCTCCATGAAGTCTACAAAGGTCAGGAAAGTCACTTTGTTTCATTACTTTAAATGCTGTGAAGATTTTAATAGTCTTGTTTTGCATCCCAGGTGACATAAGAGAATAACATTTTGAGAATAATGTCAGAAAGCAACAAGTGTGGACCTGACCCACACTATACTGTGAAACAGCCTTGAAGCAGACTCCATTCAATACTAAAATTTAAAAAAGAATACAGATTTAACAATGTGGTCAAACCCACCTCTGTTACATCTATGTTACCAGTAAATGTGAGATTATTTGGAACAGTTCTAACTCACTCAACTGTCATTATAATTAGCCCTCTTTCCAAGGAAGTTTCAAATGTAAATTTTGGATATGGGCCAAAACTACTATGTTTGCTTATGAGCTTTCAGCACTCAACATTTTTGGGAATCATAGGATCAGACTGGTCAGACCTCTGTTTTCCTAGTTCCACATGTATCTCAGGCAGTTTCATACAACCCCTACATAAGAAATGTGTTACTGAAGGCTTTATTTTTCCCTTTTCAGACACATTCTTTAAGTGACGATTTCTGTCCCACTAAACATAAGCATACATCGACATAGGTGACTTGTATTCAGTATTTTAACTTTAAAAATTATTCAAAAGAGAGCCAATCAATTAATGAACCCTCAATAATAATAAAAAAAAGAGTACTTTTTTCCCCTAAATTGCCAACTTCTTGGTATTGCATGCTCGTAAACTTGTGTGATTTTTTTTAAAAACCTTTTTCTAAACCACGTGCCCTATTTGTTTCATAGAAGTGCAGTAATGCAACTTTTCCTGAAATGCCTATGAGGAACACAACAGGCATGAAATGGGAACGTTCACAGGTGCCCCACAAATAGTGTAATAGATACGGATTAGATTAGGTGTTTGTCATGCTACCTGAATGTTATGTTTCACGTGGAATGGCCCACGTGGAACAAGCCAGGAAATAGTTTTCATTCACTTTATACGAAATAATGCAGCAGTGAATGTGCGAACACACCACAGTGGACCCGCCGTGAAAACCCCGCTTAGACGTTCTTGGCTTTGGTCCAAAAGAAACCCCAGTGGTTTCACTCAAAGTAAACTAACCCTGTCACAGTCTGCCGTGGATCTCCCCCTTTTAACAGACAACCCGAGGTAAAGATGAGCTCAAACCCACTTTCATGAAGGAAGAGCTGTTTCTCTGCCATAGGTGAGGCTGGCAGACCATTTAAAGGGAAGAGGAGATTCCTTCCCCCAGCTCGCGGGAGCAGCACCCTCCGCACCGGCAGGGTCCCGCACCCGTGACAGCCACACAGTGCGCTCCCGGCTTTAGAGGGCAGACAGAAATCTCTTCAAAGAGAAAGTTAAACTCACGCAGTATTAGGGAAATCTGCAGAGCCATTAGCACAAGAAAGGCACGCTATTTCTTTTTTCCATGCATTCTGCCTCCAGTTATAAAAAAGCAGCAACGAGGGGCACGCTTAAACGTAACTCCATCTTCGCCTTAAATCGCCGCTTACTTACCCCTCGTCTGCCCGCTGTCTGTCGGGCAAGCCAGGCACAGCTCAAGTTTCTGGCTTTCATTTTCCTCCATTGTCCCTGCCTAGCGCTCACGCTCCCCCTCTCCAACTCGGAGCCGCAGCGCCCGGACCGTCAGCGCCGGTGCTCGGGGAGGAGAGAGGAAGCGCTGCCCCCGCCGGCGCGGAGCACCCCCCGCCCCGAGGCGCCCCGCACGCCGCCCGCGGGGCCAGGCGCTGTCAGCCCGGCCCGGCCCGGCGGTGTCAGCCCGGCCCGGCGGTGTCCCCAGCCCAGCCCGGCGGTGTCAGCCCGGCCCGGCCCGGCGGTGCCGGCGCGGGAGGGGCGCGCCCGAGCGCGGGGCCCCAACAGGTGACGGGCCCCGCGGCCGCCCCTACCCGTCCCGCGCCCCGCGCCGCCCTGGGAACGGCAACATTTCAAACGCGATCACAGGCCTGAGCCTCCGCTGGAATCCGAACCCGCAAGCCTTTTAAATCTCTGTCATGGGACAAAAGCCTTTCCACACGGTTTTTTTTTTGTTGGTTTTTTTTTTTTTTTTAAGCTCGTAACCACCAAGCCCACAAACATTCCTGATAAATGCTCCTCTGTCTGTCTTAGCGTCTAGTTTGAAAGTAATTCATTATATAAGCGCTTTGAGGTTTTGTTTTGTGTTGGATTCTTTGAGGCCACTCAGAATGAATTGGGGAAAAACCAAGATACAGGAATTCAACTTTAGCAAAGCCAATAAAAATGAATGGTAGCAATACATAAGCAGGGACTTCGGTTAAGAGGGATTTCCAAGCCTCAGTAGCAAAACATATAGAAACATATAACTAATTCTCCTTTGGCAGATCAGGGGCCAGCAGCCTCCATGAGAACAGATCTCCATCAACAGATCTACCAGGCTGCAAGGCAAAAAAACAGTGTGACTGAGAAGGATGAGATCAAATCCCACAGATTCCAGCAGATGCCACATGTGTTGATTTAGTGGAGAATATCAGACTGATTTAGTCTATCAAAATCGTAACACTGAGTCAGAGATGGTGGAACAATCTGAGTGTTGAGTTACAGCATCAAGACCAGAAAGTTTATCCACAGACAACTTCTGAATTAGGTTGAGAACAAAGCATAACTGAGATATTAATAAAAATATGCAATTTCTCATTTAAATCAACCTCATACTCCAATACCAGGTAACAGTATCTTGGATGTCTCTGCAAACAGACCTAGCATAATACGGTCTTTCAAGCTTTCTTCAACTCTCAATTCAATATAACATGAGCCAAATTGCTTGCAATGACCTCTCAACCACTCAGTCCAGACAGGCTAGGAAAATTCTTCTACGTTTCCTTCTACATCTGTATCTGGCAGAAATGTCATCCTGTCTACTTAGATTATTAAATGCAGAAATGTTTTGTGTATATATAAATTTGGTACAGAAGCTCAAGGAGGATTGCTCTCCTCATGCCCCTATCCTCTCCCTTCCAGACAGAAAAAGTATTTGAGTAATTACAATGAACAATTTATAAATGAACAAAACTATTGTTCATTAGATCAGACACATATAATCTCTAGCACTTGAGAAATATTTATTTTCCTTCTTAACAATTAATTCTATATGGTCTTGGAACCTGGCAAAAATCCCAGAAATCTGGCATGGAAAACACAGAAAAGATGAAAATACAACTTAAACATTAGCACTGCTATTTAAAGTCTGCAGTACAGTGCTCCCACCAGAATACTCCTATAGTTGTCCTGCAATTATAAAGAAAACAGTGTGACACACATTTTATTTAGAGTAATGTTTTTACTGGCCTTGAGTTACTCTTGCTCATTCTGATTGTGAACTATTTTAGGAGGAGAAGGGATGGCCAGCCATCCCACTTATCTGATGTTGCCTTTTGTGACATGAAGGAATGTGCCTTTAACACTGAGGTTTTCCAGAGTCTGGACAAGCATGATGAGCCTCTTGCAATTTACATTCACAGCCAGCTGGAAGGATAAGAGGGTTCTGACAGGAATAGTGAACACTGAACACCACCAAGTTCAAGAAATGTAAAATAACTCAGAAACCCCTGATGGAAAAAGAAAGCCAGTGCAGTTGCCTGGAGTAGAAACATAAAAGCAGTACCAAGACATTACCTGTATACAGGGCTCAGAAATCAAGAGCTGTGAAACAAAGAGCATTTAAAAAGACCTTATCCTGAAACAACACAAAGGAAAGCACAAAACATACTTGCCTAAAATGCCTGAAAGGAAGGAGCTTTTTCAGCCTTGTACAAAACCAGGGTAACTCTGGAGGTCAGTAGCATTTGTACCAAGAATATTAATAAGACTACAGTCAATGCACTCCGACCCCTTAGAAGGCTTTACCTCCATCCATGGTGGGGAAAAATACCTAGAAAATTAGTCTAAGACTAAAATAGTAACAACAACAACAACAATCTATCTGCTTTTAGCCAGCACCTTTAGCTTCCACAGCCAAGAGCACAAGACAGAGTTGTCTCTTGACTCCCCCATTGACATGTCCTAGAAAGCAGCTAGGTGCCCCTTGGGACAGTGTCAAAGTGGTCTGGAACTATTCCTTTTACGGCCACAGCAAGATGCTCCCACTGCTGAGACCAGCACTAAACGATATTGGTAGTGCTGCTAAGGTGCCTGAGTAACATGGACCCCCAAAATACAGAGATGATCTAAGAGAAATTGCTTTTTTTTTGGTTGTGGACATGTGACTTAAAAACTGGTTGTCATCTTATGAGAACTTCTGCAGGTGCGGAAGTAGTTTCTCAAACAGGATTAAAAAGAGCATTGGCAAAGGGACAGATTAAACATGGCACATTTCGGTATCATAAAAATCAAACAAAAGAGCTCACACATAAAACAAAATCGCCATCCAGGAAACATAATCAACTCTACTGTTGCTCAGGACAGGGAACAGCAAGTTGGGACAGCAAGCTCTTGAAGCATGTTCTCGCTTTAATGGAAAAGTCCCTGGTCTCACACTGGATTTAATTTGTGTATGTAACAATGCTATTCCTTAAGATGTTACTAAAGTCTATTTAAAAGAATCAGTGAAACTCCTTCAGCAGCTGGAGGCAGCCAGAACCATTATATTGGTGGGCTCAAATAAAGAGCTCCCCAATACAGTCTCTGGGATGAATCACTAACGACAGGTTAAATAAACTTGATTAACCAGTTCACAGCACGCAATCAGCATTTGTTTATCTGTGGGATCAACAATAACTGGTTCCTTTTAATTACTGTGCTCAGATCTGGAACCATCAGTATCAAAACAATGCATAGAGAATAACTGCCAACAGGTTATGATGCCTTAATTGTGTTTAAAATTAATGTCCCAGAGCAACTTCAATACTTCTGGGTTTAGCATGTGCACGACAGGAACAATTACCAAATACTGGCTGCACTCAATTAGTCAAACTTATACAACAATGACTCCATGGTACTAGCAATTATTCACAACTAAAAATCTGGGAAGTTAATTATTAATAGTTAAATCATAAGAAGAGTCCCATAATTAAAGACTGGTCTCAATGTCCATGTGAAAACATGTAGCCACTGTAAAAAATGTCATGAATGCTCTCTGTGGGAACCAGCCTGACACTGCTTAACCTGCCATAGTCCAGAAACAAATATTAGACCTGAAGGAATTATGAGCAGTCAAGCAGGTCACACTGCAGCACCTCTCCAAGCCTTATATGGCCAGAGATGGCTTGGGACTGCCCTGGAGAGGGAGAGCATCAAGAGGATGCTCCAGCAGATCAGGAAATCTCCCCACTACACGCCAGGGAGTTGTGCGTGGCCATTTGCTAACAACCAGTCAGATCTGACATGGAGGAAGTATCTTTAACTAACTCCAGAAAAACAGTACTGATTGTGGTGAAGCTCTGGTTTCCACCTCGGGCAGCAGAAAGCAGCTTCAGGGCTGAGTTCATTTGAGCACATCTCTATTCTTGTTCATCCTCAGCATCTTCATTGCCAAGCTTGGTGTGGTCTCTGAATGCTTAAAACTCAAATAGACTCACTAAAAAAAAAGGACTATGTTCAGATAGTATATCATCAAAGATGATATAATAGCAGCCACTAGCTCGTGCAAGATATATGAAAAAATAATTCCCAGGTCTATCAATATGAACCCATGTAAGTAGACCCTGGGGGCAAAAAGGTTGACATTGTTTTAAAATTAATCATCAACTAATTTGGTATTGTAAAAAGAATTGCAGATTTTTAATATGTGGAGGGGAACTTTATGATCATTTGGTCTCATCTGCTTAGTACAGAATTTCAATGAGGTGGGTCTGATAGTGGTTCAAATATTCAGTGCTTAAATTAAAGGAAAACATCTGAACTTGATTTTAAAATTTATGTTGACAAACAATCCAATACAACCTCTGGAATTATGTATCATGAAGTTACTTTTCCTGCTAAAAATCTTTGGAGAGTTTCAATGTTTATACTACCTACATTCCATTTCAGTTGAGAACTCTCATACTTGTGAGGAAAAATTAGCCCAAGGAGTGAACTGGTAACACTCCAGCTTATGCAAAGAAGAAAACTGAGTATGAATTTCTCCACACATCTCCACAACAGAATTTCATTGTGTCTTATCAGACCTACTGGTTTCAGCTCTTCAGAAAAGCTGAGACTAACAGTGGTGCCAAGAGCCAGCCTTAATCACTAAAACAACTATACAAAAGAGTGACTAAGAAGTTGAACATGAAATATTCAGCCAGAAGATATATTCGTCCTTCCAAATTCATTCCAAAGAGAGCTCTAGGAAGCAGCTGTAATCACCTTTCATTTGGCATCACCAAGCTTTCAGGTGCCTGTCTCCAAATAACAGAGCAACCTTCATTTGCTCCAAAAGATGTTTTATTCAAGCTCAGAACTCTCGCAGCTGGGCATCTATATCATGTTAAATAGGTTAGATTTTCTGTTTTCCAAGTTTTATTCTTGTTTCCTTCCTCCACCTCCAATTTTTTAAATAAATTGAAAGGCCTGAAAGCAGTAAACACTTGTGCACGCCCTAAATCAAACTGAGAAAAAGAACTGTGGTCATTACAAAAAAGCACTAACATTCAAGTACAGAAAAAAAAGAGGTGATTCTTCTCTTTCATCAATAACTTTGTCTCCCTCTCTAATTTGGGACAATCCCAACAAAGCTAACTGTAGATACACTTTAACATGACCTCCCTTTCCACTGCCCAAGGGAAGATGGAACAGAGCTAAATGGGCATAATTACAGGATGCATGTTTTTGACTCATGTAATGCAACATCTTATTTCAGATAAGAAATACCCCCCCGTTGTCATCCCACTGTACCAAGCTAACATTAATATTAGTACATTGCCATCAGCACAGCCAGCTTTGAACTGAAGACCCTGACATGCCTCAGCTCCTCCTCCTGCCTTCCAGCCTGGCCAGCCCTTCACACATCACACAGGAAGGTAAGGAGAGATCAGTCTGCAAACACAGAAATAGAAAACATGAACATGTTTTTATAAGGTACCAAACAACTTACTCTGTGAAAGTAAAATCGGCCTTACATCGCAGAAATTTCAATCACCAGAGTTTAATCGAATAAAAAGCAATATGTGGGTGGGAAAAAACAGTGTAGGGAATTGTTTCTGAGGGAGGTGGGAGAAAGCAAGGGAGGAAGGTCTCTTTCAAGTCCATCTGCTCTGCATTCAAATTCTATTTCTCCCCAGTGTAAAGCATTTTGGTTTTGATAAGTTCCCTTTGGATGAATTGTCTTGAACAGAGCTCTGGTGAGAGTTTGGATTCAAACTGATCCAACTTTTTAGTAGTGCCAGAAGAACAGACTTACTGCCTGACACACTATTGCTGGTTTCACGGATGTCTGCAGGATCTGGTTGTAAATTTATGAGGTGACATGCTTTAGTGATCAAAAGTATCAAGATTGTTCTCTGCAAAGCAAAACTATACTTTCAAATAATAACGAGAGATCCTTTATTTCAGATCTTACAAAGTACAAATCAGGTTTATAAGATTGTCCAATGAGTGCTTGAATTAACAGGAAATACAAAGTGTACTTCAATGAAGCCTGAGTTTAGAAATAAAATAATAGCTCAAGTTATGTTTTGATAGCCATAACTGCTTACTTATCAACAGGCATTTCTGATAAATATTCTACCACCAAAAAAATTAGTTTCAATAAAAAAATTGATAAGTAATTATTAGAAATTAACACAATGGCACCAATGTTGCCAATACACAGCATTCATACAATTCATGATAGTGTTCTTCTTGAAAAGTAACTTATTTTGGAATACTATTCATTTTATTCATCTCTGGACTGTACCCAATCATATACTTGACTTTTCACTGGCATGAACTAGATTTTTTCTGAGATGCCAGCTAAACTCAAGTGAGAGGTCAGTGCCATTGTGACTTCATGAGCTGGGCATCTTAAATTGTTCTTACTACGGTTTCTCCCTCTCTTCTGCCACAAATGGTGTACTAGACAAAAAATGACAATCTGAATGTCTGAAAAGAGATAAAGACAAGCCTAAGTAAATTCTTACAGCTTTGTTTCCATGCAGATCTGATTTCTAACCCAGCAGCTTTTGTTTCTACCCTTTGTAGGGCACCAGCTCCTGAAGGCAGATGTAAGAGCAGAGGGCTAGTTTAGACCTTTCAACTTGTAAACGTATCAAAGACCTCTCCAGCAGTATGCATATCTCCTTTCTTCAAAGTGCCTCTCTGACCTCTCCAGACCATGCTGATGCTATCATTAAGACAGCTGATTAATAAGAAAGCAATCAGAGCTGACAGCAGTGGCACTGCTGTTCTTTTTCAGGCCTGCCCAGTCTGTTCTGCTGGGATGCACACTTATTAATTCACTCTTCAGTATTTAGGATTTCATAGCTTTAGGGCAACAGGGACCATTTGATTATCTTGTCAGACTTCCCATCTATCACAAGCCATTAAATTTGATGTGGGGTCCTCACACAAAGGCCAAACACTTAAATGAAATGAAGAAGACATTACCGATCTCAGGAGACCAATGCTGCATATGCACTAGCATTTGTTTCAAACCCCACCACACACACAATGAGGTCTGCCCAGATGATTAGCATAAGGAAGTGTAGGACATCAAAACTCCCAACTGAGGGAGCTTAATCCTGAGCAAAGTTCTTTCCTCTGACTTTATTTTCCCAGATCAGACATCCACCTTAAAAAACCAAAACAACAAAGCCATCCTAACCAAAGCTGTGATGCACACATTCAGTCACTGTCTCCAGCACAGTCAGCCTCATGCAGGGAAAAACAACTGAAAGGAAAAAGGAAAACACCTCAAAACATACCTGTCCTAATATACATGGACAGCAACAAATCCTCCTGAACAGTGCACATTACTAGCTGAGAGATGCAAGCACTGCAGTAGATTATACTCACTGTCTTTAGTACAGAGCTGCCCTTTCTACAGGCGCGTTACTTGAGGCTATTTCAGCACACAGGCCCATGGATGGGCTGCTGGAGCTGCTGACTCAGGCATATCATGTCCACCAGCAGCAGCACTGCCACGACCCTCCACACTGCAACAATCCCTCCATAAATACAGGCTTCCTTGTTGCACCTGGGCTCAAAGGGGTTTGCAAATACATCTGTTCTCATTTCAAAGACTATGTTACAGTTAACTGACTAATGTTTAATTACCATCAGTGATAACAAATTGTATCCTATTTCTTCAGGCTAAAGTTTACTTAGCTTCAGTTTCCAAGGATTTATTCTGCCTTTGTCAGCCAGACCCACCAATGCTGTAGGACATGTTCTTGGTGAGAAAGCCACCTCACAGCCTCCTCCTCAATCACACACATCCTCTGAGCTCTTGAAGACTTGCATTATCTCTCATTCTCTGTTTTCATCTTGTAAAACAAGTCTCTGCCTCTTTTTGCTTTCTCTCCAGTATTCCCATCTTCTTGCAGTACAGCTAGCAGGATTATCAGAGCCCATTCTGAACTTAATGTACTAACAGTAATAAAGGGGCACATGACCTAAATTTACCTCTGAAAACAGCTGGATGCTGCACAACAGCAGAGAGCTCCCAGGGAAAGGGGACTGAGGCTGTGGCACTCTCCCCAGCCGGGATGGGGGTCTGTGGCCACAGCAGCCTCCTCCTTAAAAGGGAGAAAATGTTTCAGGTTTTGCAAGGGTAAAATGTCCAAACACCAAGTGAGATGCAGTGTCGTCAGTCTGTAGTGAGTCATATTCTATTCCTCCTACAAGGGGAAGTCTGCTCCTGTACAAGAAGATTAAAAGGGAGAAAAAGTAACAATGCTCTGTCTCATCAGGCTCCAAGAAGTGCACAGAACTGCCTGGGGTGAAGACTAGAATAAGCAGTGTCAGCATAGAAAGGTGTCACACAAGGTTTAAGCTTATTCAGAGATAGAGCCTCTGTCTCTCTCATGAATAAATACATAAACCAAGACAATTTAATTCCAACTATTGTGTATTTCTTACAAAAACTTTTCAAACAATGGGATGACTCATGTGAGCATTCCACTGGTGACATAAAATTACATTGTATTAGTTATGTCCCTTTACAAACCGCAAGTCTGCACTGAGATATATAAATATATCCTATAACAGCACATGCAGTGTATCTGAGGGTAGGGAACAGGCAGTAAGTAGTGAAAATAACAAGTTTACTTCACTCCAGAGGAAAAGGTTATTAAATACTAACTGGCAACACAGACAGCTTTTACTGCATATGCATGTACTCCAACACTCTGATTTCCAAGACTCATCTGCAAAAGTGTAACTCTGTGATTTGTTTAATTTTATTTGTGATTTTCATACTATTGATTTAATCTTTCATAATTAACATACAGTGATGAATTCCCACTTTTTTTTCCTCTTTTGCTTTTTTGCTCTGGAAGTGCCATTAAAAGACAGAACTTCAAGACTGCAGCTGGCACAATATTTAAGTCCTTTCACCAGCTGAAGGAAGTTCTGGGCACAGTGGTAGAAGGAGAAAAGTGTCAAAATCTCTGTGAGACAAGATACAATATTACTTACATGCCCCAATTTCAGTTTTATAAGCTCCTATAAATCCTCTCTCACAACAGAGAGTAATGGAGGAGTGCCCTTGGAAGAGGGTGAAGAGGTAAGCGAAGGATGAGTTTGCAGCCCATGAGTAGTATTAATTTAATGCTTTTAGTCTGTTTTTTGGACAGTCTTCTGAAGTTAGAAGTGCCTAAATGCAGCCAGAAAACACAGGCTGAATACCATGGATAGGGGGTAAAATGCTGCAGGCAGCAATTATCAATCACTTTCTTTTCCCAGCCATCAAATAAGGTAATTTGTTTGTTTTCCCCACTCTGCAAGGAAAAGACTGGGTGGTCTTCTGATTTTTGGAGTCTAAGAAATACTCGTCTCGAGGAGAAGGCCACCCTAGGCCTCTTAGGCAGCATGAGGTCCTTTTCAACATGGTCTTACATTGTACTTGATTTTAGTCAGAGACATTAAGACTGTGGCAATGTTTTGCAAATCATCACTAAATACCTTTTCTTCATAGCTCCATGTAAATCTCAGGAGTGTTTCCAAGACATGAATAAAGCCTCAGTTATGAAAGGTAGCATATTTCCAGTTGCTCAGCTGTCTTCATCAGCGTGGGTCTGCCATGCCACAGAGATTCTTTATTAGGTTAAAGACTAATTCCACTCCATATATTGCATATCTTGCAGCAGTTGTCACCGGTTGCAAGAATATACAACTTTATTGATACATGATAAGTAACTGAATTTTGAGGCTATTAGTTTATTGAAGGAATGACATCTCAATTAAACATTTACGTAAAAACTCAGTCCCTTGCGGAAAACTCAAACAATTCTCCTTCTGTTTATTTAAAAACATCTCATAGATTGCTACACATTCAGACTTGAGAAAGTGAATTAAAAAATTTTGTTCCCTCATCCCCTTCTTGAATAATGTACTTATAATAATATCTATGCTCAAAGCCATGCCATTTAAAGTCTAAATTTCCTGTGTACTAAAAAACCTAAGTCATGGAGTGTTCAATGTTGCGATTCATTGCAGTAAAAGGAAGCTAGGAGAAAATGGGGCAGGAGCCAGGCTGAAAAGCTTTCTGAAAGCTGCAGCTGCAGCCAACAGCTGAAATTTAAAATCAGACATTATTTTCTCTCTTCATCTTGTGGGCTCTGCCACAGTTTCAATAAACCACAAATTTAGCCACAAAGACACTATCGCTCATAACTTTCTTTTGCTGATGGAGCTAAAATAAGAACCATAAACACTTCCCCCCAACTTCAGAAAGCAGTATATGTCACTCCCCAATATGGCTCTTGACAGGTTCCATGTGGAAAACATGTTAGGCAAGTAGCAAACTCCATTGTGGTACTGTGAAATTAATAATTTAATGTTGCAGAGAGAACCTGCCTGAAACACAAGATCATATGGGTCAAGGAAAGCAGAAGAAAGAACTCCATTTTCATTTCCCAACCCAGTGAGAGAAGAGACATGTGATAGCTAGCAGATACAGCTCCCTTGGGTTTCCTCAAGGCATGTAGCAACATCCCTTGGTAAAGAAACAAAGAGAGGAGATCTTCCTATCAATTAGAAAACTAAATAAAGATAAGAGTTCCCTGTAGGAATGAAAGCCAAATTTCCCTGGAGACAGAGACTACCAAGGGCATCACAGAGAGTGGACTGGTCCAGACAGCTCTCAGTGTCACTGTGCTGGAAAACAGGGTTTAAGTAAGGTGGCAGAGCTTGCTGAGTACATTCCGATAGTCAGTGAAGAGAAGGGCTGATTACAAAGAAAAGACTTCACAAGATTCACTGACTAGGCAATAAATTGACAGACGAAATCCCATGTAGATGTAAAGTGATGCGCATTGACATTGAACAGACTATTATCGCTCAAAAGGAGAGTCTGATGTTATAACCATTTTCTAAAAATTTCAGTTTGCTGCTCATTAGTGATTACAAGACCAAATAGATGCTAGAAAATGCTGGGAAAACAATAGCGAACAGGACACATAATATCATTATGGTACTACACGAATACACAACCTACCCACATTTTGGATATTGCATCCAATTTTAAAGTACTCCAGTCAAAGAAAATACAGCAGAAATAGAAATGTTAAGAAAAAGGCAGCATGGATGATCAAAGTTATGGAACAGTTTCTGTACAAGGAACGACTAAATTATGCAGGACTCTCCATTATGAAAACAGATAACTCAAATGTTTTTTTGTAGTCTATAAACATGAGTGACAGAGAGAAGCTGAATA
Organism: Pseudotriccus pelzelni; assembly: GCA_035584735.1. NCBI lineage: Eukaryota > Metazoa > Chordata > Aves > Passeriformes > Tyrannidae > Pseudotriccus > Pseudotriccus pelzelni. The sequence goes on from JAWMRA010000078.1 coordinate 16,239,672, forward strand.
GAGAAAGACTGTTCAGTGTCTCTCTCAACACATATTGTAGGGTCATCAAATGAAAGAAGTAGGCTAATGATTAAAAAATACATATATGTGAATATTAATTTCGCATTATGGAAGTGTTGTCTTGAACTTCTTTTTGTAGAACATTGCAGTTATTTACTATGTTTAAGAGTTTAAAAAATAAAAAACCAAGTTAATGAAAAAAAATTCCACTGAGCACTGTTAAATAAAAAACAACATAATTCTTGGTTTCCGACAAGTAATCTTTTAATTACATATTTCTGGGAGCTGGAAAGATATACCAGAAGTATGAGTACATACTCTCCTTCATCCTGTATTCTTGCCTAGGTAACCATCACCATTCAAGACAAGTTGTTGGGCCTGCTACAATTGCCCATACACCTTATGAGGCACAAGTTACCCTAATACTCACAGTAACACTTTGTCATATGTGCTAAACATAAAGAGATAGAAGCACTTACATTACAACAGAAAAATAACAACCCCAGACTAATCAAAACACTCTCCTGTGTGGTGAGTTTCATACGGAAATCTCCTGAAGCAAGGATGTGGAGAAAAGGAATGGCATATAATACATTAAGTCATATGTCATCTGTTGCAAAAATGGCCTTAAACATTTGTCTGCACAGGAAAGTTAGTGCAGTGGAAGCTGGAGAATGAATCTGCAGTGCTTCAGCTATTCCACAGAGGTGGAATGGCATGAGCATCCAAAGCTCTGGCTTCCACCAAGCATCAGAACACTGGTAAACCTTTTGAACGAGGGATGTGTACAGCTTTGGGAGGCTGAGATCATTTTTTCTCCTGCATTAATTTCCCACTACTGAGAGGCCACTCTGGAGGATTTCAGGCGCCATGACTCAGACTGAAGCGCAGCACGGCTCCAAGCCTCCCCTGCCCTTCCCCATCTCTCTGGGATATGGGACCCAGGGTACAGGCAGGCAAAGCTGTCCAGATCAGCACACAGTACTCCACAATGTAGTACTGGGATGCAGTAGCAGTTGGATCACTGGTAATTTGCTCATTTAGAAGCATGAAATCTGAATATCTGTCCACTCTTTTGCACACAACCTCACCATGAAGGCATCACATGTTTCGTACCTGTAGTTCTTCAGAAATTTGCTTTTACTATTTCCTTACCTTATTGAGAAGTCTAAACGCCTCTCTGCTTTCTCACTTCAAGAAAACAGGAGATTTTTTTTTTTTTCTTTTGTTAGTTAGGAGATTTTTCAAGGGCAAAGAATAATACACCTTTTATTATGCAGCTATTCACGGTAAGAAACTTTTTACTAGCAATTTCTCAAAGAATGTTATGACTGGCTGACTTGAAAGAGGCCTACCCAGAATCTCATTAGATTTTCAAGTACTTTAGAAAGCAGTTCTTACTGAATTATCAAGCGTGCAGGAAAGAAAGGGCAGTTTCATACCTGAGATTATGTACTTCTGTGTTAACTGCAGAAACACATCAGAGTAGTGAGGAATGTCTTGGAGCTATTGCTGTAACAGGGAGCTGCTGGGATATGTTGCAGCAGACTCTTCATAAACATTTTATTTGCATGATTAAATACTGTTTTTCAAGTGATACACATATGACACGATATACAGTGAGGCATCTCAGTAACTCAGTAACTCCTGAAACTCTGAAATGGTTAAAAAAATCATCACAGAAGCTTCATGCATGTGGCGCACACAAAGTTCACAACACCTTGCATAAACAACCTTTGGATACTGTTGTTTGGATAAGAGCAGCCAAATCTGTCCTCTGCATATGGACCTGCAATGGTGGCTGTGGGCTGGCAGAAGCACTGGTTGGCCTAGAGCTGTTTTACACCCATCTGCAATATTGACACTGCAAATAAGAGAAAATCCGAATGCTGTTTTCTTGCTGATGGGACGTCTCCTTAGACACCAACAAAGAATCCCAGAGCTTGCTTCTTTTGAAGAGAAGCCAACCTGCCACACCTCACTAGTCTCAGCCATCAAAAATACAAGCAAGTGCCCACCTAGTACCCACCTAGTAAACCACAGAGGTGAAAGAGGAACCTGCTGAGGGTAATTCATCTCTCTCAGTCTAGACAACATCTATTTTAGGATGGGGTGAATTAGTCTCCTGAGATGTCTCTCCATGACTGTACAGCAGCACACACATTAGACTGAGCACCCACTGCATACAGTGCCAATGTTATGGGAGGAGACTCTCGCACACAGCAGAGCACTTATTGTTCAGTGGGCAGCTCTCCAGTGGAGGTAGGGGTGATCACTTGGAAACATCTACACATATGGCTTTTTGGATAGTATCACACTTCCTTAAATAGTTCTGAGATAAAATAAAATTAATTCTTTATTTGGAAAAACATGTACTCTCTATACACGGAAATATCTTCTAATACTCTTTCTAACATTTCCACAATGTTTTAGACAGTGATTCCCATGCAGACTGTTATCCTCAAGAGCCAAGCATATATTTAATTCAAAATTTTAGAGTCACATTCCAGATTGTCTGTATGAAGACTTTCCTATTTCTATTTTTGCCCTACATTTTTTGTCATACTGTTTTGCTGCCAGCAGAATAGACAATCAGTTTCTTAAACACTTCTCCCTTGAAACAAAACAATCCACCCAGAGCATATTCTAAGGAGACTTTTTTACCACCATAAGATGCTCTTTTACAAGGCTGAGGACGGTCTGTCTTTCCCTTGCACTACATTTCTGTTTGCAATCTCATACCAGATGGAGCTGTTGCATGATTCCTGTCCAGACTTTGAAAACCAAAGCATGAAGCCTGCTCTTAAAACTTCTGTCGGTAACACTTCATGAGCGGTTGCTGTGGCTGTGCCAGCAGAGTTGCAAACAGCGCTTCTTCTGCACTTTGACCCCAATCCATGTAGACACATTGCGGCATCCGCACCGGGCTCTGCTGAGCTGTGCCAGGATCTCGGCTCTGTGTAGCATATGGCACCACAACAAAAAAGGTAACACTTCTCTCATGCAAACACACATGTGCACCCTGCAACTGCCTGCTTAGCTGCTGCTTCTCTCACCTCTTGGTTTGTCACCTTCAACATATTTTGCTGACAGCGTATTTTCCTTTGTCCCACGTAGCTCCCGGGGGGGGGGGGGGGGGGGGGGGGGGGG
>JAWMRA010000078.1:16242831-16338668 GCA_035584735.1 Pseudotriccus pelzelni
CCACCCCAGGAAACACATGAAGAAAAGCTGGGTGAAGATGCAGGCATAGTTAAAAGGTAGAGTTTTCAAAGCTGTTGGTAGCTGGATCGAGCGGACAGTGAGAGGCTGAGAGCTGCCCTGGGGGTGTTTACAGCAGCTGAAGGCTGTTCAGCACCAGTGTGACCACCTACAAGGACAGCAAGCACTCACGTCCTGCAGGCATCGAAGCTGATGTCCCTTAAAACACAGCCTAGCAGCAGGAGAGGGAATTTGCTTCCTGTCTTGCTACTTCACCTCAAGACTTGTCCTAGCTTTTCACTTTGTGGGCATTAGATGACTAAGCTCAATGTCCTGCCAATGAAATACAGGCAATTTTTGCAAAACTAAACAGTTTCCTACCATGGAAAGTCCCAAAGCATCAAGAAAACAGGTTGATCTCCACCCATTGTCTGTTTCAAAACTTCCTTCACAGCTTCAAATTACAGCCTTCTAATGAAAGTATGGGGAAATCATATGAACAGAGAAATCAGGCTTCAACAAAAGAGACATTAACAACATGCAAATCACTTTTTTGGTTTTAAGAAGTTAGTTTTAAAACTTTCATTTTTCTCTCATCATCAATGAAACAAAATGTGCCCCAAAGAAGAACATACAGAAGGATGCCCTACAGGCTCCCTGAGGCTGGTAAGATCCCCATCTGAAGTCCAAAAACTTCATCAGGCCTAGATAAGAAAAGTTAAAGCTATTCTTAGATGCTGTTTTGGAAACCACAAACTGCGATTGTGAGCACAGACGAGTAGAAGCTCTCTTTGACAAGTCTGAAACAACTTAAAATCCCCAGTCTTTCTCTAAGACCTCATTTGTTTCCAGGGTGAAGCATCAAACTGTTGGCTCTCCCTACAGCCCAAAAACTGCCTAGACCACACAAGATTCTGCAGCAAGCCAGTATAATAAGATTGATTAACCACTTAAAACTCTAAGATCTCAAAATAGGTCTTAAGTGGAGGTACATTTTACTCTGTAAAACTCAAGATGCTTGTTCTTGTAGTTACATGGGTGATGCATGCAGGCACACACACTTGGCACTCTGCATACTTACTGAAATGCCATCAGTGTAAACTACTGATTTCTGAAGAAAGTAAACTTATAATTGCTCTTTAGTTACTTGAGTTGATGTCTAGTTGAAGATAAAACCAAAACAAAACATGAAGTGTTACACCAAATACAAGCTGTGATACTGGAAGAATTTTGAACTGCTTATATAAAGTATCTGGACATGAGACATTCCACATTACTTCTTAATTTATTGCATGTTCTTCATAGGATGAGATTAGATTTAGATCCCAATAATGCATTAGTATTGCCTATGGAAAGAAAAATACCCCAGGAATATATAGCTGATATATCACCCCTCCAAAAAAAGAAAGAAAGAAGAAAACCCTTAAATTTGACTTGGTGAAGTCTTTACACATATTAGATAAAAGACTTGGAAAACATATGCTCCTCCTCACCAGCAGCCAAGATCTTCTAATATCCCTACAACTTGTTAATCAACTAACATATGGTATCGTTTTAGGAAAACACACCGTTCTGATTTTGCATTTACATGGTCTATTTCCTACAAAACTATTGTCAAGAATTAGCCATTGTAATATAACCTAGTAATCTTTATTCCTATACTTTAAATTAATCAATAAGCACAGAAATAAAAGGAGAATCAATTTCAATCCAAACAATAAGTAAAACTCATTTTCACGTAGTTTCCAATGATGGATACATTTCTACTCACCGTGGTGAACCTCACCAATCTATGAAAATCACAATTTGCTGCAAAATTATGACCTAAAAATTCTGTTGACTTTCATTTAAAGACCCTTAAAACCCAACACATTAGGTTTGTTGGGCAAAGCTAAACTGCCAAGGCAAAATTTAATGTAGCTTCATAATGTCTGCACAAGGTGGTTCCCACATATATATAACTTCAGTAATGTGTTTTAACTTTTATTTTATACACATACAAAGCCTCACTGTGTCCTAAAAAGACCACAGCTTACTTACACACAATATAATAGTTCTAAACACATATTAGGTGAAAAATAAATATGCAATTAGATTATTACGTTTCTGTTTTAATGAACCTTATGTAAGTTTCAAACCACTATTGCTCTGCTGACCCAGCCTCTCTCAGCCTGCCTCTGGCTTAATGTATCGATACTCAGCTGCTGGGCCATAACAGCTTCTGCCACCCTGACACAAACTCAATGCAAGTCCATTCACAGTGCCACGTACCTTGCACTCCTACCACCATTAAATCTGGGTGCCAGGTCTTGGTTTCTGCTGCTATGGCACCTGGAAGTGATGGGATCAGCCTTCTCTCCGAAGACATTTAGCACACCCAGCTCATAGAGCACAGCAGCAGCTCCCCCCCGTCCGTGCTGCTTCTCCAACACTAAAGTAAACCCAACGTTTTTTGCACCACAGGCAGGTGGGCTTTGGCTGCAGTGGTTCTCTCTGCAGTGCCACCACACCTCTGCAGCCCTGCCTGTGCCAGACTTGGCCAGGGTTGATTAAAGAAGGTGCCAAGGAGTGGGGCACTGGGTGCTTCAGATGCTGCAGCAAAGCAGCACAAGTATTTTGCCATGTCACCCTGCAGACCAGGTGGTATCAAAATAGCTTCAGTCAGAGCATGGAAGGGCATGATTGTCTCTGCGCAGACGAGGAAACTGTATGAGAAAATGAGTTCGGCAGAGAAAGTCTATAAAACAGTAAAGCTCATGGAGAAAGCTTAGGGGGGCTATTTAAATTAAAGATAGGCAGTTTTGAATACGTATACATATTCTGCATTTTGAGGCCACTAGGAGAGCTTGTTTTTTAGCTGTTTTTTAATGCTTTTAACATCAGACACAGATGTAGCACAATTTAACAAACACTTTCAAAGTACTGTCATATGGAAGTTTGTTTGCGAGTACAAAAAGAATTGCCTCACAACGCCATTTCTCAGCACTTGGAATGACAATGGAGGCAGTTCTATTTAAAGGAAGAGATAATTCTAAAATTTCTGAATACCTGCAAAACACTAAAATCACCCAAGATGTGTTACAGACAAATTATCACTTCTTTTTCTGTATTTCCAATGGCAGGATAAAAATGAAAGTACGATAAGAATTCCTGAAATTTGTCTAGTTTAAAAGTTGAAATGTGGGCCTTCACTTGCAAGAAATACAAAGGCCCAAAATTACAGCAAAATAAAGCAATGTAAGAAAAATAAAAGAATGCCACAAACTTTAGTTATTTGACACTAAGAAAAAATTGTGTGAATTCATATAGATAGGCTGGAAGACAATCTGACACTCTTAAGTTATTCATTATTTAACTTCGGACTATCCCATCTATACACCTGTATGTACAAACACATAAAGCTACAATACTTTTATGTTTCACAGCATAACTCCCCCTCTATATATTGCTCATCATTAATTAAATTATAAACTGTACCGTGATGCATAAGAATTTCCTGTACAGAGTGTAGGATAATGGTCCAAAGAATTCTGCTATGGGTTTCAGGCTATTACTTGTGATATAATAAATGATACTTTAAAAAGCATTGCAGAAATTATCTCTCAGTTAAATTCTTGATTTTCATTTAAAAGTAGCAATAATCTTCTTAAAGATTCATTAAAGAAATTATGAACATTAATAGTTTCATGCATATCTGACAGAGATCTTTCAGAAATTCAAAGCAGGTGACACTGTCCACAGAAGATAAAAGAACTACCTGGCCAAGTCCCAAAACAGAATATGGGATGGGAAGAGACACTCAACGCTGGAATGCGTCTTTTCTCAAAGGCCAGCACGTACGTGGCAGGGACAGTGTGTGAAGGGGGCTCACCTGGGTAAACAAGCAGCTTCATGAGCAAACTACCTTCACACCTGCAGCAACATTTTTGGCTTGCATGGGGTTGCAGAGAATACTTGATAGATTATCTGGCGGAAGATGTTTCTTCAATCTCCAGGTTGTTTTTTTTTTTTAATGAATTACTTTCTTTGAGTTCTGCTGCATAAAAATTTAAGAATTTGCTTACCAGACCTCAGTTACTAAGTGTGGCAAAAGGTTTAAGGCTTTTGGGATGCAGAGTCTCTTTGACTCTTACCAGGGGCACATAAGCAGCAGTGGAATCCCAGTCACTGGAATGAAGACAAATTTCCTACTGACTGTAGGAGCAGGCAGGGAGACACAGGCACTACCACACCTGTCTGAGATCCTGGGCATTGCCTTACTGCACCCAAGCTGCCTCCTCCCTGAGTCAGCCCTGTGGGAAGAGCAGAGGGCAAGGGGATTTCAGGAGGCCCCAGTCTGCTTCAGCACAACCCCCCCACTGCAACAGGAGCACCTTCATCATGAAATGAAGGAGGAAGGGGCTTCCATCTTGCCCCCATACCCAGTGCCACTGCCCACACCCTGCAGTGCCGTCTGCTCCCAGCACGGCAGCACATGCTTCTGGATGAAGTACAGAATTAGGTATTCCTTGAACACTCTATTTTCAATTAAAGCAGAAGAGAAATGTATCTAGACAAACATTTTTATTCTACTCTGCTCACCTAGGATATCCAACTCTGCCTCGAAGGAGGTTTGGATTGCCCTACTATTGATATTTAAACAGAACCCTTGATTCTAAATTGTTGATGGAAGTACCCTAAAGCAATCTGAAACATCTGAAAAGATAAGAACATTAAAGATGCATGGATGGGCAAAATTACTTCCCTCTCTTAATCCAAGCTCCTGGATAATGAAATGCACTGCTAATATTTCTCAGAGGTGCCCCAGCAGTTTAGACTGGTGCTTTGTCATACAAGCAGTAGCTGATCTGCTATTGTTTTCCTTTCTAACTGAACATTTCACCATTGCTATATCACCAAATTAGTATCTACTGATTTCAAAGCTATACACAATACCTGCAGTTCCCCCCCTCCTTAACAAAGAAGATAAAACATACTACGTTTACAATAAAATTAAATTTCTAGATAGTAACAAGATGTATGGAATCAAAACTTTATATAAATGTTTTAACTTACTGAACTTTTTTCCTCCTTCAGCACAGCATTCTGCACCAGTTATTAGGAGCAAGAAGGGAATTTCCTCCTCCTCAGACTATTCTTGAAATAGATTGCAGTAAGTCTTCCTTTCCAAACTCAGCCTTCAACAGCAAAAGGAAGCAGCTCTCAAGCTACAGGCAGGAACAACCTCATGAACTAAAAAAAACCCTATCCAAACAACCCCCATCCCAAAATTTTGACTACCACTTTATTAAAGGTCAGTGTAGCCGTTTCAGAAAGAAGATCTCTGTGAGCTGTTTTTAAAGATCTCCTACTGCAGTAACCTAAATCATAGCATAATGCTTGCTTGTCTTGCCTTTCAAGTCCGGAAAGCTCTTTGTTAAGATCACTTATAGTAAGGAAACAAGTTTTCACTCACTCTGTATGTGTATTTTTATATGCCAATCTTGTAAACAAACCAGTAATAGTTTATGGAGGCCAACAGTGGACAGATTTTGCTGTGACTGTTAAATGAAAATTCCTACACCAGCCCCACAAAGCCTTATGAGATCTGAGAATTCACCCAATATGGTAATGCCCACAGTCAGAAGACAAATAAAACCAAAAAGGTTCAGGTGGTAACGTCCTCCTGGCAACTTTACTGTCATTATATAGGCAAGGAAAAGCCAAAATATGGCTGTATAAATGTGCACCACACAGCATGAAGCAATCTTTTATCAAAGATCTCAATTAAATGGAAGCCGAATCAATAGCTAAACCATAGGCTAGACCCTGAGATCAGCATTGTTACAGCAATGATGACAGGTGAGCATTAGCTGAATTCAGTAACTGAGAAATAGAGGAGTCCTTCGCCCTTTGGGGATTTTGGGATTTGTTTGGGTTTTTTTAAAGACAGTGTTCTCTGTCTCTTTGTCATATCCTCGGCCTGGAACAGATCCCTTCCTTTCTGATAGGCCAATGAAGGGGACTTTGCATAACAGCTCTTAGAGATCCCGCTGTATCATGGAGGGATTTTGGCACAGAGACCAATGCTGTAGTCCCATCATCATTTATATCTTAAGAAGGGTGGAAGGCCAGAGTTGTCCCTATGTAGCCCATGCCTTTACTCTGGGATCTGACAGAGAAGCTTGAAAACTCAGCTGTGCTGTGAGCACCTCAGCCTTGACACAGCCTTCCCAGGACTCTTCTGTAGAGACTGTCTTGACAAAAATGTTCTCCATGAGATTTTTCTGTAGCACTGGATTGGTAATCACAGGCTTCTTCAGTGCATCATGCCACTCCTAGGTCAGTCTGTCAACCTACCAATCTGCTGCTCAAATCTCTTTCTGACCTTGCTATAGACTTGGAAAACAGAGAAACCATGATCTAGCCTTTTAATATTTACATGTGAGACAGAAGAACTGTTAACAGCACAACAGGATCATCACCTTCCATAAAAAGCAAGAGAAAAAGAAGGTCCTTCCTAAGGACATACCTTCCCCTGGCCCTCATCAGCTTAGGACAATCTGATCCATAATCAGGAGAGTACTCTGGACTTCTCTGTGGAGGTTTTATTTGCTGTATCAAGAACTCAGGCTGCTCATTGAGGGATTGAAATTAAATGACTAGAAGTCATCTTTGAGAATAACAAACTAAACTAGAATTCATCACTGACTCAAAGCCTCACTGTAATAAAAAGGCTTGTCACATTAGAGAAATGCAGATCATGGGCAGATGCTCCATCAGGGCAAAAGAATGATCACAAACTGAAAACAGAAACTTGGAAAAACAAAGCATGCAGGAAATCCAGAAAGAACAGCATTGGGGTCAATGTGACAGTGGAAAAGAGCTGAAATTGAAAGATACTCTCCATTGGGAAAAGTATGAAGAAATACAGGAAAAATATTTCCACAAGTTTTCTGGCAAAGAAATCCTTCATTAGGAAGCAGGGAAATAAAGCTGAGCATGCTCCTGGGAGAAATGCAGAGAGAGGCATTTGATGGCTCATGGCTACCTGCCATCAGATGAGCAGTGAGAGCTTCTACCATATAGGCAGCAGATATGAAAATGCACCAATATACTGAAATTCTGTCCTGGGAAAGCATGTGACAACACTTTTAATTTACACTGGCAATACCTGAACTTCCCAAAATGGCAATAAAATTTGTTACAGATCTATTCAGTTGATGACGATTTTTATTTCATACGAGAAAAAGGAGTGCCGCCTCAGACTAATTAGGTTTCCACACGAAAACCCACGTTCATTTAAATAGCAGACTAAATGCAAACAGATGCTGTCTTGATTTCACTTTTAAAATCCAAGACAGTGGTTCCCAAAGCAGGGTCCCAAGCTCCATAGGGTCTGTCACAGGTTACTCAGTGCTCTGCAAAATTGAAATCTCATTTTAAAATGCCGAAAGAGCATCTATGAGAAATAAAGAGAGTGCAGCTACCCTTCCTACACACATGAACTTTATCCCTGCTTGGAAGAGAAATGGAAGAAAGGTAGTAGCAGGACCCAGCAAGAGGCTGCAGCCACAGTTTGCATAAAATTGCTATTTAGTGGTGAATGAAGTTTCTGTAATGCTCTTTACCATATCCTCATTTTACTCGTCATGTAATTGCTGACTATGGACCTACAGAAGGTTTGTTTGCCGCTGCTAAGACTTTTTTGTTTTTAAATGAAAACCATTACTGACTGCAGTCTCCTCTAACAGAGTCACCCTGGACACAGCCAAGAAAAGACGTAGGTGGAGAGAAGCAGCCGCTGCCAGGCTCGTACACCACAGCTCAAATGGAGAAAGAGAACTTTCATTCCAGTTCTTCCAAAAACTTGGTGTGTCCCTGTTTTGCCTTAATTCCCTTCCAGGAAATACTGGTGTAACCTCTGACAGCTTGCTGCTGTTACAAAAGTACCTTTGAGAAGGCCTCTTGCACTCCTCAAGAACAGCCCCTTGAAAAACCCATTGTAACACATTTCATAAGGATCCCCTGCAGGGGCAACATGCAGGTATCATTGGGGAGAATTGTTTCAATGATGCAAATAATGCTTTTACCTCAGCTACACCATTCTTAAAACTAATGCATATAGTTCTGGTTTTGACAATCCTTACAACACAGTAAGCAGAAATTGCATACAGATTTAATTCCGTCTTCCAGACGAGCTGAGCCAGATCCAAGGGTGACCCAAGAGACACCTAGAGGTTGGGCGAGGGATGAGGCTTTCCCATATCCAACACTCAACAATCCCACCACTTTTCCTCACACCTCCTCTCTTCTTGTCCCTCTGTCTTCTTTGCTCACAGCGGAGGCTCTCCCATCTCCATCAGCCTGCAACCCAGAAGCCAGGACACCACCCAGCAAGGGGAAGCCATGGACAAACCAGCACAGTCCAAGAAGAGCCTGGTGTCAGAAACATGTGTACTTATGTTAGTTCTCTGGTGACAGCATGGTACCTGGAGCTTCTCCAGCCCAAGAGCAGACCAAGACTACAGGACAAGAACCTACTGCTCAGTAGTTCTCTTGGATTTAAGACATTTAAAACACATCATGAGTGGGTGCTGACAGCTATCACTATCTCCCTGCCTGTGCTGGAGTGTTTGGCATCCAAGAGGCAGGTAGTAGATGCTGAAGACATGGGCATTACTTGAGACTCAGCATAACAAAGAGTGCTGAATATCAGTGAAAGCATTCACTCCTGTAGCCTAAAAGCAGCTTTCTGAGATTACAATCTTTTTAGAGTTATTTGACTGAAATTTTTGTTCTGATCTGATTGCATTCCCACAAAGGACAAGGTCAAAATACATCCCTTATTAAATAACACAGAAGCTTCACAGCACTTGGAGTACTTTTGTCAAACTAAGGAAGTAAAAAACTTCTAACTTAAGAGCCCACTAGAACAGAATAAAGAGAACTCCACCAGTGGGTTCAAGAGCAAGCAAAAGGCAAATACTGCTTTAGACTGGTGACAGCTGAAGCAGAAAAAAAGATCTGAGAGACAGAAGGCTGGGCAGCTGCTTATATTGGGTTTGTATCAGAAGGTTTTGATAAGGGGGGGGGAACTAAAGGGCTGTCTTCTGTAGGAAGCTGCCAGAACCTTTCCCTATATCCAACAGAGACAAAGCCAGCTGGATACAAGATGGACCTGCCGCTAGGCACGGCTGAGTCCATCAGAAATGGTAGCAGTGCCTCTGAGATATTTCAGAAGGGGAAAAAAGTTACTGTGCAGAAGCAGTTGCAGTCACAGAAGACAGAAGCGAGAATATCTGAGAGAATCAACTCTGCTGATGGCAGGGTTGGTAAAGAAGGAAGGGGATGAGGTGTTCCAGATGCTGGAGCAGGGATTCCCCTGCAGCCTGTGGTGAAGAATACGGTGAGGCAGGTTATGTCCCTACAGCCCATGGAGGTCCATAAGGGAGCAGAGATCCACCTGCAGCCCGTGGAGGGCCCCATGCTGGAACAGGTAGATGCTGAAGGAGGCTGTGAGCCCATGAGAAGCCCATGCTGGAGCAGGCTCCTGGTGGAACCCATGGACCCATGGAGGGAGGAGCCCATGCGGGGGCAGGTTTGCTGGCAGGACTTGTAACCCTGTGGGGGATCCACACTGGAGCACTTTGTGAAGAACCGGCAGAGAATCAGGAAAAAAATTAAGCCCAGGAAGAAGGGAGGGTTGGGAAGGTTTTTTTATGATTTGCTTTACCTCTTATTATCCTACTCTGATTTCATTGGCAATAAATTAAATCAATTTCCCCAAGTCAAGTCTGTTTTGCCCATGATGGTACTTTGTGAGTGATATTTACCTGTCTTCGTCTGAACCCATGAGTATTTCATTATATTTTCTCTTCCCTGGCCTGCTGAGGAGGGTAGTGATAGAGTGGCTTTAGTGGACTCCTTTACCTTACTAAAAACTGGCATAAAGATGAAAATCAGTAGTGAATATGTGACACAAAACCACAAATTACAGATAAAGAAGTGGTTAACGAAACTTCCAAAAATGCATATGCATCACCTGAATTAGAATAGAAATCACAGAATCATAGAATGGTTTGGGTTGGAAGGGACCTTTAAAGATCATCTAGTCCAGACCCAAGAGCAGAATGGACACAAAAATGGACTTTTGAAAGACAGTGAAATGCAAGAGATGCGACCTCTGAAAAGATTATAGTAGAGGTACAGAGTGGTGAATTTTGACACACAGAACTGCAACATCCTGAGGATTAACAGTGGAGAAGAGGAAGAAGGTTTCATTATAACTAAAATTAATATCATAACCCCAGCTGTGTCAGCTCTGAGATAGATTAGAATCAGGACTCCTATTGTAAATTAATCTCTCAAGAGAGGGCATAGAGGGCTGTAGAGAAAATGGCCGTAGAGAAAATGTTCCTAAAATACAAAGCTATTCTGAAACCAATCTGGGTTGGTCAGAAAGAAAAGACAGCCAGGTGAAGTTATCTGACTTTTGGATGTGTGCATGCCTCAGAGGAGGCACTCACAGCTACAGGGAGTTTTCAAATATGCGGGACAAGCTGAATGCACAGAACACTGGACTAGAATACCTATGCAGCTCCACAAGCAAATCTGGGGTGATTTATTATCATTATATGGAAGTTTGCTGTGCTGTTACACACGTGCTAAGAGTGTTGCAAACATTTAGTACTCAAAGTCATGAATTTACCTCGAGTGCACTAGGAAATGCTCCACTTATGCTGCCTTCTTTTGCCTTTCCTACAAAACTGAGAAAAAATTGCTCTTAACAGAAATACATTATCAGAGACTGGAAGCAGATCTCAGAGAAAGCAACTCAACTCGTCAAGGGAGCAAAAGCCAACAGTGAGAAGAGAAGGAAGAAGCAGCCACAAACATCTAAATATAGAAAGTCCAGTAGGAAGTTCCCCTACAGAGATTTAATCTGCTATTGTACTCAGATCCTGGCATTATGAGTTAAAATCTACAAGAAGCTATCATCTTTAATACATCATCTCCTTCCTACTGTTCTTTAAAGCAAAGAAGCTGATTAAACATCCTGCCACACTCCGGTAACCTTAACAGTGCATTTCTTCATTTCACACTGCAAAAGGTCAGTCACATGCTAAATTGCTCTTCTTTGTGTGAATTTACACTGAGCACAGGACTAAGTCAATAAGGGCTGTACTTCTGATCTTTTCAACAAACAAAGCACTAAAAAGTAGTAGATGACATTTCAGACAGATGTTAAAAATTCAAGTATTCCTCACTCTTTTAAAAAGTTTGACTTCTACATTTGCTTAGTAAAGGTCTAGATAAACTAGTGTGGTGTATTTTACTAGAATATAAATATCTCTCAAAGCACTAAAACAGCAAACACCTGTACCCTCATTTTATAAAGCAGGTAAGGATTTTAAAAGTCATAGCTTTATAGTTTCTTAAAATGCAAGTATAAAATTCAGAAGAAAGTTTTAGGGTTTTTAATAAAAAGAATAAAACCAAAAATACAAATATGAAAATATTATACATTAACATATATTACCATTGATTTTATGTAAGATGTAGTATTACTCCATACACATCTCTCTGAACAGCTGAACTACTGACTGAAAAAAGGATCATTTCAATACAGCTGCCAAAATCCCACTTGTAAAAAAGCGTAAGTCTGGTTTTCAGTTTTCTGGGAAATACAGCCGAGGGATCTGGGAAAAGCAATTTTTGAGGTCCTTGCTGTTGTCTGACAGTTCCTTAAGGCTTTTGTGCCTTTGAGTATCTGTTGAAGTTGGTGGGAAAATATATCTGTTTTTTAAAGGCAAGAGGTTGGGCATTTTGCTGGGTAATACTTTTCACATGGGACATCAAAGTCTGGGTTCCAAAGCACAGTTTTAATCACCTCCCTCTCATCTGCACAAAAATAAAAACACATAAGTGACTCCTCTAGATTGTTATGACAGCACATGGGGTCTAAAAACCAGAGGGGGATTGGGGAAGGATGTTCCCAAATGTTTCCCTACACAGAGAAACAGGCTGGCTTTAAGATTTCCACCCTTTCAGTGCAAGAGTTGTTTCAAGTGGTATAGGTCTTCGTTGTCTGCACAGCATGAAGGCTACAATTTTGGCTAAGGAAAGGAATGATGGACCAAACAGCTTTCCGATATCACAGTAAGTATGAAAACAGAGTTGGTTTTTGAGATGGAAACCAGCAAACCTGTGAGTGTGATTCCACACTACTGCTGTCTGGGACAACAAAGGGGTTGGGACAGGATACAGGAGTCCTCCTTCCAGTTGTGCGCTCCAAAACAAAAGCAAGATGCCAGAAGGTCAGGGCAGCACTAAGGCCAGGCATGCGGTCTGGCAATCTCCAGCAGCCCCTGGCATCATCCCTCCCTGCCAGCCCAGAAGGGCTGCAGCCCTACCATAGCACCAGGCCTGTGAGGCACTCTGCTCTGCTGCAAGCCAGGAGGTGTTCCACAGACAAAGCCATGGCATGTTCTGCAATACTGCTGGGTCACCAAACACAGCCTGCAGTGCATTTATGTGATTAGCAGGCATCCACACTCTGAGATTTACAGAATTTTTGAAATGAAAATGAAAAGCAGGACTGACCTTCACAGCAACTCCCTTGGTTTTAAGGTGACCTGTGAGTAAACGGATGGACTCCATGACACACTGGAGTACATCAGCTGTGCTCTCTTACCTGCATTGCAAATGTATCCAAAACCTTTAAATTCCCCTCCCCTCTCCTTTCTCATTAGGCTCTAAAGCAGCAATAGTTACCATGACTTGGTACCACGGTTAGTTCGACCCACTGGTAATATGTGACAGTAAGAAAAGGACAGCCAATTATTTACAGCTATCCACAGTTAACAGCGCACACAGAACTCCTGATGCAAGGGAAACATAAACCCCACCCTCATGGGATAAAAAGGCAATATATCACAATCTGAATGCACAATGTACTTATTGCTCTTGGTATTTGCATCTGCTAACCTTTGAATCTAACAATACAACATTAACGTTCTATTAATACAGTGCTTATATAGAATTTCCTTGCTTATTCTTTAATATACAAAAAAAAGAAAACCATTCTGTGTTGTGAAACAATTGGCCAAGATCAAAAAGATGCACAGAACTCCACGTGCTGCCTCACTGTGTCTCACACTGCAACGCACACACACTGCCCGGAGAAGCTGGGCACACACACCCCCCCCAAGCACAAGGAGTGACAGCACCTCTGGTAACTCCCCCATAGAAAGAGAACAGAGAGGGCCTCCAAGAGCCCACCAGAAAGCAACCACCTTTCCAGGAGTAGGAAATGGAGCAAAGCAGATGTGTAAGAGTGGAGCAAACAAAAGGTTGCTTTCTTGCAGCCACAAGAAAGTTGGGAAGGCGAGGAGCCACCTGCACAATGGACCAACTTACACCACACAGCTTGTCCCCACCCAGCACTGCAGTGTTTTCTGCAGTGGAGGAGTTTCAACATGTAAAAGAAAACAGATTTTATTTTTCTTTTTTTTTTTTAAATTCTGGGCTCGCAAGACAGAAGCCATAGCTTCATGAACTTCAACGTGGCAAGGGACGGTAATGTCACTGCAAGGAGACATCCCTTCTTCCCTCAGCTGCTTACTTCCAATCCCTGTTCCCAACCCTCTGCACAGCCATACACCAAACCACAACAGCTCAGGGGACTGACCCTGCTGAAACTAACTTTAAAAAAACCCCGATTTCCTTTTTTCTTCTTCTGGGTTGGTGGTTTCACTGCAAAGCACAACTCACACTCTAGTGAAAAGGAGAAAACGATGAATTGTAAACTGGGTTAAAGACTAAAATAGTGAATTGGTAAAGATATTATTCCATGTACTTTATTGGAAAGCTATCCATAATGTCTCCCACAAATTCCAGTAACAATCTTAGTATCATTTTATGACTTTAGGTTAATTTAAATTTTCTTTGATACTGCACCTGTTGGGGACACTTAGTAGGTGTGCTGAACATAAGGCACAGAAGATAATTACTTTGCTCTACTTGGCAGGAGTAGCCTATAGGTATGCTGGTCCCACTATATCCAATCCCATCTAATCTCAAAAGCAAAGTGGTCCTGAACATGCTCAAGTCAGAGTCAGAGCTCTTACCTCCCAAAAAAATGCGACCACTTCTGGTGCCCCATATGGCAGCAACCCCGCTTCAGCAACACTGTACAACAGTTTTTCAGAAGAAGAATGAAAAGTTCTCTGCTTGAAACCGGAGAGAGATTTATATCACAAAAGTATGCAACACATCATTACCCAAACCGGAACGAAGGCAGGACGTCGGCATTCAAGTCTTATGGGAATTTTAACAGTGAAGGTCAGGGATTTGATCTGATGTTCAAGCAAAATGCCAGTTATAGTTTGCACAATGCTATCAGACAGACAATACAGTTTTGCTGAGAAACTATTAATTTAATGTTATGGAAGCAAAATATTCAGCTATGAGGTTCTATTATACTTAGAGCCTTTGACCCTGGTTTATCCTGGAGTTCAAGCCCTGATAATCTATGTGCTTGAAGCTTCTTGGTGGATAATGGAAAATTCTGCTCCATTTCCTCTGGGACTTCATGCTCATTAGTCACAGCATACCAATTAAAAGCTTTGTTAGAAAACCAGAGGAATGTGACACAGCACATGTACAAACCAGGAAGCTTCATTCACATATAACATGGATGAATGGCTCTGTATGGAAAGCCAAGCATCGCATTAGCAGGTCGTGTGCATCAGCCTGCAAGATCAACAAAAGACGTGCAAGAATTTTTAAGTCAGCACTCTCGGTAAGCAATGGATTTTCATTCTGAACAATGAGAGTTACAGTATTTTTCACAGCCCACACCCTCCTTCTAACCAAAGGTAAAATATTTTAAAAGTTACGTTTTCTTACTTTGCTACTTTGGTAATTATCTAGCAGGAAATCACTAAACATCACCAGCTACCGATCAGATTCTTTTCCTAACCATCAGAGGTGAATCTGGGGTTAGCACCCTTGCAAGCTACTTATGACTACAATAACAACCATTTTTAAAGGGGATTATTGCCACTATGAACCACTGTCAAGTATCTGTAACAGCAATTCTCAATTAAGGAAAGAATAGGACTCAGCGTCTGCGCTCTGATCATGCCGTTAATAACTGACTCTGCCTCAATCAAAACAAAAGCGGGATTTAACATGCAGATTGATTTTTGCAACAGTCTGTGTTACCACTCTATGTTCAAACATTTATTATAGAACTTACAAGTAATGGTCAGCTCTAGCGGTAAAAAATTCAATTTTATTAACCCTTTTTTTATATTAAAGCATTTTCCCCACAGTGAATGACCTCCCAGGAGCTTTTGGGGTTAACAGCTCCCATCAACAGCACGCTATAAACCCAGCAGAGGCAATAGCTCTACCTTTCAACTTATATTTTTATTTCTACATTTCAAATGCAGCATAATGGTGATGTTTAGCATATTTCTTATATTATAGACAGAATACTTTGTAAAATATTCCATCTGTGACAGGGATGATCACGTTATGAAAACTGCAGCATGAACGACTCACCACAGAGAAGACATTTTTGAAGGATAAAAGGGTCTTAGAGCCACTTGGAAGGACATCTATGGAGGGATGGGGGACACACTGGAGCAAAGTCCTTGTCAAGGACAGCAGACCTTTTTATGCCTCAATAGTCCCTTCATCCCCTCCTTCCCCAGTGAAGCCTGTGCCATCTCTGAGCCCATTGTGTGCCCCCCTCTGGCACCTCCCTACTCCCACCTCTGGGGTTGCTCAGGCAAGTGGCTCAAGGAACCCATCCTGCAAAAAAACCAACCCAGTAATAAAGAACCAAAAAGAAATCCTTGGCTGACTAGCTCTCAGTTGAACCTTATTAATGCCAAGTAACTGGCTGAAGGGTAACACTCCCCCTGTAACCAGCTCCAACACTGACATGTCTGCACTGGGATTCCATTTGCACACATGACTATGGAAGTTCCCGTGCCCTGATGGGGACCACAAATCTTTCCTACACAGGGTTTGGTCAAAAACTCTTTGGAATGTACTCCTCCTGCAGCACACTGGGAACTGCTCTTTTCCTGCCCTTTTTCTCACAAGCACATCCCTACATCCTTTATCCTCAGCGATGGCAACCCACCAGATAGGGCCATAAGCTGAGGTAGTGGCCACATCCCCTGCATTTCTGCAGCCCCCACTCTACCCTCTGAGTCTGAGTCCTGGCAAGGGACAGGGACAGCTCATGCCCCACCTGACCCCAGCACAGAGCCAGGAGGTGGCCAAGCAGAAGCAGGGGAGAAGTGGTCTTGTGCTTTCTCACCTGAGCACCACCAGAAGTTATTGGCTATGGTCATTGGTCCCATCAAGTGTAGGGAGAAGCCAAACCTTTCTTTTAAAAGCTCCTTCTTCCAGAAATCTTAACTCAGTATATATATACATATATATATATTTCTTTTTTAACTACAAGTAATTGTGTCTGAATTTGGGAGCACTTAGAACTAAATAACTGCTCATACTGTATGAAGAAAATATCCACTTGGGCAAAACCCCCATAAGTTACAAATCCCCCCCGGTCAGGAATGGAGGCACCGTGCTGCCTCACTGAAGAACAGGAGCTCAGCTGTGCTCAGAGGAGTCCTTAGGGTCAGGCTAAAACCGCACTCGTCACTGCATCCACAGCCCCACTGCACTGCAGGCTCTCCCATCTTTACTGTGTTACACATGACAGGGACAAAGGGGAATCTCATAATGACTTGAGAAGGGAATGGCATCTCCTTCCTCCCCAGGTGTCAGAAGAATGGTGGGAAGCAAAGCCGATGACAATTCAAAGACAAGCTAAGCAAGGTAAACTAAGTTAACAGGATGGGTCCTTCTCCTCCTCCAGACCCTCCCAGCCACAACTGACACCTTTTCTTAGAAGGGCTGTGGTTTGCCTCACATTTAGATTTTGGTTTGAAGCTGCTCCATAGTGTATTTACTGAAGGCAGAAAGACAACATGAGAAATGAAATGACAAATAGCTGGGTTCTTTGCATGAATTTGAAGAATAGCATTAAAGCTGCTCCAAACTCCATTTCTTTCAGTTTTCACAGAGCTTTTATTAAAACACTACATCCTCCTTGGAAGATGTGAGAAGGAGACAGAGAAGAAGCTATGCAGTGTTTTGAACCTAAAGAGCTACGAAGTCCTTGAGTACAGCATGTCCCTGTGTCCCCATCCTCACTAAAATCCAAAATAAATTTTGGACTCTTCATTCGCTTTTTAGATTTTGAGTATTTAAGTTATAGGCAGGTAATATTTCCACAGTTTTCATTTTGTAACACTATCGTTGAGTTTCTTTTTTCTTTTCCTGGAATCAGAGGTTTACATTGACATTTAGGATTCCAGAAGCTGGAACACCAAGAATATCTAAAGCTGCCAAAAGGCATGAGACTTTTTTTCTATCAATGTCAAAAATTGCTTACTTCAAACAATATATTTAGCGGTTTACAGTCATACTGAAATAAATTAATAAGAAAGTAATTTAAAAAAATTCCTTGCCCAAACATCTCTTATTTTAGATCAGTCTGATATCTGCTAACACAACATACTAAAGTTAAATAGTTTTAGGAAGGCAATTTTCTCTTAATGTTCACCAGGGCAGGTCACACACAGTCTTTCACTACAGCAAAGTATCTGCTCTTTTATTACTCTAATTTTTCATGTTGCCTTTCTATTTGTATTTGATGGATACAGCTGCAAGTAAAAGTTAGACCATTATCTTGAGAGAGCTATACTCTCATTCAATGTCACAGTAAACATATTCTCTTTTTAAATGGAATTTTAATTTAGTGTAAGCCAAAATAATTGAAAAACTAACATTATGAGCCTATTACTCTAATTGCCTGCCTAAAAAAAAAAACCTGGAAATAAATTACTCATAAATGAGTGGAACAGAACATCAGGATAAAATATTTTGGTTCAGATACATGCTTACAGTCCATACAAAAAACATCCTAAGAAACCCCAAAATATATGTATATGGACACACTGCAGTAACTTATCCAGTTTCATCATCAGAAAGGTGAAAATAAGTTTTGGTATACAAAAGTAAACTATGAATCAGTAAAATAATTCTTTCCTGTACAGGGAAAATATTACACATTTTATTTATGGTAGCAAAAGTCTAAAGAAAGAGTACTTACTTGTAATTTTCTTGTTAAAATAATCCAGAGTTTCCAGTTAGTAAACAAATATAAAGCACCTGGGAGTTATTTTGTGAGGTTTTCTTCCTTAGGGAGTAGTGAAATCTTTACAACTTCTTCACATTACATTTCTCATCATACCCATTCTAGCTTAAAAAATAAAAGCTTTTATTAAAAATACGTATCTTTCTAATGGATAAAAATTTAAGGCAACAGAATCACCCTAAGCCTTTGAACAGGTCCCTTGTGCTCCCAGTGACATTTATTGTCACTTCACTCACACTATGTTACAGCAGTGTGAGGACATCTGACGAGAAATGAAAGGAGCTCTGAAGTTGTGTGTGCTAAAGGATTTCCTGCTGTGGGCTCCCTGCTGAGGCACAGATTTAAGGGGTGAGGAGCTGACTTGCTCGGGATGTCCGTTCACAGGCACCCAGAGCACAAGCCCAGCAATGGAGGGACACGCTCGCTGCCTTCCCAGGCCATCCCCCCAGCCCTACACAATGCTCCATCCTTAATACCGAAGGGTCGTTTCCTACCTTCTGGAATGTTTCACATTCTGAAATTTGTCATTTTTCTAATCACATTTCATTTCAAAGAAACAAACAAAGGTATCTCTGGTGCACCTATACTCTGTGCTTAGCTGTTTGTTTCTCCTCTTTCCTGTCCACAAACATCTGTCCTTCCCCTCTACCCTTATCTAAGATAAGCAGCTTCAGTTTACACATGCAGTACCTTGCAAAAGCAGGGTCTGGAAAATTAATTCTTGAAAGGATTAATATTTTTTTCCCTCCCATCACAAATATGTTTCTGCTTCTGTAGACAACGTGTTCCACTTTGCAAACAGGGACATTGCCTGCTCTGGCATACCGGAGCGTTCCTCTCAAGTGCAAAAGGGAAACTGCACACAACCCAGCACAGGAATAATTCTAATTACCAAAGTAACCCGGTCTGTCATATTGATCCACCTGAAATCTTAGAAAATAAACAAAGCAAATTCTTTTATTAAAAAAACTTCCAAAAACAAAACACAAAGCCTTATCACTTTAGGGAGGTGTTTTTTTCCATTCTCTAATTTTTGCAATATCAGCCTGGCCATTTGAAAATAAAGGAAATTTCTACTACTTATTTTGACTAATTTTTAAAAGCTTTTCCCTTATATTTTGCATGGAGTTGAAATTACATGTAAAGGCCTGTCCTTCAAATGCAGTGAAACAAACCAGGGGGAAAAACCTTTCCTTGCCTATCTTTGAATTCACAGTGCAGTGCAATGGAAACCCTTCAAAGAGGCTCCACACTTCTGTCCTGAAGGGGCTCATTCCACTATTCCATAGCAGCATCCTACGGAGTACAAGAATCAGTAATTTTCCTCTTGAGGAGTCAGATAAATCTCTTTGCCTCTACTTTTTCAAAGGTTTCTTCTCTACCATCAGCCTCCTGTGTCACACATGGGCTCCTCTGCTTCTTGATTTCTCAGTCCAGGGACGCGAACAAAATCCATTCAGCCACTTGGACATTCTGAAGAGCAACCAACTTTATTTTATGTAATGGCAGGGAAAAAAAACGGGCCAACCTTCCCACTCCTAATTTTAAGAAAGATGTGGTCTTCTTGCCTCCACAGCACTCAGCCTGACTGCATTATTTTTATAGCTATGGACTTGGCCATCAAAGCAACTTTAAATTTTCATCCCCACAACCATGTTCACTGTCACTGCATTCAAACACAGAAAGTGGTCCATACTGGAAAATAATACAGGGTAAACATTACTGATAGAAAGAAATACATGCTTAGAGGACTGAGAAACAGCATGAACTAAAGCCAGACACAGTGCAGGAGGAAAGGGAAATAAAAGCTTGTTACAACTGGGAGAATAAGGGGTGAGAAAGCTGAGGGAGGGCAGAGGCAAGGTAAGAGAGCAAGATGAAATAAAGCTAAGGGCAAGAAAAACATGACAACAGTGAATAGAAGTAAAATTTTTTAATCTTGAATACAAAAAAACTTTGACAGTCTGTGACATGTGCAACCACAAATTTTATAATAAAACCTATTTTCACAGGGGATGCTGAAGTGGATACTCCACTGATACAGTATTCTGCTCTTGAAGCTCAGTGGTTCAGTGGCTAGGACTATGTAACTCATATCTAGGAAGAAAGCAAAATAGGAAAGCCATAAATCCAGATATAAAAGACAGGAACTGACTTGGCTTACACTGACAAATGTACTACCTAAAGAAAAGTTATGTAACTTCATCATTGCTCAAATAAATAAGTAAATAGCAAAGCTGGCTATTACAGCTTGCTAAGGCAGGATCGCCTCTATTTATAGATTGCAAAAAGGAAATGAAAGTTTTTAGATGCCCTTTCTCCATTGCTTTGGGGGCTTTTTAAACAGAAAATAGAACATGAAACTTGAACTGTCCCACTTTCAAAGTTGGAGCTATGTAGCCCAGCTCCCCATACTGACTACTCTCCCAAGTAAGAATTTCCAATCTCTCTCAGTAATTGAAGCAAAGAGAAGACGATTTTAGCTTTGATAATGACTGGAGAATTTCAAATAGTTTGAACAACCCCCAAAAGTTCAAAATGAATATTCAGATTTAGTTATGCAGCATGGTCTGCAAACTGAGGATAGAAATCTCAGATGATATCCATCTTAGATCTCCTCCAAGATCCTCCACATGCCCTAGTTATGTCTAAGCAGGAAATATTACAAGAACGACCAATATATTTAGTTATGAAATGCAGAGTTGTCTGAACATTCAAAATTAAATTATTGAGGAGAAAGATTCACTGAGAAATCACAAACTTGCAACTAGTCTCTCTTCATATTGGGCCCATCCCTATTCCACCTACATTTCTTAACTAGTGTATCGTTTTTAACTCCTGAAAAAGGAGATACTCCTGCAGTCTCCCACCTACAGCAGTTCCCACCGGTGACTCATCATTGCCTATCAGAGATATCCCTCCCCATGTTTACACCCACTGGTGACCTTGCAGAAAGACTGAGAATGGTGTGAATCAAGGACAATGCTAGATCAAGTTCTGCACCTCTCCAGGGTTGAGCTCTCGCCTTGCACAGGGCACTTCTCCCTGCCTGGCGGTGCACAGCTCAGCAGGGATGCTGCTGCTGACAGACAGCAGGGCCAAGCTGGCAGGCACGGGAGCATCCTCCCCTTGCCAGGGCCCTACACCAGATTCCCATCTCAGCTACACCATCATAACTGAGCTGAAAGCAATGCAATTGCATGGACGTGGCCAAAATCCAAGAGGCACTATGTGTGAAGCAGGACTATCCATTGGCAGAGAAAACACCGGGATAACAGCAGCATAGCAGAGCTCATGGCTGGCTCCTGCCCCGTGGCAGCTGTCATAAATGCCACCCTCCAGCAGGAATCATCCTGCCTCTCTGAAAACACTGTCTCTTCTAAATGAGACTGCGGGCAACAGCCTAATATTTTCCTGAGATTCATTTATTCACCAAGCTCGCTAAGTCTGTGTAAAGGATTCATTTCCTTGAAATGAATTGTTAAAAAAAAAAAAAAAAAAAAAAAAAACCCAAGCAAAACACTTAACCCAGTGCTCTAGTCCCAGGAGCACATCACTGTATTGTTATCTTTACCCTTAGAAAGCTTCCACCATGTATCACCTCCAAGGACAAACACTTTGGCAGAGAGAGAAAGTTCACAGCACGCCATCAAAGTTAAAGATTTGTTTTTGCTCACACTATGACTTACACATTTCACAAAATCAACAAACAATTTATGCTATTTCAGATATGGATCTTTTCCATCCCAATGGGACTTAATTCCTTCAAGCTGAAAAAGGAAGCCCAAAAAAACCCTGAATAACTAAAGTGACATTATACAAAACATAGCCTAAGGCTGCCAATATCTTTCTGTGCATTGTAGGAAAGGCTGCATTACTGAGCTAGACCAAACGCCATTTCCAGCAGAAACCTTTCCTTCTTCTTTTCTGCCATGAGGAGGATTACATTACACAGCACTGCTCTAAGCCCATTTATACAGTTCAATTTTTTTTAATCAGGCTATAAAAATAATCAGCTCAACTTCTCATACTAATCATAGAAATATTAATGTAACACGCTAACTACTCTTTTGCTGTGAGATTTTCTTCTCTATGCTAAATATGAGAGTCATAAAGTTTATGCTTCCCATAAGTTGCAAGAAATTGTGTTTTACTGCAGAAAGCTCACATCGAAAATAATTACTGTTATAAACATCCAGCAAAATACAGTCACACTTGGCATATATCATGGTTTTATATGAAAAATTAGCAAAATGCCAGCTGCAGTATGGTTTTTCTTTTTTTTTTTTTCTCAGATGAACAGTTTAAAAATCACTTTTACCAAAAGAAAGTAAAAAAAAATGTTCAAAGTAAAAATGTTTAGAAATATAAGTACATTTTCATTTAACAAAACTATCTATATAGTAAAAAGGGGGCAAGTTAGTCTAAGTCTCCCCAAACAAGCAAAATTCTGTTTAAAAAGCAATTGTGATGTGTAGTTTTTGGAGATATCAGTATTACATGGGGGTTTTCTCCCTTCTGACTCCAAAACACATGATTTTCTTAATTCACAAGAATATCACCATGCTACCTTTACCAGTATTATTTTAAACAGCCTTTCCTCCCCATTTTCCAGTGTCTCCTTTCATTAGGAAGAGAAATCCATTTTGTTACCAAATCTGTTCCCTGTAGGCACTACATTATATACTTTTTTCCATGAATCAACACATTTTTATCTAAAAATTAGTCAGATGCCTTGTCCCACTGTGCTTCGTATTTGAAAGCTGCCTAAATTTTCACCCCACAGATTCTCAAGATCAAGTGTGTAATTATTTCTTTTTGTACTAATACTATCTTTTATGTACAAATCCTCCTATGTGCAAGACAGCAATTGTATTTCCTCTCAATTTTCTTTTTTTACAGAGTCAGAGAAATCCAGGATTTTAATCTCCCCTCATAAAACAGTGTCTCCATTTCCCAAGGCATTTTAGAAACTTGCCTTGGCTCCTAAACCAGTTTGAATTTACTTTTCTTAAGTCTATACGATCACATTGGCACAGATTTGTCTGCGTTATACATACCTTATACAGAGCAGTTCTAAGGCTTCCTTGCACTGGAAACCTACTTCCTTATACTGCCAGATGATCCATGCTAGAATCAAATCTGTCCATTTTCCACACTTCCATCACTTTGATGTCTCAGTTATCTTGTGATTAGCACTCCCATGTCTGTCCAGTCTCTCCCCACAGCCCTGCTACAGGCTCACAAGTGCATCACCCTCCACTTCTGACAGCAGCCTCTCATCTCACCTGAACTGTTTTCCAGTGCTCATCCCATTTCTTCTACATGAAACTCCAGTCTTCAGCATAATCCTTCTGGTAATTGGTATCATCAAGGTTTGTTTTCCCAATATTGTTACCTTCATGGTACAATCAGTAATGGAAACATGACCTAAGACTGATCCCATAGTCAGCCCTTGTGAAATACTTTGGTGACCTCCAACCCACTCTCCGGCTCCAATTTTACTTCTAGTTAATTTTTTCATCCTCTTTTCTCTCCAAAACTAATTTGTAATTCCTGTGTTAACAAATCTCTATACAGCACAGGACAAACACAGTATTTTGCTGAAGCCCATATGGGCATATGATTACTTCTTTTGTTTAGAGAATTAGTTTAGTTATTTTTTCAGCTAAAGGTATCAGCTTAATCAGGCATGACCTTCTTGTGGAGATCCTACATTGTATTTTAACTCATTTATCATGTTTTGTGCCATTTGCTCAGTCTTTCCTTAAAACCTTTCTTTCTTTCTTGCAAAAGACTTCTCATACTATTGAGATTATACTAACACTCTTTATCTGAGTCCTTTTTTTTCCAATGTAAGTACTATTTTTCATTTATTTCCCCGGGTAATATCAGCTCCTGATGTGATATATTTATTAATAGTACTTGTTTTTGGAATTGCAACGATATTATGCAAGTTCTTGGATGTGGATTATACGGTCTCTTCTGATTTAAACAATTACATAATTTAAGTTCTGCTTCCCCCTGGAGGTGAGAATTTCCATTTCTGCATAATCACTCCTATTAGCTGCTCTGCATTTGTCCCAGGTTCGATAGCATCATTAAAATAGGAGAAGTGCTACCCACTACATCTAAAACCCATCCTTTTATATCACTGCTACTGTAAAAACTTTCATCTTTTTTCACCGACTGCACTTCCATTCTTCGCTCTTTATAATTTTTATTAAAAAAAAAATAATGACATTACGTAGGTGGATTCTTAGACATTTAAAATTCATTCTCATGTTTTCTGATTTTTAAGGTACAATTCTTTGTATTGGCCAATCCTCTTTCCATTATTTGCAGATTCCTCACTTATGCTTAATACTATTTTTAGGATGGTTATTTATCCAAGGAACTATGGGGAACTGTTTTACAATGTATATCAATCATAATTTTTTATTAATTCCAGCAGGTTTTTTGAACCTTGGACTAAGGATGACATTTACATCTTCCTTATATGGTAGTCCCTAGACTTTTTATTCCAGATTAATTAACTGCTGCCTGCAACTTCTCAAATATTTCTCCACTTCAAACATTACAGACCTCTGTCAGTTTCTGAGTCATCCTCTCCCTGTCCTTATTCCCATCCACCTTTGACTTACTGTAACACCACCTCAGCAGAGCTTTTATTTTAGTTTGTCTTCTAAATGTTTTCTTCTTCTTTATTTCAGGAGGTTCTATTTTTATCCCATCTTCCCTTTCTGAAAGCTTTGTGCCCTTAATGTGTACAGACACCCAACCAACTCCACTTGCCAATACAATTTTTCCTGGACACACTGCCATTTTTTGGATAACACCCCTTTTCCATTTGGCAAAGATAGCCCTCAGGCTTCCATGCACCTGCCCGGATCCTTACACTGATGTAACACTTCCACAATTCACACTGACCTCACTCAGACTCCCAGCCAGATGAGGTGGAATCCTTTCCATAATTATATCTTCACGTCAGATTCTTTACCAATAATAGGACTTGTTTTTTCTTGCTAGCTGTCACCTCATAATGTTGTTCCTTTATCCATTTCTGTAGTCTCATTTGTCCAATTTTAATTTCCCCGTGCCCTCAAGGTTTGTACAGGCTCTCTTGCACTTTCTCCTGTATCCCACTTCATCAATTTAAAACTATTCTCATCAATCCCATAAAATGAGGAGCTGCATATTGTCCACCCACTGACAATAACCTTATTTTGTTACTGACATATAATAATGAAACAGCCTAAAACTTTCTTCATTGCCCAGTTCATTTCAAAATCTTCTCTAGGGATGATCTACTGAAGAGTTCTACTAGAGATCATCTCAGCTCTCACCTGTGCCATTCCCCATCTTTTTATGGTTCCTTTTGATATGCTCCAACAGGAGTCTCAAAACGTCATTCATCACTTAAAATAGCATTTGTATAGAACTTTTCCCATTCCTCTCATTTCTTTTCAGATTCAGGTATCTCATACCCTTGAAAGCAGCAAACATTTTGCTCTCCAGATCCCCTTTGGTCTATCCCTCTGGTGTGTGCAGCTAATCAATAATAATCACCATCTAAACCCAACATGTGCTCTGATTTTTATTAGATGTCCATTCAACATGCAGGAACTCAGCTGGATGCCTGTGCTCACGTTTTTATTTTATTTCCTTATGTAATTTAATGCACCTAAAATGCTGACAACAGGACAGAACAACACCGAATATTTTTAAAACAATGGGTCTATTAATATACAGTATGAATTAACATTTTAGTGTATTAACAATATCATCACAACAGTTTCACAGCCCTGCCAAAAATTCTTATTCTCTTTAGTTCTCTTTCTCATTATAGTGTCTCTGAGTCCAGCTACTGTTGTCTATCAGTATTGTCATAAAGTTACCCAGATGTCAAACTATCCTTTCAATGCAGTCTAGACTTTATCAGATGCAATTTGTTGTGTGATCCCAAAGCCTTCTCCCTTCCCTTGCTTCCCCAATAATTTATAATGAGAAGACTTGCACGAACCAGGAGAGTTGTCTTCACATGCATTATGCTGAATTGTCCAGATACAACATTTATAAGGCATCTTGTACTATACTGAAAATACCAGAAATTCAGCAGAGCGGGGAGGAACATGTCCTTCCAAATATCCATTCATTTTAAAGTCAGTATTAGAACATTTGCTAAAGGGACGTCAGAGAGACTGAATACCCATGTTATTTAGCTGAAGCAGTTTTTAAAAGATGAAAGGAACACTCTCCAGGATGCCTCACAGGATGCAATTCCTTTAACAAATGGCATGTCTGGCTTTAATAAGTGGACACATTTCTTTATAAACTGCAGAAACAGTTAAAAAGGCTTTCTTTGGAGTCAAATGTATAGGAAAGAGGGTGAAAAAATAACAGACCCTTTTAAAGGTAATACTTACATTACTATATTAGGAGGAAGTCTTTCATAATACACAACCATACCATTAGATTAACAGAGCTACAATTTTTAAGACCGATGCTAGAGACAGTAAATACACCCTAAGTCAGAGTGTGTTATACTACTGTGACACTTTGAGCATGTTGGTACGTTGCTGGTCAGTGTTATTTACTGTCATTGTATACACACCTGCTGAACAGCCACATCCAATAAAACATTAGTGTCCTCATCGTAGCTCAGCCTTGCAGCTCATCAGTTCCTCAGATGAGACTGTGGCAATCCGGACAGGCTGCAAATAAAACTCCCTGCTGCCTGTGGGATATGGGCAGAAACACACCCTTGTATCCCTCGGCTGGTGAAATGGGTGTGTGCAGTTGTCAGAAGGTACCTGGTCCAGGGAATGTGCTCCCCAGCTCCTACCCTGACCAGAGGGCTGGAACAGGGCTAATTACACACAGCAACAGGGCACTCAGGCTGCCTGCTAATGACAGATGAAGGGTGCTCCAGCTCCTACAGACAGATGAAGGTGAGAGCAAAACCAGACAGATGAACAAGGAATTGCATTACTCCTACTATAGTAGAATTTTTTTAAGGGTAGGAGAAACCATAAATCTTGTTTGCTATCAAATAAAGCCTAAGAACCCCAAGGACTCTGTAGCCTGCATGCTGAGCCTGACAGTTTTCCTGGCTAGTGAATAGATGAGTGACCATTTAAATTTGCAAGTGCAAGTCACTCTTCTTCCCCTCCTGACAGCTGGTTGCCTCACACATCAAGACACATAAAAAACTGAACTCCCTGTATCCACGAATATTGACTATGACCACTCAATAGAACTGCTGAATATACGTCACTGTCTTTTAGCAATATCATCTGATAATTAACAACATAAATTGCTGTTTAGGACCAATGCAGATGGGATGCAATTCACAATG
Organism: Pseudotriccus pelzelni; assembly: GCA_035584735.1. Lineage (NCBI taxonomy): Eukaryota > Metazoa > Chordata > Aves > Passeriformes > Tyrannidae > Pseudotriccus > Pseudotriccus pelzelni. The sequence continues at coordinate 16,270,416 of JAWMRA010000078.1, forward strand.
ATTGCATCATCTAAACCCACTATTTTCTTTGGATGTTTGAGGGTTTTTGTTCTTTTTGAAATTCAGACGCGCTCTGGCAGTTTTGTAATAATTCCCTTATGAAAAAGTTATATAAATATCTTGCTTACCTCTCCCTAGCTACCAGGATGCCAAGGGACTTAAGACACACTACTGATTTTACAAGGCTTGCCTGTGCAAAGATCACCCAATATAATGAGTAGTAAGGGTACTTGCTTTGTTTACCTCAGGTCTATTTTAAGTCCAGTTTCAGTGAACTGAGCAAGTAAAACAGAAAAGCCCAGAGCTCAGACATACTTCTTTTAATCCTTGAGAAAAGTGAACACCTAATCAGAAAATTAAAGCTGAAGTAGTTGGAACTGGTTTTGAAGTTACTGAATGTATTCCTTGGAAAATCACTGAAGACTAAAAAGGTACCTATATCAATTTCTGTAGAAGTAATTTTGTGGTAATTTAGAAAAACATCTTACTAGGTATTTTTGCCATCTTGAACACAGGTGTTATCAAACATTTATTCAGTTTTTCCAATGAAAATATCAGTAACTTTGTCTGCCTGTATATCACCTTTCATTTAAAAAGTTCAGAATCCTTTACAAGGACTTGAAGTATTCTTAACCATATATCAGCATGGTGAAATGAAGACACAACTTTTGCCACCAATTCTGACTTTGTTTCAGAATTCAGCTTCTAAAGAAGCTCCTAACACACACCTTACCCCCTTCCTTTACAGCCCTTTAACCCAGCACCCAACCCTGTGCCCGAAGGGCACCCTGGTGCACAGCTAAGGAAAGGGAGTCATCACTGTTCCACCCACACAGGCTGTGTCTTTATTTCCACACACCAAAGCACATATTTTCCAGATAAATCTTTTCATCAGGGATCCTCAGTCCTGGCAATGAGCAGACTGCCATTTTACCCTGACACTGCCCACAGGTCAGGCACCTATACCTTCATCACATCTTCATGGCAGCTACAGCAAACATATGCACAGAAAATGATTCAAACTGCAAGTGGACCCATACCTGCTTTTAATGTCCTCTAAGCAAGCATACAGAGGACAAATCATAAATCAACATGCTCAGAACCTTTTCAGAGGGTTGAGAAACGCTCTTTAAATAGTCCTATCACAATCTATGCGATCTTTTGTATTTTGGCTTTTTTTATGATGCAAGAGTATCTAGTCCCATCAGCTGGTTGCATTTCCCTACTGCTGCAAGATACAATGTGCCTCCTGAAGAGATAAGGTCACCGGCAAACTTCCTCTCATATCTCTCCAGAACACTGCCTGAGAAACTACTGAATGCCTACGCTCATCAGCCATACATCCTATCAGCAGAATTTTAAAATGGTCAGTAAATATTGGATTTGCCTTTCAAACATGTAGCGTGATGAGATTTCTGCTGGAGAGATGACATTTTATCAGAGTTATTCCATGTTAATAGATATATATTACATAGGATATAAGGAATTGAGCTGTAACTCGCCACAGAGTGGCCCAGAACAGCTCCAACTGTCATGAACGTGGCTTAAGTCAGTGTACTGATAAGCATTACAGAATGTTTTGAGGAAGATAAAGACCAACTGGTGTTAGGACTGCATCCTTAAGCATGCTGCGATCAAGAGTGAAAATTCAGGCTGCACCTGTTATGTACCACCAACATTTTCACACAGAGCTTGGAAAAATCTCTATCCTGTCATCAACAATAAGACTTGTGCTTATGGACAGAAAAGAGACTAAAGAAAGTCAAATAAGTGCTTTTAGTTGTAACTTTCCATTTACAAGTTAACCCTTGTATTACACTTGAGAGGAAAATATGGAAATTATTATTAAACTGCAACTGTAGTTCTCTTCTGTGGATCTTCATGGGCTGACTGGGATGGAGCAATATTCTCTACTGTGCACCAGGGAAGCAGTCTGGAGCTTCATATATTTTCCTCCCTAAAGCTTTTGGCTTTGCACTGGTGGAAATTTCCTTCTTTTGAAAAAAGATGATTTTCTGCATTTTCAGTGATTAGCTGACTGAAAAAAAAGAAGGCAGTCCATTTTTGACTTGAAAAATTACAGTTTTCATGCAAGGCTGAACAGGAATTACTAAATACAGAAGATGACTACAGGCCACCCTTTTTATCTTTGGATACACAGTTTAGATTTAGCACATGAGTAAAAGTAGAGATCAAGGCTATTGCCACTGGCCTCCAGTCCTTGAAACAGGAAGATATTGCTAAGTGACACTCCTAGATGATTTCAGGAAGTAGCTCTGTGACATCCTGGATGAGGCAGCAATTCTTAATATCCCCAGAAAAAGCAACAAGATCAGCATTAACATTCGAGGAAGTAATGTCAGTAGGCACCCAAGGGGATTTCATGCAACTAGGAACACCACTGAAATCTTTACTTTACACTCTGTTAAAATAACTTGCTGGTCAAGCTGAAAGGAATTGTTTTGTCTGATTCAAACCATCCAGCTAACTAGCAGCAGCTGCCGTGATGCTAAGGGTCACTATTCCCTAATTTCACCAGTTGTGAAGACAAGCATGGCAGTGGGTTAATTACAAACACTCTCCAGAACTGCATCAGATTTTTTCTACCAAAGACTAGTTTGTAAGAATGTGGTAAATGAACAAAAAAAATATTTATGTAAGTTAAGCTTCTCTTTGGTATGCTTTTAGTTACATTAGGACATAGTGGCATTTGAACAGAGGTATCTTTCATGGAGAAATACTGTATGGTTGATAAGTCTCCCAACTCCTCTAAAAATATAGAACTAGATTACTTGGCACAAGTACTGTTTGCATTTCTATTTACTTTATATGCAGTGATACACATCAGATTGATGATATTAAAACAAACCCAAGCAAACAACGCACTACAAACAGAAGTGAGTAAGATTCATTTAAATACATTTCCTCAGGCAATGGGAAAACATTATTTTATTTTTCAGGTGAAAGTACCAAGTCACTCTTTTAACTTCAACAATATAGGATGAAAACCTGTTAATTTCATTTATTGATTCTCTATACAACCATTGTGCAAACCTCCAAGAATAAAATAGTAAACTTTCTGTGCTTCTCCTTTAGATGGAAAGCTTTAGGTTATAATGAAAATCATATTTTCAATATCTAAGACTCCCATTTGAGAGCTATTTCAGTATCCTCCATTTACCTACTACTTCCATTGTGTTATACGGGAGATTAACACAGCGGAAGCTTTCTGGAGGGAAAAAAAAATGGAGAGTGAAAACTCACGGCGACCTCTGATCCTTTGACTTTGTGGATCTCATACTTAACTCAAGAAACAAGTTGAGCTGTGTCTTACAACTCATATAGCTTCCAAATAAACTAATAAGGCTCTTAGCTTGGGACAATCTGCATTCAGTGGACACACAAAATCAATTCTGTTTACCAAATCTGATATTTGCATGGCAATAACTACCACCACTGTGTCCCAGAGAAACTGCCCTGGGAGCTGCAGGTGGATGACTCACGGAGAGGTACACACAGGTACCCATGCGTAAGCATTACAAGGGATGGTCTGGTGCCAGAAAGACCTATTTTAACCATCATTAAAGGCAGCACAATTTAAGCCATTTCCTTGATCCTGAAAGGCTTCTGAGGGTGGGTAGCAATATCTTTACATATCAGTAGTCTGATTTGACCAAAACCTGCAGCTTTCCCTCATACCAAGGCTCTTGTCCAGCCACAGGCTGTGCAAACCATTGTGGGACACAACCCTGCAAAGAGGTCAATTAGTACCACTGAGGTCAAGATGGCATTCAAAGCGATACGGCAGTTATTCCAGCATGAAGAACAGGAAACATAATTACCTGACTTGCAGTTAAATGGTAATATAAGAGGTAAATCAGCACAGAGCTAAACTGAATCACTTAACTGCATACACTGTAACAATGGGAAACACAGGAAGGTGGCAGATAAGCCTCAGTTAATTACAAACAGTCTGCACATGGTCAATAGAAAAAAGCAAACTGCAGAGTGAGATGTGCAGGCTGGAAAATGTCCAAGTGTAACGTGAGTTACTTGACTAGTGCATGAACTGAAGTGCATGATTTTACCATTGCCCGGAATGTCCAGTATGTGAATGAGGTCATTCATCATGCACTTAAGGCTTCATTGAGAAATCTGTGCCATAAGATAATAACTGAGAGCAGCACAGGGCTTGTTGTGTTGGAAATGTTTTTAGGGGTAACTAGACTTCGGTCTCAAAGTGATGGATGAATTTTGACCCATTTAGGTGCTATTTGATCACCCCCACCAGTAGTATGCTTGGTATTTGTCCTCTAACCTAATGAAATTGAGATGTGAGGGAGAGGCGGGTCATAACTGCCAGGGACTGGCAACCATACGTAATGGGAGAGAAGGACTGTCTTCAGACAGGCAGAACATTGTTGCCAAAAAACAAATCTGTAGCCTCAAAAGGCAGTGATGCTCCACGTCCTAACTGCCAGCTCAGGCTCTTCAAGGTTATAGCCCAGATGCAGCCAGGCAGGACAGCTCGCTTTGAAGGCTGCATGGTAGCCAGGCAATGTCTGCACCTCACATAGCAGGGTTGCAGTTACACCTTCTCTGCCTAAACCTCTTTTCCTGTGTCTTCCAACAATAGGTGCTTACAAAGTTTTATTTCAAACAATTAAGTTTACCTGTCTCACATCTAAATGCTGCAGATGAATCTGAGTTTTGGAATATAGAAGGCTGAGGAGATGCCTCAAAAGTTTTCACTGCCCAGGAAGCTACTTATACATCCAAGCTGCAGCAAAGGCATTATCAGCCTTTTCAGCAACTCAAGGTATGAGGCTCAAGATAAATGCTATCTAAACCAGGACACAAGCACAGCCTACGACAGCAGGAAATGGCTATCATAAAACACATATTCCCCAGTAATAGTACAATCGTTTCTGTTCTTAAATATCTACATATTAATACCCAGGATATGTTCAGCCAGCCAGCTAGCTGGGCATTCCAGATGTTTTGATTTTTTATGTATTTGCAGCTTTGTCTTTGGTTTTTTTTTTTTTTAACAGCATAACTACTTTATTTTTATCAGAGGGGGAAAATAAGGTGAAATCATGACTGGGCCCTTAGTCTTCTTTCTTTTCTTAAGAGGAGCAGCAGGCCTAGGTGACTACTTATTGCATAAATGCCTTAGTGAGAGGAAGGGCAAAGAAAAGATGGATCCATTACTCAATGGGTAAAGACAGTTTTTAACAAATGGCATGGGGAAAGCAGAATTTTGAATGCCTTTCAGACTTCAATAAGAGGGTCAGCCGTGACCACATGTCTTTCGTAATTAATACCAGCAACAAAATCTAAAAAGAAAAGGAAAGAAACCAAACAGTGTGCTGGGTCGAAGGAATTTCATCCTGGGCACTCCAAGAACTAACTGATGAAAATTTCTGCATTCCTAATATCTATCTGAATTCGCTCAGGATGGGTAAAATGGCAGAAGACTTGGAAAGAGCTGATGTTGTGTCTACTCTTAAAATACTAGATAAGATTTAGGAATCGAAATCAGGTCAGAGGGAAACCCTCTAAATGCCTAGAAGAGTTAAAAGATGATTAACAGCAAAAATGTCTCCAGGAGTTAATCAGAAGCTTAAAACGTTAGCATGCCACTGTGCAAAACATTGTACTTATAAACATTTTTCTGCAAAAATTGTACCATAATCTTTCTACTGCACTCGGTGATGGAGTACCATGTCCAGCTTTGAAAATCCCATTTCAGAGGATGGTGTGAGCTAACCTGAAAATTTGGATTAAAGAAAGTTCTATCCATCTCATCACTTAATTAGCAGACAAGAATACCAACAAGAGATAGGAGTTAACTTTCAGTCTAGAAGAATACTTCAATCCATTCACCAAAAAAAGATAGACAAGCATATCAACTACAAGCATTGTAAAATACATGAGCATTTCTATTTCTTTTTATCACATTTCACTGACGTTCTTTCCACTTTCAATAAAGAACCTCTCAACTGTAGAACACTTCCTGTGTTGATATCATACAAATAAACTTACAAAAACTGAACTCACAAGTAACATTTTAATCTACAGGAATATCCATAACATTAAATAAAGGCATAAATCTGAAAGTTATGCTTCAAATTCAAAACTCTAGCTCTTGTTTTCATACAAGGACACACTCAAAAATTATACACCCTATATTTATAACCCCCAGATAGGGAAAAACTGTTTCACAGAAACAACCAGCCTTGAGAGGTATTTGACAGTAGGATTAATATTTCTGAGCCTATTCATCCAAATTTTGCAAGATTAGTCCAGATTTACATGTTTGACTAGCATCTAGTGAAATCTGTAATACTGAAATACTATGGTTCCCTTTCAGTCATGCCACTTAGGTATTGAACTACACTCTTAAACCACTAAAAATATTGTATATACATGAAAAGTTATATACTTTATATGAAATACATATTTACATCCTACACATGCCAAAGTGATATTGATAAAGCTTTATGGAGCAAGTATCTAAAGAGGAACATTTAAGTACCTACAGTCTGTGCCACCTATTTATTTCCTTAGTTTGAGCTAAACTTCAAAACCCCTGATTGATTTCAGAAAGACACAATTTAAAGAAAAATCAGCCTTTAAAAAATTATACCTAACTTCCCACAAAACTGTAGCCTCTCCAAAGTTCCCTCATCTAGTGGCTTAAGCTTGTCTTAAGCTGTGGAGGGAATTGGGGGAGTTTTTGCCTGCTATTAGCCCTTATTGTATAACAAAGAGAAGATACGGAGCTTCCCAAAGGGATGTACAGTGCTCTCCTTCCAATCCTGCCAGGTCCCAAAGGAAGAGATTTCAGAGTGGATATGCTTTTGCAATTGAAAAATAGTTCTGTAAGCAACACAAAACCATAATTTGGTTTCCAAAGTGTCTTTCTATAATTTTTTTTTATTTGGCATTGACTGCTGACTTTGTAAATGGAATTGTACTTAGGTTGCAGTATGCGCTCAATTCCAAAACATTTCCATCAGAATTCATGCAATCTCATCCACAGTCTGCATTTGTCTCTCTAATGAATTATCAGAGCTGTGAGCTACAACCCGAGCTTGTCCCTGGGGTATGGCTTTCATGAGATCTCACCCACACGTGAACTCTCTGATGTGACAGAAGAGCTGAGCACACACTGCAGTTCTTCCCTAAACACAATATTAATCAGTTCTTCCTTCTCCACCCAGCCAGCAATATTCCACAATATTATTGAAAAATATAGACATGTATTATTTGACAGGTACTTAACAGAGTGAGCAGACCACGACAGCATCCTACACAGCATACAGTGTGTACAGTATATCACAGAAATGCAGTATTTTTAGGACACTTACCCTCTCCACCATAATTGCACAAATTCAGATAATGGGTAAAAATGTTACCAGTGAAGGAAAGCCTGCCAGAGACTTTTGACATGACCAATTTTTTGCAGGAAATCATGCTTTAAAAAATAGCTAAAATATACTTTATGCTTAAACCTGAGTCATGCTCTCATGGCAAATAAGAACAGAAGTGGGCCTATCATTCCTTACCTAAACAAATGTCCAGACATTCAGTTTTCAATAACCATAACTCCAGTTTATATACTGCATAATCTTAATTGGAAGGAAGCATGTTCAGCTGCCCTATTCATCTTCCAGGTGAAGTCATACATCAACAGCTAGAAAATAAATGTTCTTGTAGGCAATGAAAGAATGTCTACTGTCTCATACCTGATCACTGTTTCTACATTATAACTATAAATTCCAAGAGTTATTTTAATAGTGTTCTGTTCCAGCTCAAAATTTTTTATCTAGATTTATTTTGTATTTTAATATCTAATGGTCCATGTTATTTCTTAATTTCCAATATTAATACTCTAAAATAATATATTCCTTATAGTTTAGCAAAACTACATGTCTCAAGCACAAAATTTTGAACAATTAACTATACCACGTTGCACCTCTGATACCAACCCTAGTTTCATTATCAACTACTCTACAAGACAGTAAAATTTCTGATTCTACTTTTTTTTTATTATTATTTTAAGATCACAACAAAAATTCTGTATTTCAAAGTGAAAAAAAATGTACTGGCAGTAAAGAAGAGAATTAGCATTACATTTGTGCGATAATGAACATTTGTATATGCAATTACTTACAAGATCTGTGTTCTCTGCCTTGATGAATCTTAAACAGTTGCAGAGGAAACAAAAATACTGTAGGCTAAATAGAAACAGTCTTTGTTTTGCTATTCTTTTAATAATGAACTTCCTTGGAAGACAAACCCCTAATCTTACATGTGTTCTGTATTTGTAGGTACATCTCTGTCAGGAAATGCTGCGAAATGGAAGTTCCTGACAGATAAATTCTTGGCCTTAAACATTCCATAGATATTAGTTGAACGTCAGAAAGAATAATTTCCAAACTTTGGCCATGATTCAGCATCTCTTTATTTAAAGACAATAATATTCTTGGAGATAATTAGTGATACACATATGGATTATATAGTCATTGTTATGTTGGAGCTTGTCATAAAAGCAAAATAGGGAAATATAATTAATTCCACTTTCTGTGGTGCTATTATTGCTTGTTTTACATGAAGAGGTCAGAGATATGAATCCCACTATATCCCTAAAGTCCTTTGGCCCCCATCTAATAACTAGGGATGGAACAAACAGGTTTAGTCTAGTTTTGGATCCAACTGAATATGGGATAGCAAAAGGTTTTGTCTGAAAGTATTGGCCTTGCATTCCAATCGTTGTAAATTGCAAAGTAAAGTGCAGAGGAGAAACCAGGGAGGAAAATCTAATGGAAAAAAACAGAATGAAAAATAAAGCTAAGTGAAACAATATGGAGGCAAATAATAAAGCAAATATCAAAATTCAATAAAAGGGCACAGAGGAAGGAAATTGAAAAGACAGACATTAGTATCTTCTCTGCTTTTCTTGAAGGAAAGTATGGGTGACAGAAACTCATAAAGTTCTCCAATCAGTAACACATCCCAAAGGTGAAAAAATCCTATTTTAATTGATTCAGTCTTGAAAGTGAGAATGAAAAGATAAAGCCTTACCTATCTCCATTTTTTCTTTAAACCAGCAAATCCTAAAATGACATTAAGTTTGAAAAGATAGTCCCTCACCACATGCAAAATGCCAAAACTCGGACTGTCTCTGCAACCCTGTTTCCTACTCCACGTGCACATGCCCTGTGTTTCAGTCTTTCCTTACCCACAGCCCCATCCCATCCTTCACGCAGACCATAGTCTTGTTTTCCTCACAAAATGAACAGGACTCACTTCACATTCATGGAATCAAATGCTTCATCTTAGCTATTCTGGATGTGAATTTGGGGTTCATGTGCTGCATGCTTGTTAGATCTTGGTCTGAAGACCAAGCAACAAATTTTGTAGCCTGGGTCTAAATATTCCTCATTACTGCAAATAAAATTACTGCAATATTCCTGCAATACTGCAAAAAATAAATTCTTCATTACCCATGCAATAAATAGGTAAATTTTTGTGAAATGCTGTTCTTACAATAGTCCCTGTCGAGTAAGGATTTTATTTTACCCCTTTCTCCCTCTTTTAGCAAGATGAGAAGCTGGCATCCAGAGAAATTATAGTCAAAGTTGTTCATTAAATTTAGACAAAGAGTAAGAGATAAGTACGAGATGTCCTTCTTGAGTCCTTCATATTAGACAGTACTTTATGCAATAAAATTGCAGCTGACACTGACTTCAGTTACTGTTACGTCCTTTCAGCGCTGCAAATCAGAACCCAGGGTCTCAGACTTGCACATACAACAACGGAACAAAAAACCAAATCCACACAGCCAACATTCATTCCCCCTTGAAGGTTGAAGCAGTATGTCTGATACCACACAGACCTCAGAGGCAGAGAGATCCACTCCAGCCCTGAATGGTTTTACCTACAAGGATTACTTTTGACTCTGCCACAAGCTGACCCCCTGCTAACAGAATCCAACTTCTCAGTTAAGCACAACTCATCCCATGCACAATGCAGCGCAAGAATCCTCTAGAAAAAAACCCCAACATATAATCATAATTAGAATGAATCATCATGCTTTACAGTCCTATTAAAATCATAACTGCAATTTTGTATTTCCTATCTGTTAAGTACTGAGCTTTGCTGGATTGCTGTCTGCTAGCACCACTCATGCATGTTATCTCTTTGGTTTCACTTTAACAGACTTTCAAAGAAACCAGAAATGGTGTCATGTTGCTCATGAAGAACTGTAAAGTTCACAAGTAGAAACTAGTCCAGGTGACCCAGGCTGATCTCTTGTGCACAGACCAAGATTTTAAGGGGTCACACAGACACACGCACACAGAGGGCCATGGGGGTTTCACTGACATTACATGACAAAGGATGAAGGTTGGTCAAACCCCTCTTCCATATCAGGTTGTTCAGGACCCCACTCCCTGCCTAATAGAGCCTCCTGCTCCCACTTCCCCATTCCAGCCCCTTTGACACATCTGTTCCTAAAAGCCAATCCTTCTCTGCCATTTTTTTCTCCTCCAAGCATCAGCCTTCTTCCCACAGGAACTGTCTGCCTCCCCTAACTATGCTCCATCCTTTAGTCATCTCCTTCAGCCTGTACCTGCCCTCTTTGCCACTTCAAGATCATATAAACACCCTTTGGCTGCTGCTCACGCTCTGCTGTGTTGCTCTGCTTTGACCCCAGGTCACTGCCTTGGCGCTCCTATGCCCTTCATGGCTTCTTTTGGCTTCTGCCATATCTGCCACCCCTCCACCATCCAGTTCCATACCAACTTCTCACAAAACATCTTCCAAATCACTTTGGTTAACACTAGGATCCCACTGGGGGCCATCCAGCCAGTCCCATTTTCAAAGAAAAACCCCACACTCTGTATTTCCATCACCCTTATAAATATGCTCCCTTCAGAAGTATTGATGTCTATTTTTCAACAACTCTTGCAAAAACAATTCACAGCAACATCTTGCCTAATGTCCCAGTGGTCCCAATGCAGAAAGTCAGTACTTAACAGGGATTAACTCATGCTCAAGAAGACAGGAAGTGTAAGCTATAAATACTAAAAGCACATGCCAGGATGCAGCACTACTGAAAGCCACTACATTTCTCTTTCAGAGAAATTTCACCTAAAACACTAAGCAGTGAGTGGAACCCTTGTTTGTAGTTGCAAAGGATTATATAGTTCAAAAACATCCAAATAAAATGAGTAAAAGCAGGAAGTGAGAGTGCCATAAAGATTACATCCCTTAAAAGGACACACTTGCTATTCTGTAAATCCCACATGACTTCCTTTTCTCAATGTGCCAAATAAATGAAAGAACACAGGGGGAATAAACTACTGTTTAAAAACCTTTAGCTTGGTGAAAAACATACTGTTACAGGGTTTTCCATGAAAATTTTCAAATTTTAAAAATATGACTGGGAAACATCATTTACTAAAGCATCAATAAATATTTGTTACCAGGGCAGAAAGAATTGTACATTGGCTTTTTTTGGAATGAAAGTTTTGATTTCTTGCATACACAGCAAGATCAAAAATGAGTTTCCACATTACATCTCTAAATAAGCAAGATATTCTGTGAGCAAGACCAAAAGTTTAAGCCCTCCCACCTCCAGCTTTTCTATTTGCTCTCTTCTGCCTTTAATAAAGTGCTTCAGACCCAGTTTCCTTTGTAGAAACAAACAGATCATCCATCTCCCTGAGTAAGACTAGGTGTCATCACTTCTCTCTTCTCCATGAAATAATAAAAGTCATACTGCAGGGAAAAAAATCTTTTAAACCATATTCAGCTGGGAATAAAAACTGTGACCTTGGATGCCATGTGTGTGAAATCAAAGTACAGTTTCAAGTTACAAAGGTCTGTAATTTACACTTCTTTTTCCTGTGGATTTAGGATGGAGGGACAGCAGTTTTTATTTTAGATCGAAAGGATTCTGCTTCTTGTTCATATTTAAACACAGAACCCAGGAAAAGTCCAATTAGAATATTACTACCTTTATTTCCTGACTAGAATGACAACTTACCCTCATTTTTCGCCAGGCAGATTAAATGGTTACTTTCAAATGCAGTTCTAAGGAGTACTTCACAAAAACTAAGTCAAAAAGGGGCAGTGGTAATGTTCCTAAAGCCCATTGCTCAACAGATCAATGAAAGTAGATCGTAATCTTATATTATCCTCCACATTTGTTTGCATTCTGAAAGCATAAAAGCCTTTCCAAATACACTTGATCTGTTTAGTTTTTATAGAAGAAATGAACTCCCAGCTGCCTTGTTAGGACCCATGAAAAGGAATTTTACTTGTAAGGTTGAAAGATTCTGTTCCTGTACTGCTGTCTATTTTCTCATGTTATTTAATCTTTCTCACACTTCCTAATAATTTCAAATTATAATTTCAAATAAAGCTTCCCAATACAGTGTCACATTTGAACTGTAAAAGCCTGTGATTTACCACTTCAACAGCCCAACATTTTTAGCTTCTATACAGCACCCAGCTACAAATGAACAACAAAAATATTTTGAGTCCTTTTATTTTCAAAACAAATGCTTTATGTACTAGTATCTGTCGTTCAGAACCAATACACACACACATATACACACACACACACATTATACAATAATTGATGTTTGGGGTTTATTAAAAGCACAATAATTGCAAATGCATTTGATTATTTCTTATACAGCATGAAATAACCAGTTACCTTTCAGGGAAAGAGCCCTCCGTGGCACAAGCCCTTCTGTGATTTCCACCTGCTCCTGCTGATGTTGTTTAACCAGATTGCCTTCGCTGCCAGCTCTCAGAATCTTTTCACCTAGCCTAATTTTTCGTGATCGGCTGTTAAAATCTTCTTTTCTAGACAAAGGCGATTTAGGAGCTGTACTGGCCGACAAAGGTCGAGCCAAGCGAGAGGGTTTGGACATTCTGCCTGTGCAGGAATGTACCTGCTCCAAAAGCAATTTCTAAAAAAATCCTTCCCAGCTCACTTTCCAGCACAGAGGCTGTGGAGTTTGTGTGTGCAGCGCAGCTGGATGTGAAGTGCTGTGCTGCCAGTCCGATCAGTTTTAAACACCAAGCGTTGGGTGGTCACGCAGTTTCCCAGACCTGTGGAATGTGAATGTGTGCTGGGGTAAAACAGATGACTCTGTCCTGGTGCTGAGTCCCAACCACGCTGTAGCAAGGAAATGCTGTTCCAGGGGCTGTCTCAAGCTCCCGGTGTGGACCGACGAGGTGCCGGGCAGCACCCCAGCAGAAGGGGAGTGCTCCACCTACACTGGTACAACGTGAAAAACCACCCAGGCACGGGGTTACCTCTGCGTGCGGGACCTTCCTGCATTCCTGTCCCAGCCCTCTCTCTCAAACAAACGCTTTCTTGTTTTAGCAGATCTCTTCACTGTGCACCAAACCACACTGCTTCAGCACTGTGCGGTAAATGCCTGATGTCAAGAACCCATTTGTCTTTGAGTTAAACACAGTGCAAGCTTAAATTGGATTAAATGATGCATATTCTCCTAGCACTGTATTATCTAACTCACCAAAAGAAATGAAGGATTGGCAGGAAATATCATCTCTGTAAAATGGCCCAAATCCCTCATTATTAGCTGGCATTGTTTAGGAAGTAACACTGCACAGAATATTGCCCGTTGCACTGTCCTGTTTCACTGGTACCTATTCACCTAAAAAAGCCCTGGCTTCTTGCACACTACAGATAACCATGTCCTTTACTGACTTTAAAATAAAAAATTCCTGACCTCAGGCTACATTATTTCAAACCTCAGTTCCTGGGTGCTCTTCTTTGAAAATGCCTAGGCAAATCCTGCCTAACCTTCTCTGCCAGCTCTGTGCTTGTGAATGCTGCCAAGATGCAGAGTATGTGGTCACATGAAAAGAAAATTCCATTCACCATAATTCTGGATACAACTTCTAAGGAAAAAAACCACAGTGCAAACAAAAGAAAACATCACAGCTACAGTTACAGTAAAATCTTCACTCCGAATTTTGAAATGTATTTCTCAATATCGCAGGCAAGCAGTATGCTCTATCAATGATAGGAGGAGCCATTTTATCTCAAAACTAGAACAAACATAAACAAATCAATATCACATGAGCTGAAGTACTAATAGCTATTTAGCAGAAATACTTAACAAGCAAAAAGACAGCAAAACATGACTGAATTATTACTGACGTTCCTCATTTTCTGAGATGGCAATTGCGTAATGCAGAAAAATATTTTTGCAAGTTATTTCCTTTTTTTTTTTTCAAGAATCCCACGCTAAATAGGTAATTGTTTATGCTTTCTCTATAAAGTATATTGTCTATTGCTTTGTTGCCCCATCAAGAAAGGGACAGATTAAGTGCGATATAGCAAGCCTTGCCATGATATTATTCTACATATTATTTTACTAATACAATAGGAGCTCTAAGTGACTGGGAAGTATTTCACTCTCACGGAGGAACTTGACAGACACGGGAGTAACTCTGGACTCATTCGCAGTGCTCAGGCACAGCAGGCCATGCAGAAGATGGAGAACAGAAACAGGAGTGAAATACGATGATGAACAGAGAGTTAGTAATGTAACTGGAGCGAGGAATGAGTGAAGAAGGAAGAGAAAAAGTGAAAACCAATATGTATGTGAGAGCTCAGTTGTACTGAGCCTAAAAAGGACTGTAATTCCCTCTTAAGATCTCAGACTGCTTGACAAATTGTAATTTTTAACATCTTCTGTTATGACTTCTCATTGAGTAAGTGTACACAAATACTGTATGCTTAAGAAGAGTTTTTAAGCAGTGACAATAATGCCTCTGACACTACATAGACATATTTTAATTCTCCCAAACACAGAACAATTGTGATATAAAATCCAGCCCTGACTGACAACAAAAACAGTATTTCAGTTTTTTAAGCAATACTGCTAAAACAAAAACTTACTGAGATTGCTGCTCATTGGACGTTCATCCAAACTAAGCACCCTTATCGTGGCTTGCTCTTAGAAAGAGCAGCCTCATCTGTGAAGGAGAGTCTAACTAGATGGTCATGTTACCTGCAAACTTAAAATAATTTAATTTCTAAGCAAAGCAAGGGCTTTGCAAATTCAAGATTCTCCTAAGGCTCTCTCTCTAGCAACATAGCAACAAGAGATGGCCAGAAGAGAGCCATTATCCATCAGCTTTTGACAGGAAAGGTGTGAGGCTAAGTTGTCCATTTGGATGCCAAGGTGACACTTCTGCACTGAAAGACAGCAGCAACATCCTGATCAACACTTGTTTTTGAAAAGGAAGAAGCTCTTTATCTCACAGTAGAGATACAGCCATGCAGAACCACGAGGTTCCTCAAACAGGGGAAATTCCTGGAATACTCCAGTCGAAGATGGGCATTTTCAGTAACATCTCAGTGCCTGACTAGTAATCAGATGGCACTGTGCCGTGTGAGGAGAGGCTGAGAGAGCAGCCTGGAGGAGATCTGTGCATAAACATCTCATGTGGGAATGAAAGGTTAGGGAGCCTGACTGTTCTCAGTGGTGCTCAGAGACATGACAAGGGATAATGAGCATAAATTGAAATACAGGGGGAAAAAAGAACATAATAAAAAGCTTTTACACAGAGAAGGTGATCAGACACCGGCATAGGTTGACCAGAGAGGTCATGAAGTCTCCATCCTTGGATATCAGCAACACCCAACCAGGCACAGCCTTGACCAGCCCGCTGCAAGCTGAGCCTGCAACAGCTGGGGGTTGGACTAGGTAATCTCTAGAACTGCCTTCCCATTCCCCACCATTCTGTCATTCGGTGTTATCAGATTTATTCAGAGGCTATTTATAATTTGGAAGCTTAAGTATCTTTAAATCTATCCAATAGCAGATGTCCAACTTTCTTTCTCTGAAGTTCCAGCAATCAAACTATCTCATGCCTGACTGCCATGCCTGGGAGGATTTGCTTCCTTTCTGGTCAAAACTCCCTTTTAGCCCCTTGCAGTGTGTGGCATGGTGTTCCCAAGAAAAGTCTTGGGTTTTTTTTGTTTCAACAGCTCTGAAGTGTGAAGCTGGCGATTCCAGCTACGAGCATCGAACCTTAAAAAAACAACCAACAACCAAAAAGCCCTACCAACTCAAAAAAAAAACCAAACCCAACAAAAACCCACAAAAAAACCCCAAAAACAACCCCCTCCCCCACAAAAACTCAACCAAAAAAAACAATCCCACCCAGAACTCCCCAAGACGCCAAAATAATCATAAGCTGAGGTTGTTTCAGGCTGGATTGTGTTGCTGATTGTGTTTCAGGCTGGATGTAGACAGTGAACCAGTACCTTCACGGGATAAAACAGCATGAGAGCTCACAAACCAGGATTGCTGCCAGCTGCCCGTCACCCACATCCCACCGGCACATGTTCTCTCTCCTCAGCCCAGCATCCCTGAAGGCCTGAGCTCCACTTGGGTGCAGGGCAGGTCCCTTCCTGCCATCCCACCCCCTCCACCACAGGTTCTTAATGAAGCTCCCCAGGGAGCAAGTCTTTCATCAGTTGTCAGGCTTATTGAAGCCCCAAGCTATTCTTTTGAACTACATTAGAAAAAAACCCAAACCCACAGAACCGAAAATAAACAAATAAAAAACCTGAACAAAAAATCCAGAACAAATCCAACGCTTTTTCCTCTTAGATTTCAGATAGCCAATTCCAACTAGGTAGAAACATCATATTGATGTAACATACCATTAAGCAAAAAGAAGTTGTTTGTCAGGTTTTTGTAAAGGGCTGTAGGAATATTTCTAGAGCTTTCAGTCAATGAATGAACCTTGTCACTACTTCACACAGCAGAAATTAATATTAAGGTAGCAACAATGCTGTCCGTGCATTTGTATAATCACAAATGTGTAAACAATATTTTTAGAAAGCAATACACTTTCCATACACTGTTTCAAACCATGTCCTTTTAGTTTCAAAACTAACCTCTCCTCTTTCCTGCCTAGAAAATAAACTACTGCTGAAATATGACAAAAAGAATTTGTTAAGAGTTAGCTAACAGAAGGCATTTCTACCATAGCGTATTAGATAGGCTATGATATCACTATTAACATAAGTAATGTTTGTGCCCTCTGGGATTAAAGAAACATGACTATAGAAGTTATTAATCCAAACAAAGCATTTGCAAAGCTTGAAATTTCCTTTTTTGGGCACCCAAGAAGTTCTAGTTTACATTTGCACGTAAAGAGCTGGGGAGGGGAGAGGATCCCTTGCATGTGAAGCAGGAAAAATTGGGAGTTGATGCTGTACAGTTCAGGATATGGTGTCTTCTCAGCCTCGCCAAATGCTCTCCCCTATTTTGGCCTGCAACTATCTAAAGAGAGAAAGGCATGAATACACAAATATTTCAGCTCCAGCAGACTCTTTCTAAACTGTTGACAGGCAAAACTGCTACACCAGTAAATGGAAGTTGCAGGTGCAGAAGTTAAAACCGCAAATTAATGAATTCTTCTCTTTACAAAATTACGCAAGTAACCAGATGGCATAACATTTTCAGCACGAAATAAGAAATAAATGTATAGGCACCAAAAAAGCAAGATCAGTGATGAAAACTATTTCAGATGCAAGTCACAGATAGGTATGTAATGTAGTAATAATAAAAAAAAGCTTAGTGCATCAAAGAGGTACATTTTCTAGTAACTGAAGCATGCAAAATTAGTGACAAGTTAATTTTGCAGATGTTAAAGCTCTCTTAGAACTATGTACTAGTGCTTTATTTTTCCACATATGATTTCTGAAATAGTTGCATAATACAGAAGATGCTTCATGTTCCACATATTGAGACCCATTTTAAAATATTTCACACAAATCTAAAGACATTATTCCTGGGAAAATAAACCATGCAAAAGGAACCTAGTCATTAATTCAATGACAGGTGAAGCCCACAACAGAAAGCAAGCCATAATTATGGCAAGTCCTGTTACTCTGAATATGGTCTTAAAAAGGAAAGTCTGTTAAGGGCCTGCTGTAATATAGTAGCTGCCTAGAAGATGCTATAATTAAAGCAGAGTTGTCATTTCTATCAGGAAATCCTGTTCCAGAGATTTACTGCTCAGCCATAAAAATTTAATCTCAGCTCCAAGTCTTAAAAAAAAAAATCTAAAACAGAAAAAAACCCTTCAGGTGTACTTTATTTCCTTTTGTCAAATTTTAGAAAATTAAACCATAGCAAAACCTTTCTTAAAGATAGAAGAGTTTACAGCTGTGTAGTCTGAAAAATTTATTGTGCCCCAAACTCAGAAATACCATCAGTAGAGGCAGAGTTAATTTTTTTTATTATTCTATCACTTCAGCATCTTATATTTGGCTTTGGTTCAAGACCTTCAAAGTGTTTTGCCTGAGTACACAGGTCTGTGGCCTACTAATGAAGTGTCTGTACCTATTGAACTATATCATGGTTAGGGTTTCTCTAAACCGGTGTAAAAACATCACTACTATTCCTCATCTGTTGTTGTTCTGTCCTCAGGATGCTTTTTGACAACTACACTTGGTTCCCTTCCCCACCTGAAGGGTTATATGAACCTAAGCACACTCACACACAGGTAACCGCATATTCCAGTGGACGAACGGTGCAGAAAAACAAAGCAGTGGGGCATTTGTGTGCAAACTCAGCCATTTAACAATCTTTGTCAAGACTGTTGCTAAGATTTCCAATTGGTGCCAACTGTGATGGCAGGCTTAGGTACACCATCCTGATGAGATATGTTAATCACTAAGCAATTCCAGAAGGAACAATCAGCTGCGAGCAACTGCCCATGCAATTCATAAAGAATGTTGTGGGTTTTTTAAGAATGTTACCTTTTTTGATATATCAGCCACTCACAAAATTCCAATATTTATTTCATCTTTAAATTATTGCTAAAGTTTAACAAAGTGCTCTGTGACTTGGCTGTTCTTGGTGCAATACTGGTTGGCTGTAATGATTAAAAGAGCTAAAATTTATACAATCTTGGTTCAAAGTTGTTTCACTTGTTCTGATGTTTTAATCAAAGTAAATAAGAACTTAGGCTCAACATGTTCTTAAAGAATACCCTTTAGCTATAAATCACAGCAGATCATCTCTATTACTACTTTGTTGTTAAATAACATATGAATAGTGCCTTCCACATCTGCAGTTATTTCACATTAGATTCTTAAAACATTTTAAAGATGCGCACAAAAATATCTTTTGCCAAATTTATAGCAGTTTTGTAGTAGTTTTTTAGTAAAAGAGAAAAGTGTCCAAATTTCAAAATCTCTTCTGAAATTATGTAAATGAAACTATGTCTGGTTTAGTCTTTACAAGCCTTCATAAAGGCTTTGCCTTTATACAGTGGCCATGCCACTATAAAAAGGGGAGGGAGAGAAACAACTTGAAACACTACACTGACATTTTACTCTGGAGAAAATGAAGTCTCAAATGTTGGTTGCTAATTTGTTTTAGCATTACTACAGCCTTCTCTAGATTTTTGCATCGTCATTTTCAAATTACCACCTCTTAATAAAAGAATAACCTTTAAAAGAGCTCTAACACATCAAGAACACAACACGGATTCCTTAAAGCTTTACAAAAGATAAAAGATGCCTTACAGAAAATCAGCCCTCATGATGATTTGAATGAAATCTTGGAATGAAGAGGAAATAGGCAGGAAGTAAGAGCAGACTGACTATGGCAGGAGACAAGCACAATCCTTGACTAACAGAATCCTGCCCTTATGGTCAAGGCAGAGATAAGCCATTGTTTCAATATTCCTCTTCATCCTGAAGTTCTACCTCATCCACAAAGGGAAAAAAAAAGAATAGGAAAAGTAAGTAAAAAGTGAAAGTAGGACAAACTTTAGACATGAAGGTAATTTACTCATATCCCACATGAAGCATTTTAACTATTTCTCATCCACCAAAGTCCCATTAATTTCACCCCAGCTGGATGCTGCAGTGGATACTCACGAGAGGAGGAGCAAACTACAAAGAAACGGGATCAGTGGGGAGACAATGGCCATCCTCTGAATATGGTGGTGAGAAGCAACAGTTGTCTAGGGCAGCCATAGCTCTGGCACTCTTGGCTGAACTATCCTAGTCTTTTTCCACCACAGACATTGGATGTAAAGAAAAATCTGTACAGATCTATGGAAATGAGAAGGTAAACAAGCAGATACAGAACTCTTTGTAGTCAAGTATTACAATAACCTTCATTTGAGGCCTTTTTTTTTGAAGCAAAAATACTTAGTCAGAGATACCATCTAAACTGCAGACAGGCATAGGGACTGTTCTGCCAATCCAGTGTCCTCAGGAGCAGCCCTGGGAGGGATGACTTAGCCAACTGCAGAATAAAAAAATGTATTTGTCTATTTGTGAGAGGCAATATTTTTCAGACACCCATTAATGAGTATTTCAAGAAACTAATCTGATCAGCTCTCTGTGATTTTTGTGTGGGTTTGGGCCCCACAGAAAAGAAAAAAAGACTCCTGTAAGTCCCATTTGAAATATGCATCATCACACTGCAGCAAGCCTTACTTTCTGCACACTGTTACTTAACTCAGATGTACAAGGTCATCTTCTGTGTCAAAATTTCGAGTGACTCATGTTCCTCATGAGGGGAAAAAGAGGGGCAGGCACTGATCTCTTCTCTGTGGTGACCAGTGACAGGACCCATGGGAATGGCCTGAAGTTGTGTCAGAGGAGGTTTAGTTTGAATATTAGAAAAAAATTCTTCCCCCAGAGGGTGGCTGGGTACTGGAATAGGCTTCTCAAGGAAGTGGTCATACCACCAATCCTGATAGAGTTCAAGAAGCATTTGGACAATACTCTCAGGCACATGGTGCGACTCTTGGGGATGGTCCTGTGCAGGGGTAAGAGTTGGACTCGATGACCCTTGTGGGTCGCTTCCAAGTCAGCATATTCTGTGATTCTATGTTGAATTCGATCCCTTCTGTCACTTACTTGTCCTTACAATAACTTGTCCTATAATGCTGACTGCATGGGTTTGAGTAAATTGTCTATAAAAAGTCAGATGCCTGATCCCTTGCTGTCTGAGAACTCTGGAAATACGAACACATCTGTTAAAACAACAATAAAAAGTCTGCAAATCTGGTTATCTGTGTTTATATAGCTATATATGAAGGCTCAGGTAGTCCAAGTTGACCACCACTCTTCTGAAAAGCACAGGCAGTGCATCCTCACCTGCTCAAGCCATCTGGAAAGATATTTCTTGGTTACAATCTACCCATACTTGTAGAGACTAAATGTTCTGAAATCTGGAGATTTTATGCAGATGACTTGATGTCCTGCTTTGCATATTTGATGATTCATTACCTCATTTACATAAATGACAACAAATGGTCCCAATTACTGGCACATAAGACTGAAAATGCTGCAGCACAGAGCATGTTTTAGGAATGCAGCAACTGCTTTTTTCTTTATTTCTGGCAGATATTTGGGGCGTCACCCAGGTTACCCTCATGGTTCCTCCAACCTCCATCATAAGGTATTGCTCTTCAGGAACATAAAAGGAAAATTCAATACAGTGCTTAAACAACAGACAGTAGTAGATGGTCATGAACAAAGAAAGCTGAAAGGGTAGGCATTCCAGCCAAGAAAAACCTTGAGAAGACCTAATAATCCTATCAATAAAATGTAAGGGCCTATGAAGTATGTTATTAAGAACCCCAAACTATTTTCTGAATGGAAGACTAAAGTGGTGACCGTGCCAGGTGCAATATTGAAATGTAAAATCTCCTCTAAAAAAAGGTCAGTGGCCATCTGTAAAGTAGATTAGCACAAGTTAAAATATAAAGGATACTGCATGACCAGCATTTCTGCCTAGAACCATGAAGGAAATTGGTAAAATGATGTTTTGAATGCATTTTCTGTTTCCCAAAGAGCACATTATTTACTATGCTCTACCAAACAGTGTTCTCTGATCTGTCTTCTCTTAATGCTATATTGGTTTGCTGTAATGACTGAAAGATGTAAAAACATACAGTCTTAGTTCAAAGTTTTTCATTTGTACTAATGCATTAATCGAATAAAATAAAAATTTAACTTCAATATGTTCTTGTTTGAGGCTTAAAATAAAAGTGATGCTATAAGGACTGCTCTATGAAGAGCAGACAGACATGTGTACTTAATAACATATGCAAATGAAGAGAGACAGAAAGAAAATAGAAGGAAAGAACAACGGAAAGGAGGACCATAACTTCCCTTCAGTAAACCCTCCCGTGCCTTTAATGGGATTTGCTATCAGGGAGGCTTCAACAAGTCTGACCTGAATTCCTTGCACTGAAATACAACCTCCAAATCTATCATGTTATTATATGAACCCTTAAACAAACAGAATAATTCAGAAGCTATTAAAAATTAATGTTACAAATTCTGAGAGCAACCCTTCATGATGTCCCTCATTTTAATAGTCCTTAAAATGCCTTTCAGTAAAAAGGTCTGTACAGGAGAAAGACTGGAATAACGTGGATCAAAAAAAAAAAAATCAGGTTTCTTACCTCAATAAAGACTACTTGAACAGGAAAAACAGGATCTGCATAACTTCCATATTTAACATTGGAATTAAATTTATCTTTTCAGTGTTTTCTGGACTTTAAAGACAAGTTTGTCAATGATTTACTCCCATGTCAAAATGAAGTTTTTCAATTGCGAATTCAAATAGCTC
The DNA here is from genome assembly GCA_035584735.1 of Pseudotriccus pelzelni. NCBI lineage: Eukaryota > Metazoa > Chordata > Aves > Passeriformes > Tyrannidae > Pseudotriccus > Pseudotriccus pelzelni. Next base: position 16,293,107 of record JAWMRA010000078.1, read on the forward strand.
ACAGATAACATATAAACCTAAAGAAAACTACTGCCTGCTCCTTTAAATATAACAACTCTGCAATGCTAACAGCCATAAAACATAGCGAAAATGAATGCAGTGACCACAAAGCTAGCTTTAAGCAAGTAACATTTCCATGTCTAAAGACAAGGCCTTAGTGTATATTTCACATAAAGTGATGTCTTCCAGTGAATAATCAGTCACCTGCCAAACAGTATGACACACATCTTAATCCTTTTGAAGAGCTCTATTACATGACAAGAAAAAAAAAAAAAGGAAAAACTATTTATTTGATTACCAATGTTTTGGACATTTTCAGCCTAAAATTTTCCTTCCAAGCTTCCTCACAATTTTCTACAGCACTAACAAATTAACCATCTTCTTCCACTAGCAGCAATTACCTCTGTTGGTCTATTCTGCAGCTAATAAACTCAGTCACATATCCCTTTAGTAACACTAATTTCATTCTAGTTATTAAAGCCACCTATTTAGGGTTCTACACTCAAGAGTAATTGCACAGGTGATTTTAATTTGGCAGAACCTAACCACACAACAAGAGTCTGGTCCAGATTCAGGATTTCATTCTATACTTTCTAAGTGAACTGTGGCTTATTTTACAGTAATGTCAATGTTTAATGTGATGTTATATTCTAAATCATCCTTGGTTCCATCTTTATCTCAGCCACCAGACTCTGCAGTGAAAAGTTGCTCCTTCAATTGTTCTTTCCATTCCTTTGACTGAGCATCAAGTTTTACTGCACTAAATACATCACAAAGTCTGTCAAAAAGGAAGCCTTGCAGTTGCAGTGCGAAATCACCCACCAGGCACACTGGAGATGCGATGGTGAGGAAGCCTGGTGGGTGCCTGCACAGAGCAGTTGCCTGGGACAGCCTAGGGGACCCGCTGAAGACAAAGAGGCAATTTGGGTCAGAGAAGCAGGGAAAGCAGCAAAGATTCAGAAATAAAGGGGTAGAGATTAGGATATAAAAAAGAGGGGGTAAATTCTGCCAGTTATCATGGCTGTACCACGTTAGGCATGTTTTCAAGTAGGAGAGAATATGTAAGTCGTTATAGAAATGGGCTCTGTGGCAATGCAAGAGAAATGTCCATCTGCCTGCTCACAGGACCACACGGAGCTGCCCTGGAAATTTTGCTCATAGAGCAGCTTTGACCCTCTCCTCTTTCCAAGTGCCTGAAAACCATTGTGGAAGAGGCCCCTTTCATCCCTCCATTTAATTTGGAGCGCAGCCCTGAACGAGCCTTGGGACCAGTCCAAGACAGCACAAAATTCACTTAAAACTATGCTCAGGTGACACACAAATGTGATTCCCTGGAACCTCTTTGACCACAGTTGTGATTACCATCCATTATTTTCAGAAAGTCTGTAATAGGATAATCTTTTTTATTTTGGGTACTACAAAAAACCAAGGTCAAAGTTCAACAGGGTGCTAATGGAAACAAGCAATCTGCAAAGCGCAGATCTCAGACTGGCTCAGTGAGAGGTAAAAACATAAAAACAGACCACTCCCTGAAATCTTATTTAAGACACTTCTCTTTATACCTAACATTATCCATGAATCGAGGTGTGTTATTTTACCAATTTTTCATAAGACCCTTTTAAAATCATAAATATACCAGGTGAACTGTGGGGTTTTACTCATTTCTAAAAAATATACACTACCAATGAGAAAAAAACTTTCTTAACAATACAAATGATGCAGTGGCAGGCTGGAGTGATGGTGTACTTCTGGGTGATTTGTTCAGCAAAAACAACAGGTGCAGCTGGCTTTTTCCAGCCATAAGTCTTTCTGTTTGCAAGCTAATAGTAGGTTACCAAGTCAGTGCATGTTTATGTTACACTGAAGAATTTTTTTTAAAGTTTCATGATTGTCACGGAAGGTTAATTTTAGATGAATGAAGAATTCAAAGAACAGTTAATTAAACCCTCAAAATGATATTTTATTAATTTAGGGGGGAAATGCCCATTCCATTTACAAATACCAATTAGGATAAAGGATAAATCAATACATTTACATTTATCAATTACTGTTATTCACCAAGCAGAATTCAGGAACTCTGATAAAGAATCTTCAATTCCTTCAGTCCTTAATTACAGCTCATTAAATTTTCATTAACTTCAAGCTTAGTAAAAAGCAACAGAAATCTTTTGATGGTACCAGGGTTGGCACCAGCCTATGTTAGATGCTACAGACATTCTTTGAGTTGTGGAAGTTATTTATATTTAGCCAGTTATGCCACTGCCATATCACAGCAACACATCAAGAATCGATAAGAAAATACCGCAATCTTTTCAAGTAAATTCACTCTCCATTCACTTTAAAGCTTTGAAGCAACTTTTGAGATAACGCCTAACACCACTCAGACTCTTAAAAAAAGGAACAGTGAATTGTGAAAGATATGTGGAGATAATTCAGGATCACCTGCACTGCAAATGTGTAGCCAGCCTCTCACCACTGCAGCTGCAAAAGGCTTTGGCACCAGGGTGGCAGTGGTACAGGAGATCTTGCAAGAACCTGTGGTGCTAAAGACACAGAGGAAAGAGCAGAGCATCAAGGCTAGAGTTGTGGGAAATCCTTCACCTAGGAAAACCTGCTGACACAGGGGCAAATGCAAGGTCAGACCAGGCTGCTCAGGCCTTGAAAGCCTCCATGGATGGTGCTTGCACAACCTCCCAGAACAGCCTATGCTGCTGCTTCACCCTTGTTGAGCTGAAAAGGTTTTCCTTATATTCACTTTAAATCTCCCTCATTCCTATTTCTGTCTGTTGCCCTGTCCACCCACCACATACTGCAGCAAGCAGCAATCCCCTTCTCACTATAACCTGAAGGGTTTCTGCAGTGTCCCCCTCAGGGTGCCTCTGACCCCACTGAGCCAGCACCGCTCCATTGCACCTTTCCACCTGGGCCACCTGCTCCAGCCCCACCACCTCCCTGGCCCTCTGGTTTACGGTGTGTTTCCTGTGCTGGAGGGCACCAAACTGGGTGAAGACTAATGAGTGATAAGCAGAGAGCATTGATTCCTTCTTTGGACCTCTTGGCCATGCCCCTGTCCATGGGACCTAGGACGCCCTTCTCCGAGCATACGGACAAACCACATTTGCATTCAGACATTTGACTCAGTTATGATTACGATTTTTTTTTTGTTTAAACTAAAGGTGACACAAAAAATCAGTCTTTAGTGGAGCCAGCACAGTAATCAGCATGCAGAGCTGTAGAAGAGATTGAGAGAGAGGATGAGTGACTGAGCACTGCCCAGAACTAGCTCCTTACCCAGTGTAATGTGTTTTCAGAGGTATTTCAAGGCTAGAGTGGAAACTTAAACATGTGAATAGACAAAGAGGAAGTGAATTCTAAGCACTAGAAAAATGCATAAATCCTCTTGTTAAAAAGAGAACAAACTACTTGGTATCCATTACAGGTACATTAATTTGAGATTACTTTTTACCTTCTTTGGTCTAGCACGTGATATAACTGTTAAATGAGAGTCTTACGCATAGTCTAATCAAGCAAGTCACAGTTTTTTTAAAAAAACTCCAACATTTTATAAACTACATATAAAAATAAGGCTGTATTTAAACTAATATTACGTGACAGTATTTCTATTTTTTCTATTTCTATTTTCCATTGCATATTAAAGTAATTTCAAAAAGATTTTAAAACAAGGCCTTTGCTATTGGTGGAAATTCTATTACTCAACTTCTCCAAGATACAAGGTTCAGATACAAGGTGAAAACAGTTCTGTATGTTTGTGACTTTAGCATTATTGGTGGACAAGCTAGGTCTTTAAGCTGATGATGTGATTTGGACTGTTCCAACTTTCTTGTTTTATGCATAAGTGGGAGATAAAAATTGCTATTGAGAAGGAAACAGCTATCACTGAGAACTCCTAAAATGTGTAGATTTTTGAAAAGGCTAATATTCTGCTTAAAATGGAACTCAAACATATAATGTTAGTACAGCTTCTGAAATGTGTGGAATTTTTTTTTTCACAGAACCACAAGAATCTCTTTTTTAAAACAGCAGAACTCCATAGAATTTATTCAAGAGTTATTCTTATTTTGCCAGCAGCATAGAAGCACAAGTCCTTTGAACCTTTGTATGTTCAGTGATTAGGCTGTGCAAGTTTTACAAATGCCTTGTTGAACTATGTAGTATAAGAAGGTTTCAAAGCATACATAACTATATTGGTATATATCTGACATTAGTAAAAACGTGGTGATATGATTACCACATCATAAAGACTTAAAACTTTAAAATTAAAACTTAACAAAAAAAACCCCAAACACAACAACAAAAAACAAAAACAAACAAACAAAACAAGCACAAACCACTCACCAAATTGAAAAAAAATAATCAAGAACAAATTGAAATTATTTAGTTCTCAAATTAAACTTCAAACATGACATATATTATCCAATTCCTTACCTTGGAATCAACCACAGCCATCACATTTGACTTAAAAACTGCATGAAAGATCCAAGGCTGATTGGTGCAGGAAGGAGGAGGGTTACAGTGCTCTCACTCAGAGAGTAACATCTGAACAACAAATCAATATATACATGAGTATGTGGTTGCTTTTGTACGTGTGAAGTTTTACATTACCATACTTCACAGGGTAATTGCTGACTGCTAAAAGACAAGATCTGCTTTTCTCCTTCCTCCAAGTCAGATGCAGACCTCACACCCAACCTCCAAAGCAAGTCACAAAACAACAGATGTCCCAAACCTCTCAGTGTTTCAGAAGCATTTGGACAGTGCCTTAACTTTTGGTGAGCCCTGGATTGCTCAGGCAGTTAGAGCTGGATGATCGCTGTAGGTCACTTCCAACTGAAAATGTTCTAGCCTATTCTACAGACACCAGTCTTTCTCCAGATTGTTAAATTCTGCAGCAAACTGAAAATCATCCAAGACTATAAGTAGGACATACAAGAAGGTAGCATAAAAGTATTATTATGAACACTGTGATAGTTCACTCATTTATTCTTACAAAACATGCACATTTGCACAAATACACAGTAACACAGAACTTGCATCTGGTTTGTGGCATTACACACAGAACGTTGCACTAAATCTATGTACCTGTGGGATTTTTATTCAGTTCTTCGCCGTGAGCAAATAACAGACAGACAGAAGTGAACTGCTGGATCTTTCCCTGAAATACTTATTTTACAAGCCATCTCAATAAAATAAACAATGCTGTAATTGCGAGTAAATCTATGAGCCAGACCAAGTACTCTGGGGTGTGGAGCTGAAGTACATGTTTTCCTCTGACATGAGGCACCTTCAAAATTCTTCAGATTTTTTTACTTTCCCTGAAAAAAAGAACTCCTCACAAGTCCAGGACAGACAAAAGGGCATAAAGCTCCTGCCACAAGTTTGCAGACTGCTTTCTGAGCCACCAGGCCAGCAGCAGACCAGAAACATCTAACCACTTCTTGCTACTCCATGTGCACCCTCTCCTCTTTTACCAGGTCACTAGGAATAACACTGGTAATAGAAACACTCTGCAAGTTTAGCACGACTTTTGGCAATAACATCGCCACTGTTCCACAATGAACTGGCATAGAGGCCATGCTGACAAACCAGAGCAAGACTCCACTCCCAAGAGCAGCCCCAGGATTACCTTTCCCCACTAAACAGCTGTCTTCAATCACGAAGCCTGCACTTCCTTTTCAGTATTATTAATCTTATGAAAAATGGTCATTTTCCTAGTGGTTTGACAGAATCCACGTGGCTGCTCAGCAACATCTTACATAGATGGTCACTCAAACCCTTTTGCACAGTAAATGCCATATGGGAAGGCTGGGGAAACAGGTGATGCTCAGCTTGAGCAAAACTAGTCCTATTAGAGAGACTCCAGTGCTCTGATGAAAACGGGACTGAACATGAGCTTATCATTCCCACCGACGACACTGCTCACGTGGGGGTCTGGTGCAGAATATGGGAGTCACAACACAGTGTCACTACAAAAAATACATAGTCAGATACAAGCAAGTAAGGGCTTGCCCACACAAGCAGCCTCAAAGTAAACAGTGCATTTGGTAAGACCACAGGCTTTGAGTCCACTCTAATGAAATAGTCCTGAGGAGGCATTCCTCTCCTTTCCATGACAGCCTTTACTTCTTCTGTTTTCAGAACACCTCAAATTTTGCTCTTTCTTGCTGTACCAGCTCAAGAAACTTTCCCTTGCTTGAAGATCCTTGCTTGGTACATCTCATTTCTAGACAGTACTATATTTGTTATATTTCAGAAATTCCAGGAGTCAAAATGCATTGCGTGTATTGCAAAAATTAGAGGAAAAAATTTTCATCCAAATATAATTCAATGCTTTTTGTTAACTAAAGAGACTGAAGCTTCCTAAAAGATCACACCAGATAAAACTGGAAGAATTTTTCCTACATCAGACAAGCAGAAGAGAAAGAAGAGCAAGGAAGCAGAAGTAATGTGAAACATTTCAAATCATGAAGAAACCATGAACTGTAAGTTAGATGGAAGTGTTAGAACTCCAGGAGGCTGTCAAGGAGCACAAATAACTTATTTTTCCTCATAGGTAAATAATGAAAAAGTAAAATTTCCAGAGATAAGAAAGCAAATGTATCATTTTATATATGGAATGAAATTGGCCATAACAAGTATTGAGTTTTTACTTGATGCAATCAGCTCAAATTGGTGGTCTGCCACATCTCCTGATCATTCAGAAAGTTTCTTTTAAAAAATCAGGACATCACCTGCAATTTCTTACCTAACACTATGAAGTTCACAGAAATCTAAGATAATGACAAAGAAGCCCTAAATCAGTTAAAGGTGTCTGGATGGTCCATTATCTTCTTCAGAAGTTTCCCACAATCTTCTGTTTATTAACAAAAATTGCAGCTCACCTGTAATCCAAGATGAAACCAAATTCTCATCCAAGAGCTCAGTCACAACCCTGGAGTCAAATAAAGGCTTTCTTCCCAGCCTCCACAGCCTTTCAAGTGACTTACTGAGTATGTTCTAAATCCTGAGTGTCATGAGTGTGCTCCTGGCACACTGCTTGGGAGATGCTCCTCCACAACAGCTCAGGCATACATTGTAAGTTGGCATGACTTTGCTTTCTTATCACATGAGTAAGGGGTTGGGATGCTTCCTCAGTATGATTGGCTCTTTTTTAATAAATAAGGATGGAAAACATATAAGTCAAGACACTGCGAGTTTGCAAAATCTTGACATTTTCTGAACTAACCAAAGAGGAGCCGAAACACAATTAAGAAAAGAGATGGAGAGGTTCTCCTCCCTGCACAGTGCTTCATGCTGGGCAGATTTAGAAAGTGCCAAAAAAAAGCTACAGTGCTCCATAAGGTGTTGAGACAGTCTCAGCTCTTCTTCACATGGCTGCTAGAATGAACCGAGCCTTCTAAGGCTTCAGATTTATACAATTAGATCTTGAGCACCATTTGACACAAAGCCCATATCAGAACCTTCTGATTTATTCCCACTAGAGTTGACTCAGATCAGTCTTCAAATACATCAACTTCAAATACAGCTTAAATCACAAGCAAAAAATACCTCATGTTTTGTCTACCAAAAAGACTGTATCTGATTTTCAGGTTTCTGAAATCCAGTTAAGAGTTGCTTGTTGTACAATGACATTGGGAATCCAAAATACAAATCCTAGAAAATAATTTTAAGAACAACTGAAATGAAAATGTTCATTAGCAAAGCAAAATATAACTCACAGCCTCCTTATTTTCCCCTTTCTTGTTCTTCTTGGAAACCAGCAGTTCTTACCAATATTGTTTACTGCTGAGTAACTGCAGAAGTCACACCTTGGGGTGAAACCTGCTTACATTACCTCCACTCAGACATTCCGATAACACAGGTACCTCAGCAAGTAGTTTGCCTGTTTCTCTGGTTTGTTTTGAAGACAAAAACCACTTTCTACATATTGTTTCATCAAACATGATAAAGAGACAGTTTGGCTCTGGTCTGCAGCCTCTGTGACAAAGTCAGTTAAAAAAACCAGGTTAGAATACCAGAGAGTCATAGCAGCATCAGTTAAAAGTCTCCTTTTAGCATGTGCAGCCGAACTTGGAGTACCTAAATCACAAAAGAATCAAAGGAATAAAATATAGACTGATGGCCAACGTGACGCTGTGAAATACCTTACTGCAGACACTAAGGCCCTTCATTTAGTAACACAGTGATGTCAACTTAAGATTAAGTTAAATAAGATCCTCCAAAGGTGGGCACCACTGTCCCTGAGTTTGCTTGATCTCAGTATTTCCAGTAATAGCCTGGATTCTTCCAGCCTCATTTTAGTCCCTTTCCTCTGTTTCACTTGACAGAGACTGGAGAGAGTCACAGACACCCACAGATCCAACCCAGTACCCTCAGATCCTCTGATAAGAATAAGTTGCTGGGGCCTCTCCGTAGAGGTTTGTTTAATTAACCCTTTCCTTACGCCACCCGCCCCAAGGCTCATGCATTCTGTCACAGACACTCAGGGTAGATTTAAAGGGTTGCTTAACCCTCAGCTCCCAGTGACCTCAAAGGAATCTGCAAATACTTGTTGTTTCTGACAGACCATGTATTCAGACTGATAAACACTACCCTGTCAGATGACAAAAGGAGTTTCTATTTTCATTTCAGTTAAAAACAATGAAAAGCATTCAGCACTTCTTGGTGCCAAGTTTAGGCACTTTAATTCTAAACTTCAGCTGAAACACTCATTAAAGTGATCTATGTCACCTTATCTTTTCCACCCAGGCAGGTCCTTTGGTATCTGTCTTTAGATCTTTCCTTCTTTAACAATTGTTTTTATTCCAACTAATTTTGTATTCACTATCTCCTCTCCATCAAGTGACTTACAGAGTCTAGTTTTGTCCTACCTGTATAAGAGACAACTTTTGAAATACAAACACCGCATTTATATAATCTGCTACTGAAGAAATGACTACAGATGCATGAATCAGCCTGGAATAGACAAAATAAAATTCTGTCTTTATAAAAAACACCTTTCTATTCCAATGTCATGAACAGGTGGTTTGGTTGGGTGGGGGTTGGTTTTTTGGTTTTGGAGGGTTTTTTCAATGTGAAATAATTTTCCTTAAATAAGGGGGCTGCAGGTATGCTTAGCTAAAGTAACTGCCAGAACTGTGGCATTCACAGTGTTAGTGCTTTAAGAAGTGTGTGCACAATCAGATAAATTCAGCCATAAACTAATTATTAAAACACTAAACAATTCAGATTTAGAGTCTGTGAGTAGAACTGCAGAATCCACCCCACTGCACTGACACTACCTAAAATCTGTGTATTCTTCTATCACAGTACGGTGCCCCAAAGTCATCTCCAAAGTACAGGAAAACAAAAAGTTATGCAGTAACATCCTTCTCTCTATCAGGTTGTTAATGGAGTGTGAACTATATCAAATGAGCACAAGAAAGAACATTTGCTGCAAATTTTACTCAACAGCAGTTCAAGCTATCATACATCAGGAAATGAAAATAAGAGGTGAAGAGTACATATTTTATTATTTCAACAACCTACTCTACTAATGGAATAAAAACCTTCTTCAAAAGGAGACATTAGTCTATGCTGACCATACACTTTCTCTCTCCCCAGGAATGAACTGATACACAGTCAAGTCTACCTCAGTACCTACAAAATGAACTGTCAGTTGAAAACAACTAATATTCTTCCACTATATTTTACAGACTTGTTTTACAGCTTCTATTTTATAACTTGCAGGTTAAAACCAAGTTCCTACCGTACGTGAGAAATTTTTGTTCTATGACCTTGAACACTGCAGAAGTTATGAGACATTTTTTGTCAAACTTTCATGTAACATCTGCAGCTACAATGTATGTCTATCCTACCTTTCAGGAATACAGATTGATGCAGTTGATCTGCTTATCATACCAGTTTTAAGGCAGCAAAGTAAATACTCCTCAGAAAGAAAAAATAAAGGTAGTAATAAGGAACGGGTGTTCAGCTTTATCAACTCACAATACAACATGTGTTATGTGCATGGGCTTTGGGCTAAGACCGTTGGACTTTCACAACATCCTAAGTTCGTTGTTCAAAAGGCTGACGGAAATATTTCTGGATTACACGCAGTTGCTGAAATTTTTAAGTAAAGTAAAACTCTTACAGCTGTATAAATATTATGAAAGTATATATGTTACTTATAGACTTTTTTTCCTCATAAAGACCTTCAGACCACCGGGGGACTCTATGAGTTCCTTCAGCTCTAGAGTAAGATCAACAGCACTTCATGCAGGGATGAGAATTCAAGTTTAAGGAACCCTTTACTAACTTGGCCCACGCAGATATTTTTTGCACCTCCATTCATGACATATATAAATAAGGTTGTATGCAGACACGTTATGCAAAGCTGAGATTAGGGACTGCCACTATGGGGGAGCCCTACTATTTGCATCAAAGTCTTACCAGTGGTTCTGTATTAGCAGGGACAACTGAGCAGTATTCCTATTGCTCCCTGTACAGTGTCCCTGCACTTTGTCATGGACACAGTATCTTCACCAACTTTTCTCCAAATCCCCTTTTGATTTCTCTCCTTTCCATCTTTCTCTCCGTTCCCACAATGACTAAAATATCCTGTATTTTTCTAAATAATCTGAACCTGCTGTTTTCTACTGCCACTTGCTCCTCCCTTCGATCCCACTCCCCTTTGAACATTGCATTCCCCACTTGCCTTGACAAGCTCAGGTCTTCCTCTCCACCTGCAGTAATTGCTGTTCAATACAATACCGAAGAAAATGCCTGCCCCCCGTGTACAGAGTGCATTCCTGTTTCACTTGTTAAAGAGAAGAAATACATAAAAACAGAGAAGTTAGCTAAAAGCAAACCTAAGAGTGGGATTAAAAGACTAAAATAATTGCTTGTGCCAGGCCACTCCATGAAGATACCATATAAGAAAGGCATGAGAATAAAAATAAACTCAAATCCAAAACCCAAAAGCAGTCTAATAGGTCTCCTAGTTGTCCATCTCCAAAAGATAGTATGAAGAAGAGAGTAAAGAAGGCTATCAGACATGAAAAATATTCTTCTAAAGAAAAACAATGTCCAAAAAGGAAAACAACTCTTGAGTAGGAAAGGAAAAGGTTATATGAGTCTCAGCAGTCCAACAGAGGGAGTAAGTAAAGCAAAGTCATTATATTTAATGGACATTTTTAGAAGTATTAAAGTATTATGAAACAGAAATGAGGAAACAACAGAAAGCTTCACTCTGTAATAAAATGCTGCCAAGTATTAAAAGCCATTGCATCAAAAAAACAAAACAAAACCAAACAACAAAGCAAACAAAAAAATCCCAAGCTATTTAGACTTTTAAAAAAACATTAGCAAAAATAATATGCAGTCTGTTCCAGAAGCAAAAAAGCAATATTAAGATACAAAGAACATGAACTATAAACTGATGCATTGAACAAAGGAGCAAACATTGAAAGCAAGCCTTTAGTAGCCTCTCCTAATCAGGCTTTAAGAGCTCTAGTATTTTATGAAATGTTTGAAATATGCACTGACCTACTTAGGATGTTCACAACCAATTAAAAAAAAAAAAGCCTGAAGTCTAGGAACTGCTCAGTAAAGCCAGCGATTCCCCCTCCATTTAGTGCTGTGATAACTTTGAAAAGTACTGCTTTTCCCCACAAACACTATCTCGCTGCAACACTACTAATAGTAATTTGAGTTCCAAATTAATCTCAAATATCCTGTTTCTGCCAGAAATGTAATCACCTTCAAGCCCCAGCATGCTGTGCTGCTGAATTTTTACATCAGCATCAGGCACCTCAGGGCATGTGTCAGTCTGTCCTGCCACCTCTCCCCAGGGACTTGAGCAAAAGGGGGCAGCTGCTGGCTGTGGGGAGGCGTCAGGCAAAATGGGTACCCCCAAAATCTGAAAGCCGTCTACATACCTCTAAAGGTTAGTCCATCCTGGCCTAAGTTACCCAGCTAGGCAAGCAACCAGCTCACAGATCCAAGGTGCGGGCTCCGTGCTCGAGAGCAAACTCACACCTGATCCTGCCCTTCTGTGCTGCTCCCCGGTGACGCCGTTCTGTCCTCACAAGCAGCCTCTCGCAGGGTAGCAATGAGTCCATCAGTCAGACCTGATGCTCTGACCCCCTGCAGACCAGTGTTAACGCAGGAATTGTGGCACATGCAGAAACTCACAAAAGCAGCAAAGCCAATTTTGAGCTCTACTGATTTCTATATTTTGCCTTTAGGTCAGGTCTGTGTCTCTAAAAATAAGTTTCTAACCTCTACCAGGTGAAGGTTTCTAACAGCAGCACTGAAAAGAACACTGAATGTGTGTTACTAAACTCCTCATGGAAAGGAACCCAAAGCCTTTCAGTAACTTCAGAAAGGAATTTTAGAGGGCAACTGAAGGAGGAAGTATCCTGACATCCTGCAGGACAGAAACCCACTGGGGATTCTGAATTTAGATAGGTAACACAGGGAAACAGCTATGATTCACCGCCTTCTGCGGTCAAAAATGAACACTAACACCTTCAAAACCGAGATAAGATACTGAAAAAAGCAGTTATCAGAGTAAATATTTGGCCCTACCAAAAATATTAAATAATATTTGAAGTCAATTAAAATTAGTACAGCTCCAACAAGACAATAAACACTCCTACCGTCTTCCCAGGTAAATTACGACGAAGCAGTGGACTAAAAAGGACAAAGGTTACCTACTGTGTATTTTAATAGGAAAAAACCCAACCACAGGGATTCATCTCTGTGGCTAAGCCAAAGCGGACAGGAGCTGGCCCAGTTGAGCTGGGTGCCTACAGATGCATGGGCTGCTGCCCTGCAGAAGATGTGCAATCAAAACACAGGAGATCACCCCCCAAAATCAATTCCCCCTCTACAGTATAATGTAGAAGTGACAGGTGGAAATGTGTTATACTACTAGCTTGTTATTGGGATGAAAATACAACATTTTGATTATCCATGCTGAAACAAACTCCAACCACGTGGTCTAACTACTTTGAGGATTGTTTCTCATTTGACTCACAACACAGCACTTGTCTAAGTACTGACAACGGTCCCCAGGACAAAGCCTGAAGCAACTAAGGCTAGAGTAGAGGCAGGTTCTGCTGAAATTATCTCATTAAAAATCTATGTAAACCACAATGTGTCCTCTCCAAACATATTTTAAGGAGTTTTCAAATGATGGCATTTCTTTACTGCAACGCCATTAAAACCTGAGGTACAGGTTTCATCCACGTGACTATGTAATGCCTGTCCAGTATCAGCAAATGCAACAGCACACAGACTGCTGCAGCACCAGCAGCATGGCAATGCAGTGTTTAACATTCTTCCATTTAATTTTGCCTTATACTGAGGAATTTTTAGCACCAGACTGAACACAGCAATACCCTAAATGGGCACCAAATATTTTTTGATCGTGAGCTCTGGAAGATGTGACCATCACTCACCACATGAATGCACAGGGAGTGCCTGGCTCCCAGGTTAGTGCCACCACACACTAGGTCCCTGCAGAACAAGGCAGACTCGGGCAGTATGCTTTGGTTTATGACCAGCACTCGGAAATCAGAGGTGGGGGACAAGCAAAGGAAGAAGGGAAATTTCCAAGTCAGGTGTTTCTCAGTTCCCAAGGAGCCCTTGAGGCATTTTTGAAGATCCCCATGATCTTGCACTGAAGCAGCAGGAGGCCACCAGCCCTGGTGAGCTCCCAGAAGGGACCCCTGAATGAAACCTCCCGATCAAGTCAAGGACACGTTTATTGTAACGTTGTTAAAATCTCTGGGCCATGGTATGGGCTGTTTCTGTATATGGGCACCGAATGCAGTAAAAAGAAACATTAAGTAATTATTTGACATGTGAGTGATTGTGCTGCCAGACACTGCAGGCTTTAAAGCTTTCCTACAGCAATCCTCTCACTCTAAAGAGCAAGTTTTACATAGGCATTTCCTCTCTTGAACCTGAAATCGGCTTCAGGAACTACTCTAGGGTTAGTAACAATGTGTGTTGTCACATGGTGGTGAATTTCCAGACTAGTTCCTAGTCAAGACGAGAGTGGGTTTTGTCTTGGACGTGCTCTGAATCCTGAAGATCTACCATTGCCCTGGAGATGGTAGCATTTCTATTTGACTGTAAATTATGGGAAAAGGAACAGGAACAAGGGACTGCCAAGATTTACAGAAGGTCAGTAGTGTATGAAAACAGACCATGTATCGTTAACCCTTGACTAAAGCTTGATCCATTAAAACACCAACTATTTAAATAAGTGACTGTTATGAGTACCCTATAACTGCAAATATTTTTGCACACATTCATCGAGTTTTCATTTCATATGTCTTTCAATGGTTGAATAGGTAAGATGTCACATTGGACATAAAAATAATAATATCATTTCTGTGTACGTTTTTCAGCCACTAAAAATATTTTTCCCTGGCTCTACCAACATTCCTACAGTTTTTCCCCCTTTTCAAATTCCAGGGAACAAAATAAGTATAAATTTGTGTAATAACAAGCCTGATCTTGCGAGACATGGAGCTTCACATTGTAAGATAACACCCACCAGTTTAACCTTATTTAAGTTGATCATGGAAATGAAAGCATTAGGGAAACAAAACACCCCCACACCCTATTCACTTACAGCTTTCCTAATTTTAAACAACAATTAATCCAGTAGACTTAAGCAAAGTCTCAATAAAATAAACTAGCTACTTTGTGACTGATTTGATAGCACCTCTCCAGCTCCTTATTCATAATCAATTAGACCATCTCCATTTTAGTAAATGGTTTGGAGCCTCTAAACAAAGAAGATAAAAATGTCTATATGGAAATATTGTGATGTGTTTTATTGAACTGAACCTATTTCTCTTTTCAGCTACAGAGACAACACAGCTTATTCAGGCAGCCATGGCCTGCCTCCCTCCCATTTCACGAATGAAATTTTTGAATTTACTGTAGATGCTGAGACAAGGGAAAATTCCTGGAAAAAGAAAGTGACAGGGAGTAAACAGCTGCTGCCAGAATAAATAATCCTGGCTGCAGTGCACCTCATGCCTGCATAGGGCTGTACTTGAGGCTGGGGGCCATGCTGGCAGCCCGTGCCCAGCGTGGAAATACAGCCCCAGACACCAGAGGCTGGGGCAGCCCAAACTCCCATTCCTGGATCTGCTGCCACCCTGCTGTGTCAGCTCAGGCACTTTGAATTACAGTGTTTCTCCTCTGGAAAAGGAGGGCACAGACATTTTTCAAATAGCTATCAAAGCAAGCAGGGGTTTGGCTTTTTTATAATTAGCAGTTCTTTGAAGCCTTTGTGAGATCTGAAATGCGAAAAATAAGATTAGTGGCCTAAACATTGCAACTTAAGTTACCAAAACCATATAAGTACATATTCATATCTTGTGCTATTTATCACATTTGCTTCCATGCAAGCATACATTTATGTATATGTATGTATGTACACATACACATGCTGATCGTGTCAAAGGCAACTCAGTCTTCAACTAACTTATTTATAGCCACATGTCAAACTGAATTACTCAAGTAACATTATGTTTAAAAAATGTACATGCATGTTTTGCACATTAGGAGGGATATTTTGAAACAACTGTCTTGTCTTGGTCACTCTTGTCTACGTTCAATTAGCAAACATTTCTATGTTTTACAGGAATATTCTGTAATGCCAGTTTAAATATTTTTCACGTTGACTTGGATGAAAAATATAAAGCACTGAAAAAGGCCAAATGATATATAATAAATGCTGAGATTTTACATAAGGCAGGAAATATAAATAAGGAAAGATGGCATAATTGCTAGGTCACAGCTGCCAATAATTCACAAACATTAATGGTTCAAAATAGAATAACATTTGGTGGAAACTCATTTTATGGGGTCTGTAGTGACCCCTTTTACCATATTGCAAAGAGTTTCAAATCCTGTTTTCCAAGGAAAACTTCACAACTCTTGGCAGAACCTATACTGCCTTCTAGCAGTTTTGTCAGAATATTTATTAACCATGATAATATTTATAATACACAGAAGCTTACTATTTTTAACTTTCATTATTCCATTATTTAATTATTTTATTAGTATGTAGTTTGGCTTTCTCCTATCATTATGTTTCTCCAGTTTTAGTAATTTTTTCTTGTCCCAACACCATAAAGTGCCTACTTTCCTTGAATGTTAAATCCAATGCTCATCTATGTTTATTATGAATGACATCCCAGATAGTTACTTTCCTGCTTGCTGGTCTTTATTTAAGTGGACACGTGATATAACAATTCAGCAAGTTTTCCAGTAATTTTCACTCTTTTTAATTTTTTAATTTTTAAAATCTTATTCCCATTTTCTTGCACTAGGTTCCTATTTTTTGCAATGTGTTGAATTAGATACGTCAATTACATGTTGTCCATAAAACTGTCAAGATAACAGTGGATAGCTTTGTGGCTGGTGGTATTCTTTCCTTAGAAGATCAAATAAAGACATTAATTCACATTAGGCTTTCAAGAAAGAAGAGAAGACGGGTATTGTAGCATCCAGATTCTGCTCAGTAGAAGCGAACCAGGCAGAAACAAACCTGACAGCAGGAAAAAGACACAGGCGCAAAGAGATAAGAATATATATGTTGAACAACTATGTATATTCCTTGTCCTGTTCCAGGGTGACGGACTAGAAAGGACCTAAGTAGAGAGATACAAATTTCTCTCACTATTGTAGTTTGTGATATTTTTTTATTTCTTTAAACAATAACTCCTGATTTTATTTGAAGCCACAAACAG
Organism: Pseudotriccus pelzelni; assembly: GCA_035584735.1. NCBI lineage: Eukaryota > Metazoa > Chordata > Aves > Passeriformes > Tyrannidae > Pseudotriccus > Pseudotriccus pelzelni. The sequence goes on from JAWMRA010000078.1 coordinate 16,309,888, forward strand.
GAAAGAACCACTAAAACAAGCACTTTTAAAGGCTGCTGCCAACAGCAGCTCTGTCTTAAGAAGAATTTGACACCTTCAGCTCTCCAGACAACTTCACATTTTCATTTGACTTATCGAGGTCATCCTAACACCACTCAGTTTTGTAGGTACTTGATCCTGTCATCAAAACAATGTATCACAAAGTGAACTCTGTGCAGACCCTTCCACTGTGTTGCTGTCCTGCACTGCAAAATATTGGACCTAACAGTCCAGGGAACCTCCCTTCCATCCTATGGCACTTGTCCAGCAGCATCCAAGTATTTGAACTGCAATAATTAGTGGTTTACTAATGTAAATGTCACATTATTCAATATCAGAATCCCTGTTAGTCTATCCTTTTAAAACACACACAGTAAGTATATCCCAGTCTCACTGATTGCTGGATCATTTATTCTGCGAGTATGAATAAGCACAGTTTCTCTATACTAGGGTTAGAAGTATTAATCTGTCAAAAATACAGTCAAAAGCGAAACACCAGAATGAAATTCTTTGAATATTAATATGACCACTGAAATCTCTAATATACAGCTGTACAACATTTATGATTTTATATGTATCTTCTCCTGGCTATTGTTCAAGATTGGTGCTTGCTAAAATTATATTATGTTGCTTTGATTTAACATTCATAAAACACGGCCAAAACAAATTAAGGCTGAAAAATAAAAAATACTGTTCAACAGTACTTCTATTATTAGTTCATAGCATTTGCAAGATGGGAATTGACCCTTTTTCACCTATGTTGCATAGGGTCAGCTACAGCACTGGTATTTCAATTCAGTACTAGGAAGGAGACAGGGACTGAACCTGCCAACAATACCAATGCCACTTTAATTTCACATTCTAAAACCAGAAAAACCAAGGAATAATTCCATTCACCAAAACATATACAACATTAATCAGTGCTGGAATGAACCAGAAGATTGCTTCCCTAGAGAGTAACATCTTTACCACACCAAAACCTCAAACAATTCATTTGCTTCTAATAAGCCCCTCACTGGTTACTGTGAAACAGCATTATCAGAAACCGTCTCCTTTATGAGTCCAACCAAAAAAATTCAACAAAACAAGCTACTAAATTCCACCTCTAAGCAGGAAAATCTGGTTTTCTTAAGCCTCTGCATCATCACACTTTTGGTACATTAATGTAGATGGGAACTGTTTCTCCACTCTCTGTTGAATTACTGGCACATTTCTCAGAAATGCACCCTTGGTATGGCTGTAAATACCCTGGAACACAGGGTGCAAGTGGGGGGAAGCTCTTTAAACCACTAAACTAATAGATGTGTTCCTGCACAGCAACCATACACCCCTAAATGAACACATCATGTTCTAACAAAAAAAAACAAAAAACAAAAAAATTTGCAGCAACAGGGTTTTTTGCTATTTCTATTGCCCATTTTGAGAATTTCTCCATGGTAACTTGCTCTTCTCCTCTCGGTCAATACGATACATCCTGTTTCAATTCAGCAGATGTTTCCTCTTATTCTTTTCTCTAAGATTCATTATTTATTCTACATTAATGTGTCCCACACTGCATCTGCCATCTGCTAACCTAGGCACATAAAATATCAAAATCCTTTTATACTCATCTGCAAAGTCCCTCAAAACTTACTGCTTCTCCTAGCCAAGCTCACCTGCCTTTTAGAGATAAATCCTGCAACCACTGCCCAGGCTGGGAGGCCCTATGACTGCAAGCAATCAAACATGCTCGCACTAGCCCCAAGGACAACTCAGCATTACTAAGGGTTCCAAACCTGCCCACTAAGGACAGCATCACTCTCATGCTTACCTTCATTATTGCTCAGACAAAATGAAACGGAGCAGCAAAGCTGTGGGAAACACTCATATATGTCAGAACCACCAGTACAGTAGGAATCTAGATGGATAGTGTACCTGAACACTTCTAGCTTATTTGAAAAACGTCTCACGTTGCGGCTTGTCTGGATTCTAAGTCTCATGAACCTGATTCTAAATGTCATGAACCTGAAGCAAGATAAAGGAGTGGACTTGCACTCTGATAATTAATTAAATGTAAAATACAGAAGCAGCCCCAGCAACAGAGAACGACACAGAAAGACTCTTCCACTGATTTCTGAGTATGGTAATCATTTAATTCCTAAAAGACTTAACTTAGAGTAGGTGGGTTTAAATTCTCTCTGGAAAAGAAAAGCATTTTACCAAAATCTCATTTTCAGTGTAAAGGACTTTAACCATTGTGCTCATGAAGTGACATTTAAGATAAACCACCCTCCTCTGCATTTCCCTATTAAATAGTAAAGCCTATAAATGCCAGAGGATCATCTCACCATCAGCTATTCTAATTTCTGGCTCCCCCCCAGCAGACTTTCCTGCATTTCAACAGCTGCTTCTCCTGTCTGCACCCAGAACATCTCAATACCAATTTTTGCATTCATCTTTCTGGACTTTTGGGAGAGTAGGTCAACGTTCCTCACTGATTCTGGAAAAATACGATTTTTGGACTTAGTGCATTTCGGCAAGTAAAAAAAAATTAAACCTGTGCATTGTGATAAAGGATAAGGACTCAGAGAAACTTCCGAATCTTACCTGTCTACTTTTCAGGAGACTCTGTTACGTACATGGTTAAGCATAACCCAGATGCCCAACACGGAAACCAGGGAAAAGAAATGGTACTAAATAAATGTTAGTATAGGAGGGAAAGTATTGATATTAAAGGCCAGAACTGACATAAGTGGTAAAATATGTCTTTTCATATGAGACAAGGTTTATCTTCTAAGCAATCAGGCACAAAAACCTGCATAAAGACATGTAGCAGAGAGGTATGACAACCTGCAGAACTTTCTGTCATCAACTACAGCACTTTGTCTTTTTCCAAACAGAACCTGGGGAAAAGTCTGCTTCTATCTATCAACATTCCAGAGTAATCTATTAACCAATGAGATGAAGACAAACACCCATATTTCTTCTCTTCATATTCACTGAATGCTCCACTTTAATTGAAGATGCCTTGGATAAAATAGAAGTTTGTCTTTGAAATTAAACTACATTTCAGCCATAGGCCACAAAGAATGAATGATTAAATTAATTCCACACCACGCTGTAAACTTGAGCCCATTTTGAGAAAATGAGCATACCGAAGAAGAAGTTGCTTTTCACTAAGTAATATTGTATGTAATTTTCTAAAAATTGAGTCTCTAGAGAAGTTAAACATTACTTTCTCTTCTCTCCACTAAATGAGAATTAAACCTTCAGTTTTACCCAGGTGTCTGACTTAGTGTATCTACAATTTTTCACCATTCAGGTAAACATAATTATCAAAAACAAATTAAGACACAACATGTCTGTCCCAAAAAGGAAGCTACCCGATCATCCCCTGCTGCCAGCCGCATGCCCCCGTGCTGTCCCCCCTGCCTGTATGGCTGTTTGGGGACATGGATAGTAACCTTGCAGGTTAAAAAAAAGGCAATGGAGCAGGGTTGCCTCTCTCAATGTCCGAAAGTGTTTTGTTAGAGCTGTCTACTCCAAACCAGCACAACTGTTCTTTTATCAAAGATGCATAACCAGTTTCAATCCACCCAACGTTTTATCTCAACAGACATCTTTCTGGCACATAACCTTTGAGGCCCTCATTCCTAGTCTTGCCAAAAGCAATCCCCACTCCCCAAACAATTACGTTTACAGACACACATGATTTATGTTAGAAGTACAACACCTGAGTAGAAAAAGAAACATTTATAGACTACTTCTGAAAAAACTTGGGATAGAAGCAAAAATACCTCCACCTCTTAGCACAGCAAACTGCCAACACCTGTTTCAAGAATTAAAATCAAACAGGGTTTTTTTAATACATAGTTCAAATACAGTTTATGCAACACAAGAAAGATAGATGTCTCAGCAACACAAAGGATTTTGAGGGAAGCTTCATAGAAGCTGGAAGTGTTTGTTGATGTAGAAAGTACAGAGAAAATTACTTGCATATCACCTAATGCCTGCACTTCATCCATGGAGCATGGGCTTCTCAGAGGCTCTTTACTCGATCCTCCAAAATGCAGAAACATAAATTAAGATCTTCAGAGGTCTTGGTAGGACTTGAAATATCTGATTTAAATGGTCAAGTGCTTTTCAGATAGACAACAAATAGAAACATTTTGCAGAGGCAAAAATGGTGGCTTTGGGGCACAAAATAAATGAAGGCGCAGCAGCTGGCAGCGGAACACAAGAGACAGAGGGAGATTCAAGTGTAAGGTATGGCAGAGAATTCTACACGGGCAGTAGGAGAATGACTTTTCCAGACACTTCAAAGACCAGAACAGATTGTCCTCCAGCTTGGAAGCTCTTGAACACGTTAAAGCCTGGCTCGTGCTCCATAAAAGCTTCAGCAACAGAAGCTGAGAATTGCCATGCTGCAGGGCTTGGCAAGCTGTGAGGGAAGCCAAAACTGCTCTTCCCAGCCTGGATAGCAAAGCCAGAGGCAGACACAAGTTCTCCTTCCACTTCTGTCATCACAAAAAGGGAGGCAACCGCAAAAAGATACAAGTATAGACCCCTAAAACGAGGAAGTTCCCCTCAGTTATGGTTCACATGTTGAGGGAATTGATCATCAGATGAATCTGTAACCTCTCTGATGGGGTGGGCAGAACAGTACTGCAGCACTGCCAGTGGAGCAGTAATGGTTCAGCACTGCCCAGAGACAACCACTTGTTACTTAGAAAAAATAATTCTTTCCTTCTGAAAAGCAGCAATTGCTTTCTTTTGCTTTAGAACAGGCAGGATATTAGACAAGTTAAACTATGCTAATGTAGGTACAAACATTTATGGTTTAATTCCTGTGCCAAGAAACATAAAAGAAGGTTGCTAAAGCAGCATTATCTCTGCTGTGCTCTTGTGTAATTTTACACCTCTGCTTTGCCTCTTGTACATAACCTGATGAAGGGCAGATTAGGCTAGTATTTGTACTACTGAATGCACACAGGGACCCCAATCCAACTTTGCCATGGGACACTTAACTTCAATATTCCTTGAATTGTTACGATTTTTAGCTGTAAACCTTAAAGTTGCATTAGTGCAATTTCCTGCTTTGAGATTTGTAGTCATTTTATACATGTCTTCTTGTAGACATCATTTTTATCATTCCTCAGGCAGCCCATCCCTCCCAGCCTTCAAGCATCAACATCTAACAATGAGTGCTTATTTGACAGGCTGCTTTGTTCCTTATTCAGATTTATCATTTCACAAGCACTGAGCCCCAAGGCACCATCTCAGCCACATATCCATTTACTCACGGTCTACAAGAACTTGTAAAGCCTTGCCTGGCATACAAGGGAACACAGCAATTGTTTCACATATGTTCAGTGGTGGAAAGGAGAACTCACTCATTTCTTTCACTTTTTTTAGTCTGATCTACAGCTTGCACCAAACATTTTTAATGGGCTAAGACTAGAGTTATTATAATTAATAATTATAAATCTTAAAGGGTTGTATCATACTTATGACCATAGATTGTAATCTACAATTATAGTTGCACATGATAAAAAAGTTAATTTCTAATAGATGTTTCTTAACATGTTAGACTTTGCCAAAAATAACACCTGGCATCACAAACTTGCATTTACAAATGTACTTAGAGGTATTCCAGAAGATGAAGCTTTACTGAAGTGTAAATAAATAAAGGTCTTCTTTTCCTTTATCATCTCATTGTGCTTTGGAAACTCACATCTCTCCAGCAGAACAGCTCAACTAAAATACACATAATACACAAAAATACTTACTGGGGCCATAACACACAATGTTTATGAGGTGTTTTTCTAATGTTTATACGTAATTTGAGGGGAAAAAATATAGAACGAAAGAGCAGAGAATAACCCAACCACAACACACCTGCAACTGGGAGAGTACTGCGTAAAGATAGGTTAGAATTTTGTCACCAAAGCTTTCGGTGGAAGATATCAACACACTGACGCCCTTCTAGTACCATAAAACTGCCTTTTAAACTGCCATGCTTCATTAGAAGAAGTAGGGAATTGTGTATGACATGGAGTAACAAGGACAGAGTTGTCAGTGTACAGATCCATGTGAATTTAATACATTTTCTCATTTGTTTGCTGTCCACCACCTCACTGGGTATTGTCATGGCCTGCTAAGGGAAAGCACAGTGGTTCTAGAGCTGGATCTCAGTTCATCACATACATACCATCCCACAAAGGGCACAGCATGCTACACAGAGCCATTAACAGTAGCTTTTGTCCAGTTAGATAAAGTTCAGAAGTCACTCCAGAGTAAGTTCACGTTTACAGTACAGTGTGTGTGTATATATATGTTGAGTCAGTTTATGTGGTGCCTTCTTCAAAACAGACTTTACAGAGCAGTAATATCTGTTTATTGTTGGATAAATCACCAGATTTGAATGCAGAGACATAAAAACAGGACAACAGAAGGTTATTTTTGCAAGGGAAAAAAAATCTCTTTTTGAAAACATTGCTCTTTTGGGTGTAAATCACATTTTTTTAGAAGCAGCAGATGGAGATTCTTTGGAAGAGCTCACTCAAATGAGATTTAAGGGGATGGAGTTAGTTATCATGAAGAACACAAAAAAAACCATCACAGGGCAAAGAGAGACTTTTGGAAGCAACATTAAATGGTTTAACCAGCTGAATTATGATACTAACACAACCTAATAATCCTTTTCCGTGCATACTTCATTCACACCTTGCCCTACGTTATTGCAACTTTCATCTTCCCAACCCTCCTCACTCCCTCACTATGGAAATACCTCATCAAGAAACGTGCAGCAGCTCATCTTTTCCCATCTTCTGGGTCACACCACCGCCATCTTCAAATACCTTGACTTGTCTCATTAACCTCACTAAGATAAGGTTGTTACTTCTGAGAGGCGGAGACAGAAGGGGGAAATCAGAGATGAGCACACCCACCCCATCTCCCAACCCTGTTAACCAGCTGCTTCTGGGCTCTCACCTCGGTGGCTGACTTGGTAAAATGCTCCTGCCTTGAGGTGAGGCCAAACACAGCTGGGACAAGTGAGATGGCTGGTTGCAGGCCTGGCAGGTGAGGGAAGATGATGTAAATGTGCGGACCAGTAGCTCTTTTTGTTTTTTTTTGCAGCAGGGGCTCTGGAGACCAGCTCAAAGTGAATCAGAAAGCCCAATTGCATCTAGTCTGTGTAGATGGTTTTCCTTCAGGTTTTATAACTTGTTTAGCTTGTTTTGTCCACATGCAATCATTACTTATTTATTATATATAGACTATCAAATATGAGGCCTTTGTGGAGAGAAAAAAGGGGTTTGTACTGCTCACTGCCCTACATTCCCATGAATAAAGTTTCTCTTCCTTTCAAGTTGTACTTGGAAGAAATACCCACAAAGTATACTGTGTTTGGGGAAATAAATTCAACTGAATCTCTATTCCCATACAGCTGGTAATTTTTTCTGAGGTTGTTTTTACACAGGCGTTTTATTATTTTCAATTTAGTTCAAAAGTGGAGGCCATTTTTTTGCTAAGGAATTCCCTTCATAATTTGAATTTAAATAATCTAATAGATCTAAAGAATAAGTAATGGTGGATATAATTTAGGGTACCTAAAGGAAAAAGTCTGCATCAGGACCAGCAAAGCAGGATGCTCCCATGTTTTTGCTGCACCACTGAGACAGGAATAGTCTCTCCCTCCATTAATATGGTGCTCTGATACTGATGGGGCATCTTTTGTAGCATGTCAACAAAGCTAGCAGTTCCTGGCCTGTGGCATTAAAAATATCCCTGTCCTGAAACAAATGACTTAATTTTTTGACTTCCTGAAATGCAGAAGCAGGAGATTTGCTCTTAATAAGTAACCTTCAGTACCACGAGAGTTAGTCCAAAGGGTGACTCACTAGATGCTATTTTTGAAAGCTTCAAGATAGAAATGCAGAATATTAACCTAATAATCTCATTTACTGACCTCTGGTATAGGGTTTGCGAAGTAGAATTTTTAATTCTCTGGTTTACTAACTTCTTATATTTTGAAATACTAGAATACCTGTTAACAATTCATTTGTACCCTGCTCTACCAGTAATTTATCCTGCCTACATCATCCTTGAAAGGTTCTTATGCCACAAGTTTCTGATCACTAGTCCAATAATATCCAAAGGTGGATAGGGTAACACTTGAGAAATGGTGACTTCAGCATCGTTGCAGGCTCCATACACTCACTCATAAGATTGCATAAGACAAACCTGGTTTTCTCTAACACCCAGTTTTGCTTACACCATAAATTTTACCTGGAGGGCTAATGTGGGGAAATCCATCTATGCATTGTTTTTTTACTGCACATACTGAGCGAGTTTTAAAGAGGCAATAATGCTAAGGAGATATTTACAGTTTTTATTTTCCTTAACTAATATATAAAAAACAGAGGCAATTTACTCCCTCTTCCCAGTCACTCTCTATAATAATTTCTTATTATTCTTCTTCAAATTGCGTATTTTTTGTGGGCCTAACTTCATTATTCGTTATTATTATTATTTGGAACCCCTCCCCCTTTCTTCTTCTGCCACTATATAATCCTTTTCCCCTGTCTATCACAATTCTGATGTGCTAGTTTCTCACTTCAACTGAAATTAAACTGTTTCCTAAAATACATTACTCTCCTAAGCCATTTAGTCCTAGGCTACTATAAAGGGAAAATGATTGCAAATTAATTGAACAAAACTTTATCACCACAGACCCAATCTCTGGTCTGGCCTCTCTTTGTTTGGAGATGGACAAAAATCTTGCAAACCACATCTCCAAAAATAAATGTTATTTCTTCTACTTAGCTTTTTGTCAGACTGATATTTTGACATACTGTCTAGCCAAAAATCTATTTGATAATCATATCCTAGCTTTGCTCAAACACTACTGCCCAATAAAATATATTTAGGTGATACTTTTTTAAAGTTAGTATTATTTATAAAAAGTAAGCATGTACAACTGATAAAACCAAAACCTTAACATGAAAATAATCTTTGCAATTCTTGTTTAATGATGATGTAATTTTATTGCTGAGACTTAAGAAATCAGCAAAATCATTGTATTGTTCACAGGCCCTAAGGGAAAACACATCACATCCTGCAAGTGATGCACCCATCAGGGTCAACTATTTCAGCTAATACATTATCAGTCCAGATGGGCACAACATCTAATTTCAAAATTTGATGCTTCAAACTATTTCCTTTGGTGATATATATATTTCCCTCATTATAAATGTTTCACAGTTGAAACAGAAATGTTATAGCAAGTAATCTTACCCTCAACTAAAAAATTATTTTTTATTTCATTGAATCATAAAGTACATAACTTTGATTCTACTGCACTCATTTCAGGACAACCATGGAGGCACACACATTTCATTTGTTTTTCTTTGATGCTGGTTTTAATGTCTGTGGGCATTAGTGCAGGAAAATGAGAAGCATCTGCAGAGCAGGGCCACCCACTCTGCGCTGCTGCTTCTCTCCTTGACTTCTTCCAGTTTAAAAGAAATGTACCAGCACCACTCACTTCTCTACGTGCCATGACCTAGTCCTTTACTTGTCATGACCTAGGCAAGGAAGGCCGAGTAACACTGCACTCATATGGCAACAAAATAATTAATAATGGGAAAACACAAATAATTTTCCTGGATACTCTCAGCATAAACTGGTGAGAACAGAGGACATGAGACAAAACAGGCTGGGTGCTATTTAAAGCATGTCCATTCTGCAGCACTGGTGTAAATCCCACTGAGAATCCCTTTTTCCCATCTGCCATTTCCCCCTTTTCCGTTCCTTCCCACACATACATATGATAACCCTCCCAAGGCCAAGATAAAAGACATAACCAATAACTTCCTTGATAAACATCAGAAAAGCCGGGAATATCAGCTCAGAAAAGTGTCCAAGATGTGCCTCACTTGACTACTCCCTAAATAAACATAAAAAAAATTAAAAAGAGGAAAGATCCCTTTGGGTCCCACAGGAGGGAGATCTTGGAGGGGAAAATGAGGGTACTCCATGGCCTGCCAGGGGATGGCTGCTGGCACCGCCACGTGGGGTTTGGTAGACTAAGCCACTGACTTAACAAAGGACATGCTTAAGGAAAAACTGAAGTTTAAGGAGAGACTGGAGGTGGCACCTAGTGCCATGGCCTAGTTGATGTGGTGGTGTTCAATCATAGGTTGGATTTGATGATCTTAGAGACATTTTCCAACCTAATTGATTCTGTGATACTATTTAAAAAAGCTCTAGATAGTGCCAGTTGAAGCACTGTGTGCTGTGAGTGATGACCAATAACTTGCTGATGTGAGAGGGGAAACCACAAAGTCATCACATGCCAAAAGCTCTCCTGAGAGCTTGGAGGTAGCAGAAGGAAAAACTGCCAAGTAAATTAAATACAAAGGTGACATTTAAAACCTACTCAGGTTGTACGACAGACTAATTCACTCATTATCCAGAACTACCTAATCTCCCAGGCACTAAAACTCAATAGGTGACTCCTTACTTAACATTTCCAGGAAAAGTTCTCTGTGCATTAACCTTAATTACCCACACATATGCTTGTGGTAGACAAGCATCTGCTGATCAGCTGTTCTCCAAGACATGTAGGCTCCAACAAACAGCTTAAGTCAGTTAAAAACACTGAAAAATGAGACGTGGCCAAAGCTGCAGTAGTGGCAGCAATGGGGAAGCACATGTATGCACTTTACACTTTCAACCACTGGATAAGCATTTTAAAAGCAAGAACTGTCTTGGAAACACGGACCAGATAAATGTTCCAGCCCCTACCTCGGAGCCTGGCTCCACCTTTATTTGTTCCATAACTGTTGAGTTCTTGGCTGCAGAGTGACTCCAACTCAAAAGAGCGGACAATCCTGACAGCTTCACTCTCCCTTGTCTGAGATATTCACACAGGACATGACAGGCTGATATTCATCTAAGTTAAACTGATGGACCACTCCTCTGAGATATACGTGCTCCTCATACAATTGAGATACCAAGGCAAATACTTAAGGCAAGCAGGCAGGATTTCCCGTTTCACATCTCCAGGTCTCCAACAACTGGCAATGCAGGTAGTTATCCTGGGCTAGATGGGAAAAAGCCATCTAGCCATCAAACTTCTGGAAAAGCCATCTAAAATTCTGGTGTGGCAGTGCCTAGATGAGACACCTGAATAAAAGACTAGATGCCATCCCAAAGGGTGCCCATGCAGCCCCAGGAGAGCTGAGTCACAACAGCTGTGCATCACCCGTATCTTAAGCTTTATCTATTCTACCATCTGGAACAGATGTTAGTGCTACTTTTTGCGGCTAACTCAAAATTAATGTGTGCTATATCATAATGCTCTTGTGGACAAATCAACTTTTTTGATGTATATTTTTAAATGTGAAATAAAGCTGAGTGCCTCTGAACCAGTTTAGCCACAGAAACTGACTGCTTGCATTCTTTTCTGGGTCACTAAGAATATTAATTTGGAATCCCATAAACATAAAACATTGATTTATTTATTTTTTTAGTGCAGATTTTGGACTGACTTTTCAGAGCGAAAGTATACAATTAGTTAATTTAACCAAGATTTAAAAATTTCTACTGAGAATGAGATATATAATTATAAAATGCAGTGAAAAGAGGAAAGTACAATTGTTTAGATTTTCATATCCCTACCACTTCCCCATCAAAATAAAATATCCCTGTATTTCCCCACTGAAATAGAATGTTCCCTGGTTTTAGTAGTAGATTTAACCTGTAAGAGGACTAGTGAAGGCAATGCAGTCACGTCAAAATAACAGTATTTGCCTTCACACCTGCATTTCAGTTTTTGTGTTGAGTACAAGTCAATGTCAATAAATAGATACTGATCTTAAACGGTCAAAACACCATCACCTAAATAAGAAGGAAAACTAAGATAACACTTTCCAAAATCCCATTTTTCACCTTGTTTTCATATGCTTAAGTGTGTAAATTACTCACTCAGTTTTAATCACTACCTGAACTAGTTCATCCCTTACCTGATTTACACATGGTAGAGAAAAAAGCTTTTTAACAACCCCTTTCACATGGCAGCCAACCACAAACCCTTCATCCTATGCAACTCAGCTGCTGAATGGGGTTTTTTAAATTAGGAAATACTATGAAATTATAAAGCATCAAAACAACTTACAGAAGGATCAGCTATTATAAAAGCTAATCTATTATCAGTAAATAGTGGGCTCTTTGGGCTGTGTTTTGTGGGTTTTTTTTAATCTCACCATTCAGTTCAATAAACACAAGAGAACTCCACACGCTTCTTCAAGTAAAGCTCAGATCTGCTCCTTCATTTGCTGGGAAAACCACAATTACATAATGTCTATTAGGCCTACATTTAGCTTCAAAGAAGGATGAGATCCTAGTGCTGGGCATTATTGCACCTGGCTTGTCCACGCCTTGTGAAGTCACCTGAGATCACTGTACAGCAAGTGAGCAAATTCAACGTGTGCAGGGGCAGAACCCACAGAGAGCAGCACATTGGGCGGGGATGAGTCTAAGCCAGCAGATGGGACACAAGGGGAGAGTGGAGAAGCTCCCACCAGCATTTCTCTGTGCATACCAGCTATTTCACCCGTGACCATGCCCTTCTGCTATCACAATGTCCCAGGCCACAAGTGCTGCAGGAGGCAGGAGAGGCAGTTCCAAATATCCTCCTCTGCCAGTTACAGCCTGAACCCACAGCCCAAACCACCAGAGCAAGGTCTCATGAACACATTGTAGAAAATGCTGAAAAAAGTTCTCTTAGTGAACTAACTACGCTCTGCATCAAAGTACAAAATGTTTCTGGAGAGATAGAGGGAGAGAATGATGCTGTAAACGTAGTGATTTCCAATATCTACCCAAGAAGAAAGAGGCCTTGCTTTCAATTTCTCCTAATATTTGTTTTATAAAATATGTTAAAAACCCCTCATCCCACAAATCTATAAATTATAGCCCTGTTAAATTTGCATAAATTGGAAATTTGAATGAGGGCTGAAGGAAAAAAAAAAAGGAAGCATTTTCCCTATGAAATGGTATGCATTGAGTTACAACAACTTCATCTGCAGCCTACTGAAAGCAAATCACGGAGAAGGAAAGATGAATAAGTTTTGTCCAAAGTACAAACAAAGTCAGGCTTTTGCTAAAAAATGTTGATACAAAATAAAATCTATTCTAGCTTCATCTGCTATTCAATCTCCTTTACTCTGCTGGCAGACTTCCTATCCCTAACGCAAGTGAGGAATCTCTACAGATTCACTGAGCCTCAGGAACTGCATTGATGAGGCACAAGCCCACTGCAGAACAGCAATATGTTCTACTTCTGTTTTATTTATTTTATATGGCAACAGTTTATGTCTAGTTACATTTATTTGCAAATGGTTTTCAAACCTGAAGCTTAATAAATTAAAAATATTTATATCTTTATAACAAATACTTAGTTCAACAAAGAAGAATGCTAGCACTGGAAAATGCAGGTGCAAAGTTACAGTAATTAAAGTACACTGATAGAACACTACAAAGTGCCATTTATGGTCTTCAGTGAGCCACAGCTCTGTCTTTTATATTAAAAGGCAGAAAAATTTACAAGACCAGTCCTCAAAAGATGCTGAATGGCTCAGTTCCATTTATGTCACCTGTCAGACTCAGTGTCTGGCCCAGGCAACTTCACGCAGAAAATTAAAATGGGTATAACATTTGAACAGGCAGATTCAAGGTGTGACTTTATCAAGTAAATGGCACTCACTTTCCAGTGTTCTCAATCAAAACATGTTCTTGTGAAAGCAGAATGAATCCTGTTATCAATACAGATAATGCTGGTTCCAAGGAACCACTTGCAACTCTGGTCTCCTGAGATGTTCAGCGTCAAGCAGCTTTACCACAGGGCACCAAATGTGCCAAAAATCCCTAAAACCCACTAATAATAAAACTCTGACCATCCCTAGGGATTCATGATAAGAACTTAATTCAAAAAAGTCTTAAGAATTCAAATTTGAAGAGGTTTCAGCCACTCAGTCCCTGACATACAAAGCTTTGTAATGTTTTTAATTTAAGTATGTTCACATAAGTGAACACTTCACATGACCTAACTTTTGCTACATGATTAGCCTGCTGACAGATTAGCATCAGATAAGACACAGTAAAGTGTACATTATTTTTTATTATTATTTGTGCATTAATATATTTTCACAGTATTTTTCTCAGAAAATAACAGAATAATTGCATGCCTTTGTGAGTCATAGAAATAGATAACATCTGGTGTATGAGATGATTACACAGTTCAAAAGTAAACATCCAAAATCCCAATTCGGTGAGTTGTCTAAAAGTGGTTCCTCAGATTAAATAAAAGTGCTGGAAGAGACTAAAATTTATGTTCTTAAACACTTGCTAAATCAGGCTTACCTGATAAAATTTACTATCTTTACTATCAGAACTGTTATTGCCATCAGTTTAAAAGCTTGACTGACACCTCAAACTACAGCTTTAACTATGCCAAAATACAGACAATTGGTAATCCATTCAGAATATTTCAGAAGTGCAGCTAAAAAAGCTGTGCCATTGCTAGGAAGCCTTTTTGCAAGAAGATTTATGGTAATCATGAAAGCTCATGCCATCTTTTTAAACTCCTTGTACTCATTTTCCTTTTCCTGGAGATAAGATAAGCAACAGCTGATGTGGAAGGGGCTGTTGGCATAAACTAGAAGAAGCTGATGCAGCTGATGCACATGATTGAATGGCTACTGCTATTCCCCCCCCTTTTTTTTAAGGAACATTTTTCTGAAACTGTTTCACAACACCAAATCAGAAAAATGTAAATATGAATAGCTGGTACCTATATTCTAATTAAATCATTAACAATATGAATTAGATATCAATCCAGTCATGAAGTACTTTCTGAAATTTAAGAGTACTTCAAGAATAGACTACAAAAAGGCCATTAATCTTTGTGGAGTACATCTATCTATATACTATGGAAACATATCTTCAACAGTTGCATCAGCAATTTTTACTGAATTCTGCTGCAGTGAGATAAATAATATTTTTAAAAATATATAAATAATATAACCCCAGATATGATTACAGATATAGACATAGCCCCAGCCACTCAAGCACTCATCATATAAGAGTACCAAATCTGGCCAAACACTTCCAAAGAAGTAAAAAGCACTTTTCTCTAACTTTAAATCTTGTGCATTCTTGGAAGTCTTATTCTGAAATATTTACTTTGTTTACATGCAAGTTTTAACCCTTTCAAAGTGTACGTGAATAATTATGAACAATATTTTTCCAGTAAGAATGATCACCTCTTAAGAACAAAAATATGAGGATGCATAAAGCCTAAAGAGAGTGGATTAGACTTGCTGAATTACCCAAGGATTTACTCAAGGCGCAGAGCACAATAACACTGAACAATGTCTATAGTATTTTATTGGTCCCTAAATGTCTAAGCAAAGAAAATCCCATGCGAGGATCCCTTTCTATTTCTCTCTTTCCAAAAAAAACCTACATGCACATTCACTCAGTGATTACTTTCTAATCTCCACCTTGTAAAGGAAAACCTACAGATGGGAAGTTCATTGCAGCCAGGTTAAGCAGAGGGGCTCAGAGTTGGCTGAGTTTCACTCTTTTTCTGAGGAAACATTCTTCCAGTTCCTCTACCCACGTCCTTTTTACTGCCAGCATCCTCTTTAAAGTGGATACTTCTCCTCAATGTTTTCCTTATGCCCTCCAGACTGTGATCAAAGGCCCTGCTGCCTCCCTTTGCAGGCAGGAGTCATTGCTCTCTGCTTCTGCTGACAGCAATGACTATGGATGCCTCTGCAGCAGCGAGAAGGCAGCAGGAAAGTTGAGGAGAGAGGAGAGGATAGGATCCACTGTTTAAAATAAAAGTGCTGAAAAATAATGCATGTTTTAGATGCCACTACTGCTTTTTCCCCAGACTCATTGTACTTACTTATAATGGTTAACAACACTGTCACCAGGCAACTTCTGAAAACAGTCTGTAGAGCAAGATCTTCTCCTAAAGCCAAGAACAGGGTAAATAATAATTAAAAAAACCCAAACAATCCTGCTTTTTCTCTGAATGCATCCTATCTGTTGTCATCTTCAAACAGCAGTTTTTTAAACATGGCCTTAAAAAGTTCATTTTTGCTTCTGCTGCTTGCTGTGCCTTTGCCTGCTGCCATACAGCAACTTCCCAGTCTCCCACTCAAAGTTGTTCTATGGTACTGGAGCTCAGCTCAAGAGGAGCTGGCTTGGCAAGCATGTGCCTGCTGCTGAAACTGGGGTAGCTCCCTAGCGAGAACAAAAAAGAACAAAGGAGCTGTAAAGGACTACAAGGAAACACAGGAAAGAGCTCATTCTTGTTCAGAAAGGAAAAAAAAATATTTCCGATCCAAACACTGAATTAACATTATTAAGCAGCTTCTTTGTTGCAGCACAGCAGTCAGAGCAGCAACACAAACAGGTCCCAAGAGGTGCAGGCAATACATATCTTGCACATACACACACGCACAAAAATACATAAAACTTAGCAGTGCTACTTTGTGCTTCTTCTAAAAACAGAAAAATAACAAGTACTACCAATTAGACTTTCAAAAAAGCATAAATAACTCATGTGTCTGTACTACAAGAAGTTTCAATGAAGTTAACTGCCTTACTTGTCTTGAGGCTTCCGCAACCTACACAGTTACTCAAAAACTTACTGGAGATTAGACAAATGATTAAGATAAATGAGGGCAACTCAGAAATACTCAAGAAACAAATAAAATCATTAACATCTTTAGTTTTACCTTGAGATACCAAAAACAAATTACTGCTGAAATTCAAAGCTGATGTGGAAGTTCTACATATTGTGTACTCACATGTCAGGGCTTTGGCAGGCAGAGGTGCACCAGAAAGCTGTTGCTGCCCACATCACCTATTAATCAACCAGATTCGTATGATAAACCATCCAGTGAGATGCAAAGTTCCTGAGACTGCATTTTGTCTTCTTCCTCAGCAAAAGAGGATGAATAACTGTAAAAACCAGTCATTCCCCCTCCTGATTCTACCACCACCATTAGGACTTTGCAAATGAAGACTTAGTGTGTATAGATTTAATCTCCACAGCATTTGCTTTATTCCCCTGACTGTTCTTACAGAGCAGACACAGTGAAAGTGACTGCTGACTCCTCTGTCTGGGCATTAGCACAGAGGCAGCAGCGACCAGGTCAACAGACACAAGTTATGCACCAGCAAACTATTGTACCACTTCCAGCATGAAGCCACTTAAACCGCATCTGCTAATCCCATAGTTTTGCATGCCCAACCCAGACAAAGCAGGCAAGGCGGCACCTAAATACCCCCCTTCCCTTTAGATATAAAGGGGACTTTCCTTTCTAACCCCAGGGATTGGAGTCTGTTGTGCAGCTTCATTTGATGCCGTCTTGTTTTTCTTTCTGAGAAAATCAGTGCTTACAATGTGCCAAATATGCTTCCCCCATGCGTAACTACAAGAGAGATTAAAAAAATGAAATGGTCAAAATATTCTCTCATCCCCATTCAATAAGGACTTCTAGTGTTGCACAGAAAGTACAGCTGGTGAGGGTGACTTCCCCTGCACCCCCTTCCCTGGACATTCCTGACAGCTCAGCTATATTAAACATTTTAAATTATTAGAACCTCCGGGCACCCTGCAGACAATCCATGCTGCCTCTGTACCTCATAGGTCATACACTTAAAATCCATAACAAAGGCCAGTAACTTCTCAATGAAGATATTACAGATATCCAATAAAAATGAAAGATTGTGGAATGGCATCCAGAATACTCCTTGTCCTCAGGGAGGCAAGGTCAGCATGGGCCTTCCCTCACTAAACATACTGTGCTTTCATAACTCTCATTTATGTAGACTATATGAAATCAGCTGCTTATGAGATTTAAAACCCTCATTTCTTCTTAACCAAAAACAGAAGTGGAGGAGAGGCACAAAAAGGTCTTACTAGTGAATGATAAAGGCATTCACAGATCATGATAAATGCAGGTTTTATTATTAAAATGCTCAAAGATAAGAACTGAAATAACCCGTTACACTACTGACATCAATTAAGTGTCCAAACTCAGTTTCGAGATGCTACATGGAAGCACACACTCACTGAGTATACCGCCCTAGTTTCCCTAGTATGCCTGTATTCAGGGGAGATCTACATTCACCTAAAGCAATGCAATAGGACTATTTTAAAGTGCTTTGAACAATTTTTAATACTATTACTCAGTCACATTGTAACAAACTATGGAAATAAAGGGGACTTGCAGCCAGCTCAGAGACACACACTTCAGGCATGAGGCTGTACACACATGGCCACATACATGCATCCATGTATTAAACCTAATTTACACATGATCCTTCCCATGCAACATAAATATATAAAATCCTTTAAAAATAATTTGCTGTAGTTTCCAATGGATAAGGCTGAGAAAGATAAAGAGCTTTGTTTAAGGTCTTCTTTTCTTCTTCCTTACTACATGTAACTTGTACATTGCCATGGAGGATGCTTACAGAAGATAATTTCAAAGGGGAACAAAAAGACTGGGGGAGAAAAGGGCACAGCCCTTTTATGCAGCTAATGCCTCACACTGGCACAAAGTCAGCAGCAGAAGACAGACATCCTTATGACAGGATTAATTCTGTCTGTACCCCTCCACCATGCTCCCCTCTGAAATGCATGGCCATGCATAATCAGAGGAACAGGCACCAAAATATTTAGCAAATGTCATCAGTTCTATCACTGTATGACAGAGCAGGCCAGTCCACTGTGCAAGTTTGTCAGACTTTGTACATCTCAGGTGAACTGATACTCAAGAAGGGAGAGGTGTGGTGATGTGGTGTTTCCTTCACACACATCGGGGAGAGGGTTAGGAAAAGGTATTTCTAAAGAATAAGCCAACCACAACTGTTAACATATATTTGCAGCATCAAGAACTGGAAGGTGGGATTAACAGTGATGCAAGGTTTGGCACTGAAAACAAAAATTAGTCGAATGGCTCATACGAAATACGGTGCATGTGTGCACACTCGCCATTTATATCCCTGTGTGGTTTTGCACGATCGTCCTACTTTCAAAACATTTCAATCTTTACTGAAACTTTCTAGCCTATCCTTACATAAACTGTAAAGCTGTAGATGGCTTTGTGCCTTTCAAATTATTATTTTCAATAGCTTCTTGAATAATAAGTCCATGCTTGCAGAAATTTGTCATTTAACAAGTTGTTTATTAATGAGAGGCCATCAAGGTTGATTAGTTAAAAAAAAATCAACAGTCTAGTTTAATTACATCAAGCACAGGAACTGAAGTGGCCTGAATGCACATAAAATACTCTGGGGGCTCATAAACACAGTGTGAGAAAATTCATAACATTCTTAAATATTGGTTCGCATATGCAATGCACATTGAGTCACACTACTACTACTTATGATTTGATAGTGCCAGTAAAATGATTGGCATTTTATAAACATAAATAGAGTAACTTACCCCCCAAAAAAGCATTTGCACATTGACCAATATAAGGAAGATAACAGAAGGAAAAAGTAGATGAGATAAATAAGCAGGGATGATAAGAAATCATTACATTTCTACTTCATTACTGTTAAGTATTTTGATATTGCATAAATTCTATTTAATATATAGTAGACTAGTCCATGTATCTACATGAGCTCTCCTCTGATTATCAGGGTGAGACCCCTTTTTCCTCCATACCAAGATAACAACTGTTGGAAACATCTGGAGATAAGCTGTCAGACTCATCAGAGGGTGATACTAGGAACAGCAAGTCCCCAAACCATGGGAACAGTACAGCTTGAAGTGTCAGTGCCCAAAGGTACTAACATCATCTAGGTGCATTATATTATTCTGGCATGCATAACACGGGCAAAGTATTCTTCCGCCTTATCTGATGGAAAGTTGTCCTTAAAAAAGAAATACATGCTTTTTCGAGGAAAAAGTTGAGAAGTCAAAGAAATGGAGAATGCTTCAGCCTACCTGAAAGGTTTAAAAACTCAAATGATAGGACTTAAAACAGCAGCTTGGTGCTTATCCTTTAACAAAGGTTGAAGGGACAGAGAAAAGAACATAAAAACAGAGGCAAGAGGCAGTATTTCAAACACAGATACCCCAAATCCCCACAGCTCCAAACACCAGAAAGGATGAGATATCAATGTTCTGGGACTGGGAGAAACTGGTGCTCATGTTGTTGGGGAATGGTGTAGAATGTGTTTTTTTTACAAATACACATTGCACAACCACTAACAGGATCCTGGTAGTAAGAAGTTGCTTAAGACTAAAGTAATTATTATTGTATTGGAATGGCAGTCTAAGAATTGCTATGCAAATCTCAAGTTTCCGGAGCAGCTTTACAGTAAATATAAATATCTAGTAGTATATCTTCAAAAATGAATGTCATAATTTTGTAGAAATTTGTTCCTTAAACTTGTCTTAAAATAATTCATTAAAAAGATATAAACTAATTGAAAATGGGCAATATAACTTGTTTTGCAGCTAATTGAATCTAGATTTCAGGAAGGTGAGATATTATCTGCTTTTTCTTGTCTGATGGCTCCCTCTCTCTGAAGCACATCAGAACCAATTGTATTATTTACACTCTCTAGTATGAATCAAAGTCCAAAAGGTTTTCTATAACAGAAAAAAGAGCAGAGGACAGCTATGATCCATCACACAAGTGAAACACAATAAAGCTTCAACCTAGGCAGGAACATCTGTCTGCTATGCTACAACAGGAAGCTTCCAAAGTCTTTGAAGACTGATGTGGTAATTCAATCTGATGAAAAGGACCATATTTAATTTCTTATATAGCATACAAAGTGAGTTAATATTTCAGTTTGGGTTTATAAATGTTCAATCATGAAATATGCGAATCAGCAAAACAAGGATGGTTCTCTACATCAACATGTTTTCTCTTTGTTTGCCATATTCATTATGTGCTACATTTATGAATCCCCTCTCTGTATGTCATTCTCTTGGTGGAATTCAGACCAGAAGTGAGGTTGGAATTGAGAAAAGTTTTAATGCAAAGGGATGAGTCTTTCAAAGATTTCCTCAGTATTTTTTTTGCCCCACAGAAACCACTCGATGAGTGGAACATGAAGCTGGGCAATATCTAAGAAGTCCCCCCACCTCTCCATCTGCAATGCAGGGCTGGCACAAAGGCACATACAAAAACTTCAAAAGTTGAGGGGCAGTGGGCATGTCTTTGCCTGTGTATGGGGACAGGAAGGGGGAAGGGAGGATGGCAACTCACATGTTTCAGTCCATACTCTTCTTTTACAAGCACAATCCAGGCAGATTACAAAAGGGTGTTTCTTTGGAACTTAAGTGCTATTTGGGAAATGAGCAACTACTTCAAATGGTTCCTGTTGTTGGCAAATAGTCCCACTACTTAATGAAAGGTCTCTTTTTATTACTGTGTGCCCAGGAGACTACATAAAATAAAGATGGGCAAATATTTTAAAGCAGGTTTTGTTAGATCCAATTTTCTACAACATCACAGGCAAATAAAAGCAAACAACAATGTGAATTATTTTGGGGAAAAAGGATGATTTCTAACGTAGTAACAAGATCAGCCTCAGCCAGTTAAGTATTACCTTTAATAACACCTCATAAAACCACATATCTTTAAAATCTTAAATGCCAGAGAGCAGACATAGTAATGAATACTGATGGTGGGGGATGTTGTTATGGGACACTGTTTTTGGCTTTTTTATTAATATCGTACAAGTAGATCGCTGCTCTTCAAAAGAGATTTCTGAAACTCTTTTTATGATATTCCTTTGGACATCTGCACCCTGGAAAAAGTACAGGTAACTCATACTGAAACCTGCTGAATTTTCAGGCACTAGAAACAGACTCACCACAGGGTCTCTATTACTGATATTACAGTATAATGCTTTGTTTTGTCAGATATTTAATGTGGTGGCAGAATAAAATTTTGGACTACAGTCACTTATTTCAGTGGAATGCCCACAAATACAGCCTAGAAGAGCAATAACCTTCTATGGTCATGGTATTCCTTAAAAATTATCTGCCTACATACATTTGACAGTATCCCCTATGCAGAATATAGTGCTCCTGAAAAATCTGGATTATGTAAATGCTTATATTTATAAGTTTAAAAAATTACATAATTATTAACAATGCTAAAACCAAGAACTATTCTGAATTGCACCAAGTTGCATTAAAAACGCCGTTGGTTTACACTTACAGCATCAAATGTACTCTTTGTGTTCTGCCAAGGAGCCTGAAGGGCATCAGATTTGTCTAAGAGTATAGAAGCCAGCAAGTGAACTCGTTGCTACTGAGCACAGGGTATGCCGAAATGGTCTTGCTGCTCTCTCTGCTACCCTCTAGTGAACAGAGAAAAAATAAGCTCCAGGTGCCTTTCAATCTTAGCCAAATTATTAATCAATTCGGTTTCCCAGTTTCAGCCTAGAATACAGACCTCTCTCAGTAGCACTTCTGGCAATTATTTTTCCTGACTTTGTTGCTTCATAAGGTGAGAAGTTTAAGACTTCAAACCGCATTTAAAACCGCATTTTTACGGAGGCAGTGGTTGGACTAGCTGACCTTAAGGTCTTTTTCTCTCTAAATCCAGGACCTTTGTCTTTTTTCTGACAGTTATATACATTGTTTAGTAGTTTAAAGCATTTTTTTAATTCTAACCTGCTTTGAACCATGATGAGTATTTTGCTCACAGTGAGGAACTACTTGTTTTATTTTTACAGGGAATACTGGGAATGGGGGGTAAAGTATAGAACCAAGCATTAAAAAAACTTACAGAATTTGCAGTAATTTGGTATCCACCACCAGACACAAGAAATGCGTATTTCACTGAACTATTTAAGAAAAGCAACATTCAGGACATATTGTGAAGGTTACTACACTGTTAGTGTTTGCTGTTCCTCTACACTGCTTCTAGCTCCTTTCCTGCCTCTGTCTGAGGATTAAACAGATGGTAAACAGAAACTAATGCCTGTGTAACTCACCATCTGGCTAATAGATGCATTTTTGCATAGGCTCATTAGCATGCTTGTTCCATCCCAATCCTCCATACCAGTTTTGTCTCCGTCTGTATCATCTTCATAACATAGTTAATAAACGCAAAATGCATATACGAAGTTATAGTTCATGTGGAACATAATCACAGCTTTCAACTAACTAAAGCATCAGAAATGGAACTAGACCCAACCCTCCTTAGCATCAGCTGCATTTGCTGTCTGGTCCACTTTTTGATTATTATTATTTTATTCTGTGTGAATATTTGCCTTTAATTTACCACTGGTTCCTTTTTTTACCTGAGATGCTCTCTTCAAGAAAAATCAACTGCTATCTTAATCTTTGTTTTACTTAGAAGGAAACACACATCATTTTAAAAGTTGCATTAAAACCTAAGCTTGTTTGAGTTACAGCTTGGCCAACTTTGCCCAACATAATTACACTTAGATGCCTAAAAGCAAGAAGAATGACAGAGCTAATTTTAGTCTATTCAGTAGCATTAGGCAGTTTGTCAAGAACAGGTGTGGGTTTTTTCTCCTTCACTAATCTTGTCACCATTTAATAATACTGATCAGAAAGTTCAAAACTTGGGTTATTTAGGATCACCAAATTATTGCTTAGAATCAACAGTGTCATGGCAGACTAACTAACAGATAAACATGCTGACAAAAATACACACGGGCCAGACAAAGTGGGATTCATCAATTGCCAAATGGAAGTCAAGAACACCAGTACTATGCATTTCAATAACTAAGGATATTCTAAGGTCTCTCCTCAGGTATCTGTGAACCATCAACTTTAAATGAAGATGGGAAATATTGAGAGGAGGGAAAAATCCACTAATGTTCACTAATGTGTTATCTATGAGCATCTTAATATAATTAGAGAAAACAATTCAGAGCACAAAACTGTTAGGCCAAATGCTGGGGGAATGGCAGCAAAACCAGTGGACTGAAGTCTGCACAGGAGGAGGATGCTTCAGCAGCACAAGCACCAGCTGCTCTAGCCTATCATTGCCCCATGCAGCAGTTGTGGCTCACAGGCACAGCATTTCAGCCATCCCAGACTCAGGATTGGTTTCACACGGCCACTAAGGTTTGAAGGAAGAGAGGCAAGCAGAAGGAGACAGACAAGTTTGTCACTGAACTGAAATGAACAGAACATCAGCATTAGATTTCTGTTGTTTTGGGTAGCCACATGACTTGAAGCTAATGGAAGGTGAAGAACAGAGAGGAAATAAGAGTGAAAGAAGCAATGTTGGAGAAGAAACGAAGCAAGAAAGAAGAGAATATCAACAAGGAATGGAAATTGGTTGAGAAGGAAGAGAATCTGGAGGTGCATTAAAAATGTTGGTTGCATACACCAACAATAGCAAAGCTGGAAGTCTAGATATGACCAATAGTTTTCAAGGGATAACATTTCAAAGGCACCAAGGATATGCTGCAAACAACTTCTTTTTCCGGATTTATCCAGATGCAAATACAGTCTGTGACCAGTTTTTACAGAGCCAAAATCAGAAAATGTTCTTTGGCAAAAATTCCAATACGGACAGTGACACAATTTATGAGCATAACTCTAGCCCACCTGTTGGTGAGATTACACTTCAGTACTGGTCTGGTCGGTTTTGTCCCAGTTTTATTTGGCAAGACTACCATTATTTGTTTATGCTCGCACATTGACTTGAAAGCATAACGGTTTGGCTTAAGACTACTGAGTTACCAGCATGTATCTAAGAATCCTGTTTTTTAAAAAGAAAACTACAGAGAGAGTTACACTGACTCTAAAGAGAGGCAACTAATTTCAGATCTCTTTCCACAAGATGTTGAAGACCCTCGGTTTCAGGTGACAGTATTGTCAGGTGCTTAGCACTGCACACGCTTTGACCTTAGTCATCTAAGTTTCAGAATTCCCCTTTGATCCACTGAAAAAAAGTTACTGAAGTGCTGTTCTCAAGGCAACAATGCATTGCTTAATTCCACACTGGACAAATCCCATGCTTCAGCAGAAAACTCTGTTCCAAACAGAATTCACAATTACCAGATCCAGTAAAAAAAGAAAAAAAAAAAAAAGGAGGAAGAAGAAAAAGAGGGTACTTCTGGCCTCTTTTTTAATACCAACCATTTATGTCTCCACAGCTCTTTTCCAGTCCTTTGTGTTTCTACATCTGAGCTGTACCTCTTGGCTGTGGGCTTCACACTGTTCTTCAGAAGCAAATGACAGGCAGCAGCATGAAAGGGATGGCTAAGAGTCCAGGGACCTATTTTTCTCTGTTCCAGACAGCAACCCTGTTTCAGCAAGCTCCCATCCATAATCATTACCCCACACCTGACACAGTGGTATTTGGACATAAGGCTCACTCTTGTTCCAGGGTCTAAGACAATACACAGAAATCTCTCAAAGACCAAAAAAAAACCCAAATTCCAAAAATTCTGCATACAAGGCAATAAATTCCAAAAGATTTAAGTTATCTAAAGTAACTAGTGTCTGGGCCTGAGTAATGGGTTTGTCAGGCAAGCAAATTTGGGTAGCTGGGGTAGCTACAGGGGTGGCTTCTGTGAGGTGCCAGAAGCTTCGCCCATGTCCAGTAGAGCCAACACTAGTCGGCTCCAGGATGGACCCACCGCTGGCCAAGGCCAAGCCCATCAGTGATGGTTTGTCAGTGCCTCTGTGATAACATATTTAAGAAGGAAAAACAAAAGTTACTGGCCTATTGGGCAGAAGTAATTGTGGCCAGAGAAGAAAGGAGGGAGAATATATGAGAGAAAAAACTTTGCAGCCACCAAGGTCAATGAAAAAGGAGGGGCAGAGCTGAGATTCCCCTACAGCCCCTGGTGAAGACCATGGTGCTGCCGGCTGTCCCTCTGCAGCCCACAGAGGACTCACTCCACGCTAGAGCAGGTGAGTGCCCAAAGGTGCTGTGACCATGCAGGAAGCCCACAGTGGAGCAGCTCCTGGGAGGACCTGTGGGGGATCCACGCTGGAGCAGGCTGTTCCTGAAGGACTCCTAGTCTGGACCCATTAAAGGTATCCACCAAGTAAAACTGTACTGCGACAGGGGCAGTACCTGCAAAATTAGCCTAATGAGTATAAATCCTTCCAGTAGCTGATGACATGCAGTTGATACAGGGGTGATGAACAATTCCATGGATGTCAGCATGGCTTAAAAACTTTCAAACCAGTGAGTTTAATCAATTGGGAAGTGTCCACAAGAAAAAAATTCAAAAAGGGTTTGGCTTAGATAAGACTTTATAGCCATACAGAACATTTTGCTATGCCCACCCCATGTGGGGATCAGAACAAATACAAGAGGATAATTACTACCTTGTTAGAACATAACATTATGACATTGTAGTCTGAACTTAGCCTTATAATAGTACTAAAGACACAAAACAACCATCCATTTAATTATATCAACACTTGAACAATACAGAGAAGATGAAACGTTTTCTAGAACTGAGTTTCATCTCAGTGGAAAATTCTACTTTTTTTTTTTTTTTTAAGCACCAGCATTTCAAATCAGAAGTGGGGATTTTTCAGACAAAAAAAAAATTAAATATGATTTCAGGTAAATTAAAGCATTGTGTATGATAAAACTGTATTTTTTATCTCAGGTGATTTTAGTTTCAATGAGCATGCACACAAAATAAAGAAGTTAGTACAAATCTAGAAACATACCACCTTGCACCTGGTGTTTTCAGTGCAATGGGACACCACTTTTGTCTCCCTTTTCACTGCTTCCCTACCCACCAAATAAAAATCCAAAGCATCACTGAAATATGATTTTTCCACAAGGGAAACACATTTTTTACCAAATGGCATTTTCCAGGAGAAAAAGCCTGAAAAACCCCTTACTATCTCTTTCTCCAAAGCTACTCCTGTGGCAATGCCATGAAGAATGCCAGGCTGTTTGTCCGACAGCTCTATTACAACCTCTGACTCTCTGTCTCCTACCAACATATCCCCTGTTAGAACGAACAGAAATCTTCCTGCTTACCTTTTGCTTAGCTCATTCCCAGCTTGCTGCCTCCAACTGGGGCAAAATTACTGATGCCATCTGGAAACATTTGATTATACATTTGCAGAGGGAAGTCTGGGGGTTCTTTCCACCTACTTCCTTCAAAACACTATATGAACAATTATTGTCTCACTGCTCAAGGATTTCAAATGGGGTTTATTTAGAATACAATAAGCCAAATTCAGAACCACTCCAGACAGAGGACGTCCCAAAAGTAACATCCACAGACTGAAAAATGTTCTCTGTCCACCAGGAAAGCTGCAGAGTTCATCCCAAACCAGAACCGGGCATTGCCATCCAAAACCAGTGTGACAGGCTGAGCAGTAACCCAGCTTGTGTCACTCAAAACCGTGAGCTCCCCTAGCTCAAAACCCTGAGCTAGCTCAAAACCTGTGGGACAGTGTCAAATGCTTTGCAGAAATCCAAGTAGATGATGTCAGTCATTCTTTGCTCATCCACCAGCACCTTAACCCCATCATAGGAGGCCACCAAATTTGTCAAGCACGATTTACCCTTAGTGAAGCCATGTTGGCTGTCACAAATCATCTCCTTGTTTTCCATGTGCCTTAGCATAGTTTCCAGAAGATCTGTTCCATCATCCTGCCAGGAACTGAGGTGAAACTGGCTCTATTGTCCACCTAAAGTTAACTGAAAATATAGAGAAGTTAAAACCACTTCCGTCATGGAAGGACAACTGCAGGGATCTCTGTACTGCACTTTGCAGAATGGGGCTGTGGTAGGCAATGGGAATGGCAGTGTTTGCTGTGGTCAGAGATAAATAACAGATCACTTGGAAATTAGCAATTTCTAAATGTGGTACTGTGTGTGGGGAGACTAACAGTATTCAAATAATACTGAAAACCTGTGAAGATTATACTGGCACCACCAGACAGGCTTAACAGCCCTCCATCCCCTGGTGTGTGACTTCTTACTATGTTCCTTAGCTGTAAAATCACAGAATCACAGAATTGTTAAGGTTGGAAAAGATCTCTGAGATCACAGAGTCCAATCGTTAGCTCAGCACCACCGTGCTTACCACTAAGCCGTGTCCCCAGGTGTCATATCCACACATTTTGTGAACACTTCCAAGGATGGTGATTCCACCACTTCCCTAGACGGCATGTTCCAGTGCCTGGCCACTCTTTCAGTGAAGAAATATTTCCTAATAGCTAATCTAAACCTCTGCTGGGACAACTTCAGGCCATTTTCTCTTGTCCTGTCACTTGTTACCTGGGAGAAAAGACTAACCCACACCTCACTACAACCTCCTTTCAGGAAGTTGTATAGAATGATGAGGTCACCCCTGAGCCTCCTCTTCTCCAGGCTAAACAACCTAAGTTTCTTCAGCTGCTTCTCAAAGGACTTGTGCTCCAGACCCTCTGCCATCTCCACTGCCCTCTCTGGACTTGCTCCAGCACCTCAATGTCTTGTAGTGAGTGGCCCAAAATTGAGCACAGTATTAGAGGTACAGGAGTGCAGCACCTCACTTCTGAAGTTCAAAGGGAACTTTTCAAGCATAACAGGAAATGTTCCAAGGGACAGAGCCATATGTACCAACCTGGGCTTCAATATGTGTTTTTGTGTTCTTGAAGCTCCATACAGCTGTACATGGGTACTCCTTCAGCAAAGCCTTTGATACTGTCTCCCATAATATACTCCTGGAAAAGCTGCAGCCCATGGCTTGGACAGGGGCAC
>JAWMRA010000078.1:16342778-16409868 GCA_035584735.1 Pseudotriccus pelzelni
GAGGCTGGATGTGGCACTGAGTGCCATGATCTAGCAATCACAGTGGGGTTGGATCAAGGGTTGGACTTGATGATCTCTTCCAACCCAGTTAATTCTATGATTCCTCTTCATAGAGATCAGCCCATTTTTCTTTTTTAAGGTTGGTTTCTAGTATGCAACAGAATCAGCCCCAAATCCAGAACTGGCAAAATCCATCATCTGTACAATTCCACTTGCAGCAAGATCCTGCAAGCATCATCCACCATTTATTCCTGCCAACACCATACACCTCTGTGCCTTCCCTTCTTCTGGGTAGGAAACAAATTAAACCTTTGGAAAATAACAAGTGACTTACATGTATTATTAACGCCTCTCCATGCAACAGTATTTGTTGCTTTCACATCAATCATAGTCTCTCAGATTTCAGAGGGACATCTGCCCACTCACTCTGTAAAGTCAAGTATTTCAAAAGAAAATCCTGCTCATTCCTTGACTGAAATTAATTATGTATTTATAACCTTATAGTCTGGTGGATCACAGGTATTTTGGAATAAAATAAATTATAAGAAATCATTATAGGCTCAATTTTGCATGCAACACTGGCAAAATCTACAATTTCTACCATCAGTGATAAGGATTCATAAAAATTCTTCTAATGAAACAAAAAAGCTCAAAACCCTTCCACAGTATTTCTCATAAATGCAGTCAGGTTACTTATAACTTTATATATCATCATATAAAATTCTGAGGCACATACGGATCGTTGTTCTTCAGCAAGTGCTGTTTGCCAAAATGGACTTTCACTTTCTATGGCATAATTAATTCATGTTTAGGTATAGATGTCTAGAGGCAAAACCTATACCTGAACAGAATAGGATATCAGCTACAGGTTTTACATTACTACCTTTAAGAATTCAGTAAGGAATGAAAATCACACAATGATGAAATGACTTTCCCATGGTTATGCCAAATGTGCCTGGCAGCAATGGGAATCAAACCTCACCAGAGCCTACTTAAGCACAAAAGTCAGACTTTCTTGAATTTCAGGGGGGAGCGGGTTGGAAAGAAAGCTAAATCAAACTGCTTTCATAATCCATCAGAAAGGTAAAATATAATTGGATACCGAATAAATAAAGCCCAGTTTACTTGCAGACATGTCTATTTTGTCTATATTGACAGATGTCTCTTTTGCTAATACTGACAGCTTGTTCTGTATTTTAATCATAATATATAATAATTTTGTTTGAAGTTGCTGTATAATAACACCCTTCTTTGTACCAATTTTTAATATATTTTAAAGCACTTCTTTCAAAGCCCATAATAAAAATTTGTCTGAAATTTACTCTATCCTTTCATAACTCAAAACTACCAGCATCTAAGTCTATAAAGACTAAGTCTAGTATCAACGCCTGGTTTATTTTAGTTTTGTGTGCCCCACTTCCAAACCAAAAGCTTCTAATGAGATTAAAGGAGAAAAAAAATCAGCTAAATAGAACAACTCACTTGGGCATCTTAGAAGATCATTTCATATCCATGTAAAAGGCTTGACTTGGACAGCTCTAACACTGAAGAATAACATATTGGTCACAAGGGCCTGTGGTTTACTTCGGCCCTGGGATAATGGAAAAAGCAGAAGAATAAATAAATGGCCACTTGTCTCTCTTTCACCAGTGCTGTACGGTATGTTAAAACAATGTAAACCTCAACTGTGTAAACCTTCATCTCTCAAAAATTGCAAATGGTTTCTCTGTGCTGGAATGTTTCACCAATTCCTGCTAAGTGATTTGCAAGGCTGAGTAGAAAAACAAATATCTTCTCTGATTCTCATATAAGGATCACCTTTCTGAGTTATCTTAGGAACCAGCTATGAGAGATCTAAAATGGGCAGTGGTTCCTGCAAGGTTTGTTTGAGTCCAAACGATCAGGTTCTTGGTGTCATTGATGATGATAAATGTGATGGTATTAGTCCCTTCCTTGCTGATCGATATGAAAGAATCTACACATATCTGCAAACAATTCACAGCAACATTTCATGAGCTCTGGAGCCATCAGGCAAATAAAACTAGTGCTGCACTAGTTCAGTTCTGTTAAAAGGAAAAAAAAAATTCATGATGTAATAGCTCCTTGCTGCAACTGACTTGAAGTTATCCATGAAATGAACAAAATTTTTAATGTCACAGTACTTATTTTTTCATTGTCCCTGGACACCAATTCACCATCACACTGAAAAAAATAAGAATGCAATTTATAACCAGAGAATTTACCAAGAAACCCTCACATAACCTCACCATTTACATCACTTATCAGTAAAGTTAGAATAAATAGCAACTCACATACTGTATCTTTGCCTAAAATTCTTCCTACACAGATATTTCAGCCTTTTCCTAGATACTCTGCCTCTCTGCTGGGCTTTGAAATTTTGCAGTAGCAAGCCCTTGACCTTACATGTATGCCTCCTGTCACGTTGTGGCATTTCTTTCAAGGTTCTGGGAGACATAAACCTTTACAAACCTTCACGTGCCTTCTCAAACCAAAATATTAGAAGCATTTTGACATAATTGAACACAAATCCCTTCCCACAGTCACGTCTTGCTACCTCTCCACCCTGCGGCAGCTGATCCCAGTTTCTGGAGGATAAAGGAGGCCAACAGATGGAATGCACCTACAATACTTAAACAGCCCATGTCAACATTGGAGAAGTCACCTGGGAGAAAGCAGCTTCTTTCCAAAGGAAGGGCAGGGTAAGAAGCAGGGTAAATATAGGCCAGAAAAATTCCATCTTCTGTGGGCTGTCAGCAAGACATTTGGGCTGGAGTTCCATTCCTTCCTGCCTTACAATGGCACCCAGCTCTGGCAGGGACAGGATTGTCAGAGCCCTGCTCCTACTTCCATCCTCACTTTAAAGCTAATGCCTGATTCATAAAATGGGATTCTTTCAAAAGTGCCAGAAAGTTCATTTTATATGTGGTTATAGTTTCATAAACTCCTTAAAATTCAAGAAGTTGGAGCTAATTTCAACATTAATTGCCGAGATATTCAGCCAAATTGCTTCCCTGCTCCCAAGTCAGAGGGTAAAAATCCAGACTGATTCATCTCAAGGTTTGCAAACATAATTGCTTTGGCATCCATAGCTGTGAAGCAATGATAGCTCTTCATAATATCAATTTACTTGAATATTCAAAAGTTAGACTTCAGGGATCACACGAATCAATGGAATTTAGGTACTTTTTGGTTTTTTCCCATTTTTTTTGGTGGGGGGGAGGGTGTGACTTTTATGCTGTAAAGCGGACCTTATGTACACTTCCCTCTGCTCATAGTGACATACCAAAACCACACATACACAAACATAGATACATCTATCTCATAAATAAAAGTTATTAGAAACTCAAAACAAGCAACAAGACTCAAACACAGGAAGCAGATTAACCTTTACTTTTAGGTGCTTTTCTGCACAATCTTAAAGCAACTACCTTTAAAGTTCACTGCCCCTTAAACATAATTTCTTTACAGCTAAGAGTGGTGCTTCCCTCTTATTTATTTAGCACTTGGCCATAAAATATAAGAGCACAAAATGTACCCAGCTTCTTTGGTTAGAATCATAATTTATAATTATAACCTTGTTAGAAAATATTCCTACATTAAATATTTATTAAACTCTCTTTCATCCATCCACTTGTATGTGATTTCTGTCAATCACAAACACGACATCTCTGTTTTTTGGAGCAGTAAAAGCTGCCGTGTTTGATGAGCACATAAAAATGGACTTTTTTTGTATACACCTGCTCCACGTTTCTGCTTCAGGGATGGAAAAGTGAACAATCTTCCCCTACCCAGATATATACCATAAACAGAGGAGCTGTCTGACAATTTTGGCAGGTATAGTTTTCTAAGAAAAGCAAAAGCCAACTGGAACATCTTACAAAAAAAGTCACAGGACTGATCCACTATATTGAAAACTTCCTGATAATTCTGAAATTCTGAGGCTGCTATGCATATTTCCTATCAAAACAAAAAATTAAAAATTAATTCAAGTCCTAGTCCTAACAATTAGCATCTCATCTTCCACCTCCCTGCCCCTGGCTAAAGCACCACTTCTTTTCCCTAACTTGAACTACAGACACTTAACAAAGCTGTGGGTGCCTAAATGTTCTCCCACTTGACATGTTAGAATCGTTTTTAACAGCTTAGTTTACAACTGAATGCCTGTAATTTCCTAGCTTGTCCTGAGGCAGTTTCCTAAATTGTGTCATTATCTTGACAAGTGTTCAGGGATAGGGCTAAACAAGGTTTAAAATGTTAACTACAGGGCTCCTTTGGGGTTTTTAAACAGTTTTCCTAGTTATTTGGATGCTTAATATCAATGGGAGAAAGTGCTTTTAGACTTTTTCATTTGGTATTATCTTTCCACCACCATGTATTTCCCACAACTAACAAAGTTACTGCACGTTTTCATTTGTAGGAAAACAGTATTTTTTTATTGCCTCTCTTGTATCTTCTCAAAATGTTCTGTAATTAATTTCATAACACCTTCTTTCACTGAACTCTTTTTTTCCCTAAGCACTTCCAAAATTGTTATTAGGAAGGCTCTCCTCCCTTATTTGTGCTTAATCTTTCTAACACATTACCTCCACTAAATTTTACATGAGTATTATAAAGTATTTCAGAAATGGAAAAAAAAGAGTTGTTTTTGTTATATTAATTATAAAAGTATTTCAAGTTTTACAGGCCCAATTTTTTTTCAATTTATTTTACTCTTATTCAGCATCATCGTATTACAAATGACAGCCATTACATGTCTCACTGTTTCAGTAAGGGGAAGAAATCTGCAACAACCAAAAAAAGCTATACACTTTTTTTCCTCCACCTCCTTGCAAATGCACTGCAGAACTACTCTGAACATCGGGGCATGAAAGGAAACTGGATGGGTTTATATAGTACAAACAGCTCAGCGAAGTTATTTTGTCTTTAATTTTATCTTCTTTACAAACTGACAAAAATAGGGCTTGCATCCTTGACATACAGTACATGAACACTAAAAAAAAGTGACTCCTGCTTCTGCTTTTGATGGATCTTGTGTATTTATTTCGAAATAACAGTGTGAACCACAACTGTTGGCCAGACTTGTGGTATCTGGGAGAGAGTGTGGCCATTTAACGTTAAAATCTGTCAAATTATTGAAAATTACAGTCAAGAGATAATTTGGTGTTAGAATTCTGGCAGAAATAAAAATCCTGCTTTGAGAGACATCTGCAGTTACAGGTGCTCTTGTCTACTTGTTGGTTACATCAGTGAGATTATGCAGCACCCACTCTCATCCAGGACCATACTTTTAGCTCCTTAAGCTTTTAAGGTAGCACATGACCATCAAATACTTCAAGTCTCTCTGCTGCTCTAAAGCCTGAATATGTAATTGGATGAATATCCCAATGGAAGTCCTTCAAGGTAACAGAAGAAATATACTCAAGGGCATTTTGCATCATGTGTGGAGCCTGATTTGAGAGACTTGCTGCAGCTCACGCAAGAGCAGCCTCTTCAGACGAGGGTTAGTACGAATTTTTCTGAGTGGGTCCTGACTCAGTGTGAAGCCAGCTCCCAGGCATACCTCTGGGTGGCTGGCACGGAGATGCTCTTCTCAGCAAGCAGGAGCTGCTGATGTCCTGGAAAAACTGCTCAGAGTTGGAGCTGAGCAGAAGATTCATGTTACAGGGTTTCCATGTTGTGCTGCTGTGAAGTCCACAAGCACAGAAATCCTGCATGAGTCAAATATCTGTTCTTCTCTAAAACCCTGCTACAAGCACCTTACAAGAAATTTGTTTCCTGTTTTTATCTAATCTAACTCTGATGAAAAAGATATTCTAAAACTTGGTATCATGTCAAATCAGAAGACTGAGCAAGATTCCAGTCAGTCACAAAACAAATGAATATCCCAGATACCAGTTAGCCAGAAAGAGCACCCATGTAATTTCAATCTATGGATTCCAGATTTATAATATAGTAATTAATAGAATTCCATGGCCACGTTTGGTTTTCAAAGGTAAAACACATCATTTGCCACATTTGTATACCTACTGAGATCAATAAAATCACTAAGAATTAACAACTGGGTCCCCAGGTACAATAGAGATTCGTTTTTAAAATTCTCTTTTCTGATTTTAAGAAACATATATAACAAAAACATGGTAAAAAAAAATGGAAAATGAGATATGGATTCGAGCCCTAGACAGTTACATTTTTTCCCCCACATAGGACTATTTCTAGTACATACAAGTTAATAAAACAGAGATAAACTGTAGGAAATAAAATACTACTCCTAAAAATGAAGTGATACTGTATCATGATTAGTAGAAGATGAACTGATCAATACTCAATTAATTTATAACTTGGTTATTATTAATAACAATAAATAATCAATCATTATTAATGATAATTTATAACCTGGTCATAAGACAAATTAGGTATTTCTACACTTCCTACTTAGACTTTTTAGTTAAGTCAGGTTACTACTCTTGACTACATGACAAAACTAGTCATAGCTAATATCATTCAAGACTTAACAGTTTGATTCTGAAAACTAGATTATGAAATAACTTAACAGTTTGATTCTGAAAACTAAACTATGAAATTTAGTTTTATTTTTCTTCATGTAGCAGAATCATTTCTCCATTAAAACACATAGTTGATTCAAGATGAAAACTGATTAAATATGAAGGTAGTTGTATAATGCAATTAAGAAATCACAAACCTAGAAACAAAACATTAACACTTTAAGGGAGCAATATATTACCTTGAGACAGAAATCCACAGTTATTTGCACTATAACTACCAGAATAGTATTATTTCTTCTCCTAAGATTACAGCTTAAATTAAATTTGTTGAACTAATTTTTTATATCCAATTTTATATCCTTACACATTTGAATGGCTGAAGATTCTAATGTTTCCTACTCTTAAACTTTTTAATATTAATTTTCCTATTCTTAAACTTTTTAATATTAATTTGTGTTTAGAAGGTAACAGCTTAATGCACTACAAGAGGATTCTTAGATCTAATTACTATGATTATTGAACTGTAACATTTTTCTCCCCAGTTATTTATTTGTTTCACAGCAGAAGCTCAATCAATTTCTTTCTTCTTGGTAGAGGGATATAAATTGCTATCTTCCACGTAAATCCTCTTAAATCTTAACAGTGATCTAGAAGTTGATGAACTATATTCATTTATTTATATTTTAGCTTGAACTACTAAATGGATGTAAAGAAGAAAAAGAAAACAACTTGTGACTGCTGAAGAGGTAACTGGAAAGTACCCCATGAGGAAAGGATGGCCCCTGACATGGAGTTCCAGCACAAAAATAATTAATTCTGGGCAGCAACAAAAGCCATAGGTAGATAACTACTGACAAGCAGAGAAACAGGTGAAGGCCCCTTGCCATTTAGCTCAAACATCAGGTCAGTCTCCCATCTGTAGAGCTGCTCAGAGCTCTCTCCTGAGCGCTGGAGAAATTCCTAAATGGGGACTTGCTCCATAACCTTCCCTGCAGAGTCCAGTGCAGGAGGCATTGGCCAGCTCATCCATTGGACTAAGGTCCCAAAGCAGCAGTAGGAGGCTACAGTAGCATTTGTGACACCTGCCCTGTCTCCATCCTTGTTGATGGCTGTTCAGTGGCTACAGTACCCTTGGGCTCTGTAGGAAATTCCAACTCAATTCCCTTCCTGAATCCAGGGAGAAAGGATTCCATGGTCCTCTGTGCCTGCTCTAATCATGACCATACACAGTCCTTCTCAGCACTCTTTCTGTGCATTAACTATTTTAAAATATTCAACAGACAACTCATATAAAAGGTAAGTTCCTCTATGAGTTCACTACAGGGCATCCTGCAGCTGAGTGGTTCAATTCATGCCAAGGAGGTGGCACACTCGGGCTTATGGGCACCAAAACGAAATACATGAACGTAACTAGATCCACAACATAAATTAAATCTATATGTGCTCAAAAATAAACAAGTCAGAGATGTGTTAGATGTATCAAAGGCATGGTGAGAGGAAGATCAAAACAACAAAACAGGCTTCACAACAAAGGATTTCATTTCAGTCACCCATGAAGCATATAAAATCACTTAGAAATCTTTTGTTCTGTGCCTCTCCTGCAAAGAAAGCATGTGAAAACAAAACTAGAAGAAATTATCCTAAAAGTGAGTACAAGTATGGCCCCCAGTTATTACACAGTGGAGTCACCAGGCATGACCCAAGCTGCCATGTGGGGAGAACAGACAGCATAAATCACCTTCACTCCCTGCTTACAGTAAATCACTCTCACCCATCTTGACCTCCCACAAATTTGTTTTGCAAAGCCAGGGTTATACATCAAGTAATCCGTTCCGAGCAAGCCGAGGAACAGCCATACCTGCACATACAGACAGCTCTCTCCAGAAAAGCCATCTGTTACATTTGCTCATTAATGGTCCTGTGCAAACTCACCAGCTCCCAACCCCTTCTGAACCTGGAAAAACTTAAGTTCAGGAGGTTAAAATAATGGGAAAGCTTCCTATGCCCATCTCTGAGGTCAAAAATATTTCTGTGTCACACAGAATTACTGACTGATGCTGATAGAACTTGTACCTAACCACCCTTGAAACATTTACTGTGCTAAACTTTCAGCATAATGATTTTATATATGCATTAAACAGGATGTTGTAACAGTTCATCACAAGCTTCTTTCTGCTCCATAAAAGAATATGAAACACAGGAAATGAGAAGTCAATTGCTTTTCTGTCCACAGATGAATGTGTGAAACGCCAAGGTTGTGTAACAGATGCACTCCCTATAAATCTATATCTGCAGATTCACAACTTGTGCATTCCCTGAAGTGGTAGAAAGGCATGACATGTTTCAAGGTAACATACACTGAATTTGGAAACCAGTCTAAAATGTGGCTATTAACAGGGACATCCAGATACTCACCTTCAGAATGACTTTATGCTTCCAAATTTCTTCCTGAAACTTCTCCCTCTTTCATCATTAAACACTGACTTTTAAATGCAATTTATTATGAAACAAAAGCATTTAGGGTAAAACAGCTCTTCTGTGAATGTCCACATTAACAACAAATCTCACCAGTGGGGACTTTAAAAACACACAGGTCTCTCGAGGCTTTGCCAGTTCCGAGATAGCCAAACCAAACTTTTCAAAGTTCCCTAGCTCAGTAGTGACCCCCAAGGCAATGGGAAAACCCCACTGGGATATTTCATAACTCGGTGTACAGACACTGCAGCCAGCAGAATCACAGCCTACAGCAGCCAGACCTCTGCTAGGAATTAGCATTGCCACATGAAAGCAACACTCTCAGTTTCAAATTCAGGGGCTATTTTAGAAATGAGTAATTTTAAATCTACAGCAAGAGGTGCCCAATAAAAACTAAGCAGGAGTTTATTATTATGTGTTCAGGAGAACTAATAAAAGCTGAAGAATGTGACTTTTAAACAGGACCCTTCTGACACCCGATTAAAAACCCCAGAGCACAGCCCAAGTGGCTGCCTGCGGTCCGGGACACACAGCAGTGGCCTGCCTTGACAAACCCATTACCAGAACATGCTGGAGACAGAAAGCTCTGAGCCTTTTGAGACCAAACTGCTCTGTGTTTGGACACTTTTTCCATCCTATAGATGCTCACAATAGACTCTGAGACATGCCAGTATACAAGAGATGAATTAAACCTTCCATGGGGAACAGCAAGTGGATGTGAGAGGTAGAAAAAAACACGTTTTCATGAATGCTACAAAATGATTGTAAATGTAGAAATGTTTATACTTGGGTTCACGTGACAGTGACTTGAGAGAAACAGGAACAAGAAAAATGAAATCTCCTGAAGAACAGTTTGATGAGATTTTGATGTGAGTGAGGAAAAAAAAAGCTCCATATAGTGACACCAATAGCTTCTTCAAAAAGGAAACAGATCTTCATCTCTATTTTTGTGGTAGAAGAAATAGGTAGCACACAGCAAAACACAGCTTAGCTTACTATTACAAATACTAAATTGCAGGTCTCTAGTCAACATTGTCAGAGGTAAAAATATATCATACTTCAAAATTCTGTGGGATAAAAACTATTGTTCTTCTGTAAGGAATGAAACTAATAACTTTCAGGAACTATGCTAAGTTTCTAAAAGGAAAAACATGAAAAAGAAACCTTCTCCCTCATGTTCTCACCCCACTACATCCCTCCCTCTCCAGAGGGGGATAATTCCATATCAGAATATCTGTTCAGGTATGGAAATCAAAGAACAGGCAGTTTCAATTCCACCAAGCTGTTGCATTTTGAAACCTGTGGTCAGCACATTTTTCCC
Source organism: Pseudotriccus pelzelni (assembly GCA_035584735.1). Taxonomy (NCBI): domain Eukaryota; kingdom Metazoa; phylum Chordata; class Aves; order Passeriformes; family Tyrannidae; genus Pseudotriccus; species Pseudotriccus pelzelni. Next base: position 16,353,099 of record JAWMRA010000078.1, read on the forward strand.
AACACTAATTTTCTTCAGAAACTTCTATGCAGAAAATACATGGCAAAATAGAAAATTCTCCTGGAAGTACTATTCCTATCTGAAGAAAGAAAATGTACTCCCCAGAATGCTGACAGGGAAATTTATATATATAGTATTTTTGTTTATCTATCTATCTATCTATCTATCTATCTATCTATCTATCTATCTATCTATCTATCTATCTTTTAAAGCAAATTTATTTGAAACCTACATTCAGGGGGTTTCTTTCTCCCAGTTACAGGACTCAAAATCCTTTGGTTTAGATAGAAAAGATGTTTTCATTGCAGTGTTGTGTAGATCTTCTGCTGCAGCCAGTCTGTATGATATTCCTTCCTAACCTAAAACTCTTTCTTTTCTTCAGACTATTGTCTATACACAGGGTCTGTGTTACAGCTGGGATTGTTTTATAACAATGAATTCTGCCACTGCTAAGGGAAGAGACAACAATTGTTATTTGTACAATGACCAAGTTGCAATGATAGCTTTATTTTTAATGTTTCTCATTCCATTCTCAGCTTAAGCTGTTCAGAGCAGAAAGGACTCTTCTTCAAAACAAAATCCACATTCGAGGATAGGTACAAATTACATATGTGAGGATGTGTGTGTGGGCATCCTCACCATTACTATTCTGTGATTGTGAGACTATAACTGGAGCCACAGCACAAAAAGGATTTTGAGCTGGTAGAGCAAGTCCAGAGAATGGCCATGAAGGTGATCAGAGAGCTGGAGCACCTCTCCTATGATGACAGGCTGCGAGAGCTGAGGCTGTTCAGCCTGAAGAAGAAAAGGCTCTGGGGAGACCTTAGAGCAGCCTTCCAGTTCCCAAAGGGGGCCCACAAGAAAGCTGGACAAGGACTTTAAACAAAGACATGTAGTGATAAGAAAAATAGGAATGGCTTTAAACTGAGAGTGGGATTAGATTAGATATTAGGAAGAAATTCTTTGCTATGAGGGTGATGAGGCACTGGAACCAGTTGCCCAGAGAAGTTGTGGATCCACCCCTGGAAGTGTCCAAGCAACCCCAGGCTGGATGGGACCCTAAGCAACCTGGTATACTGCATGGTGTCCCTGTCCATGGCAGGGGAGTTGGAATTGGATGATCCTTAAGGCCTCTTCCAACCCAAACCATTCTATGAGTCTAGAAGACTATTATTTCTTAACCAGCAGTGCACAGCACTTGGAAAGATATACCTGGGTTATATGTCTATTAGATTATACTTTCTGCAGCCTCCACCCTTTCAGGCAATTCCATTTTAGCAATTACTTTGCAGTGACTGCCCTTTCTGCAAGCCAGTGTGTTTCCCCTCAATATCAGAATATTCAAATAAGCACTGGCAGGCTCCAACCTACAGACCCCAAAAGTCAGCATCCCTTGGCATAAGACACATTCTTGGCTTAGAATTTATTTAAACCAAACCTGTTACACACACAAAGAACTAAAGGCATTAATAATAAAGAACATTACCAGTAATGGGAATTTCTTAGGTTAAAAAGTTTAGGCGACGTTAAATGATAAATTATAATCCACATTTCAATGTGCAACAAATTGAGTTTGAAAAAATCAGAAACTGGTTCCTAGATTACAAGATCCAGTCTTAAATTCAGTCTAAGTTTCACTGTTTCTCCCTTTTTTGCCACATAAAGGCAGTAACAGTTAGCATTACTACCTTTGCAATTGCAACTAAGTCCCACTGTCTGTATAAATTTGCAACCATCTGAGATCACAAGAGATTATTCAAGAGAGAAATGGCCTCCTGAAGTCAGACATGCAGGGTCACCATTGCTGCTGGCCAGAGGCTCTGTGCTTCAGTCAGAGACAATCTCAAAAGCTTTCTCAGAAGTTTCCTAACCAATGTCACCACACCAGATGGCTGTAGGTGACAAAGCAAAAGCATTTCTGTAAAAATTGTTTGAGTTCTTTGTTAGAATTATAATGCAATATCAGAAGATACAGCATGGCCAGTCCCCACCAAAAATTTATAGGGTTCTGAAGACCTTTTATCTGGCTCTTCTCCCAACCCTTATCTTTTCCAGTTTACATTTGTCCACGAGGGCTTCAACAAGGATCTGTTTAACGATACGGGTGAATATTCCTCAGTAGGTTCCCTCTTCTGAAGTTACAAGCCCTCATAAGTGTATTTCAAGGAGATGGAGTAAAAATCCATCATTAATTCGTGTGGCACTTTTTATGTAGCAGCTGAGGGAGAGCAGGTTCACAATCGCCACAGTCTCTCACTCGGAAATCTCTCGATTCCTTCAGGTCCTTGACCTCACACTGTCGATGCAGAAAGTTTCCACTAGATGGTGCAGGATATGTAGGACATGTAACTATACTACGTAGCATTTCCCCGAGTTTCAATTGCAATTTTCTTCCCTTCTGACAAAGAGAATTAGTTTGTAGGAAAAGCAAAACATGCACCTTACAAAGCATTAATTGAACCCAAGGTGTGTGCACACTGGTACTCGGGGAAGATAAAAGCATTAACCCTGAAATCCTATTATCCAGTGAATTGCCTTAAAAATTAAGCATGCCACTTTATGACTTGAACTAGAAAAAAACCCAAAGTCATACCAGGAGGAGAAAAAAAAAAAAAAAAAAAAAAAAAAAAAAGAGAAATCTCTCTTCATTCTTTTTTTTTTTTTCCCCCTCTGCCCTTGAAAAGGGAAAACACCAGGAAGTCCAAGAGAATGCAGAAGCCCTGGGGTTTGGTCAGTCCCATTTCAGCCCACATCTGAAGTGCTATTCTGTTTTGAAGGCGTGACTATGAAAAAATAGCTTTTTACTTAGGAATCTTCTACCAAGGACTTGATGTGACAAACTCGGTGGCCCTTGGCTGTGTCAGCATGGCACAGCGCTCCATCCCTCACCACAGAGCTGTGACACTGTGGCCTGGGGAAGGGTGGCAGGAAATTAATTATCAGAACTGCTACGCACGTCTCAACACTTATTCCTCTGTAAGAATTAGTCTCAGATGATCCCCACGGTTATCACTGAGGACTCCATAAGACTCAGGTACGACACAATTCTTAATTAAGACATAATTTGTTCAGAAAAGCTTTCATTATTGACTGAGAAGGAATGAACTCAGTTTGACTCTTGGATCACTGAATGACTTTGTGCAGTGCAGGATAAACAATAATAATTAAAAAGAGAAAAACCATAATCCCCACATTGTTAACCTCAGCACATATTAAAATAGAAACTAGTAAGACACAGCAATCATTAAATCCTTCTGACATTTTTATGCAATTTTCAGTGCTGAATAGCATGTTAAGTCTACACACTTCTGAATAAACTGGAAGCAAGCACACATGATCTAGAGCAGAAATAGGTTCATTCCCTGTTGACTAATAATCAGAAATAACGGAGTAAATTAAAAGTGCCAAAAGGAGAAAAAACCAAAATCAGGGGGAATAAAAGACTCCTGCATAAGATAATGCATTATATTACCTCTGAGCACTAACAAATACAGTTACTCCTTCCAAACTTGAAGGTGCAGAGACAATACTAAATTAAGTATAAGTGTGAATTACAGAAACATTTGACTATTTTCTGTTATATAAACACAAGAAAATATCATTATCATATATTTATGATGCTGATAATATGCCATTTTCAACTTTTTATAATCTTTAGGAAATACTTCCTTGCAATTAAACTAATTCAGTTCTTTTTTTCTGTGAAAGAGTAGTTAAAAACATAATTCTGACAATATCCCTCTCCTATTACTGCTGCTGTTCTTTGGAATTTTTTATTTTGTTCTCAGTGGATCTCTTTCTCTTCCCTTTCTTACTTCCCTTAGCTTCCCAGCTCTTACTTTTGAGTGCCTTCTGAGTTCTGTTTTTTCGTTTCTCAAACAGTTGCTTCTTCCCTTGCAGCTTCCCTAGTGAGGTGCCCAATCTTACCGAGCAGTTATTTGGGAATTTGATAACAGCTTTATATTTTAGAGTTCTTTGGGAGCTATGTTTGAGAGTATTTCATTTTTACTTTATAACTCATCAGCAAGCAAGTCAGTTACAGACTCAAAAGAAGTCATTCGACTTTATTTTTAAATGTCCATGTATGAGAATTATGGAGGCAGGCTATCTGGCAGCGGGTGCACAGAATACTTCATCAGGAATTATTATCAAAAACTGTCTGGAGTTTGTGGTATTATATACTTTTAGAATTAACTATCATAAAACAGAAAGCTGAGAAGAAAATAAAAGTTGCTTGCTTATCCCACTTCAACAAAAACCCTGTGTGAAGAGCTTGCATAGTACTCTCATAAATCATTATTACAAGGAACTTTCAAAGAAGGGGGAAGAAAGGAGAGGGAGGGTCTAAAATGCCATTTCATAATAAACTGGATTTGCATGACTGCAGACACCATCCATAACTGCCTCAGGAGGGGCTGATGTAATGCAGCCACCCCAGAACACCTGTGACACCAAAACCCCTCTCCTACTGCCAGGTTGTGGCACGCAGCTGTCAGGCACTGGCTATAAGAGGAGCATCCTAAAAAGCCATCCCCAAGTGGGTTACTGCTGTCTCTTCTGTACTGAAGTGTGCTAAAAGGGAAATTCAGGAACAGCAACCACTCTTTTTACCCCCCTGGGTGGTATTTTACAGCATATATCAAGTTTAACTTGTCCTTGCTTCTATCAGAGCCAATAAACAGCCCTCTAAAGGGCTTCTATACCCTGTGTCCCTTACTCTTGCTGTTCTTTACAAGCACAGCAATTATAGCCAGCTTCCTACTATTCTACTTACAAAAAGGTTTCCAGGATCAACTCCACTTGTGTGACCACTGGTTCTTTAGCTTCAGCTAATCACAGTTATCCCTAAAAATGCACAGCGGTTTGTCTCTGAAAAACAGAAAAAAAAAAAAAGAAAAAAAGAAGATGCATTTCTATCTTTAAAAAATAATTTTTTAAAAAGTTAGAGGTAAGATAATCTCACAGGGCAACCTATGACCTGCTTTTAAACTTCCCTTGTAGTGGGAATTGCATCTTCAAGGACCACTCCCTGGAACCATGTTGGAGTGAAGTATAGGACACCCTCCAACCAGAATACTGAACTGACACGTAAGCAGCATTAGAGAGCGTGGCACTTCTGGGTGAATAGATCTTGAGATAAGAGTTAAAGGACACTCTGAGAACAAGAAAAGAGATTATTACAGTGATTACTTGATATATAGGCCAGCCAAAAGAGATGTAATACAGCTTGGTGCAAGGGAGAAGAGAAGCATAAGAGATTAGCATGCAGGGAGCAAACGAAATAGAGCTTTAGACAGAAGTATTAAAATAAGTTTTTAAAAATCTGTATATGTTATTCTATAAAGGACTTAATTACTGCAAAATATTACTCTACGTTTCCTTCTTCCTATACCATCAGACCACTCACAATATGTTATGAGAAGATATGGGCACTTGAAATCAATTAATGCTGATAAAATCATTGACTCAATTAATTCTTGTATAAATCAAGAGAAAGCCATATCTACAGGAATACAGCTGACACAAAGGATCCATCACCAGACTTGTTCAGCATTACTTTAGAGCATCACACCAACAGACTTGACCCAGCCTGAGGGCCAAGGCAGCAGCTTCAAACACACTTTCCTCTGCACCAGTTTGGGGCAGGGCCCATCTACTGTGTCTGAAGCTGATGAAGTCTTGCACCCACAGGTCTTCCCCACTTATCTCCCAAACAGGCTGACCTGTTGCTGTCTGGGAACAACTGGTCAGCTGTGGAGACCAGTGCTGGTTGTCCCAGGCCATACTGAACCCTAACCTACTGCTGGAGCTCACACCTATGCCCTAATCCTGCTTGCTAGCCTAGGTATAGCCTACAGGGCCAATTTCAAGTCTGCACTAACATAAAGCTGTATCTCATATTGTGATTTGCTTTGCTGAGGCCTGTGCAAGCCTTGGGGATGCCACAGCAGCAAGACAATTATGGCAGCTGGAGAAAGAATAACTCACTAATCAAGCCCAGTACCCTGTTTTTCTTCAGAACCAAATTTAGCTCCTTTTAATTTATTTGCTGAGTTCCATATTACAAGCAGTTTTATTTTTTGCCCTTGACACTCTCATTACAAAGCTACTCCCCAGCATTTTTTTAGAGATGTTTCTTTTAATTTATATTTTAAAATGCCACTTAAATGCAATGTCCTGTTCTCCAAAATGTATCCCTTGGCTTCAGATATGCATTCCAGATATGTACAACTCCTAAGGGGGGGTGGGGAGGGAAAGACTTCTATATTCAAGCCACTTCTTTATTTGAGTAGCACAGTCCAGCAGACTTAGATAAACTAAGGAATCAATTAATGCAGTCTGTCATTTCGAAACCCAAACCCTCACTTACATGCGTGTTTGTACCTATCTTTCCATTCATTTTAACTTGTGAGAACTCAATCCAAGCCTATTTAGTAGAGCCAGCTGTTTTAACGGCCTCATTACTTACCCAAACCCACATCTCAATAAAGCTGGGGAAGCTGCCAAAGGATTTGGCTGAACCTCTTACAAGGCCCCATGACAAATGGCAACTCATTTTATTATCTCAGTGATAGGAAGGTCTGGTTCAATTCTCCAGTTCTTGATGATTAAAGAACAGCAGCGAGTTTCTGCTTTCCACCCATCACTAACAAGAAGACTGTGACTGCTTGGACATGCAGGCATTTCCACTGCAATATGTACCCTGCCACTTCTAGGCTCAAAACCTAAAATTCCTGGTAAACCAGGCAAAACCCCTGGGGTATATTCAAACACTAGAGCACCTGTTCTAGTTCGTGAAACAAGAGATCCAACTTACGAACTCTGCAGTCAGACAGGACACTTCTGGTTTTCCACCACAGCAGCTAAATGAAGACACTCAGTCTGGATCATGGCAGCACAGGAGAGTGGCAATAGAGGCCACAGAGAGCCCCAAATAAGCTCCCTCAGAGTTAAAGCTCACTTTCCTCACAGCTGAAGCTGACTGGTTCAGTCAGAGAAGACTGCAGAAAATCAGGCTTTTGAGTAGACAAATGAGAATGGCTGAAGTTCTCCAGGAAAATCCAGGATGAAGTGTTTCTGAGATAAAATATCTTCAGTGCCTGCTTTCACTTAGCCAGTTGTTTTGCAAGTGACCATTACTGTATTTCAGCAGAGAACAAACCCTACCCGGACAGTCAACTGAAATAAAAAGATTGTTCTTTGCTCTAGTTATTTATTGATATTTTGTGAGACAGAAGGAAAATTACATATGAGAATAAAGTTCAAGTAATTTGACAGTACCAGTTTTCTCTAGTTCTGCCTTTAGAAAATAGCAATCTCCACTTAATTGCACTAAAGAGGAACCCAAATTATGAGAAGTTTGGCCTAAAAGCTTTATTCTGAGCCTTGTCTAAAAGAAAGCCTGATGTGCATTGCCTGCCTCCCTGCCCCCTTCCATTTGCTGGCCCATTCATTGTATTTCCATCTTTCTGATGTGTTACTTAAAGTATTGCAGTAATAATAAGAAAACAATGTGGGATGGGAGAGAACAGCAATCAGAGTCATTAAAAAAGCCCTGCATAAGGCAAGCGATACCTGAAAGAGCAGGAAAGTAAGAAACTGCTTCTGTGCAGAACTGCTGCTGCTGTAACGATGCACATAACTCTTACCAAATACATCCAAGACACGCCGACTCACCCGAGATGGTTTGTACAACTGAATTTCTCCTTCACCCCTGAAAAGTATTTCAGCTGACAGTTTTCAAACTGCTTGACATTCCAAGCTTTTCTTGTTACTTCAGAAAAATTACATCTCTGAGATCCTATATATGATCTTTTACTACACCAAGAGAGAGATTCTGTTGAACATTAAAACAATTAAATGGTCTAAAGAATCTCACATATCTGATTGTTAGAGTTTCTCTGATCCTGAGTTTTGCACAACAGCAGCTGCACACTGAGGGAAGCCTCAGCTCTCCACCACCAGCATGGCTGGACTCCCCCCAGGGACCAGCCTGAGTAAAATGAGAAGTCCTTTCCTTCACAAATTCTTGTAACAACCCAGCAAGTCATCATGGAAGTTTTGCTATCGACTACAAATGAAAGAGTTCTCCTCACACATATTCTTCAGGAAATCACTCAATCACCAGGATGAATCTAGAACAAGTGGGGCCAGCTGAGAGAAGTGGCAGCTCTGGAGTTCAGGCATGCACAGGCCTGCAATGGGACGTCCTATGGAAGTAAATACAAATGGAGTTTAAAGCATTAGGGAAGGAGAGGAGAAATTAATTCTCTGTACAGAGATGACTAAAGAGCTGCAATCTTAAGAGAGGTCTCCTCTTCCTCACCGGACTGTGTTCCAAGTGGCTCTTTGAACCCCTCTCCCTCCTTACCAGACAAAAGCTTCCCAAGATACACTACCTCAGTCTTCATTACAGATAAAATCAAGTTCATCCTTTCTAGGACCGATCAACAGCTAAAGAAATTACCTCAACAATATTCATAAGTTCCCAACAGTTTCCAGCTCAGTTCTTATGACCCATTACATGAGTATCTCACTAACTATGCCATTGTGTCTTGCATATTTATCAACTATTTGTGTTCCAAGAAATATTAACCTTTTTTAGAAAAAAATAGTAATATTTCCACTTTTCCTTCTCCATAGGCCTTCAGACACTTGGCTAGAATTCAAACTTTGAATTTACTGCTCTTAGTTATGGGGTGTCTTCCTATCAGGCTCCTGTATTAGACTATTGGCGCCAACAAACTCATAAATTTGTCTCTACTTTTTTAGTATTTTTTGCACATCTTGACTTAGCAAAGGTTCAAAAGTTCATTAGAAAAATGCTACTTATCTCTCTGTTCACTGAAAAGTCTTATGACAGATAACGTCAAGAAATTTAACACAATTATGAGAAGCAAATTACATAGCACTGCATAGACCTTGTAAGGTTGCAGAAAACACTGTAAGTAATTAACAGTTGTTAACAGGTTTACACTGACTCACCAACACATACTGAGACCCAAACCTGAACTGCTAAGAAGTGTGTCAATAATTTTTCTAATGAGTCAGACTGAATTATGTCATGGCAGGATGTCACTCAGTGTGCTTATGGCTTTCCTAATTGATAAAGGAATATTACAGCTGATTCTCAACTCACCTATGCATTCTGGGGGACTTTGTAGAAGATTTATTCAAAGTACAAGAAGCCTATGCTTCCCCCTCTGCCCCATCAACATCCCCCAGCAAAGACTCAGAGACACAATTCTAAAATACCTTTCCTTAGAGAAGATCCAAGTGTGGAGGGAAGCAAGCCCAAGGCTGCAAACTATGCTTGGAAGATGCTACTTTTCTGTAAAGTGGGATGGAACAAAGCTACTTTCAGTGTACTCAGAAAAGCACACAATGCCTGGGAAAATGGAATGGAAAAAAGAAGTCACCATTTAATGGACAGAAATTTACCTGCACAGATACTGTAAAGTGTCCTTAATTTACAAAAATGAGTATATGAATAACTTTACCAAAGCAATTAACAAGTGAATAAAATTGAATAAAAATTGATTGGCTGTCTCTACCAGATTTTCTTCAGTAAATGCAGGATATTATATGCAGAAATAAATCCTAGTCGACACCAATTTTGCTTCCTAGTTCTTGCAAGGGAACTGTGCAAGGATACTGAAGAAACCACAGTGCCCAAAAAATTTTAATTTAAATAGTGAACACACTCAAGCACCAATATCAGTAATTCCCTATAATCAAATCCTTCCTTTGACATTGGACTAGAAGAAAAACACTTCAGAGAATATTTACTTTCGAATTCCAAACTAATCTGTACCCTCCTAGCACTGATATCTCTGAAACTCCACAAGCAACTGTCTTAGGCTGGTAACAGTTGAGTGGTTTCCAATTTACACTTCTTCAAAAATTACCATCAGCAGGTACAAATGTCCTGCTGCTTCCTGGTGATTTAACTGCATAAATAGGAGCCTATAGTACAGGCCAGAAAATGACAAATATCAGTTAAATTTAAAAAAATCAATGCACTGTCCTAGGATAAAAAAGCTGTTATTTATTATTTCTTATTAATCAAGCTGTCACGGTTTTTGGGTGTTTCTCTTTGAGTTTTTTTGTTGGTTTTTTGCATGTTATGTTTTTTGGTTTTTTTAAATGTATTGGATTTGCATACCAAGCCTCTGGTAGAGGGGGCTACAGGGGTTGTAACCCCATGGGAAGCTCACATTGGAGCAGGATCCTGGCAGGACCAGTGGAGAGGGGAATTTACACTGGAGCACTTTTGTTGACCCCATGAGGGACCCACGCTGGAGCAGTCTGTTCCTGAAAGACTGCACCTTGTGGAAGGGACCCCACTCTGGAACAGTTTCTGAAGAACTGTGGTCCTTGGGAAGGAGTCATGCTGGAGAAGCTGGTGGAGGACTGTCTCCCTTGGGAGCAACTCCATGCTGGATCAGGGGAAGAGTGTGAGAAGTCCTCCTCCAGAGGAGAAAGGAATGGCAGAGACAACATGTGATAAACTGACAGCAGCTCTCATTCCCTATCCTCCTGTGCTGCTGGGGGAGAGAAGGTAGAAAAAATTGGTAGTGAAGTTGAGCCCAGGAAGAAGAGAGGAGTGGGGGAAGGTATTTTAAGATTTAGTTTTTAATTCTCATTATCCTACTCTAATTTATTCCAAATCAAATCAATCTGATTTTCCCAAGTCACATCTGTTTTGCCCATAACGGTAACTGGTGAGTGATCTCTCCTTGTCCTTATCTTAACTCACGAGTCTTTCATTATATTCCAGCTTAAGAGGGGAGTGATAGAGCAGCTTTGGTGGGCACCCCGTGGTGACATCAAATAAATAAAGTCCATTGTTTTTACATGAAAAACACAATGACAGTGGGTTTGCTCCAGCATTTTGAAGTTCCCCAGAAATCTTACAAAGGGAAAGGAAACAAAAACCTCACAAAAATGTTTTCAGTAATTTAAAATTTATTATATGTCCTCGTAGAATAATGATTAAAATTAAATCATGGTTCAGATCTATGGAAAGACAAGTGGGTAACCACTTATTTTTAACAACATGGAAAACCAGTGTCACTAATGTGTTTCCTCATTCACTGAAAGAAACTAAAGTTGAACATTAGGTAAAAAGCCTTTTAAGTAGTGCAAATACAAATATTTAGTAAAGTTTTCAATGGCTCTTCATACAATATTACAGTTATTAGAACAGCAGTTTCAAGTAAGAAAAAATTACTTTGATGAGTTAAATACATTTTATCTCATCAAGCTACTACTGAGGAAAGCAAATTTCATTAATATAATCCATTCATCTGAAGAAAAGCAAGCACAGACATAGCTGCAATGATAGAAGTGCTCTAGTTCGACTAAAATAAGGAAACACAACTGAGTACTTAGTGGTTAGTACCACAGTAAAAATTACAGAATGTCAGAAAAAAATCGAGTGCTAAAGCCACAAGCATACACACAGCTCTGAAGGGAACAGGAAATAATACTCGAAAAATCTGAAAAAAAAAATTAAAAAGCACCTGGTGGCTGTAATATAAGCCATCAAAAAAGATAGTGTGTATATTAGGATGAACTGACAGACCGTAAGTTTCTAAATGAGAGTCTTAATGATTTTCAAGTCACAGGGAAACAACATCCTGAAGGAAAGCAATTGTTTTGTGTGTGAAGTGGTGCAAATAATTATCAGTGGTGCCTTGGCCCTGCAGCCCTAGGATGTGCTACGCTCTTGTTCACAGCCTTAGACTCAGCTACTCAAAGAATTAAAGAAATAGGAAAAGACAAAACTCCAGGACCAGGCAGCCATCTCTGAGTTAGTAAATTAGGCTATTTGTTCTGTGATCACAAGACCAGCCAGTGTCTGCAGAAACTCCATTTCAGACTGCAGAAAGTATCTGGCCTTTCATCTGCAAATTAGGCATTATTATGCTGCCACATCTAAGAGACATTAAGTAGTGCCAAATCTCATTTGAGATGGTTCATCCTTTGCCTTTTTCCACAGAAATGCTATCCAATGTAAGGCACAGTCCCGTGCTTCTAAGACACTGCTGGGTGTGCATATAACCCACTCCATTCATCCTGCACAGCCGACACAAACAGCTGCTTTAGAGCCACCACCTGAGACTGCCCTGCTCTGCCTTCCATATCCATGGCTGTCAGCAGTCCCTTCAAGAACAGGCCTGGGCTCCACCTCCACCACGGATCTCCCATCATAAAAACAAAACAGAAATTAAAAAGTTACTCACAGGACCACCCTTCCCCCACAAGCTGTTGAAACACCTCTGCTTTAGAGAATACAGGTTCTTTTTGATTCCAGAAAGTATTTTCAACAGAAAATCTTTAAACAGAACCAAACATTGCAGACATGTATCAATACACATCATCCCACTCGCTTTGAGTTAGAGTATTTAAAGCAGAAAACTAAGCATAAACATGACAACTGGTAAGTGTCTTTGCAAATTCAGGCTCTATCTTTTCATCCCAGGAAAATTAAGTCCTTCAGGATGGAAAGGTTTCTCCACCCTCTAGAACCTCATGCTTGGCCTAACAATGCTTCCACAAGATGCACCTTCATGGGGTTTTATTGATTCTCTGAAGCGGCTGTGAAAGTTTCTAATTTTCTCAGGTTGTACGATATTATTAGCTGTTCACCAAAATGCAAATTGAAGTATAAAAAAGGAAGTCTCACAGTGTCCTCCAGAGGTACATAGTAATGGTAGTTTTCGATCAATGTAAGGAGCCAACAAGCAGTTTCCTGAATCCCACCGTCTCCCTCATCCACTCCCATACCTCCTCCTCCACTTCCAATGCTCTTAAATAGAACAGATGCTCCTATGAATCCCAGGAGAAGTTGGTTACACACAGTTAATTATTTGCAACGTCTGGTAACACAATATTCATTTGAAGTCAGGAGCTGATGGCAGAGGTCAAATGACAAAACCATGGGCCCCTGCACCACATCAACTGCTTCTGCCCTTCTTTCAAGGGTGGGATGAGTCCTGTCTGTGCTCAGCAACAGCCTTGCTCTGATGGTGTCTACAGAAATAGGAATTCCCTTTAAAACTGTGACAGTTTCACCAGCAATACTTTTTCCCATTTTTTCCTTTTTGATTTTCTTTTCTAGTTTGAAAACCAGGAGGTTCAGAAAGACAAATCTGCCCAAAAGCAGCATATGTGCAGTCACGCTCCGGGAGAGAGCAAGGACAAAGCCAGCCAGGGTGATCCAGCTGAACCTCTGCTTCGCAGCCACAACCAGAAGGACACTTATAGCAACAAGCCAGAGAGACACGAGCCAGAGCCAAGGGATGAAGAACATCACACTGAAGGACACAACTAGAAGAAATATAAACATCTCAAGCCTGTAAATGCCATCATATTCAGACCAAATAACTGCAGCATGCCTGGATTCACAGTGGGTTCCACCCTCCTTACCACCATCTCCTCCTGTTGGTGCCAACCCTTCCCAGCATACCCCCAGGAGCAGGAAGCTCCTTCCTCTACATATTTTTAATGTATCTCTATTTCTCTCTGTTTGCTAATTTTTCCACTCACAACCCTATATCCTCACGCTGACTGACTCCCCCACATTCTGCCATTTATCCAGCACTGGTGTTTGGAAACAGGCACCTACTCACTTCCTTTCATCATTCAGCCAGGCAGTCTAACACCCTGCCTACCACTTGCCTCAGGATTTTATGCTGAGGATTATTCAGTTTTCAGTGTGTGTTATAAATTGCCTGCCATGTCCCATAGAATGTCAAGCCCTGGTAATAAAGCTGCTGGTGGTGTGATGTTCTACCAATTCACATGGGAAAGACCTTCTCTTAGGTTTCACAACAGGTTAAGACCTTGAAAGGTCTTCAAAGACTTTGCATTTTTCTGTAGGCTCCCTATACTGCTCAAGGAGTCCAAAATACCAAAAACAAGCACTCATTTGCATTCATGGAAAAGTATTCTGAAAGCAGAACCTGACACAGGAGCCTAGATTGCAGGCAGCACCATCCTTTGATAAGTACAGATCCAGGCAAGGCTTTGGGAAAAGGTTTGGTTCACTCAGAAGTTCTGTTCTCATGCAGGTTCAAAATGCCATCTCTGATCTCTGCAGCCCTGCAGAAAGAGGACAGTGCAGCTGTCAGAGGGCAGTGCACATCCAGACTACTATGCAGTAGCACCACATGTTACATGATCTGCTTTTGCACCCCCAGGGATGCAGACTGTAGGATCCTGTATACTGCAAAATGAGGTTTCTTTTCTCTTTGGGCCCTAAATCTCTCTCATTCAAAGCCTTTCCCTACTCTGCACTTTGGTCAATTCAGTAATTCAAGAAACTATCTAATGATATGAAGCATCAAGAGATGTATCAAGTCAGGAATATTTCAGAACATTATAATGCCTTCATCGGTGTGTTTTGTACAGAATACAGCATATGCACAAAATTAAAAATGCTTCCCTCTGTCCCACACACACTTTAGTTCACAAGGGATACCATTGCTCCCTTCTGCTTTTGCAGTGCTGGGCCCTAAAATACTGGCCATAGCTTAGCAAGGTTATTATGTCTTTCATTAACAAAACCTTAACGTAAGATCATCTTTGTAATGAGCTAAAGGGCAACAAAATTACATAAAAATTCCTATTAGGTTTCGTTATTTGTTTTTACACCAAAAAAATCATATTCTATCTTATGAACTTCCTGAGAGTAGCACTTCAATTACATATGCAGTCTACATAACCACAGGTTAAATTTATTTTTTGTCTGAAATATGTGCATTTAATGTAGAATCTTTCAAAAGCAATGGGGACACATGTTTCAAAGCAAAAGAATAAGGAGTATTTATTTTCTTTTCTTCTCTGTGATGGAATATTATGAAAATTCAAGAAAAATGAAAAAGGGATAGCCATCATCACTTTTTACCTGTTTTATTAGATGGTATCAGATTAATAAAAAAGAGAAACATTAAATCTATGCTAAATGCCACAAACAGGCTTAGCGCACTAAGAAGAGTATGTGTGGGGTGGGGGGCGTTTGTTTATTTTTAGAAGTAGATTGTTCCATTGAAAATATCTTCCTTCACTCCGTAAACTCGAAAGTCTGAGGATTATATATTTAAGTACCAGTCCCTTATGGGAAAGCCACCTACAGACACACTGATCCACAACCGAACTCTCCCTGCAAATTACAGAACTTGTATTAAGTTTATGTATATAAAGATTTGAGTTATGTATAAAAGGCAAGTGAAGTTTATACATATAAAGGCACAAGAGCAGACCTGATAGACACTGGGCGAACAAGAACTTCTGCTACAAAACTGATTGAAAAAGGTGAAAACACGTAAAACCTAAAAATGTTACCTTAGAAGAGCTTCATATGAAAATTAATTCAAAGTTAGGGAACTTTATGAAAACACAACTGAAGTACAGTAGCAACCAAGAAACAAAGTGCCTTAATAGTCTCTTAAAGTTTCTGCATACATTTCTGGTTTTCAATTTTTATTGCAAATGTTAAAAAGCACTAGCATATTTCTTCAGCCAAGCGAAAAAACAAAGAAGTAATTGGTGTATTAACTTGTCTGCTTTATATACATGATAATTGCATACAGAATATTCAGTTTCTTTTTGAATCTAATTTACTTAGAAGTCAGGCCCAAAAGTGCCTAAAATAAGAACTTAAATCGAAACTGTGTTGAATAATCTGTGTGAATATGACTAGTTTTCTGGACATACGGGGCATGCAGAACTCCCACTGATGCCAAAGAAGTTGAAGAGCTTAATATATTTAAACAAAAACAGGGACATGTAAATAAGAGATACTCCTTTCAACACTCCCATGCTGTTGCTGGGCCTAACTGTGCATATAAGGTATATTTTCTTCCTTTTCCAGTTTTCACATGACTGGTCCTGAAATAAAAAAGTAAGCTGAACCAGATCCTGAGATTTAAAAACAGGTCACAATTAACCATTTCACTGTGGATATGAGTGACATTAAGGTAATAGAAATTCCATAATCTCTTGGATTAAATCCAAAATTCCCACACAGAAAGAAAAGAACACGTGCTTCCGATGGAAAATAATTTTCAACATTTTATAAAATTCCTTTGAGAGGGCATAATTTCCCTCTAAATCAAAAATCACAGCTGAGAACTGCCTTGTCTCACACTGAATAGACAACAAAGGCATATTTAAAACCACACACCGTAAGAAGTTTTACCATCAAAGGAAAAATAACATATTATAAGCTCTGGGGAAAAAAAAGGTACTTAAGAACACATGGTAAGTACCATGAAATATTACGAAATTCACAATCCTTCGTGCATTTTAAAATCTGCTGCTACGTCTCCACATCTCAGTAAGGAATGTCACTCTTTACCTTCTCATATGGGCAGGCAGAAAACTCTGAACTTCTAAGCATGCTGGCATTTCATTCAGCTAATAAAGGTAAGCTCAAGAAGAGTGCATAGTTTTCTACCAAACACTTTCAAAACTCCACATTACACGAGAATTAGCCTCATGACAGGAGTCCAGTGGATTTGTCCCTTATTTACTTTGCTAGGACAAGTGACCTCACTAATAAACACCTTTCCTCACCCCTGCTACTACCTTAACAGTCAAATGACATAGGCATCATTTCTCACCTTTAGGAACAGCAACAGAAATGAAGTAGTCATAAATCTTTTAATCCAGAAATGGCTACAACATTTTCAAATTACTCTAAGATTAAAATATGCATTTTTATGGAAAAAAGTAGTTTAAGAAGTCTTGTAAATCTGTCCTTCATTTAATTTAAGTATGTCTTGAGGTCTCCTATATTAAAGCCATGAACTGGAGTAAATGACAGAATACTTTCTTAGGTGATTATTTAAAAATTAGTAGATCTTATATCTGGACCTCTCTCTTGTTGTAAATGTTCTTACAGAGTTCACTACCAAGCTTACTTTAGGCAGTTAAGAAAATGAAGAGTCAGCACTGGCACTGAGTGAAAGCTTCAGGAGGTAAAGGACATCTTCAAGCTCTTCCACACTTCTCAATTGTATTAGATTTAACCTGGAGATCTACTACACATACTTCCTTTAAAGCATATTAAATGCCAGTAAAAAAGGTAAAACTGGGTGTTTACAAAAGACATAGCAAATACTCCTATGACTGTCATATGCTGTCAGCTGCCAGTTTCTATGCCTTTCTTGCTCATTGTTACTCTATGACATCCTTTAGCCCAGCTACAACATGTGCTCAGGCAATTCTGAGCATCTGACAAGCTCTTCTGATAAAGGGCTGCTAAATTTTGAGTAATAAACAGCTAATGTAGGAGCAGCACCACTGAATCACATTTAAGGCACTTCAAATTCTTGCCATGTGGTTCCAGCAGCTTTACTCATCTGCATCTTCTGACGGTTTCCTAGTTTTTTCAGACCAACTATTTCCAGGTGTGCCAGGTGAGAAGACCACAGACCTTCTGAAAACAGAGAGATTCCAGATTTCTGGAAAACTCTTACATTCAGTGGGAACTCGCATTTCATTCTGAGAAACTTAAATGTAAAATAATTTAGGAGGATCTCAGAAGATGAAAAATACCCTAGGCAGCATCTTTTATTCAAAACACAGTTAACACAAATTGCAACGAAAACACCAGGATCTTATGAAATTTAAATAATGTGTTCTCAGGTTCACCACACAGCTGTAGAGAGAAGTCACAGGCTAAGAAAAGTAGAAGCCCCTCTATCTGGCAGTAGGACCAGAGCAGAGAGCCCTTTGCAATGGAGCAGGAGCGCTCTGAAGCAGGGAGATTTGTGGCTGCCTCCAAAGCCATTTGTATCTGCTTTGCCCTCGGAGTACGCCAACAACATTGCCAATTACAGAAATCATTTTTGAAATGTGAATATGGGTGCTCTGAAAACTGGACTGAGACCAATAACTCATTTTGCAGACACCTAGCTAGTTATTCAGATGTTAATGTTCTTCAGCCAGTACAACCAAGACTGAATTTAAACCAGTACCCTAAGAGGGAATAGTACTATTTCCTCACTACCTATCTCATCAGCCATCTAATGCCTCTCAAAGCACTGAACATTTTCAAGTGCAAATACTGCTATACCTTCGACTGTTGCTATGCAACACTAAGTCTTATATTTCCTGGAAACATGTGATGAAAATTGGACTCTTGATCCTCAGCTTAAATACTATTACTCACCACCATATCACGATTTGGATTAATACTCATTGAAGAGACCAGGTTATAGTCTTCAGCAACTTACTTTAAGAATGTGGGCTCCGCTCCAATGTATTTCCACCCCTCATTCAGTATTTAATACTTTTTTGAACATGACCTGCCCTGCAATTTGAAGAGAAACCACCTGAGCTCTTCATTCAGCTATATTATAGTCATTTTGCTTCAGAATTGCTCCCACAACAGCACCCGGCACGTCCTGGGGATAATTGTGTTTTATGGTCATAAGAGTTAGCATTGCTGGAATGCAAGAGGACTAAGAGTACAGTGCATGCACAAGGTTCATACCACAGCCCTTCTCATACCCTCAGGAGAAGGAATCCCACCCCATAAATAACCTCACACACACAACTCATCTTCAGGCATTCTGGGAAAACAAATCACCATATCAATCAGCATAACTTTCAGAAGTAACAGCAAGATTTTTTTTTTCTTCCCAAGGCAAATTATTTGCTCCTCTGTAGGCATGAAGACATTCTTAGTAACACTTCTGGATAACCAGCTTTATCAGACAGATGGCACATTTTTCAGAACAAGAGACATGGTCTCTTTGTTTCACCCCAAATTGGGGCGATTCGTTTTGATAAGAATTTGATTCACAGTTGATACAGATTGTTGGCATCTGGTTTTATATGAATTGATTGCACAGAGAAATCAGGTCAAGAGCAGCTCTGGGTAAGAAGACTGACAGATCTAATGATGAACTCCTGTCACTGCACATCAGCATGAAATTTGGCTAACCAGAAGTTGACCATACCCCTGCAGGACAGAGCATGTGTTACATCTGCCCCCACCAATGCATTTGAAAAAAGAAGGTTGAACAGGAACAACACTAGTAAATGCTCTCCTATTTCCCCCAGATAGGTTTATCAACAGCAGAGTCCTTTTCATCATGACATACAGCCATGCCTCTTGGTACTTGGGCTTCATAGTACCTCAGGTAATTAGTCAACAAAGGGTAATTAGAAGACTGATACAGTTTCCCATAAAGTACAAATTTTTAAAGGGTTTTTTTAAGGCTTTTGGTATAGTAGATTGCCTTTATCAAAATATAATCAAAGATCAAGACCACTGAAAGTTCCAAGAATTGCACAACATTCACAATGTATTTACAGTAATTTCCAAAGAAATTTTCAGCAAATTAGTTCACCTAGTTTCTCTCCAGTTACTAGATGAGTGATAATTTCTCTGTCACATTAGAAAGATTGTAAGTGAAATGGTCTTTCTGAAAAAATTATTTCAGTTCAGGTTCAAAATGCAGACAGACTTTGATAATGTGAACAAAATTATGGCCAGGCATCAAAATATTTACTTTGAGATGTGGCATGTGCAGGGTGCAAGACTACAAAACTGATGTATGGCACAGTAGATTAGTTTATCCTTTGCATAATAATATACTTGATACATATTCCATTTTCTATTTGCATTATTTTATAGCACCTGGACTAGACCATTTAAAAGCAGAGCTATGAATCTGACACAAACTGGACATTTTCCCACACATCCCAACTTCTTTCTGACAGAGACTCTGATAGAGTCACAATCACCATGACAATGAACAAAAATGGTTTCGCACCAAGTGATAAAAAACTGTTCCCCATTATGCAGTTCCATCATATAAAGCTCTTTATTCACTGAAAATTAAATGAGTCGGGTCCCCAAGTTACAAAATAACCACCCGCAACAGCATTTTTATGCTGTTCACCGATTTTGAACAGTGCTGTCAACCTTAAACGTTGGGGAAAAAATCATGACCCAAGAAAAAGGCGGTTCTTAGAGAAGGAAATTCAGAGAGGGTTTCATTTGATCATAGAGATTTCACCCCTCACAGTTCACATCTTCATGTTTCTCTGCAATAATGACAAAGGCAAGGAATTACTGGCATTTGTAGAACTAAGGCTGCATCTCCCACAGTCACAAGACTTTGGAGAAGAAGCTGTAGACAGCAACACAAGGCAGCTGAGTAAAACCTCAGTAGCTACCAGAACTCAATCAAAGCATTTCAAGATCCCCATCACAGCCAGCAGCCACACGTAGGTGATACCACACTCCTTCGTGACCACAGAGTTTGTTTCCTCTTCACACAGCAGTCAGTGAGCTTCACTGCCACCTCTCCCTCCGTGGGTCCCGTGGGAGGTTCATGGTTCAGGTTTATGGCAACCAGCAGAACCACAGGAAGACACATGTTCCTTCTAATACATCTGGGAACAGCAGAGGAGATCAAGAGGAGGAAGACGGGAAAGAACAAAGCCAGGAAAATAGAGGGCCTGCAAAGTTTGTTGTTGACTTCACTCAAACAACACAACATGCAGAACACTGGAGGTCAAAAAACTCCAAAACTCCTGCAGACAGAGACTGTCTTCAATTCCACTAAAAACTCAGTTTGCCTGAAGCAGCTATTCAATTTCAGCTCAATGGAGCACAGAGGGCTCCATTCAGAATATTTTTTTAATAATGAGACGCAAACATAACCTTTAAGAAAACCAGTAAAAAATGCAAATGGCATTGCAAAACTGTTTTTTTGACACAGCATTGAGAGAAAAGGTGTTTTAAGCCACTGTTAATTACCAAACTTAAGTACTTAAATGACAGTAGGCAACATAACCTAAACCTGAATTTTTGGACCAACTCAGGAAACAGTGCTGGTTTTTGTGTGAAAACTATTAGAACAGGAGTTTGGAGCTCCCACCAGGCCACAGAATACATCATCACCTGCTACATTAGAAGGAGGAGAGAAGGGTCTCCCTTACAGTCAAGCCTCGCTCTGTACAGGTTTTGCTTTGAAGCAGGTTACTCTATACTGTACTTTGAAGGACACTGCTAATGTCAAATTTAGCAAACTAATGTGAAATTTCAGAAAATAAAAGTTATTAATTCCTGTATGTGTTAGTTTTACAGTAAAGTAGCAGCACATTATCATTAATAACTTCTGGCATCTGAATGAAGTACAACAATTTGGAACCCTCCAAGATCTTTTAAAACACATGCATATATTGTAACAGCAGCAAATAAAAAACGAAAAGTGATGTACAGCTCTGACAATATAAATCTGCAAGTTAAAACTGCATAAGAAATGGATGAGAGAGCTACATTTCATTTCAGGAATCCTCCTGGCAATCTTTCGGCAGCTACAACAAAAGAACAAGGCCCATTTTATTCCATCTACTTTAGCAGTCTGTGAATACCACTGAAGGCCTCTAATGATTTGTCCAACTGGTAATTATTCCATCTTGCTGCTTAGACTGAAAAATGCCTCCAAAGTGTCCCATATCATTCTTCAGGGCACAATGCTAAATCAGTTGTCAAAGTCAAGCCCTCAGCAAAACACATCTACTATTTCATAACTTACGGCCAGGAAGGACTATTTAACTATCTAGTCTAGCCCAACTAACTATCTAGTCCAACTCCTACATTTCATGAAACATTACATTTCTCCTTCAATCCCACTTCAAGCCCAGTGACTCTTTAAGATATGTCAGAAAACGTTTGTCCTACAGGTGGAATGCCTGTATTACAAGCACAGCACTGATGCCATAATATGATGGAGAACTGACAACGTCTGATCAGAGTCTCAGCACATGGATGAGTAGCACCATACCTGATTTGGAGAAGTAGATTTACCTCTGAAGTCCAAATCTTATGACCACAGGAATGCTAATAAAAAGTTTTATTCTAATGGAGTGGATCCCTCTTAGTGTCTTAGATATTTGCGTGTTATTTATGTCGAACCCTGGTGGAAAACTGGAAAAGAAAGTCTGTATTAAGAAAAACATAACTAAATACACAGTAAAATCAGGGATATCTCTGAAAGTGTTTTCATGGACTCACCTAAAAATTCATTGTGATTTAAACCAGTTCAAATTTATAAAGTTAAAAAACTCTAAAGCGCATGATTCTTCTAGGATTTATATAACAATTATTTCCTGACATTTAATACTGCCTTTAAAAAGGTAGAAAAAAGGAAGAGGGGAAAAAAAAAAAAAAAGCTAAGTAAATAAGCAGTGCATGCAGCTCTGCTTTAGGAAGGCAAATGGTAATCAGTCCAATTATTTTCTTCATCAGAATAAACTTGCTCTTTCCTTCAGACTGTTCTCTCATTTATTTTACTCTTCACACAGTATTACAGTGACAACCAACACTTTTGCCAGATAAAAGAGCAATCCAGGATTCTACCACTGGGAATATAAAGGATTTTAAAAATTAGGAAAAAAATCAAACCTAAACAAAACAAAACAAAAAAATAAACTGCAGGAACATGAAACAAACCAAAAGACCTCAGTAGCCTTTCAGTTGCTAAACATCTTTCTTTGTTTCCTGCCTTAGGTGCTGTTCAAATCCCTCTGAACACCCTGCCCTCTCCATTCACTTTCTTTCTATTGACAAGACAATTTAGCACAATTTGACTACACAGGATCTTCTTCCTGCAGTTTATTCACTCTTCTCATTTGCTGGGGCTCTTGGACAGAAACCAAACATACCAACATACTGTTTTCTCTTAATACTTGTTCCTGCTCTCAGTGTTTGCCAATTTCCCAGCATAGCAAACATGTAGTGTTATGACTACAGAGCACTTCATTATTTGCTATATTATAGCAAAGAATAAAAATGAAACATTCTTGCCACTACATCCCCATTCCCAACTCCTGTGCCTATGAACCTTCCTCATTCTTCTTTCTGACTTGCAGCTGGACAAGGGAAGAAAGGTAACAGCTTTGTATTTCAGAGAAATGAGTGTACCCAGCAGGCTCCTAGGATCTACATCATAAATTGGCTGGGAAAGGACAAGCAGACTAACACGAACCTGCATTCTTTTTTATGTGTCCTTAGTTTGGGGCAAGCAAAAGCAGCCCATATTGTGCCAGGATGCTTGTATGCTGTAACACAAGCAGTGAGCAAGTCTCCTTTCTCCATTCCCACCTCTCTGGACAGTTAGAAGTGCCTTGTAGTTCCTGACCACGAAAAGACAAGATATTCAGAAGCATCCACTGTATCTGCCCTGGAGCCCGAGCATTGTGGGAGTCTGATGGGTCACCACCATCACTCCTGGTAGCAGCTGCTGGGTGGTACCATGCCAATGCCACCACCATGCATCACGGACCGATATGTACAGTAGGTGCCACAAGGGTAACCTTCATATCAGGGAAAACTCAGCACCTTCATCCATATCAAAGATGACTGAACAGAGCCCCAGATCCCCCCTTAAACAAAAGGACTTCATTCTCCAAAATACTTTCACACAGCGGATACACACATTCATTCTCCTCCCCATTTCTGTATACAATTCCTTATATCTCCATCTTGTGGCCTTGAACTGTTCTAACTATTAAAAAACATTTTAATGTGGATGGGGGAGGGTAGCAAATGACAAAACAATAGGCCATGCCTGTTGAGAAGAAGGAACAGAAAATATCCCATCCTTCTCTGAGGACATGTAAAGGGACACTCTATTGTGAGCTTTTGGAAGACAGCTTCATTTTGGATGGAAAAAACTTCTGACTTTCTGTCTTTGAAAGGAAAATTAAGTATTTGCTATAATACTTTAAAAACACTTCACCAATATAGAAGTTCTTCCTATTGTAATCCAGAACGTTTTCTTTCACTTTGCAATTAGTTTTAAATAAAATTGCTTTGAATTTTTTACCGTAGTTAATCAACAGTATTTCTGAGGTTAACAAAAATTTGCTTTGCTGCCAATGCACAAAAAGAGTCTAAATGCCTGTTCTCAGAATAAAAACGGTACAATCTAAGTATACAAGAACTAGACTATAAAAAAAAACCACCATACATAGTCACCCTGTCATTCCCAAACAAGAGTAGCCAATTTGTGGCTATTAGCACATTGTGCATAGCACAATCCATCCAGCCCTTCACTGGGCTGCCAAACAAATTCTGGGTGGCTGTTTGTGTTAGAGCTTATCAGCAGCGCTGACAAGAGATGCCGGGCGTCAGCAAACACCTTCTAAAACATGCAGCAGTTTGGCTGCTGTTTCTATCTGTCAGCCACTTCTCAGTGAGCCCTTATCAGGAGGGAGAACACTTAATCACAGTTCTCCGACAGTTAATATTAAAGGAGAGAAGAGGATGACTTCCGGCAAATTTAAGTCAGCTGAAGTTATCACCCTTTCCCTCTCTGTTCCCCAGACCAGTGTGAGATAGGTTTAATCCTTTGCTGTAAGACAACCACAGTTTGTTTTCTCCCTTTTCTGTTTCCTTTTCCATGAAAGGCTGGGGCTTAGCAAAGAATGAGCTTGCAGAATTTTAGCTTGCTACTGCAGGATTTGGTTCCTCCGTCCATAATTGAACTTACACTGAATATTTACTACAAGGGTACTCCTATAAAACATACTAAAGACATAAAATTTCTAAGCAGCACCACATTCTGAAACATATTCATTATATTATTTACTTAATAGCTAAAAATTGTTCTTGGATGCACCAAAGACCGCTTAGCACAGAAACAGCTTAAATATAAGTACGTATATATAAATAATGTCTAATAAGATCTCAAGTAAATATGTATCGATATCAGATCTATAATACAACATCTTATGGAGAAATTAAAATGAGAGATGAGGTCCCTCAGGGGCTGTGGTCCTCAGACATACTGCTTTCACTGATGCCTTCTTACAGATTTTCAAAAGGTTTCAATTTTCACCTTTCAAGAAAGGAAAACACGCTTCTCAACACGATCGAGAACTCACTTTCCTTCAAGAACTTCACAGAAATTTATGACAGCAAAAATGCCTGCAAATGTCTACTTCTTTCTTTTACTACTCCTATCTCAAGACTATAAGCCTGATCTTCCCTCCAAACCCCATTTTTCCACTAATATTTTCCAGAAATTACTGCATCAACAGCCTGACAAATGCACCCTTGAGAGGTGTGAATGACAACAGACAGAGCTGGGTTCAAACTCTTTGACAAACTGGTCTGCGAAAGAAGATTCTGAGGCATGCAGAGAATTGCAAAATTAGTTTTCTTCTTGAATGCATTAGTGGACCTGAATAAATTAGTTTTCACAAACACAGCACATTCTCACTGACCACAAAAAAAATACAACACTGAAACGCAATCTGAGGCACTCCCAGAGCTGTATGGAAATTAAATACTTTCTTACAGCAATGTTTACACTGGCACACTGGAATGACAGAAAACTAGAGGTAAAGTTTCAGATCACAGCACCCACATGCTCTGGATTCTGTAGCTTTACTGCCCAGCATAAGCACTGTCACAGCGTGCCAAAGATGTGATTAAAGGACCAGGGTGCATGTCCGGAAAGCGGGGCTGTGCCAGCACCACACCTCCAGTCCAGGGTTCATCTCTGCATTCTGCAGCAGCATTATGGGGCTCAGCTACCCTCATACCCTACAGTCCTCTCACAGCCAACAGGAGTTCAGAGCCAAAGGAGATGGAGGAAGCTGTTCAATTCTGGCAGAAACAAAGCTTTTTTGATTATCTTGTTCTCACAACAAAACCCAACACACATTTGTTACACATCTGAGGATAGTGCTGCAGCAGCAATGACTAACCTGGACAGCTGTAACACTTGTGCTTACTATGAAGAACTGAGAAATTGCTATGAGAAACAGCACAGCAGCTCGACATATACAAGCATTCCAAAGAGGAGCAAGATTAATTTTAAATAAAACTAAATCTTTAAATGAATGTAAAACTGAAACAGTAAAACAGACAATAAGGAAAACTGAGTGTATAACGCATATATAACTTATATGTGTTACCATATTCATGCCACACTGTGCCTCAACACTACACCCAGAGCTCTCCCATTTTTAATGGTTTTATTTGGTAGGTAGCTCATCACATAGAAAGCAGCACATAAACTCAGGAACCCTCCAAGATGGCATTTCACCAAAATAAAAAGAAAACAGTAAGTTTAACCAGAGTTGAAATTGTTCCCTTTGACACAAAACAAGGTATGTCACTCTGGGACAGGCCGCAGCAGCACTAGCACACTGTTCAGCTGGAATATGAAGCCACTTAAACTCAGGTCTGTGCCTCCAGGTCCCGACATAGGTGGAGGTCCCCTCCACCCAGTGCTGAGGGCTGGGCTCTCAACCGCCACAAGTGCTGCTTCGTTTCACTCATGGGCAAGCCTATAGCTAAGAGAAGCTGGAGAAAAAGGGGGTACTATCTTTTTCCTTTAGCTACCAAACTTGACAGCTGTGCAGAGAATAATAGAATGGTTTGGGTTGGAAGGGACATTAAACATGATCTCATTTCAAACTCCCTGACATAGGCAGGGACATCTTCCACTAGATCAGATTGTTGGTCGCTGCATGTAATTCCTTCCACTCATTAGGGAATCCTAAGTACATATCACCCATCCTTGTGGAGTGCTATGGAGTACCAAGTCCCTGGAACAGGGACTCCCCTTTCCCCCTTACCTTTGGGACTTCACATTAGGATGTACATACCCTGCTAAAACAACGGATGGGGCAGAGAGCCTCTTGTTCTAGGCAGTGCCCCAGTGATCACAACAAACAAACCCAAACAGTCACTGTTTGGTGGAACAAAAGGATCCTGCCAAAGGATGCACCTTAAGGCAGCACATAGCATCCCCCTGTTTTCTGCACCCTTAAGCATCAAGGGAAACACTCTAGCCCAGCTCTACTCAAACTTTCCCAAGGTGAGATGCCACAGTTCAAATTCTGCTGTGAGTAAGGCAGAGATTGGATTTGAAATTGAATCTCTTCCCTCTACTAATTTACTTATCAAGCTAAGGACATTTCTGTCTGTGGTGTGAAATATAATGACATGCATGAAAAGGAATTATTTTTAAAGCACATCAATACAATAGCCACAGAACTGTATCTCCAGTACTTCATAAGAAAAGCTCACACCAATACTCACATCTTTTATTCATGTATTTTAGTAAACTAAAAGCTCATATACCTTCAGGTTCATCATGTGAGTATAATGTTGGATATGTATGGGGATGAAGATTGCAGGAGTCACTGTTCTCAGGTTCCTGGAAATAATGAAAAAGACTGACGGGCTCTGGAAAAAGCCTCCCTATGCATACAGCACTATTTCAAGGTTTTCCACACCTGGTCTAGATAGCTTGGCTAAACTCATAGAAGAGAGTTACCATGTCGGCAGTTGTATTCCTTTCCTTGGGACAATTTTAAAGCTGTTTGCTGTACCTATCAACACTTTTTTTTAATTCATATTGCATGCACACAGGAGACAGAACAACACTAAAAGGAAGTACTACCATAACAATGTGGAGAAGGAGAATGATTCACTTCAACTGAACAATGTATTTGCCAATTACGCAAAAGATCTTTGTTTGGCTTTTCTACTATTTGCATGGCAAGTGCTGCCTCTTTGGGTATAAAACTCATCCCAAGGGACAGCACATAGCATCCCCCTGCTTTCCGCTTCAGTCAGCAGCACAAACCAGCACTGCACTGCATAAAGGAGGCTCCTGCCCAGACTCCATGTGATGCAAATGACCTTGCTGTTCATGATCATCTTCCTGCTTTTTGGGACATAAGGAGATAGCAGTTGTGCAGTTACCAAATTACTCGTCTTCAGAATGAATGTTTTTAAACATAGGATGGACCAAAGACTGGGCCTGAAATACTTAATGATTTTCCTACTATAAATGTGGATGTGTTGAGCTAGCTACTACATTTTTCAACAACATTTGAGAGAATTTCCCACTATGTACTATTGAAAAAGCTGCTAGCTCTAGATGAAGAGGTTAGAATAACTCCAGAGAGCATTTCTGCTGTCTGAGAGAAGGATCAATGTGATTTTGAGTGAACAGTCACTCATTACAAAAATGCTATTTTTTTTAATAGTGTGCTAGGCTACTGTGCTCCAAGCCCCATGCAAGGCTACACACAGCCCCTAGGAATTTCAATTATCAGACACAGATTATGGTATCCGTGGCACACGTGCAGGCAGCACTGAGTTTACTTATCCATTGCAGCCAATGAATCTGATGAAGCTGATTAAATAACCTGGGAAAATGAATCCTGAATGAAGTTGTACAGCTCCAACTTCACCTGGGTAAAACACAGAAATAAGCCTCTAGCAAGTTTGAGGATATTTTTGTTGTTATTGGCATTTAAAGTACCATTAAATGATGTAGAGCTGGCATCATTTATTCATTGGGTTGTTAATTTAAGAATCTTGCTGGAAAGCACCCATAAGAGCATAAGCATAGCACTGTAAATATAGAGTTCTATTTTGAAGGAGGTTCTTGCAATGCTAATCCATGATTCCCACTTCAGGATGAAATTCTTCCCGTGCAGAACCCCTTGTTACTAACGTGCACAGAGTGCACTTAAGTTTCTCATAAATACCTACTAGGAGATGGCACCTTTCAGAAAAATCTGTGCTCCAGAAATAATAATAATTATTACTTGTGAGCCTACAGATGGAATCAAAGTTACTGATTTTGACCTCTGATGATCACTATCATGCACAACAGCATTGCAGAGGTGTTCACAGCTAGAGCACTCCAACAAGACGAACAGTTCCCAGTGCAGTGTTTCCCCTGTTCTCACAATGCACATTTCTCACCCTGTCTGCCAGAATTCAGATCTGTTTTAGTTACAAGACCATCTGCTTTTTGAAAGGCTTTTTTTTTTGATGACAGATGGATGAGGTTCAAATTCTTGTTGTAACCAGCAATGAAATTTTACAATTCATTGTCTCTGCTGCTTACTGTCTTGCTTTAATTACTTGAAAGGAAGATCTCTCAAGGGGGGAGACAGAGTCTTCTAAATGCATGAAATTTTTAAACCAAAATAAGCATATAAAATAAATTTCTGATGCTTTAGCTACAAATAGCCTAGCTCCAGGTTTGTAACCTAGTTCTGTAATCCTATATTGGCTCAGGTTTCTCTTTCATGTCCCAGAATAAAGGGATCTGGAAGCAGAGGGAGTACTTTAAGGGGCTATCTACAGTGTTATAAGCATCATATTTTTCCCTCCAGAGCTTTACAATATCATCTGGCTCTTTCAAAGTCTTAGTTCTGCAAGTCTGGTGTTTGCAGAATAGACTCATTTACTTTTAAAAAGCTCACGAAAAAAACAATAGACTTCTAGCTCTTCATATTAAAGGCATAAAAACTTTGAAAGTTGGTAGGCAGATTTATGGGGTTTTTTAAGTTCTTTCATGTTTAAAAAAACCTCTTAATTTTTATTTCCCATTTAATACCCTTTTCGCAGTGACAAGCTTGGAACAGCAAACAAACCACCATGATACCACTAAAAAACAGTAAAAGAGTTCCCACTAATACCATGCTGGCAATCTGGCAAGCCTTGGTCCTCAAGCCATAAATTATACATCCACTAGCCACAAGCTCCCTGGTACATACCTCAGGAGGAGGGAAGTGTCAGGAAGTGCGTCACTGAGAATAGCAGGATTTGGGGGCCCCAATGCTGACCACAGATGTATCAGGTTTGCACTCTGGTTCCAAACCAGCATCACTAGGCTGCCCTCAGACTCAGCACTGCTTGGCTTATTTGCCCCACATCAGGGACTGGGATTAACCATAAGCCCCTGTCCCACCACCGCTCCCCTGACAGGGATGCACGTAGCCCCAAACCAAGATGCATACTTGGAAAGCTTCAGGCAGAGCTCCATGTTGGCTACTCCACTGTAACGGGAGACTTAAGCTGTGTGTGAACAAGGGATAGAGGGGAGCAGGGCGCCAAAGAAAAAATAACCGAGCGAAACTCTGAACAATCCCCTAGTTTACATCCCTAGGTTACGCTGCAGACTCACTCCATCTGTGAAAATATTTCACGGTGAACTACACGTCACCTTTACATTAATTTGTTCACAGTGAATAAGTGCTGCCCTCTCAGCCGCGGGCAGCAGCCTCGCCACGCACCTCCCGTGGCCCCGCCGCTGCCGCGCACCAGCCGCGCAAACGGGCACGGCCGGGAAGGGTCACGTCCGGATCCCAAATGCTACAGAACACTCCAGCCCAGATCAACAACATTTGAATCTCTGTCCTTTATTATTCGTTCACTGGGGCTCCTTTGTAGGCCTCAGTCTTGGTTTCAATGAAGCAACTGTTTCACCAAAAGGAGGAAAAAAAAGACAGAGGAAAAGAGGAACTCGAAGGAGCAGGGGGAAGCCTGACAGCAGATAATAGAAGTGTAATCCAAGAAAAAAATATCTGACAAGTGTTTTGCTCTTGTTACTTCTTGATTTCCCAGAAAAATCAAAAGCAGATGCTCTATTTACTCTGTTCCCATAGTAAACAGTACTTGCCTTCATCTATTTCCTGATGTTATTCACATTTTCCCCCTCCCATTTACTAATAAAATGAATGAAAGACACAAATATTATAGACATGGAAAAGAAACAGGCAGATGAGACATTTTTCATCATTTTAAAAATAACTTTCAAGACAAAGTCTCTACTCACCATGTTCTTCTCTGAGAGTAAATATCATAATCTGCTCCTCAAAACCAGTACAGTCTAGATGCTGACAAGCCTTCTGGAACTACCTGGTTTGTGGTTTGTGGTTGGGTTTTTTTTTCAGTCTTACTAAAATAACCCACCCTAAAACCAAGAAAGCACATTTAATTTACACAAGTATTTTCCAGCAAAGCCATGATGGCTGTTCAACATTCACATCCACTTCATTGTACTCTGAAGCTATGACCATTTTCCACGCATTCTTTTTAAATCTTGATTATTTTAACCGAAAAAGGATAGGCCAGAAGGAATTTCTGTATTGAAGATATTTCTCCTGAAGTCATATTGGATTCAAAGTGGTCAGGACTATATAACATAGGAGCAATTTATTTAAAATTAGGATAGTAATAAAAGTGGTACAGAGAAAAGCATTTGAGCATCAATGACAAACTTGCCTGCTGTAACGTTTTGCCCATGTTATGTCTCATCATCAAAATTCCATCACTACTTTTTTGTTTGTTTGTTTTCAAACGCTGGGATATGCCAAAGGTTAATTTTAAAAGGACACAGTAACAGATGTTACTGACTGATACCTGCTGCATTTTACATGTCTGCTCATGCATCACACTGCTCTACCACACTATCTCATGTGAGTGGCACAGACAGCCCTGTGTTCTGGTCCTTGTACCTCACCTGACATTTTGAAGGAAAAAGTTGATAAATAATCTCCAGATATTTCAGCAACACCCCAATTCATGGGAGAAACTGTGAAGGAGTCTCCCAGTAATCATCAGAGGTTAGACCTCTCCCAGGCTGTGGCCAGCAATGGCAAAGCCATTAACAGATTCATAGCCGGTCCCTAGATCCTCCTGAAAACTAAAAAGCTGTAGGAATATTTCAGCCCCAGAGATACTTGAAAGATTTAGCAATAAAAAACTCAACCAAACAGAAAATCCAGAGAAAAACTGGTGTGTTGACACAAAACTGGGAGGGAGTTTTGATGGAGAATGAAAGGACTTTGCCGATGATAAAAATGCTAAAAGACAACATTCTTTTCTTCCACAGACGGTCCTGTAAATCCTCTTGAATAGAACAAGGGAAGAAAGAAAAAACACCTGTGCAGCTCTTGACAATATGGTGGGAATCAACACCCAGCCGGGTGGACCTGCTTCCCAGGCTACATGCTGGAGCAGTTTTTGCCTTCAGATATAAATGCATCTGCCTTGAAAATGGGAAAAGACTCATTGCCTAAGGAGGAATACGATACTCTGGGGCTCAACAGAAGGCATCATACATTTATTGTGTTAATGTTGCCCAAGTCCCGCCCATGGCAAATTCTATGCCCAGCCTCTCAGGCCAATGTGATGGTAGCTAGTCTCCTTCTTGACACTTCAATGGAAGACATAGCATTTCTACAGCTTGGGGAGGAGAAGGTGGAACTATCATCTCAGAAAGTAGATAAATTTAAGTTTCCAATTAAAATAGACATCTTCATGTTCTCACCACAAATGCACTAGGGCAGTGCTGAGGGCTACAGAACCAAGGCTACAGTAAGTGGTAAATGAATCTGTTCCAGCATGAAAAGATAAGGAGGAACATGGGACCTCTTCGTCACAGCTCTGTTCAGCATGTCAGGATCCAGGAGCTCCTAAAAACTGTATTTTGGAGCACAGAAGAAATTAGAAAGAGTCTTGAAGTACTCGTTTTTACAGACCATATGCCTCTCTCAGGACCTCACAGTCTTCAGAAGAATAATTTTGCATATTTTATATATATATATACATACATATACACTAAATAAATAAATAAATATTTTTAAATGGTTGCAAATATAGGCAAATGCTCGCAGTGCCAAGTTTCTTGACCTGCCAGGTCTGGGAAGGAATCCAGACTGCCAAAGTAAACATGTTCACACATATACATACTTTGTAAATTGATTTTTTAAAAAACTAGCTAGAGCTTAAAAGATCAGCAAATTGAGTATTTGTGCAGGATGCAGTTTCCTCCCATACAATTCAATCACCTCACAAGAACATCTGTGCTACAAGTATCCCATCCCAGGACAAGCAAAGTTTACAGTCATTCCAGAAAGAAAGGAAAGAAAATGAGGAAAGGGCTGATAAAGAAGTGCCATAAACTCAAATGTTCCTTTCAATTAACATCCAAAGAAAGGTGAAAGCAGAAGAGAAATGCAAAAAGCACACACCCCCCAGACACACACAAAAAAACAAGGTGAAAAAACAGAGCAACACAATGGCAAACGCAAAATCTATAAAGTAAAAGAATTCTGACTCATTTAAATGACTGAAAGTGAAAATCATTTATCAGGTACAGATGTTTTGCTTACGCACACAGGCACAGGAAAGGCAGGGTGCAAATGCCTTATGCACACTGTCAAGGAAAGCCCATTTCCAACTTGGGCACTTACAATACAAACACCCAACGTGAATATATATGCAGAGATAAGGACTCAAAAGGAAAATCTGAAGTAAAAAATACAGTGGGACCCAGGAGCACACACACACACTTCCCATCATTCCCAGAAAAAAAAAAAAATAAATTGAAAAGCAGAAATGAAAACAAAAACACCTTCTGAACATGCAAGTTTGGTAAGCAATGAGCATGTAATTCAACTGGCCAGATACATGTAGTGAATATTCATAGCAGCAGGGTAACAGTGATAAATAGCAATAAACAATCAAAGATTTCCTTTAACCGCCTCATTTTTTCAGGATTGTCCAAGTACAAGCCTGGGAGTGGTGCAAGGGAAGAGTGGAGAGGTACAGTAGCACCAGGTTGATGAAGCTGAATCTGCTCATCAGCCTTCAACACCAGCTACCCAGCTACTGCAGCAGCTTCTTTTCAAATCCTAAAAAATCACTGTACTGTGCTGGAAATCCACACCAGTTCAGCCAGGGCTGGGAAACATTGGTGCGTTGCACCCTCCACATCACCGCTCCCATTCTGAAATCAGGTTGCCTAAAACGGACCTATTTCATTTGGTATAGCCAAACTGGTTCAAATCAGTTATTTGCATGAACAAGAATCAACCTGCAGTGAATGCTAGACGTGGCTGGATGTGAATCAACTGATGCCCAAAAAACCTACTACTGGAAAGTGCTCACACATAAAAGCGCCATTAAAAACAACTATAAGGCAAATTTCTACTGAATTAGATCCACCTTCTTAAAAAAAAAAAAAATCACTTAAGTGAATAATCGGGGAAAGAGTTTAAAAAAAATCTGAAAAATGTTTCCTTAAAGCAGATACAAAAGGTTGGAGTGTCACTAACCAGACCTACAGGGAAAGACTGAAACACCACCTTCCCAGACCCCACTTCAAAGCTTTGCTATCTCCAGGCTTGGATTGGAAGCAAAATCCCAAAGGGGAGGTGACTTTCAAGTACTAAACCTACTTCAAAAAAAGTACTTCAGATTCAAAGAAGGTGTATTGCACAGACTCAGAGACTGGCCCTCACAAGTACGAACATAGCAGTAAGGTGAATTTAAACTCAGTCAAGACAGACAGTAATGAATGCAAAGCATGATGAACAGAAACAACTTCAAACATTTGAGCTAGTAGTGCTGATTCAGTCCCATGAAACCTGGTGACAAGGTAACTCCACTAGTCAGATCTGAAGATGAGAGAAGCAGGTTGCTGACACTGCCTATCCAAGAGGCAAATAAGAGTGCAATCCCTCCAGGGGCACAGAGAGCAGCCACGGTCCTCTACATGTTTATTCCCCGAACAGGACCTGGTCAGAAGTTAGCGACTGTTACCAACATTCTGATGGTGCTCTGCCGACAAGGATTTCACAAGCAGCTTCACATCAGTATGGATGACATAAATATTCACATTTCCTCTCAGCAACAATGATCACCCACCACTTGTTGCCAGGGCTTTTAGGAGGAGGATCCAGATTCAGAAGTCCATAGTTCTGTCTAATATTCAATAACTCTCAATAATAAATCCACAAATACTGACATGTAAATATCTAGATTTATTCCCTAATGTGAGAACCATAAGTAGAGTTTTCTGCATCTCAGCAAGAACTCCCTAGCAGACATAGTGATCTATATACTGCTAAAATCATATAGAAAGGCCCAAGCCCAATTCAGGGACTGAAAACAGCCAAATGTCTTTCTTAAAGGGTCAAACAGGAGGTCCCAGCTACCCACCACATCCTAGTTTTGCATGAGGAAAATGGAGTACTGGGTAAAGGGTAATCATTCCACAACAAGTAGCTACCTAACAAATTTTAGCAATTCATGAAAGATGTGATGGGGCTCATAGCGTGTGAAGAAAATCAATACTGTTCATGGCAGATAAAATAAGTTTTCTAGAAATTAATTTTTTTAAAGAGGGGAGCAAGAGGGTGTTTCAGATGCACTTCCTCCAACCTACCTTCCTCACCCCAGTGCTTATCTTCTCCATATATATATATATATAAAAAAAAGACACAACGAAGGAACAGCTCAAATCTCAGTGAACATCTCCAACTCCCTAGCCATCTAGCACATAATCATCTCTCCAGAGGAATCTGTCTCCAAGCATGTCAGAAACAAGGCACACATGCATCCACCACTTCCCAGCAGACCATCTTCCAATGTACATGAAGCCAGGAGAGCGTGCTAAGACATACAAAAGGAGGCTGACGAAAGCAGGCCACGTCACCAGGTTTGTGAAGACAGGAGACGTGGGCAGGCAGCATTTCCTGCACCGAGGATGAGGTTTCACACTTACCCAGCTCCCTACAGGGGAGAGCCACGCTCCAGCGGGGCGGCCGGGCAGCTCTGCCATGAGGCATGCCGGGACATCACAGCACGAACAAGCAGCAGCTTCGGGAGACCTAAAACAGGGAAAAAGCAAGACAAGACTGAATGTGCCGACGCCCCTTTGGAAACCAGTACTGACAGCTTCCCACAGACAGCTGCAGCACTGCCACAGCTGAAAACCCTGCAAACAACACAGCATCCAGGCTGACCAACCAAAACGTTGTTTGGTAAAACACAATTAAAGCAGGAAGTATTAGCAATTTAACAGCTATTCACATCAGAAAATATTGCAATGATCTCAAAACCAAACATTTTTAACCCAGCAGTGACGCCCTGCAGTAGCAAAAGATAGTCAGGTCTTCCAGTCAGCATACGCTCCACACACACATTCCCTCTCCCTTGCAATTGTCTCTATTTGACAATGTGATTTGTTCTAAGATAAGAATTTGAGGAGGGAATTGCAGGAGGAAGTGTCTGGATTTTCACATAATGAATGCATTGCAGAAATGGGGAAGCTCTGATGACTGTGATTGATCTTGGTACACACCAGCCTGCAAAAAAGGGTGCAAAGTGCTGAAGTTTGGGCCAACCCATCTCTCAGGGTGACAAGCAGCTTCTGGGTAAATCCTCCATACACTTTCCCCAGGCAGACACACCTGCAGGATACTTCCAAACTGAAGATGGGGAACAGTCACTTTTGGATAGGTCAGTAAAAGCACTAAGATCCAGTCACGTGCAGAGATAAAATCTGAAAGTAGCTACATTGGTGCTTTGTTGCCTTACAATTGGGTGTTCTGCAAGGCTAAAGACTGCAAACCTGTCTGTTTCTACCTGAACCTGCTTATATTATATAGTGCACTGGCAATATTTAGATACTGCATTAGCAATATATGTACTCAGAATCATCCACATAATCAGTGTCATACTTCTTGCACCTGCCCAAGAGTCTTCTCTCTACTACGCTGCCACAAGTTGTTAGCAACAGATGATTCAACTCTTTAAGCATCAGCTGCCCTTCAGTGTTTCCTCACAAGGCAAAGCTGACATACTCCTGAAGAAATTGTATAATATTGTATTTCAGCCTTATTTCACTGATTCCCCTTTCCACACTTCATCCATTTTTAAGTTACTTTAGTCATTTCAAATAAAACATTATCTTTTAGAAGCAAGAAAGTTAAAAAGAAAAAGAACATTATTTCCATCACTCAAGAACAGTATGAGTTTAAAGATTAGCAATTAATGTGATCTAGGTTCAAGGTGATAACACCTTGAAATAATGAGCATTATCAAAAGTATACCAAACAATGGGAATCTACTGAAAGACTGAGATATAATTATACAATTTACCCTTTAATTTGCATTTGACAGTGGTTTAAGTGACATTTCCCATAAGGAATCCATTCCATATTCACAAAGTCTTGTAGGCTGAAAGATGCAGCCTATGGTCTCTCAAAACTTCAAAACAAATGTAGTTTTAAGAGAACTGCGTAACAGGGAATTACTGGTCACATCTGAAAATGGCTGGTCACATTAGTGAACCTCAAACCACATTAAGAGAAAACAAAAGGCAGAATCCCAGTGCCTCTGCCTCTCCTTGCTTCAGTTTCCCAGTAAAAGAGTATGGCACTGACAAGATGCTTCAGCATTAGCTCCAACGTCAATGCTGAGATGCACAAGTGGCATTTTTCAGAACAAGCCCAGACAATCCACTAGCAAGAACCACAGATTCACATTTAGGATTGAAACGGTCAACATACTTGAATATGTACAAATAAGTGAGTGGGGAGAAGGAAGAGGAGCCAGAGATAGTTGCTGGATTTATGTCTTTTGAACTGAGAACGGCAACACTGCTTATTTAAAGCTGAATGCAGTCTACACAATCACAACTTGCACAATCAAAATCTTTTGTACAGGCTATACTTGATTAAATTAGGTTAATTTTCACTATAAAATTGGAAAAGAATTACTGGTTAAAAAATAATATAAAATATAGAATAGCCTTTTTCTAAAGAGTGCTTTAGTTGGAAGAGAACATAGTTTGTTCTTCATACAAAACAGAAAATACTAAATTGCTTGAACACAAAAGATAACTCAAATTCAACTACCAAGTTGTACCCAGCACCACTGTAATAACTGCACAGAGAACACAAACATGCTTTGTTGAGAACTAAAAATATCTAAGCAGATGTAATTGTGAATTTTACTTTCCATTTGTATATAACCAAGGGAGAGAACTAGAGAGCAGAGATGTAAAATAATATTCTAGATGGGGATATTTTGTTAAGACATAAGCTTCTACCCACCCCTTCCCTAATGCCTGCAAGGCTCTTCTGCTTCTGAACTTATTTCAATTGTTAGTTTCTCTTTGAAGGTATTTCAACTATAATGCAAGCAATGCTCTAATGAATTCTCAGTGCTGTGCTATCTTCCCCAAACAGTTCTTTCACATCATCTGCAAATTTGGATGCTGAGATGTACTTGCTATGCTCATCTGCATCTCTATTTCCGAGGAATTTCAGCGTTATCATCAAGTAAGACGCTTCAAAGTTTCTAAACTTTAAATAAATAAATAAATAAACATATTAAAAAAAAAACCTAACATACACGTATGGGTTTACTCACATGAACCTGTTTTGGCACTTAATCCATCTCACTCCTCTCCACCTGCCCAAACGCTGACTGGTCCTGCTCTGCTGTGCAGCTCCACCAGGAAACCCAGCTCTCTGGAGCCAGAGGAGCAGGTTTGAAGAGTCCTGCTGGTGGCACAGCCCAGCCACCGCCACCCCAATGTACTTCACCCCTTTCCCTTACCAGGGTCATCCTTTGGGTAAACAGATTTGGTAACCTGCATGCCTCCCAAACCTGCCTCTGCCAACACTTATTTTTCAGATGTACAAGTAGTCACCCCCATCCTGAACTCCCAAAACACCAAGTGCTGCACTAAAGACATGACGTACCGGATACCTCAGCAGAAAGCAGACAGCAATTGCCTCATGGTTAGAGCATCCAGACACCACAGCTCTTGCTGCCCAAGGGACACTTCTGACATTGTCCAATGTCATGCCTTCCCTATGATGGCATCTGAATACATTTTGCCACCAATTAAGGCCCCACTGTGACGAGGACCATTCTAGAAGGGCAGGGGCAGTGGGCAGCATAGCCTAAGCCTTTGTCTTCTCCTCCAGCAGTAACAGGCAGACTTTTCAGAGAAGGAAAACTACTGTCAGCTGCATCTGTACACTGAACTATCACAAACTAAATATAAGTTAAAAGGAGAATAATGTAAGAAGAGAAAAAAAGACTACTGGTCTGCCTTATGAAATGAATTATTTTTTTTAATAAGCTTAAGTATGCTTCTTTGAGAGCAGCAGTCAAGGGAGCAAATACTCCACTTTCACCAGCCCAACTGCAGGAGCCACACC
Source organism: Pseudotriccus pelzelni (assembly GCA_035584735.1). Taxonomy (NCBI): domain Eukaryota; kingdom Metazoa; phylum Chordata; class Aves; order Passeriformes; family Tyrannidae; genus Pseudotriccus; species Pseudotriccus pelzelni. The sequence goes on from JAWMRA010000078.1 coordinate 16,391,925, forward strand.
AAGTTCACAGAAAATGTGAAGGCAAACAAAAAGACAGAAATTCCCTACATTCCACAGCACTCTGACAAATATTATCAATGGATGAAAAAAATTAAGCCATAATTAGCAATGTTGTTGACCCAGGTAGTCATCCTGTGTTCTTTAAAGAAAAACAAACATTTTCAGGTTGTAAAAGAGCAATGACAAAAATGTCACTTCTCTGTAAACAGTGACTGACAATTTTATACAATACACAGTGCTATTGTGTAGAAATAAGTACATCATGAGTAACACAGTAAAGTTAACATATTAACACTGACAGAAATTATCTCTGTTCTCTATTAATATGCATTCTTTACAGATGGTTATTTATTAAACATGAGCTGAAAGGTTATCTCTGGCCATATTAGCAAACATCTGCTTGTGATTCCGATTTCATGTTTGCATGCTATTCTTGGAAAAGCAACCATTTTTGAGAAGTACCAGATGTGACCAAGTGTTCTGAATCATAAAATATTCTTCTGAAAGATAAAAGTCCAGGACCAGGAAAGAAATCACATACTGGGAGCACAGCAACTGCCTTATACTGCTGCTGCTGAATTCTCCAGGGGAAAAGTGTTTCTGAAGAGGGAAAAAAGAAGTTTATTTAGTGTGCCACTACAGATAATTACTCTTATTTTTAAATATGAAACGTTCAAAAGTACAAACATGAACTCAGTTTCAACTTTAAAGTAGAGAAGTTATGCACTGCAAGAACTGCACCACCTATTCACTCTAGGGCATGGGACTGACACAGGACCCTTCAATCTCCAGTGTCAGCAGCTTAAGCAGCCTTCCACAAACTGACTTTAAGGATCTTGCTCCCCAAACGACCTCACCAAGATCTCCACTACCCACTGCAAGGAAGAAAGAGTTAACTTTGGGATAGAAGTTTTTAGAGGCAGCAGATGAGAGCTCTAGCAAGCAACACCAGGGAATTAATGTAGACCAAACCAAGGAAAGATGGGTTGTTTATTTCTTAGTGTCTCGCTATAATATATAAATTATTTCTTAAAAATAATGTAAAAAAGGGTTCTGAACTGTCAAAATATTTGTTCATTATGTTTCATAGCTACAGCCTTTGAATGAGTAATACTGTTAATCCATAAGAAATAGATGTAAAAAGCAAAGAAAGAAGATGAACAACATAAATTAGAACAACTGAAGAGTAATTTAATGACGAATAAAGAAACTAACAAATAAAATTAAATTCTAAATGTTAAAGCTTCTGTGTAGATCTCAGAATACCTGAACTGCCCAGGTCTTTCAAGACTCAAGTATCCTTTCAAGAAATCCTTTCACACATTTTGCTTTTCACTCTCTTGCCCTGCTATTTCACATGCATTTTTAAGACTCAGCTTAAGTCTCCAAGAAGGGAACACACCATCCTCCACGGAAATCCCTGGAAGGTACAACAGTTTGACCACGGTGACCAGACAGAGAGGCTGGCAGATTCCCTGCAACAAGGTGCAGGGCCAGGATGCTCACCAAGCTCCCATGTTCCTCAGCCATGCTTTTCCCAGCACTGGAGCAGGATTTTCATTTGTACCTGCTACACTGTTAATAAATGGGACCTGGAGAAGATTCCTCTCCACCACTACACTAAACAAGGTAAAAGAAAAAAAAATTTTAAAGTGTGTTTACCTCTCTTTGCTTCCCCTTCCCTGAAGCACAAAAATTCACACAAGGGGCAAATGACACAAATATCTGTCACCACACATACAAGAAGCAGGTTCAAGAACTGCCCTGAGAGAAGGGGGCTCTGCTGAGGGGAAAGTTATGCCGCACTGAGCTATATAAAATGTAGCTAATTGAACTGCACAGCACAATGTAGCTGGGAAGAGATCATTTCCCCGTCCTATCCTTGGACCAAGCAGAGACAATCCCTGCAGACACAGAACAAAACGCAGAACACATCTTAATCCACCCATGCAGGAAGGCAATTGCTCGAGGACTCTTCCTGAGATAAACAGGCCACACGACGGGAAAATGGAGAAACAGACACAGTAGCAAAGGCAGCAGAATAAAAACACCAGAAATCACCCATTTAATGCAAAAGCACAAGCAGATCTGAAATCCTTCCAAGTCTCTTCAGCAGTGATGTGCACTTGTGTAAACAAAAGTAGCTCTTAACATATTTTTCGCTTGAAATTAATCTCTCCAAATGGAAGAGTAGAGCAGAACAGCTTCCGTTTGACATATATGAAAGCATCCAAATGTTGTTCCTTACACACCTCTGCACCCTTGACATCATTTCAGATGCAAGCCCAGGGGCCCACCACCCCAGGCAGATAAGTCACATACACACACAAGAGGTACATTCGCTACAGTGCACAGGAACCTCCGCATTTAGCTGTGGTACCTTGAAATAAGTAATTTAGTAAAGAAAAGATCTGTTTTCAGCAATCAGGTAAGTCATAAAGGTATTATCAATTCATATGTTTTCAGCCTCTGCTGTTCTTTAGAACTGTACAGGACAGAATCATAGAATCATTTAGGCTGGAAAAAACATTTATGGTCATTAAGTCCAACCATAAACCTTCCTCTGCCAAGTCAGACAACAATAAAAATTTAACCATACCTCCAACCCAAAGAGCAAGAAAACCTACACTTAGTGAAAGTGAGCAAAAGGGCACCATACACTATTTAAGAATCTTGATGCAGACACTTAAAAACTTTTTACAAAGTTGTCAGTCTGACCACTCCTATATTTGCAGATGAAGAAATTGAGTCATAGAGTATAACTCAGAAGACTTCTCAGTCACCCATCATTCAACAGGACACGGATTTGTCTTACCTAGTGCTCAGTCGACTAGGTAAGAGTGACTAAAACAATGTTTTTATTTAATGTCTTCAAGCACATCTCAAAATAATGTGCTTAATCGACAAATACACAAAGACTACTTCTTTCTGTTCCTATTGACATTAATGTATTTGGAATGAGTTTCCTGGCACTACCTGGATGACTATTTTTCACACGGCTCTCAAATGAATGTCAGCAAGACAGTTGGTATGCTTCCTAATATTCCTCAAGTGCTTTCATTTGAGTAGCACCCCTAAAGAAAGGGCAGTGGAAACAAATGCTAGAGTGCTATTCCCTCCCTCTGTCTGCCACAGTATATTCAGAGTATCTGTAAAGCAGTGAAAGACTGGAAGGAAGTCTTCCCACCGGTGCTCCTGTTACCATCAATACTGACAGAGCTGTATTGATGCTACAGCAACAGTGGCAGGTTTTCAAAGAAACTGCAGTCTATACAAGGATGTTTTACACAGCCAAACAGAAAATCTTCCTTACAGTTTCCTCTGGCTTCAGATAAAAGAAGCAAACCCTAAATCAACACAATTCATGAGCACACAGGCAGATGTCACAGTTCTACCTGCACCAGAAAACTTTATGATTAAAAAGTTTATGTTGGCATAGCTCCACTCTGAACACTCAGCAGAGGATCTGAGCACACCATGTTGATGATGCAGCACTGGACAGTGTAAAATCCAAATCTTACCTGCAAATGCTGCTACTCCAACACTGACATGCACACTGTAGTATGTTAGTGAAGACAGAAGAATTTGCTGAAAGACAGCCACTTCTGTTTCAAAGAAAGATGATCTGTAATATACAATTAACCCCTACAGTCCTTAAAATTTTATCCCAACTGTGATATCATTATTTCTTGTACTTAAAAATAAAAATGAGAACTAAAAGTTGTTTCTTGCATTTTTTAAAGTATAACTCTTAGTACCGAAAATGCTACTATTAAAAAGGTAGTTTTGCAAGCAATTCACATCTGAACAAAAACCAGTTACTGCAGTGTTCCACTAACCTTCAGAAAAGCTGTTAATATTCAGGATTCTGCACAGCAGGGTAGGGTTGAGAAATTAATCCATTTAAAGTTGAATTTTAACAACAGACAAAGGCATGTGTTAGCTGAATTCTATTTATGGCATTCATCCAAATATCAAATAAAGTTTTCCTGGCTGCGCTTCAGTCATCCCCATTCACAGCTAAAGAGCACTTTTATAAATGTAGACAGACAGTATAAATCCTATGTCTTGTTTGCATCCAAATCTACACATCTCAGAAAGAGAAAATATTAGTTAGTAATTGTCACTAAAAGAAACACACCAGTAATGACTTACTGAAAAGTCTATCCAGTTGTAAACTCCAGACAAAAATCCAAGAACTCAAAAAAAGACTACTAAAATGCCACAGTGGACAAGGCAGAGCAACCAAGGAATAACAGAACTGGACATATGTGAATATAACAGGGTACCATTCTGCTAAACAGTTAAACACTTCAGCAACATATTTAAAAGGCTTTAACACATATAAGAAAGAAATTTAAAGATGCACATTTCTCTCATAAACAACACAAAATAGAAAGAGAGAGGGGGGAATCAAGATGTTCACAATACCTTAAGAATCAAAAGAAAAAAAAACCCTAATGTTGCCATGTTTTAATCTTATAACATGCAGGAAAATGAACTAAGCTTATGCTTGGAAAGAATCCAAATAACATTAGGTATGAAAATTCAATTATGAAATTCAAACAGCCTCATTTAGCCATACAACACTGTTGGATACAGTTATTATAACAATGGAATTTCTCTATTTGTGACTCCATACTAAACTGAATTTCAAGGATACTTGCTTTTCTCACCATCCCCACATCCTATAACTACAAGGACTTTCTTTCTCAAATGTTCAAAGAAACTCAAATGCACTATGACCAAAGAATATCAACAACAGCTACTTCTCAACTGCTTTAAAACATCGCTGCTGTTTCTAAATCAAAGCTCACCAGAACCATATGAGGTAACCAGGCGCTCCAGCCAGTCATGGTAGTTCCTTAGGTGCAATGCACATTCGAATTCAGAGACACACAGAAGTCCACCTGACCCTCAGTTTATTTTGGCCATCTCTTGCACTTGCTTTGGAACAAGAAGGCAACAGCAGAAATGTAAAAATACAGGCACTTTTTCCTTTTGAGGCTATACCACGATATTTGACATGAAGAATTAAAACACAGAGGTATTCAGACAGTCCCTACATTGCAGACATCTCTCAGAATCAGTATTTTATTATAAATCGGGATGTAGAGGCTATGTTTGTGATATTTGATGTGTCCTAATAACTCCTAGCATGATGTCTAGCATCTTGAGCCCACAAACCATCTTCACACCCCACCTTTACACATTTTAGTAAGATACTGTTATTAAAAGGTATTTTCTTTTATAATTCCCAAAGGTGAGGATATTTATGCTTCCTGCCATCATTTTGTTTTGTACTTACTATTCAACTACTTATGTAGTAGTGTTTGATGATAAACATAATTTTTAAAAACAAACATGAAGTAATATTTAACACACAGTACTCTATGGCACAGTTAAAAGAAATCTATTCTGAAAGCCTGACATCTGTAGCACCATTTGTAATAAACTGACTGATCAGGTATATGAAACAGAGGTGTTTTGTGTAAGCAATGGAGCTCAAGATTCTTGTACATCACCAGCTTCTCTCTCTGATATCACAAGGTCCCTGATTAGGAAGTAAAACTGTATCAAGGTTAAAAAAACCCAAAAACCAAAACAACACTGAAAGTATTCAGAGACAGCCTGGATGTTTCACTCACATTTCATACAGTGACAAGGCATCTCAGAGTATGGCACACAAGTCGTCCCAGATTGCCTGCTCAGCTTTCTGTCATGTTTAATACCAACAGCAACTACTTTGAACATGTTTGTGATGCAAATTGGGAGAAAAGAAAAAAAAAAAGAAAAAAGAAAAAAGAGAGAAATGAAAAAGAAGATTATAAAAAAGCATCCTTTTTAGTGAGCCTGAGTGATATAGCAGAAGCATGCGTTATGGACAGCACTTGTCCAAAGTAAGCTTTCCTCAAGCACAAGGTGATACAGTTCCATCTCAGGCTCTACATCTGCAGGCCCTTTGTTCTTTCTAAAGGCAGCACCACCAATGCACACCAAGCCTCCCCTTAGACTGCGGAAAAAGGTAGGTGCAACTAAGGAGGTGCACACTCACCCACAGACAAACCTGTGTGATACACACTGCACCTGGAAGGAATTTCTCAAAGAAATAAAGATGCAAGTTGTTCGTAAAAACGGATTATGAAAGTATTAAGCAAGTTCTCCAAATATGCTCACACATGTATCTCAGGAGACAAGTTGGAAACTAAGCCAACCATTTAATGACAAAATGTGGATAAAATATTCCTTTCTGTACTACAGAGCTAAAGCTCCAACAGAGCTGGAAGGAGACAGCAGCAGAAGAATCAGGGGTGTAACTGCTCTGGAACTGCTACCTTATGTAAAACTTCAGGCAGGTCACGCTTTTATATCCATTAGCCCACATCTGTTCTCTGACAGCAGCAAACTGTAGGAAACAGTTTACAAGAAACAGTAAGTTCAGGTGAGTATTTCCATTTTAATGCCTTCCAAATTCTAACAGTTAGCTACAGACTTGTCACTTACCTCTCACACCTTCCTGCCCCACTTCACACAGCAACTTGAATGACTCTGTCAGTTAATGATCATGTGAGTAGGTCATGTCCCCCTACGCACAAGAAAACAAAAACTCTCAATTAATAGAAGCTACTGAATTCTGCAGCTTATTATTTTCAAATCACTCTGTAGTGCTACTATGAAAACTTACTGATTCTTCTGCTGAAAGAGCTGCACAGGCAGATGTGTGCAGTCCATCCTGCACACAAGAACTCAGCGCTGCTTGTCCAGCAATGTACCTTCTATAAGCTACAAAACAGTGCTAAGCATTATTACAGAAAGCAGCTAAGTTTAATTCTATTCCTGAAAACTGCTAGTATTAGTTCCGAAGTTCAAAACTAAAAGCGCCTATAAAGCATCTGCTCCATTAGTCACTGTCTTACTAGAATTATCCTTTGTATCATGGAAAGAAAAAAGTTCCAGTAGATAATAAATAGATAAACAAACAGGCTGATCACCAAATCCTAACTGCTGTATCAACAATTCTCAACAATCAACAAGTAAATTAGTGTCATTTAATATTTAAGCATGGAGGAAAATTGTGGTTTAACTATATGGCATCTTTAGGGCAAAAAAAACTATTTAGGAGACTACAAATACTTTTCTTGTTACTTCCACATTACAGAAAGTCTCACAGTTTTACAGCTATTCAACCACGTAAAGATAAATCAGAGGGCGTGAGTGACAAAAAGTTCTGCTTATACTTGCTGGAGTGCAAAAATGCAACTTTATTATTACACACATGTTAGTTTGCAGTTGTTCAAAATGAATGTATCAACTAATTTAATCACACATTTAATCAGTTCCAATTTAGTACCTGACATTTGATGAACTGATTTCAGCTCTGCCTGGTTAAAATGAACAGGTAACTTTGTTATATTTGAATGTTGCATATGACACAGCTACAAAACAACTAGCCTCGAGGCTTTAGGTTTTATGGCTTAGTGATTTTTCTACTACGTTACTAATTTGTTTGTACATTTGGGTTGGTTTATTTCAAAAAAGAATGGTATGTTTAATGCCCGTGTCTTTCTAAAATGAGTAAAGGGAAAGAGGTGTGAAGATGTTTGTGGGTTCAAGATGCTAGACATCATGCTAGGAGTTGCTAGGACATGTCAAATCTCACAAACATAGATTCTACAACCAGGTCTATAAAAAAATACCGAATCTGAGAGATGGCTGCATACCTCTACACTTTTATGCTTCCTGTCAAACATTGTGTTATAGACTCAAAAGGAAAACTGCCAATATTTTTCATCACTTCCATTCTGTTTCTTGTTCTAGAGCAAATGTAAGAGGAGACAAAAATGACCCCATCAGAAAACAAAAAGTGGGCAAACGTGAAAGGGATTAGAAACATTGTTCTGAGACATCAGTAAAATGAGGAATCAGGTGGACGTCTCTGTGTCTCTGAATTCAAGTGTGCATTGCACCTAAGGAACTACCATGACTGGCTGGAGCACCTGATATCATTGTATGGTTCTGGTGAACTTTGGTTTTGAAACAACAGCAACGTATTGAAACAGCTGATATGCTATTATTGATATTCTTTGGTCATAATGTGTTTTGGTTCCCTTGCAAATTCGAGAAATGAACTCCTTGTAGTGACAGAATGTGAAGATGGTGAGAAAATAAGGATCCTTAAAATTCAGTTTTGTATGGAATCACAAATAGAGAAATTCCACTGTTATAACAACTGTGTCCAACAGTGTTGTATGGCAAAATGATGTTTCCTTTGAGGGGAGTGGGCAACAGAACCCCAGACAGATTTGTGCTGACTAGCTGAATGCACCAAAGAAAGCAACAAAATTTGTGTTTTAAATATTTACATCACTGAACTTCAGCATTGAAGATCTTTGAAACTTAATAATTTTCAGCTTATTTGGTGCCCTTTGCAGATATTTGTTCAGAATTTTTAAAATGTCAGGCACGAAAATAAAAGGACTGAGAAAAAGTATAACTTTATCATTCGCTGAAAGTTTCCAGCAGCTCCACAGGCCGGCAGCCCGCAGAAGAAAGGGACTCTTGTTCTCACCCTGTACACAGCGCCCCACTCAACCTTTAAAAGTCCGCTGGACACATAAAATAGCATTGATCCCCCAGGCCCGGCAAACGAGGCCCTGCGAAGAGGAGGGCTGAGCAGATGTCCCGCAAAGCACAAGCCCTGCGCTGTGCGCTGTGCCGGGGGGCGCAGCCGGGCGGAGCGGCCCCCGCGGAGCCGCCGCGCTCCCTCCTGTGGCCGCGGAGCGCTCCGGCAGCGCCCGCCGCTCCCACCGCTCCTCTGCCTTCCCACAAGAACCCCAAGGGGCAGCGGATGCTGAACGCCTCCTCCTTGTGCGGCAGATCTCCCTCCCCAGCTTCCATTTAACCTCACCCTCCCAGCAGAAGTGTGCCGTTTCTCTTCCCAGTCCTCCCACAAACGCGAGCGAGATTTTACTCCTTCATAGAAAAAAACAAAAAAACAAAACAAAAAAAAAAAACCACCCCTGCAAACAGTTAATTTCTGTGCCAGATGCTTGTGAATGGTCTGATTTGTTGTGAAGGATAGAGCATCCAGAGGTCTGGTCTTTACTGGGAAATCCAGAGACCAAACTCTGTGGCGAAGGCCACAAAGGGAACCCCATAAAAGAACTGGTTACAAGACTTGCATTATGAAATTACGGAAGTACAGTAATAGGATATTACTCTCTGCCCATGGAGACACTTGGTTTACAAAGAAAATCTGTAACCTTTAGCATAAACAAGACAGGCTCTTGAGAACAGTGAAAAATAAAAACGTTCAGCTACCAGTAAATCTGCACCTACAAATAACCAAGGAAGGCACAATGACCTTGCTGCATCATTTGGAAATTTTTAGATGTCATATTGCAATTACAATAATAACACCAGAAACTAATAAAGGGTCACAGGTTGTTAAACAGCAAAATAATACAACTCCAGTCAAGCAATTCCAGTGCATGCTGGTGCTCCGTTAGCATTAAAGCAAACATCAAAAGGAAGAATCTCTCACACAGACTCATCTGCCTTCAAGCTTTTGCCCTCAGGTTTTCCCCTCAGTGAGCTCCATCCATTAGAGCTGGAAGAGGCGCTCAGACAGGCAAATGCCTGCAACTCCTGCCTTTTCAACAGCTGCGTCATTTAGTGGCTTTGAGGATAGTTAATGATGCTTATTAGCATGCTGACAGCTGATGTATCCATCATTAATACCGTTAGTGAATACAAGAGCAGTTAAGACACTTCACAGTAACACAGATAAAGCCTGAGAGATCACATCTGCAGACAGTGAACTCTAGCTCAGTGACAGTAGCACTCATCGGTCCATTTTCCTCAGCATTGCCATCACTCTTAAAGAAAAGCAATAGTTTCATGTTTTCCTGCCCCCAAGGATATTGAAGTTTGTTCTTCCAGCTGCAGAGTTTCAGTAGAAGACACATGAACAGACCTCAGCAACTTACGGTGCTAGAATAGAGGAGAAGTGGGTTTAAAGCTCACCTAGGCTCAGGAATCGCTTAATGTCTTTCCCATTTTCCTGCCAAGTGATTTTGAAAGTGCTAACTACGGGCTGAAGAGTGGTAATTCACAAATTTACCACTCCTATGACACCTACTGCACAAGAACGTCTAGTTTGAAGGCAGCAATGTACAAGGTAACTTGAAACACTACTGAAAGTGCTTCAAACTAACCTGCTTGTCTTTTACCTAAAATACCTCAAACTACTCATGACCAGGTCTCACATTTCAGAGGAGCAGAGATAACTCAACAACTAAACAGTGGCTTTTCTAGCTGCACAATACAAACTGACAAAGCTTCAGGAACTAGGTCCTGGTCTTGGCCTCACGTACTGCTTTGCAAATGTTAGACTTTGGACTTTTGCACACCCAATACTTGGCATTGCCCCATATGCCTAACCTCCATGGAGACAGGATATCAAACATAACCTACACATGGCATTTCCTCACTCCCTGCACCTCCTGCCTCAAGAAGTGGGTTTTAGCCTGGATTCTAAGGCACACAACTTCTTTGTGTGGAAAAGAAACAGCCTCAGCACATAGGTGAAACATCCATGTAGTAGGAACTCACCCTCTTCTTCTAAAATCAAATTGTAAAACCTCCTGTTAGGCAGTGCAAACAATAAAGTCAAGATCTAATACAAAAGCACACATCAACCATACAGGCTGGAGAAACCCATAACCCAAAAGCCATTTTCACTGGGAGAAGACTCAAGCAGCAGCACAGGTTACCCTGAGAGATTTGAAAACCTCCACAGATGAAGCCTGCACAAACATGACTGAATCAAGCCCTAAGCAAACTGTTCTGACACCACAGCTGTCCCTGCTATCTGCTGGAGGCCTCTCTAGAGACTTTATGAGGTCCCATGAGTCCTCACTACACATGCCACCACAGGTCATGCAATTGGACTTTGATGCTATTCTAGCCTCTGGAAGGCACTCCTATGGAGTGAAACACAGATTAGTAAAATCTGATACCATGAATAAGCCTTTGTATCTTACCAGTTTCAAAGTTCCAATCAGGCACAAAATATTCTTTGTTATTGGGAGAAGGCAACACAAATAATAATCCACTAGATACCCCTGTTCTCCAATATGATTTCTGAAGCAAGATGCATGAAAAGCAATTTATGTACAAAATACACTGTCTTCATCCAACTTTTGCCTAACTCCCCCAAAATAATGAAGTATTCCCACTGTAAACCAACCAGGTAGTAGACCACTTTCTTTTAAAGAACAGAAAAATAATTTTGTTTGCAAAATCACTAAACTATGAAATAGACTTTATGAGTTCGTGATAAACATTAACTTTACTAAAAAAAAAAAAATACTGCATTCATTTAAAGGCCTATATTAGGGGAACAATGCTGCCTTTTTATGGCTATCTGTTACATACCAGCTGAATTTCCATAATGAATTGTAATCCAGCACCATATCATCTATTTATATCTGCCATTTTCAGCCAACTGCAGTTTACCGCATAATTTTAAGAAGTTTGGCCAGGATTTCAGCATAGTTGGCAAACACAAGCTGGCAAGCTGTTAGCCAATTAAAATCTTCATAATGACTATACTACCATATACGAGAATGCTCAAAATGGGACTGGATGAAATACAAAAATCTTGCTTATAGCACGTGACTCCTTCACACTTCACACTTCAGTGTTTCTTTGCTGACATTACAGTAGCATACTACAACTATCCCATCAGTCTTTAAACTGAAGATGTTTAAGTATTAGCTCCATGTTCCAATTATGTTAAAAGAGGATTATCCATACTAAAATATGGTTTATTAGAACAAACATTACAATGGAAAGTATTTGCTAACTCAATGCATAATACATGTTCAGCCAAAGTACTAATTACATACTCCATGACTGAGCAACAAATACGTATAATCTGTCCTTTTGGATTTCAAAATGAAGACAAATAATTTTACAAAACTTCTTCCAGCAAACATTTCCAAGTAATCTCCATACAAAGTCATAGCAATAAAGGACAGAATATATTTTCTAATTACAGAACTTAGACTCTTGCCAGTCAGAGTGTAGTTTCCAAGGTAGGAGTTCTCATTACTAAAGCAATATTCAATTTTAACTATCTTGACAGTCCATGTTCTGTTTTACATGATCCCAAGAGAATCCTGTCACTTTTCTCCACTGGCATCCCACTACCCAACAACATGATGCTGAACTCTGACATGCTTGTAGAGATTACTCTATTTTATGCGATCCTGCAAGAAAAAAAAGTTGGTTTAAACAGAAAATGGTAAGTCAATAATGAGAAAAAAAAATAGTACAGCTACATTTCACTTTTAAAAACTTTCCTAGGTCAAAAGGCTATACACCATCAGCTTCTAAAACTATTAGTAAATGCCTAATTATAGTAGTCTTGCATATTATGCTGTACAATATATCTGAGTTGCACAGCAAAACTGAATTTATGCAGTATAGTTTCAGTGTGTCCTAAAGAAAGTACAGAAAAAGGCAGCAAATTTAATCAAGCAGTAAACATCACCAACTGCAAATTAATTGACAAATACACATTTTGTTTGTTTCACAGAAGATCTTCACTCAGTCTTGGGACTCCAGGAAGAGAAAGGTCTGTTTGAACTGCATATCCAGACTCAGGAACAGAGAGATGGAGCACCAGAAACAGCGCAGGAGGAATGCACATGTGTAGAGATGTATGCTGTCCAGAACTCCTTAACCTGACATGACCAAGCTGCATTCTTCCACAGTTAAGGGGCATTCAGCCAGTAGTGCAAACAGGGCTTCCTTCTCCATCCTTGTAAAGGAAACGAGGATTTCACTGTTTCTTGTGCTCATGCTCTTTTGGGATCAAAATCACAAGAAACTTGAATGAAAGGGAAGCGCTAGGTAGGCAAATGAAGAGTAAAATGCCAGGTTTTTTGAGTTTGAGCACCATAAAGCTGTATATACCATCTTGGCAACGAGGAAACCCCAGACGTGGGGCGGGGGGGGGGGGTTAGGGTTAGGGTTAGGGGGGGGAGGGGTGGTGGGTTTTTTAACTTGGTTTAAGTTGTATCCTTCTTCAAATACTCAGCCCCAGTTACAAAGTTTTTTAAAACTCCTCTAGAATTCCCCCTCAAAGAAACTCACATCTTTTTTAGCAATGCTGACTGAGCACAGGGTGTCCAGAGAGGGTCTGGAATCTCCATCCTTGAAGATGCTCAGAAGTGACCCAGGCAAACAGCTCTAGGTGGGCCTGCTTGAACGGGAAGGTTGAACAAGATGACTTCCCGAGATCCCTGTCAACCTTAATCATCCTGTGGCACTCTCAACCAAACTTCTACCAAATTCCACAAAGGCATCATTTCGTGTCTTGCCATGCTCAAAGAAGGGCCATAGAAAAGTAAGTTTCCACTGCATCTCGTAAGATCTACAAACTGGGCTTAGTCCATATTGCATGAAAAGAGGAAAACAAACAAAGATATAACAACCACGTGCTTACAAATTGTACTTTAGAAGGGGGCAGTCTAGGGCCTAAAGTACAAAGATGCATAATATTACAGGAGGAAGGAAGGGACACAAGGAAAGAAACTATATGGTAACAAATAGAAAAGCTAAGCTGTTTTAAAAAAATACAGCAGCCACAAGATTTTACAGACTTGCCATTAAATTGCACAAACTCAAACACTGTATCAAGTAATTTGGAGAATACTCCAGTGAATCAGGGTTTCCAAAGAGGTTTTCAGTGGGGAACTACAGAAGGGTTTGGTTCCCTTTTCCCATCCAAAGAAATAGAAACAAAAGAGGTAATAACTGATAATTTTAAGATCCCTTTAATAAATAAATTTTAAAAATAAAATAATAAAAAACCCCACAAACATTTACTATCAAGAGATATTCCTGAGGAACCACTGTACCATCTCAATCCATTCTGTCCCTACTACAGAACCTGTTTCTTCTCCTTGCATTACCCATCACCCTGGCACAAATAATGTTGTTACTCCAAGCTCTGGCAATATACCTCAATGTTAGCAACAAATATCTCAGTGTTTTCCTTTTTTGTATACATGTTTACCATTATTTCATTTCATGCTGACTTGGAAAACTACCATTCCATTATTTAATGACTTCTGAGGTATTCAAGAATATAGCCAATTCCAGTTTGCATTGGATGAAAAATGGAAGAAACACTATCATTAAGCTGTGCTGAGAGGAAAAAAAAAATAGAAGCAATCTTGCATGTATAAACTACATACAATTTCTCAGACATCTTCAGTTAATCAAATTCTATAAATACTAATCTATAAGAACTTACATACAAGAACATAATGTCAGGTTACATGCAAGTCTTCACTGGATCAAGACCAAGGACAACACCTTTTTCAGTCAGAAGGACTGAGGTGTTTGGTATCACAGAAGAATGTCCTTTTGCACCACAGCTCAACACATTTAAGAAAAAGTAATTTATTTTTTGCAGAATTAAAGAATCAGCAATGCCTAGCTGGAACAAACTGTTTTGGAGGAGGCCCAAAAGCTCAAGTAATTGCAATGGACTGGAAAGGCCTTCACCCCCAGGTCAGCAATTTACATTCCAGCCAGGCTATTCATGAGAGAAAGCAGTTACCACCAACCACCCTTTGAATACTCAAGTTGCCATTTCTGGTACCATTGCTGAGGTGCAAACACACACAGATACCACGACAAACCAGTCACATGAACTCTTTCAGCAGAAGGGTCCAGGACTGAGGTAGTGCACAAAATTAATTAGTCAGTTACTACAAGCTGACAAAGCTGGGTCTGCAATAAAATTCCTCTCTGTAGGCTGCAGCCTCTGCCCACCACAACTGTGTCAAATGCAGAATCGACATAAGGAATGGTAAGTAAAAATAATCTTTCATCCTCCATGAGATTGTACACTTACTACAATTTGATGTAAGTGATGAGTCAAATAGAAAAGAAAGTCCATATTTTTTCTCTTTCCCTGCCAGCTAACATTAGTTCCACCCCACTTTCCCAGTTATTTCTTCAGTTCCCTCCATCTCAGCTTGCTTTGTGTCCTCTGCTTCTTGCTCCAGTGAGTTGTCCTTTTTCTTAGTGGTGTATTTGCCACTCAGAGTCTACTTTCTCCTTATTTCTTTCATTGCTTCTAACTTAACTTCCAGTAGTCCTCTGCAAATGCTGATTAAACAACATAAAAATTGTAAAAATTAGCAAGTTTTATCTTTAAGACTTCTCTATCTATAAAGCAACCTTTAAGTACCTAGATTCTCAGTACATGCATAAATTTTTCTGTATGTTTGTAAAAATCCCAAGTGTAATAGGAATGCAATAAAAGATTTAAAAAAAAAAAAAAAGGAAGAAAGAAAAAAAAAGTAAAAATTCAACCATGGCTGGGAGTTAGAACAGGAACTAGAAGTAAACATCCTCGTTTTCAACTCTGAGTGAAAGACAAGCTTCAAAATCATTAACTGTCTCCCTTTGCTTACAGCAAGAGGTCGCAGCAAATGTCAAACACAAGAGAGCCGTTCAATTAAGGGCAACCTTACAAAATCCAAACTGTTACCAACAGCAGCCTAGACGTCATCCTTGCCCCAACACTCCAATGTCTGGACAGCCCCTATTACACAAGACTTCACAATAAAGAGCTGCCAAGCTTTAACCTTCAATGAGGAGAAATAAATTTATTCTCTCAAGAAACAAGTCTGCCATACCACAGCATTGGCTTCCTTATGAATATCTCAGAAAAAAACACAGCAGGCTAACTTTTCTCACCTCTCCCTATAGCCTAAACCAACAGCTACATATATGGAGTACCAGCAGAATAATTTATTACACAATGATAAACAGGAGATTGCTACTTCAAAAACTGAAAGTAGATAGACAGCAAGTCAGCTATTCAGAACATCTGTTAAAAGAAAAAAAAAAGGCACAAAACAAAACAAACAAAACCAACAAACCCAATGATGAATAGGAATACAAAGGCAATTATTTGGGAGGGGGGGAGGAGGGCATGTTAAAAAAGAAGTAACTAAACACAGTAGTTTTATTCTATGGCAGTTTTATTGTTGTACATTGAATTCTTTAGGAAACACAATCTGAATTATAGCAAATTGTCAAAACAGTTTCAGAATAATTCATCTGCCATACAGGAGGGAAAAAAAGTATATAGTTCCGACACAGAAGCATTAAAAATATTCAATACTAAATCTCCGTCACTAATTTTGCAGTGATCTGAGGATAAAGGTTCTCTAAAACCCAGAAGCCTGAATTATGGCATTATATAAAATCTTTGGGCCTATGCACATCAGTCAGAGCTCCAGGCACACACAGGACAAAGTCAGAGCAAGTTTCTGGCTGCAGAAAGAGTTGTGCACTACCAACACTGCACCCTGGATGCTGTACATACAAGACCAGCTGTGCACACAGAAATTCACGCATGCATTAGTTTGAGTGTTATCAAAGGAATTTGAGATTAGGTCTGGTTTGGTAAACACAGAGTTAAGAAAAAAGAAAAAGTTGTTATATTTAGTCAGAGATCTAACTTGGTCACTGTATGAAAATGTCATTCTTAGAGAGCTAAAGGATATGGAATTCTATGCACTGCATACTTAGTGCACTTCGCTTCACACAGTTCACAAGGTCAGAAGAAAAAAAATAATATGATTTTGATATCCATCTCTAATATGAAGAAAGTCTGTTACCAGAAGTCTACAAAATTACATACTAATGCTTGATATTATGCAATATTTTATCTCATAGTTTAACTATGCTTTTACAGTAAGCAAAAGCTACTGTCCAGGCAGCCTTCCTGAGCAGCCAGAGACACGCAAATGATCAGCTGGTGATTTCCCTGGGCAGAACGCAATGCTCATCTGCAGGGCTTCAAACGAGTATTTTGAAGGTATTAGGACAGAGAAAGAACAAGAAATAAAAGCAAATTAATAATCACTAATTTTGAAGAACAGCACAGATATACAGCATTAAACACAACATTTATTCTGAGAAACTGACATCACCACACTGGCCAGTACTGTATGCAGGGGCTGAACTTTGCCAAACACAGACAAGCCAAATCCTGCTATTCTTGAAGCTAACAATAGTTTTTCTTGAACTCCAGAAGCAGCAGGAAAAGTCGGTTCTCAGCTGACAGCATATAATTCCTCGGGACACACACACAGGCAAAGACACACACAAAACACCCCACTGAGCATCTTCCACCCTCACACGGTCCCTGCGAGGAGGGCAGCAGGTCTAGCGTTGTAGACCCGCACCTGGAGTGTTTGGAGAGCTGCGCTTTCTTCCTCAGGGCTCAAAGGAAAAGCTTGCGACTCAAACTGCACATTCTTAGGGGATTTAGGGTGGGTTTTTTCCTACAAAAAGCACAGTAATTCCGTTGTGGAAATCATCTGACTACAGTCAAAGCATGCAATACACACACATCATGTTTTTTGGGGGGAAAAGCAATTTCCGTGGTACTCCATGCTTACCGTAAGTAACTTCTAAGTTTGACATATTCCTAAGTTTACTCACAAGCAGAAGACTCGCAGACACAGGGACAGGGACCCCGGCCGGAGGATACGGCAGTCCCGACCCGCCCCGGGCCGCCGCCGGAGCCCACCCGTGTGTGGTCAGCGCTCAGCCGCCCGGCTCGCCCCCGCCGAGGCTGCCGGTGTCCCCCCGCGCCGGGAACCCGCACCGCTCCCCGGGCACCCCACGCACCGCTCCCCGCCCTACCCTTCGCCTCTCCGAGCTGCTGCCGGTCCCGGGAGGCGGCGGCGGGGGCAGCGCCGACCCCCGCCCCTCTCAGCCCCACCTGCCCGCGGCGCAGCCGCCCCAAGGTGACCCCCTCCCCCGGGAAGGCGAACGTTGGGAAGCACTCACTTCGGCGGAGCGCCGGGATGCCGCCGCCGCGGAGGGCCGGGGGGCGGTG
>JAWMRA010000078.1:16409904-16455957 GCA_035584735.1 Pseudotriccus pelzelni
CGGGCTGCGCGCTCCCTCCTCCTCCTCCGCCGCCTCCTGCCTCCCCCCGACGACTTTCACTTCACCTGCAGGCAGCCCGGCTGCGGCGGGGCGGGCGGCTCCGCAGCTTTCCGCGGGACCGCAGTCACTGCGGCAGCGCCCTCTCCGCACCGCGGGGGGAGCCGGGCCGGGCCGGGCCGCGCCGCGCAGCGCCCGCTCGTCCCTCCGCGGGCAGGGACGAGTCCTGCCCCGGGGGCACCCGCAGCCCCTGCGGGGAAGGCAGGAACTGTAGAGCTCTAAGGGCCGTCCCGAGGCCCGCCGCAAGTGCGGAAGCAACGCGGCCCCGCTGCGCGCAACCCCCGCCCCGGGATGCTTCGCCCGAGCTGCTCGCCTGCAGCTGCAGGGTAGCGATTGCCCCCGTGCTGCCAATCACCTCCCCGGTGAGGGACTATAAATATTTATTAGGCAACCTAATAGCTGCATCTAGCTAGAGGAGCACTTTACTCGTGTCGCTTCTGGGATTCAAACCCCCCAAACCAGTCCTCCACGGGTATAATCTTAACTCGTTCACGCACTGTCCCGGTTGACTCGGCACCAGGGAAGGGCTCTCCTGCCACAGCCGGGTGGAGAGATTTGTCAGAAGGGCACCAGCATGTGCCCAACACCCGAAACCTTCCTCTCTCCTTTTTAAGGACAGATGAATGTTTGCTGGCTTGAGTGGTTTCCGTCAGAATATATCCATCGGCAGGGAGGCGATGTACCGTCGTCTTCTGTGGGAACATCACATTAGCAGTTCTGTTCAGACAAACCGGGCTTTTACACTCTAATAGAGCTGTGAAAGATATCTTAAGGAAAAATCTGAATGCATAGGAAGCCCAAAATAGGAAGCTAATCTTAGATGTAAGCTGATAGAAAATAGGGATAAGAAGTGATGGACTTCCTACAGTGGCATGCATGTTTCAACAAAAAGCAAATTGGAGTCTCTCAAGACAGAAAAAAAAAAAGTTTATTAAGGAAATATACTAAATTAATACATTTTGTTTGGATGGGTTTGCTTTTCCCCCTTACAAAAGTGATTCTTGATGCTGGGTGGCATTCAACCACACCAGCAGGAATTCCCCAAGGTTCCAATACCTCCTGCAACAACTGCCACCTTTGTAAATTTTGCTTATCTGAAAATGTAAGAGATAAGAGCAAAAGAAATGAAGACAGGCAGCTCTTAAAAAACATAATTACAAAGTCACAAACTTGCCTTAGTTTATATTGTTGAAGGATGGTGGCTTTGTTTTGCATGTATCTTTAAAATGGAATCAGCTAGTAACCCAATTTTGATTTCTGCTTTTTGGCACCTCCTGTTTCCAACCAGCTGACTTCTGTCCAACTTCTGTCTAGAAGGTGGAAAGCCTGAGCTTGACTTTTCTGTCACAGAGCATGGAGCTTTGTCTGCATAGTGTGCTGGCCAAAAATCAGTGACTCTGAACTTGTATAATCCATTTAAACATGAGCTAGAACAGCAACACCACTCCATTAATATATATTCTTCCAAACTTCATGCTTGCTCAAATAAGTAAATAACTTATTGCCCATCTCTCTGAGATTTTAGAGTAGGTGCTTTAGAGGGCAATCATATTACCAGGACTTTGGTTTTGCCAAGTGTGATGCACTGCATTTATATCTATAACAAGGGACAGTGTTTGCAATATAGCAACACATAGGGGCTGCAGCTGAACTGAGACTCCGTTGGGCTTTTCACTGACCATACACAGGGAAAGAATGCCTGTCTTGGAGATTTGCAGTCCAGACTATGCAGATAAGATAGGCAAGCAATGGCAGGGGATACACAAGCACAGAAAGGTGAAATAACTTGCCCAAGACCATGCAGAAGGTCTGTAAAGAGCACTGGCTGCAGAGACAGTGCCTCTGATTCAGCAGCACATACAACAATTTCAGTGATGCTGTGTATTGCTTTAAATGATGGACTGAGCACAGTACTGAAAATCAGATGCACAAACTGTGTTTTTAGTAAGACTGGTGTTATGGTGCATTAATTTATTGAGGTTTTCTTCTTCTTCTTCTCAACATCTCTGAGCACTAGCAGCAAAAGGTGTTCAATACAATTTCATGCTGGTGTCCTGAAGCCAGGCTATTTCAACTGAGTTTTCTATTTCTTGCTAAATCTGCCAATTTCTTGCTAAATTGCAAAATTAACTAATTCAGGTTAGGTTTCCCAAGCGTTAGTGCAAATTATTGCCCCTCTGCTGAAGATACCTGCAAATGGAATAATTTTTGAATGACATTTGACTTTACACACCAGAATTAAAAGTAAGTACCTTTGTGCCCTGCACACCCTTATGTAAAATACAATAATGATGGTTTAGTTAATTATCATAATATTAAATAAATTTTTCCAGCTTTGAATTTTTCAGTTAAAGTAATCCTAAGGACTTGTTTGTTATCATTACTTATAATGCCTATTGGGCCATAAATTCATGCAGTAGAGATGGTGATTAATCCTAACTGGGGTAACTGTAAAGGAAGCTTCTGTAATGGATACAATCATAATAGTAAGAGTATCATTATAATAAACTGGGGAGGGGGGGGGGATGGGGAAGTCTTTGCATTTAGCAATGCTTCAGACCATTTCATTCCAAAACATCTGAAATTATCTACGTCAGCCTTTTCAAATTAAGTTATTTAGTGCAGCTGAGACCAAATCGGTATCATTTCCTTCCAGAAAAGGAAGAAGGAAGCTGTGAGGGACTGGAAGGAAGATGCTGCCCTGCAAGCACCCAACTATACACTGCCATGTAAAGGTCTTGATGTGGAGACAGTGCTTCAGAGCCCTCTCAGAGGTCCTGGCTGATTTCTGTTCTCATCAACACCAGCAGTTGAGGTCTCCTGCAATCTCACAGGACGTTCACCGAGCCTTGCCAAATGGGGGAACTGAAGGTCCCACCGTGATCTGTACATGGAAAATTACTTCTTGTAGGAAAATCCCAGTGATGTCCATCATAGTACAGGACCAAGATCCCTGTCTATTGGCCTAACAAGCAAGTTATAGCCCAAAGCCTTGTTAAAGACATGCTTGCAGCTACTTATTTACACCAACAGAGATGGCACTGAAGACATCCTTGTCTGGGGTTGATTCAAACCCATCATTAATCAACCTTAAGAAAGCATATGCCAGTCTTCACTGGATTCTTGTAAATCAAAATCTTACATTAAAATACTGTATTTCCATCTGCAGACAATTACTAATTTTTTTGTTTACTCCTATTGAAGTAAATAATATTTTTTCCTACAGGCAGAATAAGGGCCTTAGAGATTCTGAAAAGTACCATCTTCCCCATTCAATGGGATCTTTCAAAAGGAATCCCTTCTCAATACTTTCTTCATGTAATGCTAGTTATTTGATATCTGTTAGCTGTTCTGTACAGCTCCTGTAATGGCTGCAAACAGCACGATGCCGATACACAGCTATTCACAAGTGGAAAGCAGTAAGCAAAGTGTTGAGTCAGATGGAGATGTTCTATTCTAAGAAAAAGCTTTATTTTTTTTAAGTATTTGGTATTGTGATAGGGTTCTTGCATTGTTGAGCTTCACTAAGTATCCCGTTTACAAGAAAGTTCTTATTGCTAACCACACTGTGAGAAATGAACGGAATTTTTGTAGATGTGATATCCGTAAAACTTCTGTGTTCACTGATTTTGTTGTTCTTTTGTTTTCCTGAGACAATCATGAGGTTGTTTTAAGTTACCATTACATCTAAAACTTATCAGCCTAAGTACAACATGTCTGAGTAATCCCTTTTGGTTTTGAAGGTCAAGCAGGAATGGGAAGTTTTAAAAAAAAACCAAATGACAACAACAAAACCCCGAAACTCCACACAAAAACAAACAAACAAACAAACAAACAAACAAACCCAAACTTCTCCAAAGTTTTATCATCTTACAAAAGGGAAGAAAAGTCTGGCACAATATTTTCCTTCTTTCTTTCACCTGCACTCTGCCTTCTGTTCTTCTACAAAGGAATATCTAACTTTTGTGAATGGGGACTAAGTACACTCCTTTGATCTCTGGGTCCCTGTAGTGACATTCAATGAAGTATTTCAAGCATCTGAATTGATTAAATATAGGATTGCGCTGCTGCAGAGCTACTGAGGGAAGGCGCAGTTCCCAGAAAGTGCTGCTCACAGCAGTGCAGAGCCACTGCAACAGAACCGAACCTCCAGGGAGGCTGCGAACTTGCAGTTCGGCTTCTGAGCCAAATTCATCCCCCTTGCAGCACAACCTGGCATCCACCTTAATGAGGAATTCATTTAGTCTTTTGAATTCACTGTGCCTACAGCATGCACTTGTTTTCATTGCTTTCTTATGGAATGATCTTTAGACGTTATTAACATTTTCCTAGATTTAATTCAGATCTCCTACACTGATGCAGATCTCCAAGCAGCAGCTCTGCAGACAAAAATGTCCTTCAGAACTTTCTACTTTAAAAAAAAAATACTGCAAGACACGATCTCATCATGGCAACATTCTCTCCCATTTTGGAACACACAATACTCCTTTGAACTCCTTCCTCCTTGCAGAAGGGGAAAAAGAATTTTTTAGAAAGATTAAGAAAACACACATAAAACATTTATGTTTGACAAAGATTATCACAGGTTTTGCAATAGTATGTAGCAGAGTACTCAGCCAATTTCAACAGTGTTTTAAAGCAAGAGAGAGGTCTCAAAAATAATTCAATTCCTATGAAAAACAACTGCTTCAGTGTCCATACCCAGTACAGGACAGGCAGGATCCAGCTATTTCATCTCCAGTACAGCAGTTTTTCCCATGGTGGCTTTTCCTTGAGTTACAAGTTGTTCAGGAACACTGGCATTTTCCAGGAACTGCTGGAAAATACAAGGTTCAACCTGTGGCAATCATACAGATTTTTCCTACGTGTCACCTGGGTGGACACAAGGACAGTCCAGGCTAGGAGGTCAAGGAAGTATCTCCAGCTCTAGTACCATTGTCATCAATACCTCTGATGTGGGTGTTAGTCAGACTCCTGGTTCTCCCCTGTGAACCTAATTCCAAATCTTCTTTTTTATCTGCTTCTACTGGAAAAAGCCCCTACCTAAATATTTCATTTCTACACCAAATGGCCTTTTGGATCCCTCAAAGAACTGAAACTTCTTTTTGCCTTCCCCCATCCCAAATATTCCCTTGGTTTTGTTTTAGCCAAGAGAGGACTGATTGACAGCTCTGCTCATTTGGGCACTGAAGTAGGACTGGGCAATTTTCTGCCCTTCCTTGTAATTCATTTTCACTCACAGTTTAATTTACTTCATATTTTCTGTGCATTGCTGAAGAAGACTGGGTTTCTGATGCTATATGACCTTGGAGTCATCTAGTTTTGAATAAAATATATTGAAGAATACACCAGAAAATAAAAGCTCACATAAAATTGTAAAAAAAAAGGAAATTTCAAGTTTGAACTCTGTACTGGACTGTGCCCACTGAAATTACATTAAAATGCTGAAAGTCATAGCATTTCAATAAAACAGAAATGAACCATGACATATCAGTGCTATTGGGAAGGCAACCCAAATATTCTCATTTCTCTTCCCAGCTAAGTCAGGTGTTCCAATTCTGGTTTCAAAAGTTCATTTGTAGCTGAGAGAAGAGTTATGAGAAGAATATGCTGAACAATCAACTTTTTTTTTTTTCGTGTAGGATATTGAAATCTCCTACTTGTCAGCCTTCCTGGGGCAAGTCAGAGGATGGAAACAAACATAGTATCCTTGCCTTCACTACCAGCTGTTGGCACAAAAACTTTTTAGATACTGCTGAAGCACTGCCAGTCACAATTTTGCAGCAGGAATGGACAAGGAACTGCTCTGCACTGCAAGAAAGATGCCAGAGTGAAAGAATAGTGTGTGTGTGTACATTTTTGGTTTACACTTTTGTCATTGATATTGCCAAGGAAGAGGAGCTAAAGTCTCAATATAAAATGAGGTTATGAAGGGCAATGCAAAAAAAAGGAAGTTCACTCGCTCCTCACCTCACAATAAGGACTAAGAAAAGTTCCTGATATACCTAACATGTGAATCTATATTCATACTGTCAGATTTCTGCCTGGCAAACCATATCTTTCAGACATCATCGTTTCTTAACCATGGGTGGCTTTTGGTAGGAAGCTAAAATCCTTCTTAACTATTTTATTTGTAATGGTTTGATTTTAGAGGTGCTGAGTAAAGCTGTAGATGGTTTTCAGCACAATTTTAAGCCTATTGAAGTCTAATAATGTTATAATAATGACCCTACAGAGATTCCACAGGCATGTCAGGGGGAAATATGCCTCCGTTAGAAAAAATTTTGACTGGGGACAGAATAATTTCCTTGCAAAGAGAAACTAAGACAACCAGAATTCTTCAGTTTGGAAAAGACATAACTGGGAGGATATCACAAAGGTATTGAAATCATGAATGATCTAGATAAGGAAAATAAGAAATCATTATTTGCTCTCCCTCATAATTCAAGATCTATAATCTGCTGGTTGAAATTACCCAACTTCAAGTTTGAAACAAAGAAATGGAAGCACTCAGTAAGACAATGTCTGACTCAGCCTGAAATAGAAATGTTTTCAAATTAAACTAGTTTTTTTACAATCAACATCCAAGAAGATTTGTTGAATACAGTGCTGCAGATGCAATGTTTGGCATAGAAGTCCTTAAATAGCCATAAATTTGTTGCATTTTTACTTATAATACATGCTTTCTTCATAGTGGTCTGCCACTGGTAACCATTAGAGACAGTATACTGAGTGAAATGGGCCTTTGCTGTTATCCAATGTGATTGCTCTTGCTTTATGATTAAGCAGTTCCCTCCAAAAGAAAAGCACTTGTGATAAAGTGCTGAGACTAGTGGTGTCTTTTTTGACCTGTGGAAACCCATGCCAAACACATTTGGCATAAAATGATACATTTATACATTTATTTCTAGATTTATAGAGTATTCTGCTCTATATGTCAAGTAACTGAGCTAATGCTCTATGCAGCAAACATCTGAAGATGGAGAGCCACCACAAAAACATGTAATCATGAAATCAACACTTGGAGCTCTCAAGAAACAGCTCTTGTAAAAGTGGCTAAAGGC
The DNA here is from genome assembly GCA_035584735.1 of Pseudotriccus pelzelni. Taxonomy (NCBI): domain Eukaryota; kingdom Metazoa; phylum Chordata; class Aves; order Passeriformes; family Tyrannidae; genus Pseudotriccus; species Pseudotriccus pelzelni. The sequence goes on from JAWMRA010000078.1 coordinate 16,417,026, forward strand.
ATGATGGACTATTGATCAACATTTTAGAATAGTTTATGAATACTGACAATACCTGCTTGCTTTATAGGGATAGGTATTTCCAAAAGACAAGAGAACATGAAGTATGTCTAGACCGCATATGTGATTACTATAGGAAACAAAGTACTAAAACTGTGTTTCTACATAATTCATACACTAAGCCAAGATGACATGCTGTCTTTTGAATAGTGACAGTGATGGCATGATTCAAAGCAAAAAATCGTAGATTTGACATCCATAACAAATAGTAACATGTTGAAGCAGCTCTGAAGGTTTTTGAGCAGAAAATGTCTCTCAAATTGTATTCAGTCCTGGAGCTAAAAGAGAAACATTGTATAGGCAGAGTTTGCACTCTAATAACTATATGTATTATATTGGTCTACAGTTTATACCGGTTCTTAGATTTTTTGATACCCAGAAATCAGTTAATGCTACATTTAGTGATGCCCGGAGAACTGCACAGGTGTTTTTGGTTACCATCCCTGCCCAACAACAGACCAATTGCAATCAGAAGGCAGTCAACAAACCAGTTGTAAACTTGCAACAAAAGCCATATTTTCCACCTTTATGAAACTTACTGCATGATAAAAAGTTTTTCAGGACCCAGATGAAACACTTCCTCAGCTGAAAGCTGCAGCAGTACTCTGTGGCAGAGGGAATGGGAAGAAACGTTTTCCACTATCAGAAACTCCGGCAGTTTCCTGTGTCTGGCTACCTTACCATGGCTCCCATATCACCTGGCAAACCTAATTATTTTGCCAAGACTGGAAAGGCCTTTGCCATCTGGGATAGCCCCCTGCACAGGTGTGGTTTTGTGGATATGCTGTGTGGATGCCATGCTCTTTTTAAACCATAGGGGTGATCAGGTTTCTCAAGGCAAACTCTGCTAACACACAAGCTGCTTTTTTCTGCCTTTTAAGCCTCACCATATTTGTTTTGGCACACAACAATTGCTGTGGATAAACAAATATTAGCCTGACCTAGAGAGGTGTCCTTTAAGCACCAATGGTCTCAGCCCTACTGAAATCACAGTGAGGTACCTGAGTGCTGGTACTATTGCAATGCTGTTCAGCCTTCCCAGAGGCAACTAATGCAGACCCTGGTCTTGGCCACACCACATAATTTTATTTATTTATTTATTTTCATAGGAGAGCAGGCTAAGATGGAAAATCTAAGAGGAGGATAAAGCCATTTGAATAGAGTAGCATTTTTGGTAAACAGGAAAGTGCTGCAACTCAGTGGTTTTAAGATGACTGACTTGTAATTTCAATATTCCATTAGCAAGAAGTTTTTAGAGGCATGTTTTTCCTCTTAGGCCTGTAGAGTTATTAGAATATACCAGAATTGTATGAAAGAATGCTGCATGCAAGGAAATAAGAACAGCTAATGCAAAGTATTGAATTAATATTTTATAGCAGGCAAATGAGACATTTTTGAAATTATGTTATCCAGACAAGCAGCCTTTTCAGTCTCAGAATGTGGTGTTGTTTTTCATATATGTTTTGAAGGGACTAACTTTAGTTGTATAGACTTTGATTTTAGATGCCAAAAAGAAACCAAATTAATCTGAGGTCAAATAAAAAATCAGGGAAGAAAGGATATGCAAAAAACATTTTCTAAATGATCTGCTTTACTTTGAGGTTACAGGCAGCCTGTACTATTTTGATTATGCTCAAGGACTTGAAAAGCATGAAGCAAAGAGCATGGTGAGCTGCATAAAATGAAGAGGAAAAGCACAGCAATTGCTCCTGTCCTCAAGGTGCAGGATGAAATTCGCTGTTACGTGCATCAATCATCCTTTGCTGCAGGGCCTTCTGAGGGGAACTACACAGCCTAATACAAAGGAGAGAGACATAACTATTTGTCTGCTTGGTTATGTTCTGTTGGCTCATGGAGTGTCTTACAAAGGGTAACATTCACTGCACTGACCCTCCGTTTTGTTTGCAAACTTACCTTGCTGTTGTCTATGGTAGCACTCTGCCATTTAAAATCCTCTCCAAACACAGACTGATATTCATTGCTATATCATGCATTGCAAATTCTGTCAATCTCATGGGACTACTAAAAACTGTGCAGCTTTTAAATTCTTCCGAATTTTGGAACCTGCTGAATTTACTTGCATGCAAACACGGTGACTTTCCCCCGGAAGATCTTTAGTCTACAATTGAAAGGAAGGCAAAACAAAACACAACAGGAGTTGATGTTCCTATAGAAAACAAACAAAATATCTGCTACCTATTCTGAGGTGAAATGCCAGTGAGGCAAACATTTGTTCCAAGCACAGAGTTCTTCCTGACTCAAGTCTGTAGGTCATCACTCAAGTCATGGTTGAACAGGACTTTCTCAACTCAAACTTTTATAAATACGGACAGCTTTGTTAAACGTATGAGGCAGGTCAGAAAGAGGAAAGCAATGGTTATATGTAGGTGATAAGTGCTATTAAAATCATCAGTGCCTAATAGATATCACTGGTATAAAAGATTCAATACCAAAGCTGCAACTGCTAGTGACAACTTCAGACTGGATGTGGCACTTAGTGCCATGGTCTAATAACCATAGTGGTGTTGGATCAAGGGTTGGTCCTCATGATCTCAGAGGTCTTTTCCAATCTGGTTGATTCTGTGATTCTATGATTCCGTTTTTCATTACTGTCATCACACATTTTGGTAGAAACCAAGTCTGTCCCCATCGGTCTACCACTGAGGACCAGTAGGTCCAAGAAGGTTATTTCTTTCTCTACAGGACACACAACAAAGTGAAATACAGCCTAAACTTGCTCTACCCCTGTGGAGGACAGAAACACTAGAAGCAAGAGCTAAAAATGATCCTGAAGCTTATGAGCACTCAAACCGGAGAGAAGTCCCAACACCCGAGTCTTCCCTGCTGAGCAGTCTATTGCAGCCAGGCTTGCCCGGGTCTGACATGCAATACCCTCACAGCTGCAAGGATGCCAATTGGCCTGCAGGAGGACCTGTAACTGAATATTCAGTGTACAGGGGAGTTTGCTTCCTTTCTCTGTACAAAAGGAGCAAAACAACAATAAGAAATCAAAAAGTTGTACTTATTTACTGCACTCACCTCTGAAAATCAAGACCTATTTTGCACCACTTTTCTCCCAATACTAAGCACAGAAAATAACAAATTCTTTACACTTGCAGAATATTTTGGGAAATTATACACAAGTGAATGCTTTGTTTTCATTTTAACTCAAAAAGACAAGCTGCTGTATTTTGCAAATTCCTTGTCCCTTTTGCTCACTTGTTGTCTATCCTTACTTGATAATTTATCTCTGTTTGACTTCTATTACTATAGCATAGGTTAACTTTTTTCTGTTCTATGGTTTAAAATAGCAAAACAACCAGGAAAAATAAATATGGTTTTACTCTAAACTTTATATCTTTTCATCTTTCCTTATTAAGCACCCATCTAGTTTCTCCATTTATTATAGTTATAGGTTTAAAATATGGAATTTAAAGCTCTTCTAGAAATTTTTTAGCCAAAATTCATTTTAAGAGGATAGTCAGCCATATTTGGAGATGTTGGAAAGTCAAATTGAGACTACAACATTAAAAATTAGGTATACTTATTCCAAAACAGAGTTAATTTAAAAATAAAGTGTTGAAATATAATTATTTTTTTTAATAAATCAACAAAACAGGTAGTTATTGCTGTCTATACAAGTGTCTGAATGTTGGTTGTTCAGAAAGGGTAGTGAGGCAAATCACGATTTGACAGCAGATCTTCCAGGATCCTTTAAGTACCTGAAACCCCATTTGTTATTTGACTGCCTCTGGTTTAAATCCTGACAATTTTTCCATGATACAGCCGATGTTATGCATGTTGGTATTTTTCCTATGGTGGGCAATGTCCCTAACATGATAAATGAGTAGTTTTTGCAAAGGTTTTGCAGGTTTTGCAAAGCAACTTTCAGGCGGTGAAGCCTCACTGACCCTCCTGACTTGGAAAGTATCTGAGCCAATTATGTAAAAGCTGAATGTCTTTGCCAACTCCACTACACATCCAGCTCTTTCTGTAAACAGATTATCCAATTTTATACAGTTTCTGCACTGGCCACTTTTGGATTTGAGTTCACAGAGTGAAATTCAGGGATTTTCTTCTCTTTCCAGGCACATAAAAATGTTAATATCTTGAGAATGTATCACACAAACAATAAAAAAGATTTTATGAGGATGGTTCTAAGATGAATACCACCCCTGAGATGTGTTGGTGTTTAATAATAATAGGCTAGTTTCAAGCACTGAATATATTTTCATGTGACATAAAGTGCCTTAGCAGAAGGCTGCTGCTGTGCAGAGCAGCCTATGCCTGGCAGCCTGTTGTCAGGGAAGGTGAAAAAATGGATCGGGCTGGTTAGATAAGGCACCTCTCCGCAACCATCACGAGACGCACTAATTCAGTGCTTCCAATTTATTTGCAGATTCTGTTAGCTTAGTCCATTAATTCCAATGTGGATTAACAATTTGACTGAACATGTAGATAAGGCAGCCTCATTTTTTGAAATACCCAGCACCCAAAGCATTACTTGTAATCAGTGGGTTATGGGATTGTGCTTAGTACCTCTGAAAATTAAGTTCAAAATTAATTGTAAATGTAAAACCAGTAGCAAAAAATTAGTTCAAGCATCCTTCCAATGAACACAATTACTATAGTTTTACTGATGTTATTTGGTATGAATCAAGCTCCCTATCAGGACTATATCCAGCAACTGTAAAAAATGAACGCTTTCCATCTCATTTAAAGATGCTCTATAATACTTTCTTACACCTTACCACGCAGTGCCTCTATAAAGGATACTTCTGAAATTTTCTGAATTAAGGCTAGTGCATACCAAGCATACCAAGTTCCTGTTTACTTCTGCAAATTGATAGCAAAGCTGTATGTCTTTTAATAAGCAACTGCTGAGTATCATTAGTGTGCAGTGGTGTTGTTTTGAGATTCACTCTGCTTACATTAAAAAAGTAGGAGGGATATGTTACCAAGGTAAATTGCAAAGTCTTCAAGAACCATCAAAAATTTTGGTGAGAGATAAATGTAAGACATATTGGCACCATTTTATATGAAATCTACCACAAGACGTGCGTGTATTTCAGTTGCTGCTCAGCCCTTATTCACCTCCATCCATTCAGCCTAACAGGAAAAATGGTATATGTTTCAAACAGGTTTAAGGGGTTTTCTTATATTTCTCCTGAGGTGCACTCTTTAGGAGCAAGGCATGAATTTTAATCCTTGGATTTGGAAAGGACATATTTCTAGTAGTGTCCTAGAAGTTTGTATTCACAGAATCACAGAATCACTTGGTTTGGGACACGCCTCTGAAATCAAGTCCAACCTCTCACTCAACACCAACATGTCCACTAGACCATGGCACAAACTGCCACACCCGGTCTTTCCTTAAGCACCTCCAGGGATGGTGACTCCACCTCCCTGGGCAGTCCATTCTGATGTTTAATCACCCTTTCTGTGAAGAAATTCCTCCTCATGTCCAACCTGATGTGACCTTTATGTGAAAAAAATATGTTAAGGTCCAGTTATGACAATGCAAATGTCTGATACTTCTGTTTCATATTTTCTGTAATTCAAAATACATCAAGAAATACAGGTTTTAGCAAATTAGCTTGGGATTTAAAATAATCACAGCAAATCTTTACCTAATTCCTTGTTACACAGAAGTAAGCTGTCCTTTACATCTGAGCAGAGCTGGCCAGACTGTTGTTCAAAAGTAACTTGGCATCTCAGGTTCAGGAGGAAACATCCCCATTTTCAGATGATCTCTGTTAAATTTGGTTTTCCAGCTCTCCTATGAGAAAAGGCCAGTGGGAAACTACTAGTGATGGATTGTGCTCCTGCATTTTGTCTCATCCTGAGCAAAAGCTGATTTGTCCCAGCCCTTGAAGCGCTCATTGCAGCACATCGCTGTGAAGTGCTTATTTATGGCTTGGGACTGGTCTGAACAAGGAGAAAAAGGGTAGCACTCCTCCTTAGCTCTGAGGTGATGCCTTGTTAAGTGCTGAGAAAATGCTACATGTTCACAGCTTGTCTGCTGGGTATTTTCCACGGGAAGCTCACTCATGGCTATTTAGGTTGCATAGTATGTCATCAAGTTGTATGCTTCTGTACATCACTTTTGCGGCCTGCTGTGCTGCAAAATGTTGCAAAACATGTTATGCTGCCTGGGGTAGGCATGCCAAAACCTCCTTCTCCCCCCCAGAGCACCACAGAAAACACTAATAGCAAGTAAAGCATCCAAAGTCACAATACCTCTTTCGGTTCCCTGTGAGCTGCTGCTTCTGCTTTTCGTCCCTTGTCCCCCCTCAAAAAGACCCAAGCCCACCCTCTTCCAAAAAGAGAAACAATTCCTCCTCCCCCCAAAAAGCCTTCCAGAAGCAAAAACACCCAACTGCCCAAAACTTCACCCGCCCACCCAAAAGAAAAGCGGGAACCAAAATGAGTCGCTCAAAACCTTCAAAAAAAACCCGAAAACAACCCATATCCCAAAAACTCAAATCACTCTCAAATCCCTCAACCCCCCCCCAAAAAAAACAACAACAAAACTCCATCCACCCTCCAAAAAGTCCCCCTGAAATCTGCCAAAAAAACCCTAAAAAACCCAAACGCCTTAAAAATCCAAACACTCCCCCAAAACCAATCCGTCCCCAAACAGACAAATGAACAAACAAAAGAAAACAACAAAAAAAGCATATACATATGGCAGCAGTAAGTGCATGTTCTCACCCTCACCTACAGCCACTGGTTTCAGAGAAAGTTCTCTGGTTAATGCTGAGACCCCATCACACAGCTTAGAGCTCTTACGGGAAGACATCTCTTACAGGGAACAGTTGATTGAATAAGTCATCCTTTTTCTCATTTCCAATTTTCTCTTTTTTCCCTGTTGTTTGCCCATTTTTCCCCATTTTAGGTTATCTTTAGTTTAATTACAGTTAATTCAAGTGCTTAAATTGCTTCAGATCTTACAGTCTAATTCTGGTTTTGCCACATTTCAAAGAATACCTTTAATTCTAGGAGCAAGAAAAATCAGAAAATGAGGCATGTGTGACTGTTCGTTTTCCCAGAGGAAGAAAGCACATCTTTTTATTATGGATCTATGCATTAAGACATGTTCACTTCAAAATGTCTCCTTAGTATGTAAGAGTATTTTATACAAGATAATTCAGACATCTTTATGTAATGCAAGAGTCTGGCTAACGTTAACATTCAGGCAGTGATGACACAATATATACCCTTCTGCATTTTGATTTTTGTAGATACCTAGTGTGGAAATATTCAGACTCTTCAGGTTGGAAGGATGTTATTACTTGTATTTGATCTTTCACTTCAGTTTGGAGAAAAGGGAGAAGGAAAGTCATTGCTAACTTCCCAATATCAAGGGAGATGAATCAGACATTGTCCTAGGACTTTCCCGTGTGGTCACCAAAAAGCAGCACAGGCACAGAGGAGAAGCACATATCACCTTTCTTCAGTTGGCAGCTGAAAGCTTAATTTCTGAAGAGCATGGGGGGGAGGGGATGGAATCCATGTCTTGGGTAACACTCAACTATGTCTTTGTTGTATTGATTAGTCATACAAAACACATACAGCACAAAAGCACTGGTGCACTGGGGAAACCGAGTTTTTGTGAAAAGACAGCTTCGGTTATAGTTCACGATGCACAACAGTTTCATGGGAGAATGAACAATGCAGGAATCTGAGAAACAACTGGACTGTAAGGTACATTTTAGAAATATCTGTCCTGACATTGCTGGAGTAAAATGATCAGCAGCCCTGTTTCTGCCTAATTCTTTGCAGGGTTTCAATGAGAATAACCACGCAAGTCCCTGTCTTTTGGTTGTGAAGACAGCTTATCTATTTACTGCAGCTGAAAGCTCTGATTTAGAAGTATCTGCCTTTCTATCTTCTGAGTTTTATTGCTGGTGTCTCAGTGCTCGTTCTCACATAGACTTGCTCACCATTTGCTGGCTTAATACCCAGCATTTCAATTAAAAAATGCCTCTACCCCAAATTTATACCATAGAATATACCTCAAGACTAAAGAGCTCTAGCTCTAACAATTGTATTTCTCAGCTTTTCTAGTTCATGATATAAAATAATGTCCTTAAAAGAGCTCTCTCTCTACAGCATCTTTCTTCTCTATTCAAATCCCTTCCCCTCCACAAACTCTTACATGTTCCACATAAGGCAGGCCATCAAATAATTAATAACAAATACAGTTTGCTGAATGACTTTGTGCTACTTCACGTAAAACCGGCTGACTCACTTATATGTGACTAATTTACTCGAAACTTATACAGGAAGAATGTTAAATGTTAAAATACCCGATGCTCTTTAAACAAGATCAGATAATGCGGCTCTACTTTCAGTGGTCATCCTTTGTAGAATGTTTACAGAGAAACTTGTTGGTTATATAATCTGTCAACGAGATGCTTGCTTTTTTCCCATAAATTTAATTAGGGTTTGATAGATTCATCAGTTTTCATCTAAATTATTTTTGGTGAATTCTAATTGGCTCCTGCTGTGGCTTGGCAGCCACATAACTGATCATATGCCTATTTAATCCACTCATGGGATATTTAACAAATTGTTAGCTATTTCACTGTGCACTGAAGTGTAGCTCTACCAATTCTTTTTTCCTGTCACGCTACTGGGGCTATTATGACAGTCCATTATGTGATTTATTTGGTGAAATAAATGTGAAGTGTTGCAAAAACAACAATACATCATAATCTTTACCCAAAATAAAATAAGGTCAAGAGACATCTCTTTGCTTGTACATGCAAACCACTAATACCTTTCTTTCCAATCTGTGGACAGCAGTTTGCCTTTTCTGACATTAATGCACTAAGTAAGACATATTGCGGTGAAATAGTTATGTGATAATTCATTTTATCCTTCTAAAATAAGTACTTAATTGGTTAAGAGAAAAAGGAATAGGCCTATTTATCAGATGTTTAGGCTTGTCTACCTGGGGAAATAGCCTGGAATACTTATTGCATACTAACTCTTCAGGAGGACATTTTTAATCCATAGTGAAATAGTCCCCATGTGTTTAGCTTAACCCACCCTGGGAACGAATACAGACTGGATGTTGCATTTTAAATTCACCCCCTACGTTTATTCTCCCCCACATAGACAAATTTTTAATAGAAGTAATTTAAGGAGTTCAGCAAAAAAATTTTTGCGGTAAAATGCTCACTCTCCTGCCCATGATGCAGCCTGCTGGGTAGGACTAGAGAAGATAACTTGCAATGTGGAAAGATATTTCAAATATAAGTGCCTGAGGTACAGGCCCATATGATTCGTATCTTCCCCCAGCTGCCCAAATTATTTATCTTAGTGATGTTGGTTCTTCTCATTTCTAGTTGTTTGGTTGGGGGGGTTTTGGTGGTTTTGTTTTTAGCCTGGTTTGCGTTTTTTTTTTTTTGTTGATTGGTTTCTTAATGGGATGTAAAGAAGAGTACACATGATGCTCTGGAATTTACGGTACTTCCTTCTGTTTTTCTTAGTAGAAGGTGAGCTACTTGGGTGCTTGGTTTGCAGAACAGTCCTGTAATACTTCAGATCTCTATGGGAGGTGTGGCACTCACTCTTCCTTCTGCTGGCACAGAGACACTTAACCAGTGACGTTAACCCAGTGGTTTCTAGTCAGACCTGTCAGTGTGCAACTTTGGTTTTCTCTCTCTAAAATAAGTATCAGGGTAATGATGCCTGTAAAATGGTGTGAAATTTTGAAAGACGAACATGATAGATGTGAAAATATAATAAATCACCATCTCGCCCTTTCGGTAGAAATATCAAGTTTTCTCAAAATGTGGTAATTTCAGTGTGACACAATTCAGATAGTATCAGACTTAAAAAACCCATAACTCAGATATCAGAAAATACGACAGAACTGTAGGTATGCTACTCCAAAAAACTACATAAAGTACTATTAAATTTTGTTATAGTTCCCATGTCATAGGAAACATAAAACAGCTTCGCATATCCACATTTCCTTAGCAGACTGTATTAGATGAATACACAAGTGCAGTAAAGCACTGTCAAACCAAACCATTAGGGATGACAGACCCCAGAGGATTAAGTCATGATGGCAAGGTCAGTGGGATGTGAAACTTGGCTAATGATGTCATGCCCTTGTCAGCTTGCATTGGCTAAACATGTTAAGGTTTACCGGCAAGCCCTATGGCTTAGTGAGCACTGCTAAAGGGAATTTCAACCTGAAATAGGTCAGTGTGAGTGGAATAAAAATGCTTGTGCCGCAAAGACTCTTGTTGAAAGCCTGGCACTCCTCAAGCCAACAGGAGCTTGGCCACTGACCTCCATGAGGCCACAATTTTGCCCTTTGACTTTTGCAGATATGACATTCAATTAAGTCCCTTTGCTTATATTCTGTAGATTGGTTCTCATCATATGTCATAAGACATTTGTAGAATGCAAACCGTGTTGCAAGGAACTGCTTCTCATAAAAGATTTCAGGTTAATGGGACCCTGGTCCTTCTGGGGCCACCTCACACATGCTGAAGAACAAAGTAATATAAGAAAGCACATCCACAGTGCAAAAATTATCATGTTGCGGGAATTAGCTAACTTTTATAATCTGAAAATGACTGCACAGGATGCTCTGTGCAGATGACGGAGTGGTGTGGGTAAGTCTGGAGGGAGCTACAACCAGCTTCCCCCTGTCAAAAAACATTATGATGAGCAGGGCTCAGCAGGAGGAGATGTCTCCCAGCCGAGCCCGAGCCACTCTGACAGTTGGCGCTCCAAGAGCCAGCCAAATATTTCAAAGGAGAAAGGGGCACTAAGAGAGGGGCCGGACAGCAAGCCAGGATGAAAGTGGGTTGCATCTCTTTGAGAGACAGAGATCAGTGGTGCGTCTCATACTTCAGACAAGCAGCCAACCTTGAAACCCTGTCTGCCTTGCAGAGGGGGTGATTGTGTTTTATACCAGTTTGGTTTGCTTTTGAATCAACACTCAATGAATAAGTACTAAAGCTAGTTCCTTCAAACAGATTTTGTTTGTTGTGGGTGTTTTGGTTTTTTTTTCACTTCTAGGCATAGGCATTGCTAGGCTTATCAACTGAGCAAAGCAAAAGTACCCCTCCACAGCCAGAGCTACAAAGGCAAAGGAGCAAACATGCTCGCCCTTAAGAGGCAATCAGCAGAGATTCTCAGACCATAGAGAACCACGTTTGAAACGCTGTACGGGCAGTATCTCCTCCCTGTCATTTCACAGAAGCACAGGTCTCCCAAGCTCTGCTTAGCACACCTGAAGGCAGTAGAAGGGAAAGAGTAAAGGCAGTATATTTAATCCTTCCTCGGTGCATTCCGTTGTCACACATTTCAAAGCACGCTTCTAAACTTCTCCAAATTTATTTTCAGAAACATCTTGACTCAAGAACCTTGTAGTTCAGCAGAATACCAATGGCCAGTGGCTATGAAAAAGTTAGAAATCTCATTCTGACACTCAGGTCCATGCTTGGTTTCCCACACTGGTTTGGTTTGGTTTTTAATTGCAAATAAAAGTATTTAAATTGTACTTCATTGTTTGCTATTAAAAAAAAAAAAGGTTTATTATTTTCTCCTAACACAAGGTAGGAGGAGGCTGAATTTACTAATTCTAAAAATATGGGACCAAAATCTTAGATACATTTAGGCAACTAAAACTAAAGTACCGCAGTGAAAATTTTAGAAGTGCCCAGCAGGCTAGATATCTTATTTCTGCTAATGTCAAAGATTATTTTACTGTCAAACTGCCAGAAGAATGGCAGTCTCAAAGACGAGAAATAGAGTATTATTAGTGTCAGTGTCAGAAAATGTTAATGAGTGATATAATGGCGAATGAAATCAGACACAGGCAAGTAGCAAAGAACAAGCAGGTTTCAGAGAAGGAAAATCTCATACTGAACAAAAATTTATGTCATTAAGCAGCCTAGAAGTGCACAACATCTCTAACAATACCAATTTAAGAAACACTTAATGGAATATAGTGACCTCAAAAGATAGTTAGAATTAGGTATGAGTAATAATCTTCTAGCGAGGAGGTAGGTGCTGTAAGTCAGGAAAAATCAGGAGGAAAAAAAGGAGCATAACAAGAGTGAAAAGTAACAAGTTTCTGTGTTATTGCCACAGCTTTTGGGGCTGCTGTGGACAGGCCCATGATACAGACGTGGGCAAGGTACACTGTGAAGTTCTTGGGACCAAAATGTGAAGTTCCTTCTCTGAAACATGAAGAGACATATTTTGCTACTGACTTAACCCTCCTCCCAGTTCCTGTGCATATACAGATAAGCCTCCAAAGCCAAGAGTAGCGGGGAAGATAATACATTTCAATGAAATCAACTTTAGCAAAATTTGAATAACTGTGAATACCCAAAAGCAAGTAGGAAATTCTAGGAAATTTACTTGCATTGTGAACAACCAGAAAGTAGCAGAAGTAAAAGTATGAACATAGAAAATTTCTGGGAATATGAACATTTTAGGTAAAGTAGAAAACAACACAGAAACTTTCTGTCAACGTGTACAAAGATGAAGCTACACAATAACAGAGGATTATCGCCATCAGCAGGCAGAAGAGAAGCGTGCCCAACCACAACACACTCCTAGGAACAGAAGAAAAGCTAGAAAATTACCTTAATTCACAACATCCTCTATACCAAATGTTGAGCAAAGAAGCAAAGTTACCAACATAGAAATGGGTAAACAAACAAAGGAGATGCTAACGACCAGAAATAGCCATATTGATCAGGGACTGGGCAAATACCAAGCCAGATGTATGTAAGGTTAAACAGCAAATATCAGCCAGAAGCCAATATAGGGGTGAAAAGGGATCTATGGAAGAACAGTGGACCAACAAACTTGGTCTGTGGAAGAACAATGGAGCAACAAACTGGCATAAGCATAAAGTGAGCCACAAGTCAGCCAGGCATAAGCAGATGAGTGGAAAGGCATCCAAATGGTTTTATCTGCCAAAGAAAGAGAACACTAAAATACCACGTCTGTGCATTTTGCAGAAGCAGCTTGGCACAATCATAGAGAAAAAGGTATCTAGTTATTTAGCATACAGTAATGTGTCAGAGAAAATGTTAAAATGTTTTTACAGAAAAAAAAGCAGATTATGCTATATGACTGCTGTAATTTATATGTGCATTGTGCCAAAAGAGTAACAAATTTGGTGTAAAGGTATATTTCATTGCAAATCCATATATGTGCATGATTATGAAAATCAGTAAGAGCTTTTCTTTCTTTACTGAAGTACAAATACAAAAAAAAGATCAAAATGAATCATTTCAGCAAAGTTTCCTTATTCCTGGTTTTGGGCCAGTAAGAGAGAATTTGAAGAACAGTTTTCAGAGGGCGTAAAAGCCTCATAATTAATCATTTCTTCAAACACATTGGAAGCAGGAAGCTATGTAGTTTGTAGGCCCATTAATTGATCAAAGTACAAAAGGAACTTTCAGAGAAGACAGAGCAGAGGAGGAAAATTAAATGATTTTTTACAGCCTTGAAGGAGTTTTGGGAAATATCTGGGCTGGAACCCTTCTTCATACATCAGAGGGGATATGTCAAAGAAACTATTTCAGAGTGAGTTCATTAGAAGAATCTATAGAAGAAATTGTCAAAATTAAGGTAACAAATTGTCAGGTCCAGATGATTTAAAGGCTGACCTACTAAAGAAAGCTGCAAGGCATTAGAGCTGTCAGTGCACTGCAGGAATGGAGGATGGCAGAAGTGATGACAAATTTTTAACAGTTGCAAGGTGCATCTGGAGAACTACACTCTAGGAGTTGTAGCACCTACTAATGTGACAATTCTATCAGGAGAATGGGTAGGAACTAAATCAGTAGATACTGGGAAAAGTGCAGTGTCCTGAGGAAACAGCTTTCAAAAAGGGGAGTCATGCCTTGCAAACCAACCAGAGTTCTCTGAAGACGTCCAAGGAAAGACCCAGTTAAGAACATGGGCACAAAAAAGCAAAAGAGTGGCTATGCTGGGTTTGCTAAGAAGCCTGCTTCCAGAAGTCAGTGCCTGGGAAAGAGAAGACAACCAGGGCAAATGTAGGTGATACTCCTGATGAGTACTCTTAGGGCTTCCAATCATTTTCACTGTCATGAGCTCCTTAGGCAGCCTTTATTTCCACACATTTAGTAACTTTCAGTGGATTTGTCATCTGTGAACTAGCTCAGTCTCTCCCTTGCATCCACAAATACTATCCACACTACGTGTGGCAATGAACTTTGAAACTTAACTACACATTGCATGAAGAATCACTCTGCTTTTATTTTTTTCCTAAATATGCCCCCAATGAGCCCTACTGCAAGTACAAAAAGAGACAGTCAACAAGCAATTCCCACCATATCCTGCACATAATAATTGGGATTTAATCTCCTGGGATTCCTGAAAAGTATTTGACAATGTCCTTCACCAAAAACTTCCTACCACAGTATAGGAAAGGAAATCTTCTCAGGGATAGGTAAAGGGTTAAGGTTTAGGAAATGAGGAGTAGGGTTCATAATCAGTTTTCTCAGTGCAGAGAAGATACCAGTAGAATCTGACTGGGGTATGTGATAGGTCTGCCCTGTTCAACATACTTCTGAATCACCTGGAAAAGGAGGTGAATAATAAGATGACTGTTTTTTCTGTTGGTAAGAATTCATCCAGTGCAATCATGAAAAAATTAGAAAAAAAAAAGAGAGAGAGCGAGAACTGCAGAAACAAACTGGCTTGATTAAGTGGCAGATGAAATTCAAAGTAGATAAATGTAAAGTAGTATGCACAAGAAAAACAGTCCTAACTTTACATACACAGTGACAGTCTTTAAATTAGCATTCAGGAAAAAGACCTTGGAGATAGACAATCTACAAAAGTGTCAGCTCAATGCTCAGGACTAATTACAAAAGACATAAATCGAATATGAGGAAGGGAGATAGAGAACATCATCCCACACTGCATAGATGTGGGGCACCCACACGTTGAACATCGTGGGCAGTTCTGGTTCACCCATCTCCAGAATGTACAGCAGGTCTGAAAGGCATTCAGAGTTGGAGTATCAGGATGACAAAGATATCAGTGGTTTCTGCATCTAAAGTGATTAAATAAAATAGGTTTTTTCAGTCTGAAGAAAGGTGACTGAACAAGGCTGTAAGAAAGGTCTATGAAATCACAAGTGTATAGGGATCACGGATGAGGACCTTGCGTTCTTTATCTTTTCCAGTTCAAGACCCAAAAAGTATCAAAGAAAGACAAGGATGGCAAATTGAAACCAAAGAGAAGAAATAAAGCACACAGTCAGCTGCAAAAAGTCTTTCCATAGTCTTTCACCAAAGTTTCCCAGGCTTCAGAGAATGATGAGTCAAAACAGGAAAAAAATCAATCCCAGTCTCTTAAATACGAAGACAAAATGTGTAGCCCAGAAGCTGTGGGTCATCAGAAGCTGAGACAATATGCTGGGGATCGGTTTATGGCTTCCCTGGCTTTGTACTCCTCCCAGTGCATCAACAGATGGTTGCTATCAGAGAGAAGATAATGGATTAAATTAGTATTTTGGCTGCACAGGATTAGACTGTCTCATGTGCTCAATCAATACACTCCAGCTTTTAAGATTTACAGTTAATAGAATACTTTTATTTTTTAGTCTAATACAGTGAACCTATTAGGTGTAGGACACACTGACAACCACTGAGGACACAGTTTAGTGGTGGACATGGTGGTAGGTTAATGGCTGGCCTTGATGTTCTTAAAGGTCTTTTCCAACCTTAACAATTCTACAGTTTTACAATACTCTTCAGTTTTAACTACATCAAATATCAAGCAGGTAGCTTAAGTTTTGGGTTGTCACTTTGTAGTAACCACAGAGTGACAGTCAACAGAGCTCACAGTTTGAACTTTACTTTGTTTCTACCGAATTTAGTAATACTGGTTGGCACTACTCAGTGGCATTGATGCCAGGGAGTTCTGGCTCTTTTCTGGAGCCCCAGCTGGCAAGAAGAGCCAAGGTGTTTGTGAATGGGCACATCAATAGCAGAGGTATAGAGAGACTGAGATCAGGTCAGGGATTTTGTAACATTCTCATAGTGACAGGCATGACAGAGAGACACATTTGGTCACCATTCTCCGTCATGTTAACTACAGAAGAAAGCTCTGAGCTTTTTTGAAAAAAAAAAAGAGTTTCAGGATCTTGCTGTTACATAGACCAGACTACACTGGAACTTGGCAAAAAACTCTATACATATTGTTCTGGGGATTGACAAAGACAAGGTAACCTAAAGGGATTTAAAAGCAAACCAAACCAACAAACAAAAAAATATAGATAATAAAAGCATATATGTCAGGAATATACTTTTACAATGTCTTCCCCTCCAAAGAAATCCAGAGTTACAGAATGTGTGGCTTATTTTGCTTTGCTTCTCTGTTTCTTCCTGCACCCTGTGTGATTAGAGAAGGCTCTGCCCCATACCTGTGGAGGAGTGGGGACTGGCTGGGAGGTGTCCGGTGCCACAGGAGCAGGACCCCTGTGCACACAAGAGCCTGGCACATGCACGTGTGTGCACACCCATCCCCTGCAAGGAGGGAACCGGCAGTCAGGCTGCCACCCCCATGGGGCAGAGAGCACCTTCCTACCATCCAGCCTCCCTGCTGAGAAACTCCTCAGGAAGGGTAGAACCTCTGTTCCTATTTACTGGATATCTAGAGTACTTTCTTAACCAAAGGAAGAAGGAACACAGGGGAGAAGAACAGCTCATTAAATTACGATCAGCCAGATTCCAGGCAGAATTTAAAACACAGACCTGCTTTAAGCAGTATGTGCTGAGTCATTCTACCTCGCTTTTCTGGGCAGATTTGACAATCCAAGGATCCTCATCACAAAGACAGCACTGTTGCAAGTTTTCAGGGTTAGAGTGCCCCAACAGCTCCAATTACCTTCAGCTACAGTTATCAGTGTTAAGAACTGAAAATCGGAGCCTTAAGGGCTTGATTTTGGTTAGTTTTGCCTGAGATGAAGCTGAAAATGCTCAGCCTATTTATTCCATCAGTAGGAAAAGACACTGGAGTGGTTTGGAAATGAAGGGAAACTTTGCAAGAGCTTCTTGCTAGCATTTTAGCAAACTCCCCAAACAGGAATTTAAGAATTCAGATAATAAGTGGTACCAGCCCAGCAGATTATAAAACTTCAAGGGAAAATTAAATAATATAAGAAATTTCCATGTGTCCTTTGCCAGATAATTGAAAAACATCCTGAAAATTGTTCTGACATGTTTTTGAACTTGCATTTTATTCTATGAATTGATGTTAAACTGTGACCCTTTGTTGGGCCACTTGCAAAGAGAAAGATTGTCACATTAAATCATTATAAAATACAGCCACATTTACATTCCAATTTTAGTCTACATTTCTCTAGTGAGGCAGGCAAAATAAGAGTTTTATTTAATTAAAGTGACTCCCCAGAATGTTAATGAACACATGATTGAGTTTGGACATTTTCATAATTCTGATGTTCTTATTTTGCTAACAAAGAGACAAGGAGACAGCTGACCTCCTTCCTTCCTGTTCCGTGGAAGGAAGCACATAGGGAATTGTTTGCTTGGGTTTTTTTAAATTACAAAGATTGTTTCACTTGCCTGGAATTTGACTGAAGGTGATAGGACAAAATAAGAGTAAGAAAAGTTATTATGTTTCTGTGTTCACATTTTGCTTACTGGTAGAATATTTTTGTGAGAGCACAGGCTGTGTTGAACTTAGAAAGCAGAAACATGTAGTTCACTCATTTCTGCAGTAGCATAAATTTGGCCTTCATTTCCCTGTGAGACATATTTCACAATAAACAGAAGCAGAAAAATGTGAAGGTTTTTCAGTACAGTGTTTTGTCTTCACCAGTTGACAGATTTTGTTTTCAGCAGAAACAGTGATTAGGCCAAATGCTCCTCTTGCATTTTACGCAGAAATGCACAGTCATGCAGAGAAGAACAAGGTACAGCAGGAGATCTGGGGCTTGTGTCCTGGCTTTGCTGTAATTGATAACCCACCCTGGGCAGCGGATGAGAACTCACCCAGTGTGCTTTGCCTTCCACATGGCACAGCCAGCTCCCTCCGAGCTGCTCCTTCTGCCAGAGCCCTCATTTCTCCACCATGACACTGCAGATTAACTCCTCCCTCCAGAGCCCAAGGTGTATAACTGAAGATGTAATATTACACAATCAACACAAATAAGTATTAAAGAATCATGAAATGAAAATAACATGCAAGTTATTCTCCAGAGTTTGTCGAGACAACAGTCATGTCCAAGGTGGATGGTCTCCAGAGACAAAATGGAGAAAAATCAAGCACCCTGAAGAGGGAAGCAAGTTGTTGACACCACACTTGTCTTGAGAGAGGGGGGTTTGTGATCACCAGGACAGGAGGCCTTCCATACATGAGCAAACTTCTGGAGCCTCAGTCTGATTGCTCTTTCAGTCTTTGAACAAAGCAAACAGCCATGCTATCAGCCTCCTTAGGGAGAGTATGATCCCTAAACTTTCTTTTGGAAATTACAAAATGGATCATTGTTATGAAAAATATTTTTCCTTGTTTTAGTATTTCCAAATCAAAGCTTGGGAGTTATACAGTTTTAAAAATTAAATGGCAGGCAAAAGCAAAGTGTTTTCTGCCAACATTTCAACTACCTAAAATGGTGATTGGAAAGTAACATAGAAATGGGCATGGGGTAGGAAAAACAGTTGTGAGAGCAGCATAAGCACATCTGAATAAACAAGAACTGACATCAAATCTTCACTCGATTTCCCAACCAAAGTGTTACAGATTCAGAAAGCTGAGATCTTTCTCTCTTTTTCATGTCCTTATATTTCCCTGTTCAATTTGGAAGTAGAAGTTATACAAAACCCAGACAGATGTTATTTCTCTTCCCTACGATTAAAGGACAAGTGAATTTTGAGGAAAATCTCCTTCTCAAGCTGCCAGCTACTAATGTAACAGGCAGAGAAGGTCTAAATACATATCCACAAAATTTTGCTATCTGTCCAAACACCGCATTTAAGTGACTGTTGATATTATACATAAATTTTCAGCTATCACAATAGTCTCAGTTAAAAGAGGGGGAAAAAACCCAACACAAACAAGCTACAACTTTTCCAGGATTAACCTTTTCTTCTGGCTGTAAGACATGGCAATGGGGGAAATGCAAAATTCTTGATCTCTTTACTTGAAAAGGCATCACTTGCATTAAAACAAGGACAGCACCTAGCATTTTACTTACAGAGAAGTATGCTGGAACAAGGTGCCTCAATAGCAAACCATTCTCAGGGCAGCAGAGGAAGGGCTTGCTGGCATCAGCAGGCTCAGCTGTTAGCTCTGCACAGACCTTAACAAGAAGCTTACTATAGGTAATTAAATGTTGAAAGGCTCGTTTTGGAGAGCAAAGCCTGCTAATTCTCTGCCTTGGAAATATGCTCAGAACAATGGCAGGGCTTTTTTTAGTTCTAGCTTCACGTTAGCACGAAGTGCAAGGTTATATCACACTTCAATTGATTAAGTGCTGATCGCCCCAGTAGACAGATTTGATTATATTGCAAATATGAGCCTGGAGAGAGTAATTAGTAGTTTCATCCTCACTCTGCATCTCCATTTCCACATTTAGATTATGAGCAAAGCCTTTCAGGTTTCTTAATTTATTTTTAAAGGATATCACAGATCCACAGCTGTTTGGCAGCAGATACAGAAGAAGGTGCATTTGTGAAATGTATTGAGCTCTTAATTATTAAGGCATTTCTTGTTTTGGTGACCTTTATCCTTGTTCAACTTATCTGTAGTCACAGTCAGCAATAGCTGTGGAAGAAATGGAGCAAAGACAGCTAAACTGTTTAGGCAGCAGCATTAATGCTGACTTTGATGGCTTTCTTCACCTGTTCACTGTCTTCTATTTAAAATTATCAGGTGGCTGGCGAAGCACTCAGGAAACTTTGCCTTTGTCCGGTCATGATTTTCAGGACACGGTTTTTTTGTCCTTGACTTTTATTCTTCTTTCTTGCAGGGACACAGGCACAAAATCAAGTTCTGAATTGTATGCTAACCCAACGTTAATAAGAGATAAGAAAAGACACTAACATCCAGGCTAGCTCTATAAAAACCATTTCAGTACCTGGTACCCAGTAATGCACAGAACAGATGCAATTTAAAGTGAAAAAAAAAGTATTTAAATACTTTTCCAACTAGCATGATAATAAGTAGACCTCAAAAAAGGTCAAAGATTTGTTAGGGAGAATTGCTGACTAATATACAATATGCATAATTAGTAAGTAATTTAAAACCTCAGGAGGTTTATTTAAATGCCACAGGTGGAATGACAAACTGAAATACGCTTACTGGGGGACTACAGAAGTGCACTGTCTTTTGCAGTATTTTCTTCCAAACAGTTTGGGGCTTGGAGTGCAGAACTTTGGGTCATTTCCATATTTCCCAGGCAACAACTCCTACCTGACTGGCAACAGTGATCTGTCTTGACTGAGCTGCAGCCTCAAGAGAAATGTC
Organism: Pseudotriccus pelzelni; assembly: GCA_035584735.1. Lineage (NCBI taxonomy): Eukaryota > Metazoa > Chordata > Aves > Passeriformes > Tyrannidae > Pseudotriccus > Pseudotriccus pelzelni. The sequence goes on from JAWMRA010000078.1 coordinate 16,437,597, forward strand.
TTCTAGATTTTGAACATCTACATCATTGCAAAATCTCTCTCTAATGATTGCTTAAAATCTAGAAATATGTATTTGTTTCAGAAATATCTTTCCTGAAGGTGATTTGTCTTTATTGAAAACATCATTTGAAAATCACAAAACAGGTTTGAAAATTACTAAGAGCATTTTTGTTCAAAAAAGTCATGTCAGCAATGTGCCATAGTCCTAATTACTGAAGAGAAATTAGCAAAGAATTATATGCAAATAAATGAAGATAATCAGTGTTATTAACACATTTTGCTAGTCAATCATTTCAATTGCTTTAGGCTATGTGACAGTATTGATATGAGAGAATCAGCTAAAAAAAAGCAACAGAACTTTATTATGTGAATATATTTCTATAAACATTTCAAATGTAATATTTAGCTGTAAACCAGCTAAGCCACTCGGTATCAAACTGGGTTGGCTCTGGTAATCCATATTACCTACATTATGAGCATGGTTTTACATGGAAGATGGGGTTGGCAGTGTTTTCAGGTTCTTCTACTGTGCCTGTGCAGTTAAAAGATATTTCTGTCCTGGGTTTTCCCTTCAGACAGTATTTGTTACCGGGACTGTCTGATTTGAGTGTTGCTGCCTAAATGTTTCTGTGATTTCAGGATACAAGACTTGGAGAAATCTGTTGTTTTACCAGTGTTACAATTTCTGATGGCAGAAGAGGCAAATCTGGCACTACCGTGTTTTCACACAGTGGCTGGTTCCTGCTTCGAAGCCGTGTTTTTTCTGACCTGTGATAAATCTGCCTGGTTTTTGCCAGTTTTTTAACTGCTGGGTAGAAGAATGAAGCTTGCTCTTGTTGGGTGGAGACTTCTATTTTCTCAGCACAGTTTCCAAGAATTCACTTTTCTTTGGTCTTGCTCAAACTGCTCTGATGGCTGGGAGGGCACTGTCCCCTCAGGCATGACTCACAGCCTCCAGGACACCCAGCCAAGGCAGATTTGTCTTTCATGGGTGTTCTGGGCTTTGTGCTGAAGTGGCGATGACTCAAAGGCCAGAGGAAGGAAAAGAGAGGAACCAGGATCGTGGGAAAACTGATGTTGGAGGAGAAAAGGATACTGGCTGCCCAAGTGGAATGGCCTAAGCCAGGTGGAAAACCGGTCTGCAGTGAAAAGAGGATGTGACTAATTGGCAAAAGAGGCTAACTGGGAATTGAGGAGAGCAGGAAGCAGCTAGAGAAGCAGAGCTTGGGTGACAGGAGATGCAACTCACTGCTCAGAGAGGCTCTGAGAGCATGGGGAAGGTGTCGACACCAGCAGCAAGGTAAGCTGAGGAGCAGGCACACAGGAACAGGGTCACGCAGGCAGGCTGCGGGCACGGGCAGAGGAGCCTGGATATTAATTCTGCTGACACTTGCTTATTCATTCACCACAAATACCTGCTCACTTAATTGCTCTCAACTCACTCTCCCATCTGCAGGACCAGGTTCTTGGTGACTGTGATTCAAGGGAATGACTGCAATATTTAAATATACTTACTTAGAAAGATAATACAAATGTAAGACTTTGTTACAGTTTTCATACACACTCATACTCAGCTATTATTTTAGGACTGTCTCTCTTGTGTCAATACTAGCAAATTAAACAGTTCAGGGGAGCATTCCCAGACACTGGAGCTGTCAGAATTGCCTTCAGCTCAGGGCTGGTTTGTGCCACCTCCTGCTCTCTCTCAAACCATCGCTGGACATGTTTTGGGAGTTAGCACAGTGTGGGTTCATTCCCATCAGAGCAATCAGAAGTGACATCTTACTCCATGGCCTGAGGGAATTTAGCAGAGCTGGGCGTTTCATGGCAGCTGCCCTCTGTGTCCAGGTACCATTGTGGGCACATCCACAATGTCAACAAGTTCAGACGTAGCTGTTGTACGGCATTGCAGTCAACTTCCTATTCAACATTCCTCATGCCTAGTGGGTGTCACCCTCAGAATAGTAAATGGATTATTTCTTATAACGTCTTCTATTATTTCTAATATTGGCTCAATCATTACAATAATTGCAAAGAATTGTGATGTTCACTTTTATCTTTGTAGATTGGATCCTCCTACCCATGACTCAGGTCTATACCTGTAAGATTCTTTGTTCGTTCATTCATTCATTCAGGCACCTTCTCATGATCTCACCCTCGTGATGTTCCTCTGCTTTTTTTCAATGGATCACAACTGCAGGTATTGAAATAGCGAACTGAATATTACTTCTCACCTGGGAAATAAGAAAGACTTAATTTTTACAGTATATGGATTATAAATGACAGAGGAGTCACTGTTTTCACAGACTGCAGAATGACCACCATATATACACAGAGAAGTGTTTCTAATATTGCAGATATGGAACAGAAATATTATTCTTCATCATATTAAAGCATTTCTTCCCCATGACATTTTTATTTAACCTCATTATTCTATTGATGAAATGTTTAGTTGTTGATGGATCAAAAAGATCGTTATGTGTGTCAACATTTTTTGTACCATTCACTAATATTATCTCTTTTCAGTCATCAGACTTTTAAGAAAAAACTTTTTCTCTATTCATCTTTATTTTTCAGTTCAAAGAAGCCTGAATGTTTGATTTTATGTACATTTCTAGAAGAAATCACAAGTTCAAAACATATAAAAATTACAATAAAAATCAGGATATCTTCTATTTCTTTTTATGTGGTAAAACAACATAAACTTTGGGAAAACAGTCAAAAATATGCTTAGATACTGCATAAGACATGACCACAATCATATGTCGGGTCTTTATTTTTCCTATTTCTCCTCTTTCTAGAAGCAGTGAATAATTTATATACAATTAATACATTTACATAGCAGATTTCATTGTGCACATTTAAATTCTAAATAATTGCCTTGGACAATTAGGAAAGTGATACATTAAGAACAAAGAAGAGAAACTACTCAGAGCATCTTCAAATCCTTGAAAAGGAGAATTATTTACAGCTATTGCCAGATAAGGTGATTGCAGTAACAGTACACCACTCCTGTATATGTCAAAGGAATGTGTGTTTTTAAATCAAGCCAAATGGCTGTACAGGCTATTAGAATCATTTTATGATGCTGCTGTAGCTGAGACAACATTTCACAACAAGTTAGATTTATATGTCTAATAATGAGTCTGCTTTGTTTAATACATATTTTGGGTAATTTGGTGTGGCCTTTCTATTTTCTAATGTAGATTGGTGGCAATGTGTTTGTTTTAGCAGAGAAACTCTGCTCCAGAGCACTGTTTGTACAGACTGTCCAACATTACCCACTAAGTGTTTACTATATGGGGCACCAAAACTCAGATTTATGCCACATCTTTAGAGATGGTAGTCAACTGCAGTTGCTATTACAACAATTCAATTTTTGTATAATACACAGTAAACCTCCACTGAGAATGGTTTTATATTCTTTTAATGCACTCCATATGCTGAAAGAAATAGTTTGAGATTAAGGGAGGCTTATGGTAGACGCCTGCTAAACTTCTTGTTTTCATTTGGAAACCCCAGAGGCCTGTAACAGCCCAGTGTTAGCATCACACCCCAGCTTCAGGGGCTGGCTGCCACCTCTCTTCTCCATCACATGTAGATCTGCATAGGGTTGTGCAGGCCAAAAGAGATTAAAAGTCACCATCCAGTCTTGTCTGGACCAATGCTCCTCACATCTTTGCATCTCCTGCCCAGTTTTCTATTCACCTCATATATTTTTTGTGTTTTCTCTCCTGGCCTCAGTTTTTGACCATGCAAAATAAAAAACTGCAATGAATAAACTTCTGCTCTGATACTTCTCCTCTTTCTTTAATACTGGAATCTTTTCTTATACGTATTACACACAATTATGGATCTATGCCATTTTTCTTACCCGTAGACCTCCAATTTCTCTCATTTTTCTGTAACTTAATAATGTATTTGGCAGAAAAGAAATGTAGAATACCCATGAAATTTTGAAAGGAGATAAGCCAAACAAAATCTTATTTATAGATGGACTCAGTATCTCAATGACTGACCTGAGAAAACCAAACGGTATCCAACATGCTGTAATAGAGAGGACGACAAATGTGCCCCTATGCTGGGCTGATACGTAGAGAACTATGTATCAGACTTCTAAAGCAGTTTCTCATGCAGGTGACCATGTGCAATTTACAAGCAGGGACAGTGGCAAATAGGTTTGTGAGGCAGGCTTTCTTCCCAGAAGGGAATTGCCTGTGCTGATGAGGCAGCTTGGCTAAGAGTAACTTCAGCTAGGACAGATACAAGAAATGGAGCAATATAAAGTAATATAAAGTTCTCCAAACCAGGAGGGAACAGTATCATCTCTAACAGTGCAGCATAAATCCATCTTTTAATTCCCAATGCAATAAATGCTGGGTGGCTAATGTTGCACAGGTTGCATCACATTGCTGTGGAGCAGGACCTGTCTACAACAACAGATATAGCCACTAATCTGTGGCAGAAAATACAAAGGCCACAAAAATTTTCCTAATATTACATATTAAGCAAAATAATGTACCAACCATCCCTGACAATCCTGAAGTAGCATTTTTCAAGAACCAAGGAGAGCCCGATTGCAGCATCCCGGAAACGTCAGAGCTTAGACAGCAAAGATTTAGGAGAATCAGCAGTTAAAATTGCGATAGTCAAGTCACATGATGATTTGGACATGATTAAAGATTTCAAGAGAAAAACCTGGTGCAGGTCTGGGTAGAGCAACTTGCAGCCCATCAGGCAGAGTTGAGAGAAGGGCAGACAGTGTCAAAGCCAGCTCAAGATATCTGCCTAGAGAATGAAGTAGAAGGCTGATTTAAGGAAAATATGAATACAGTGCAGAAGGAAACAGTTAGAAAAAAAGAAAGGTGTTTAAGGGACGAGGAAGCTCCTTCAGAAAGGTGAGTAAGATTTTGGTGTAAGCTGGAAAGTGCAAAGCAGAGGAAGAGCTGGGTTGAAGAGAGACACAACTGTGCAGATCAAGACACAGTTGGAGCAGCACATTTGGAGACCACTCTGAGCACCATTAAATTGAATTACATTCCTTAGAGACGATGGACCTTAGTGAAAAAGCCTGGATGTAAGTCACTTAGAAAAACAGTGTGCAAATAACTAAATGTTCCCGGAAGAAACTACATTACCACTGGAATTAACTTATGTGAAATTTGTCAAGTTAAATGCCTCAGTGTTACTGGTTTCACCATATGTTTGCAATTTTTTTCTTTCAGAGCAGCTGGTATTTTTCTAGGATGTTCAGGTCATGCCCCTATTGTCTAACCATGACTAGTAACATTAAAACATTTCCCAATCAAATAAAGTCTGAAAGCTCTTTCTTAACTAGCTGCACATTATTTTGTTTTCTCTTTTTCCTTCAGATGCAGTTCAGAAAAGTGTGAATTCTATGAAATCAATCCCTCTTTAAACAATTGCATTTCTTCTGTTTTAAGCTTAACCACTGCTGGAAATATGACTGGGAATTGAAGCATCATTATCAATGTTTTGCAGGGAAAATAAAATGTGTGAGAAGAAAAGGGTTACAGTGGGTGTTGCTGCTGTAACAGTGCTGGTGAAGGCCAGGCAGCCTTTCTACAGTAACATGGGCTTTTGGCTGCTGCAGTTAATAAACAGAGACCTGACAAACTGGCGTGACAGTTTCTTCCCTTTTGTCAAGAAGCTGCTATACACTATCACCAGTGATTGCGAAGAAAATGTAAAGTTTATCCTGCAGCTGAGAGAAAGGGGTGAGTGGTAAAGAATGCAGACATGTCAGCAATATAGAGTGAGAGAGGTGGATCAATTTAGAAAGCAGATGGTGCCAGGCAACACACATTCTGAAAATGACCAAAGCAAAATTACACACCTAGAAATAAGAAAGGTGGCTTGTACTATGCATTAATATTCTCAGGGGAATAATTGCTCTGCAGGGACATTATGTATAACTGATTGAACATGAGGTCCCAGAAATGTACTGTCATCTGGGGTTATTTTTGGATTGATAAATACCTAAATACTTAGGACTCTGTGAAAGTCTCTGATGGGAATATAAACCTTATTCTTTGTCTAGACACATTCGAAAAGTTTGCACAGCTCTCTCCATGATCAAATAGAAGTTACTTCAAGGCTACAGTCCAGCAGTTGTGCTACATCTAAAAGTTTTGAGCATACCTGCATGCTGCATGACAAATTTCATGAGTCCCCAAGCTGAAAATTTCAGGCACCTTTCTGTGCCCTGCACATGAATATGAGGTTGAAGAACACCTGAAATGGCAAAGCTGACAAAGACAGAGGTGGTACCCTAAAGTTCAAAGCACAAGTCCAGGAACGGCACCAGACTGGCACAGCAGTAACAGCTCTGCCGCAAGACAGGCTTTGTCATGGAGTAACACAGCTAAAGTACATCCAGATCTGTGTGGACCAGCAGATATGGAAATTCAGTGGCTTTATCTCAAACAATCCTTTGCTACACTGTTTCTGTCAGCACATTATTTTCTTGAGTCAAGACGCTGTCTTGCACTTTCTACTCTGATATTCCAGCTACTGCTCCTTTCTAGCTTTGTCTGTTAATTTTGGTGCCTCTCAGCTACCTAATGTGAGCAAAAGATATGCCCTGTCACCAAAACAGGACACAGCTCTCCCTAAGGCCTAGAAAGTTTTCCAGGACCTGGTGGCAGTAGGTGGGTCCCACAAATGTCCTTGCACAGGGTCCCCAGGATTGACATCGGTGGTGTGTAAAGAGACCAGGTGGCAGGTTATCTTCCCTCCTCAAACCTGTGTTCCTCTGCAATGATAACTGCCTGCCCAAGTCCACTGCACACATCTCTACACAGTTGGTCCCGTGTTCTCTAGCCAGAAAAACGTGGAGTTTACCCCAAAGTTGTGCCAGATGGAACCACCAATGACATTGCTCTGCCTCGAGACCTGTGACTGCTGCAACTCCAAAACCTCCCTTTCAGGGAGGCAGTGTATTTCTGTCCGGCTGCTGGATTCTGAGGCATATTGAGGAATTCTCATCTCCTCTGAGCAAACCAACCCTGGCAAGAGATAAAGTCAAGTTTTAAAGACCTACTGCCTTGACTTATGGTCACAGAAAATCGATGGAGCTTGTCCTCAGTCATTTAGATAGCCTGCAAATTCTTGTGATTTTTGTCTGACCAACACTCCTAAATCCCTCTCTGGATCTAACTGCCAGTCATTTGGGTTTGCTATTTCACAGTCAGTACTTCCGTATGGACTGCCATGGATGATGGTCTCCACCACCCCTCCAGGAGAGAAGCCAAGCTGTCAGTTCTCATATCCACCTCTTCTGCTCTCCCTCATCCTCCCTGCAAAGCCAGAAAGCTCCTGGGAGTGGTGAAGGGCAGAGGAAACACTCCCACCCTGAAGTGCATGCTGTAGACCTACAGCCCCAGGCACAAGCACTACTGTGGGCTCACAGGAGCTGCCTGGCTTCTCTGTCCCCAGTTTTCAGAGCAGTGTCCAAGGAACACATACCACGCCAGAGTGGGTAACACTGCCAGGGATGGTCTCCAACACTGTCTCCAGCACTCTCTGCTGGCAGTGTGGGCAGCTGGAGCTCAGCTGTCTCCGACCTTGAAAACAGGCAGCACAGTAAAGCTGAGCTTTTTTTCAGACCACCCAGGCAGTAATCTGGAAATGACGCATCTTTTTCTGGACACAGCCCTTCAGCAGAAGAGAGAAAATCCCTCTTCTCGTCCAGACCCATCCTCAGCCTGGCTTCATTGCATTCAATGTGATAACAAACATCTGGCTGAATTTCTTTTCCCATCTGGGCCATTCCTGTGGTTTCCCTGTCCCAGCTGACATTTCCTTCCTCTCCTACCTTACCAGGAGTTCTTGTAACCCTTTCTACACGTTTTTCAGAATGAACAAGAATTAAGGAGCACCTGTCTCCATGCTATTCCTGTAAATATCTTCCAGCTTAATAGGTCTCTGGTATCCAATTTAGGAGGAAAATTAAGTAGAAACGTGATATACCAGAAACTTGAGGTATCACACAGAAATTTCAAACACTAAATGGGTGGGGAAGTCTAACTAAAGGGAAGGCGTATTCCCTTTACTAATGCTTGGGGGATTATTTGAACATGTTAACCTTCAGGAAGCACTAAAGACATAATATTTAATGATTTTTTTTTTCTCTCTAAGTAAGAGCTCTGATTTTCTAAACTGTATATTAAAAATAGAGGGTGAACTATTTTATTTATTTTTATGATTGCTCTTAAAGCATATTTTGGTAGTACAACTGAGAATAAAGGACATAATATTTAGGGGTTTTTTGGAACGTTACATAGTCTGAGCATCTGGAAGTTACCTTTAGGGAACTGAGAGATATATGAACATAAAGGAAAATGTATATAGCATGGCATCAGGGTACAGCCAAAGACTAGAAAAGCTTCAAGAATTCAGCACAGAAAAGAAAGGTGACTGTGGTTTCTAACCTGCAAGATTAGCAATAAGGATTTAGAGATCTGGACACTCATGAGACCATTATATGAGCACAGCGACAAAATGAAAGATACTTTGATCTACAGTTCCCATTTAGGAAACCCTAAAATTAGCTACAGTATATCTGAGGTGCTGAGTCTATCTCATAGACCACTGAGCAGGTCTGTAATTAACTTTGGTTCTTTGAGTGCTAAAGGACATGTGATTGATTATCATTCAGACAACAGGCCTAGAAAATGCAGCTCTGTCTTGGATATATGAATATATAATGCTCCCTGCTAATTCTAGTTCAGTTATATGGTTAATATTTGGACAAATTGCTCAATTCTGGAAAACACTATTTTTAATTTCAGGTTTCAATATTAAGATACACTGGATAAAAGTGCTCTGGAGAACGAAAGCTAGCACCAGGTGCTGAGGACACAAGGCAAAGCTCAGGATCAGAGCCAGGGGTTTCCATTCACAAGCCTGACACCAACCAAAGAATATTTTGGGTAATGTTCTCAAAACATCTCTGCCTAAGGGCCAGAAAGTGATAAGGCCCACAGTTGCCTGACCCTTGGCACAGGCTTATGTCTCCAGTGCAAGAGGGACAGCAGGCTGAGGTGAGGGAGACACTAATCACACCCTATTGCCACATCTGCCAAGCACCATTTGAACACCTGGTGAGTTGGGCAGTCTCCAGAAAGGCTGCCAGAGGTAAAAGTGGCTTGAATCAATTAAGCAGAGTCCTGAAGCAGCCCATTGACAGGATCAATCAAAGGGAATGATTTAACTCCTTGTTATTAGACAACATTGAAAGTTTTACTCTATTTCTTACAAAACAAAAATTCTTTAGCAATAATGACAAAACACTGAAGTTTCAATTCACTTTGCTGAGCTGAGTCTCATTAAATTGCACGTAGTTGCTGAGGAAGGTTCACAACTCTTCAGCACAGAAATCTTATCTCATTTATATTACCACTAGATGGCTCAAAATGAAAGCACAAAATACACCACTGCTTAGTCCATGATCATAACAAACACACACAACTTAACAACTACTGTGAGATGTCTCATAATTGTCATACTTCAAAATTTTCAATAAATCATCAAGCTCCCCATGTTAGTGGTAAATACTCGCTTGAGAGAGCAGAGCTGTCATAGTTTCAGACACGTTATAGCTCTTAAAGACAGATGTTGCTCGTGAATGTGTGGGAGAGCAACTTCCAAAACATTAATTTGTATTTTTCTCCTTCTTAAAATCAATTGCTATTGAATGAAGTTGACAACTGACAGAGAGTGATAGAAGATGTTCAAAAGCATCTAAAGAGCAGCCTTAGCACCCTATTATATTTTAATTTATTTTAACAAATCATCTGAAAAAGTAGTTTGTTTTGTTTCATAGTGATTACCTTTATTTATAACTGTTAGCAACTTATGACTTGAGGTTTAACTTTCCATTACACACTGTTTTAGATTAAGGACAAAGCTTGCAAATCAAACCCATCCTTACTTGAAAGTAACTTACTGATAGGCGAGACTCGTGGGTATAGATTTATATCTGCAATCAATCAAACCTGCTGGCTTAACAGCACTGTGCTCTTTCCAGGTCAAGTAAAATAAATAGAAAGGACAGTTTCTGTAGAACTTCAAGAGGCAGATTATGTTATCTGCTACCTTACTGCCAGCCACTATTCTACCACTGAATTGCCTCCTATTGGAGACAATGGGACTTGTTAAACAGGAGGGTGTCAGAGAAAGTGAGAGGGGGACATAGAAAGGATTTCTATTTTCTCTTAGCTCATAGGCTGTTTGTGTTGCATGCAAATCTCCCATTTCTAACCCAAAGCAAGACAGAGTATGAGCCACAATGAGTATCTCCTGACAGTGATCCTCACATTTCCCATGTCAATAGAACACTTTCACAGAACCTTTAATCTGGGCAGTTAAAATACACTTGTACAATAAGCATGCTTTCATGTGGTGGTTCATTGAGGAAGATTTTGGTATCCACACGTGATCATCAGAGCCATAACTGAGAACTACTGAAAGACAGAAGTCTCCCAGCGGACAATATCCAGGCTGATATCAGATTCACACCTACACAGCCTTCCATCTCCAGAAAAATGCAGCATGTGCTTGTTTCGTTCGTCTTTCCTGTTTGACCAGGCATGCCCAGACTTGGGGCACTGTGGTGTCAGAAACAGAGATGAAGCTGAGGGCCCTAAAATCTGCATTAGGCTGCAGAACCTCAGCAAGATGTGTCCTTGGGCGAGGGGAGCTTCCTGGAGCACACACCAATGCACCTTGGGCCTTGGAAGATAAAAACTCCTAGTTGTCTTACTCTGAATGCAACACCCTGCTCAGCAGCAGAGGTTAGAAGCAAAGAGGTAGCAATGGCTCTTCCATTGGGGATGCTGGGCTGTCCCCACATATTTATTTGCACCCCCAAAATCTTTTCTTGGCATTTTTCCTTAAGAGTGAAATGTAGCACTGGCACAATGCAATGCTTAACTTCCATGCTACAAATCTTGTAGCAACAGAATAAGAGGCAAGTGTAGACCTTGTGCAAACCTGTGACAACAGGTAATAAGCTACAAGATGTAGAAACTTGCTGCAAGAAAGAACAAGTTCCCCTAGATACTTGTTTTTACTAGCACTGAAGTGCCTTTCGCACCTCTCACGTTTGTGAAACCTCTCCAACAGTCCTTGTCGGGCATGTCACTGGCTGTCCCCAAGTCCACAGAGACAGGCATGGGACATCCTGGACTGCAACAGAAGTAGCATTCTCCACACAGTGGTGGTATTTTTTGGTTTCCAGCATACACACCTAAAAACTCTCATCTGTTCAGTAGTATCTTGACGATGAATAATGTATGCTGTTCTTGGTTTGTCTGCTACTGTTTTCTTGAACTACCATTGTGGCGTATGCATCAAGACAATAAGCCCTACATTAATTTGTTGATTAATAGCAGATCTGTGACCAGAAAAGGCTGAACCTTCAGAGAAGTTAAAACAAGTCCAACACAAAGTAAAAATAGACACTAATGGCACCAAATCCAAACAAAATGTAAAACCCACCTCTGTGCTCTCACTACTGGAGCTGGGTCCCAGACTAGGTACTGCTGCTGCTTCCCAGCAGGGAAAGTAAATATCTTTTTACTCTGGAAATATCTATTTACTCTGGAAAGTAAATATCCTGCCATAGGCCTAACCTATCTGGAAAAGAAAAATGCTGTAGTTAATGACTCCTCAGCCTGGCAGCACACTGGATGGACTTTCCCACATCCAGCTAACTGCTCTGCCTGCAATGTCGACAGTGCTCAATGTGGAGGTACAGATGTGTGTCTGCTCTGCTGGAAAGGAGGACAAGGAATGTCCTGGTGTTCTCCTCAAAGCCCTCCCATTCTGAGAAAGGGAGGTGAATATATACTCAGTAGCAAAATGTGAGAAAAAGCATGTGAAAATGAGGTTCATGGCTGACAATCTTCTCTTTTCTTTTTCTTTTTTATTTTTCTTGTTTCAAAGAGAAAGAATAAACAGGCATTGACCATCTTTATTTTCTTAAAAGGGGAATGTCTGTTCCTACAGTGCCACCTTCAGTTCTTTTTTGCTTATAGTCTCAATTTTACCTAGACTGGGTTTTTTTCTGAACTTCCATTATTTCTGTTAGTGAAGGCCCAAACAAAAGCATTTCTGTGCATTTCTCTTTGATGAAAGCTCATATCACCGAAACACAACACTCTTCAGCTCCGAGAGGTAATAGCTGAACATTTCTGAACAGTATTAATTGTCTCTCTTGCATTCAAACACTTTCTGGACTGACAAAACAATCAGTTGTTTGCTGAGAAGGTACAGGTAAGTAGGAGTGTTGAGGGGTTGAACCATTGTATTACATTGTATTACTAAGAAGGTGGGGTTTTACCCAAACAAACCTGATAGGTTCAGTGTATGTTGTATATAAGATACGAACCTATGGATCTGAGTGTCTATAATGATAATAAGAATTAAGATAAGCAATAACAAATACAGGTGCTTCTGTCAGAGGATCAAGCAATAGAGTTATCAAACAGTTATGGCAAACGTACGATCACTTTGGTTACGCTGGCAAGGCCATGTGCAGCTTGATAGTTCACTGAAAATGCCTATCCTCTGAATTAAGAAATTTTATAACAACTACAGCAACTGTTTGGTTAACGAATGCATAAAGAGAATCTACAAGTAATGTGAAATAATTTTTGTAATTGGAGCTGGTTTTTATACGGAGATATCTAGTCAACAGCTATATTTAAGAAGTACCGCATTAACATTTCCAGGATATAAAGCTGGTGTTACACTTCTCTCTGCATCACATACTGACAAAAGTATCTGTAGTGAGCTTCTCAGAAAATGGAATTTTTTCAAGTTCATTAAGTAGGCATGTTCACATCAGCACCTGCGCTATGCTCACAGGGTGGTTAATTAATTTTGTTGTTAATTAAACTAGCATCTTGTCCCCAGGCACTGCAGGTGATGGTGTGTGCTCACTGACTGCATCAAAGGCTATGGCTGACAGTGACCATGTGGCCTTCAAAAGCAGAAAAAAAAAGCAGAAGTTCCTGTCTCACGGCAGAGCTTCACTGGGAGGTTTTGTTCCCAGTGCTGACCATTGCCAGAGCCTATGTCTTCCCAGGAATGAGCTGTCTCCTCAACACCCTGAGATCTCAGAGGCAGCATGAATGTCCTCTCACAGTCCTGAGTTGGCACAAGGGGCTGAGGCCAGGGCTGTCAGACACCCCTAGCCAAGCACCAAGGGTGAGGGTGAAAAGGACCAGTTGCTCACTCACTCGCAGAGGTAAAGGGGAGGCCAGCAGGTTTCTGAGGAGACTGGGAAGGGAAAGGGCTGCATCCCCATGCCTTGGGCATTCCTAAGAACAGAGAAGAGAGAAGTCAAGGGGATGCTGGTTTGATAGTTGGTTGCAAGAACTGTCTTTGCTTTATGTTTTGCATTTGTGTGTGTGCATGTGTGTTTGTGTGTGTTATGAATGTAAATTTATTCAGAGTACAAAAATGGCTTCTGGTTCTTGCCAGAAACAAAGGTGGGATTCAGTTTGAGACTCAGGTATGGAAATTTAAGCACCTAATCACAAACTTTTATTTGTGAGCTGGGCACCTCTGTTCCTACTGCAGTCAGTAGAAACCTAAGCCTTGATTCAGTTGCAAAGCATTGGCGTTTTATGCCATTAAGACGCCCTGTTTTCTGGCTGGCCTCCAGCTGCTGCTCCAGATGACCTAATGTCTCCTGCAGGTCCTCTGTCACATTTGCAAGCCCCATCTTGATGCCTAAGGTAGCCCCGGGCACCTCAGAGTTACCACTTACCGCTATTAGTAGGAGGACAACTGAATGGATGTTCTTGGTGTCTTCCTCACAGTGGGTAGACTCAGTCTCCAGACCCCACCACCTCTGCTGAACATGCCTCCCCTGAGATTTCTGGACTGGCTCTCCACCGTCAATAGTGGGAGCTTAGAAATCTCATCTACACATACATTTGATGACTAATTTCAGCATCCCAGGCTGAATCCTGCCTGAAGTGTTTATCACTTGGCAACGCACATTCTCTGTCATGACTCAGTTCCATGAGGGAGCTGTAACAATCCAGTTGCAGCATGCACAGGGGTAGGGTCTTGCCTTCCTCGTCTCCCAAGGAACCTATGGTGTCAAGTGTGGGTGCTGGGAACCTCTGCTGCAACTAAGGTCCAGAGAAAGACTGAGACTGAGAAGAGCACAGCAAGAGGGTAGGCACGGGTTGCTGCCTGTCCTGGTTTCAGGGAACCTGCTGGGGGCTCAGCCAGTGGAGCTTTGCTTGCTTCAAACTTAGACAAGCTCCAGGGAAGCAGTGGGACCAGGTGGGAATCCAGAGCTCCAGGCACATCAAAAAAGGGCTCTTTATCTGCTTTTGCTACTGGCAATCTGGAACAGAGGCAAGCAAGGCCAGTTAGGCAGAACTAGATGGTAGGTCACATAGAAAGCTCTTGCTGACAGTGCCAAAAGCACTGTAGGATGAGATTCCAAGGACACTCAGTGCTGCTTTGCATGGACACATCTGGGAAGTGGGAAGTAGAGTAAAGGCCCGAAATGTACATGTGAACTCCAGCTTGGGATGCCTTCCTGGGTCTGTCCCTGGGAGCAATCTGATAAAGCAGTACACACATGGCCAGTGGGACTATGACTTCAAACCTCTTGCATGTGGGTTTTTTACTAGCTAATAAATTAATGCCTTAGTTGTCTCCTGCCTTGAAGCTAACATAGCTATGTGCATGTACAAATGAATGTGACACATTGTGATTTCTATTTACTAGCATTTCATGCCTACACTGCCCAGCATAAGTGGTTGAAAAAGGTTTCTGGTACTGTTAGTTCAGACCTTAATGCAACTGCATCAAAGCCAACTTCTTCTAATGGACTGAAACACTAAAGCATTTATTTTAATTTAAATAATTTAGAAACCTAACCTAGAAATGGAAGCACTTCACCCAAATGCAACACATATTGGCAGAAGAACTGCCAAGGCTCAGTTGTTTCCTCCCAGCAGTCAGAGCCAATGCACCAGCTGACACGGCCCCAACATGTATGCCCGCAATCCCTGGATTTCAGTCCACGTCACAGCTTCCCAAGTGCACTGTTTTTTAAAGAAATGGCTTTACGTGGATTCTACCAATGACTGCATGAAAAATTTAAGATTTTTTGCTTGACAATAAAAAGGACTTTTCCACAGTATACTGCTACCAATGTGCCACGCTCACGGTGGGGCTTCTAAAAAGTGTGTCTAATTATCGTCAGCTTCCGGGGGAATGACCTTTCTCTTTGTTTGCCTCTCTCTACCATAAAGTAGAACAGAGTTTTGCTTGTTTCTGTCTCCAAAGTATGTCATCAAAATATCCACATATTGTCCATGAAAGTGAAGTTCTGTTATGATATTTTTATCTAAAACATGAGAATAACAGTGTTATTCATTGATGGCATCTGATGTAAACTATTTTAAGACCATATTTAGAAAAAGGACTGAAATGTCTGTATCTACTGCTTTAAGGCTCTCTCATTGATAAAAGGTTTATTTGCATTTCTTCTGCCAAGTACATTCTCAACTCCACAGCACAAAACCCTTGCCTGCTAATTGACATGGTATTTGAGCTTCAGATTAATATCCTCCCAATTGTTCTCCTGACAGGACTCTAATGAACCAAACAGAGCAGCTTTGCCTGGGAGGAAACTCATAAAACATGAATTGGAGAGCCAGTCCATAAATAGAAGTAGCTCAAATTGTCTATCCAGTCCATCACAGTATTAATGAAGTTCTCATCCAGGAAAAATGAGTGCACCCACTTCCTGCTGGAGACATTCATCCACCTTCACTCAGCCCACTTGCTTCTTGGAACTGACATTAGTTCTAAATCAAACAGATGATCTGAAGTAGGGTGATTGCTTGAGTTTCATTTGGTTTTATTTTTTTCAAGGGGGGAGGAGTAAGGACATGGTGGGAGAACAGAAGACAAATTTAATTTCCTTCCTTTCTCAATAAAAAGTAAAATGAGTAAAGTGAACACAGGCAAAACCATTTAAGTACAAAAGCAAGACATCCCAGGAGAGCACAAATGAGAGCTTACATAAGAGACATTACACACCTCATTATGGAATTCAAAATATTTGACAAGGCAAAGCCTGTTGAGATCTGTAAATAAAGTATGAATGTTGGTGCTCCAAGGCAAAAAAATGAGAACAAGCAGAAACCAAAAGATACAAATGTGAGTTTAAACTCCTCCATCTAAAGTCTTTTAAAACACTCTAAAGGTTCCCAAGTTTTTCAGTGACATCTTATTCATTCAGTGTAGCAAAATGCTGAGCAAGCGAGAAGTACAGGGCAAACCCAATTGCTCAAAGTGTAGAAACACTGCAGTAAACTGATTATGTTGGTATGTTGTGTCACTGTAGAACATAAAGCTATGTGGCTGGTGCTCAAATGAATGCAAGAGGAATTTATTAGCATTTTTATGAAGAATAAATACATTCTTGCTTATAACTTAGAAGCAAGGTGATATTGATAAAAGTTTAAGGGGTGAAAGTGTCTCATCACTGAAACTTGTTTATGCAAGGTTTCTAAAACAGGCTGTGCAGTCCTTACTCCTATGAGCAGATCAGCCCACTTCGGTGGGATACCAAAGGTCTCCATCCCTTCTGCTTTTATACAAATTCAAAGCTCAGTAAACCCAGATATCTCAGCAAGAAGAGACAGAAGCATACTCAAGAATAGCACACTTGCATCCTTGCTACAGCCTGGTGGCATCATTCCCAAAAACATCACAAACAGCTCCTAATCTCTCAAAATGTAATCAAAACTGAGTTTCAACAGAGATTAGCTGAAAGCTCAGCTCAAGGGCACTTTCTGAAGATGAAGGGGTCAACAAAAGTCCTTGTCTTGCAAAATTTGAACATGATGCAACGTAATATGAAACCATTTTAAAGTACTGACAAATGACAAACTAACTGATGAAACTGCCTGTTCCATTATTGGTAGAAAAAAATAGGCCATATCTTTACTTGCAAGAGAGTTTTTCCTTTTCATTATTAAAAAGCACATGTTCGTCTAGCAGAACATAACTTAGCATTCCATTTCTATACTGATCACAGTATCAGACAACACAGCATTAATGATAAAACAGCACATATCAGATGCCATACAGATTTACCTCAATATAAAATTTTAAATTACACTTACATAGCTAATCCATTTGGACTATTAGTAATCTAATATTTCTCAATTTATCATGCTTTTACAAGGTTAACACTGATAATAATGCAAAAATTAAGCACACTTATAACCCTCTAGATAAAGGAAAATAATCTAGCCAAAATAAAAAAAAGCTCTCGTGTTATATTGGGTGTAAAGCACAGACTTACTGTAATTTGTCTCTTTTCTATGCAATAGCAACCAAAGAAATGTTCCCTGCAAAGCCCATTATAGTCATATAAAGACAGACATAGAAAGATGTATGCACTGAGCAGCAGAATTAAATGAGCGTACAATTTTTCTGCAGGATGTCTGCGACAGAAATGCTTGAATGTCATTGCTATCTTGAATTTGGAAGCCCAGCTCATTCCTCTTGACATAGGTCAAACGGATCAGGACTGTGACCCTGATGGGAGGAAGAAGCGAGTATATGCTGGACAAGCTGTTTTGTCCTCCTCCCACTCCCCAAGGTAAGAGAAACATCAAAAAAAGGTTCATCCTGTCATGAAATCAGAAGACAACATACAGAGAAGAGAAAGTTTCACCAAAAAAGCCACTTTCTTGGGTCTCAGCAGTGATGGCATGTAAAAGGCTTGACTCTGGTTTGACTATGTAACTGAGCTGTTGATTCAGAAGGGGGAACATCTCTGTATTCCCTCCTATAACAGTGCCAAGTTAAACTGGCCACAGGGCTCTGCGCACAGTATTACCCCTGGGATAGAGCCTCAGATGTATCCACTCCACAGATCTTAAAAATTTTAAAAATCAGTTCCTTTCCTAGATGTTTTTCTCATTCAGTGTGCCTTTGTCTCTCAACAACCATTGAACAGATGCGTTTAGAAAACTATCCACATTAAATCTTACACCTCTTTCTGAGTGGCATTACGGAATTAATCCCTTACTATGTTTATACTCAGTAGGATGCGTTTTTTCTTGCATGTACTTGTACTACCTCATAATAGTTGGCACTGAACCCTTGATTTCCTTCATAATCTCCCTGTTTAACCAAGCTGGTTTTCTTCCCTGCCAGCTCGCCTTTCGGCACATCGGTACAGCCTGTTCCTGTGCACTCAAAACATCCTGCTTGAAGCACATCCATCCCTCCTGGACCCCCTTGTTTTCAAGGGTTGTTTCCCAGGGTATGCTCTGGACTAG
>JAWMRA010000078.1:16456627-16524611 GCA_035584735.1 Pseudotriccus pelzelni
CAAAAGCACACTCACCTATGAGAAGTGGGAGCTGGTTGTGCCCTGCCTGCTTGAAATGTGTTGCAAATTGCTGTGCCTCGCCCCTGCTTGTCTGCTCCTGTGGGGTGGTGCTCCTGGAGGCCCTTATATAGCCTCCCCAAGCACTTGTTAACGAGCTGACCCACCCCTCACTCACCTGAATGGGTTCTGAGGAGGAGCCAAGCCTGGGCAGCAAATATTATTCAGATCTTCTTACTATATTCTTCATGTCTCAAATGGCATGGTTGTAAGCCCAGATCCAGGTGACAACCCACAAACAACCTATTTTCTCCAACATACAGTCATGAAACACCTGAACATGAAGCAGGCTCTATCAGAATGTTCCTCCAAAAGCCGTATGTCCTACGTGCTCCTCCCATCGTGCACTGTACCTGCCCTTTGCAGTGTGCCCTCTCACTGCCTGTGAGACCCTCCTCTCTCCTGGGTGCGGTGGAATGCAGAACACGGGGACACAGCAGGGCAAGCTGGGGCCCAGAGCCCTCATCAACACACACTAAAACTACACCCAGGGTATTTCCTACCCTCAGCATGAGGAGACTGTGGCAAAGCTGGCCCAGGCCAGCTGCACAACATCTTAGAAAGACAGAGGAGCACTTTAAGCTGGCCGTCCATTTGCCTTGGTCCTTAGGGATCTCTTTGGTATCAGGTCCTTGTTTTGTTGTCTTTGGCCATCCATGAAGACAAGGATCCATGGAAAGAGACTCCTTGTGAGTGGGAAGGTTGCTCCTTCCATCTCATACTCTTTTCAATTCTATTGATGCTCTTGGTATGGATATCAGACGTTTTAGTTCACAGTTTTTCAGATTATTCTTCAATCACTTTTTGAAGACTGGTGTCCCATTTGCAGCCTTCCATTTTTTGTCATCAAGTGTTTTAAGCTGTGACTCAAACAAGGACAATTGCAGTTCCATACTTTCACATCAAAATACACCTGAAGCTCCTGCATGAATTTCTTCTGGTCCTGGGAACAGGTTATATTCCCTTTGTTGGTTTATTCCAACCAGTTTCTCATACTCATCTGCTGTAAAAAATTACTCCGGTGGGAGACTTGCTGACCCTTCCTGTAACCAGCACTAATAGAAACATATCATTTAGCTCTGCTGCAAGGCCCTGTCTTCACAGAATGCCTTTTCTACACTTTCATCATATATTGGTCCAGTTGTCTTTTGGTCAAATTCCTCTTTTAATGGTTTTGAAACAGATTTTATAGCAGCTTTCATACCTGTGTACTAGGTCACCCTCTAATTCCTCTCTAACCTACTTTACTGCACTGTGACACTCAACTTGCCACAGTTTATGATCTTTTCTATCTCCCTTGTTCAGATGAGACCTTCTGGACCAGAACCCTGCACCCTTTTACTCTAATAAAAATATTTTTTTCATGTTGCTCTTTTTTCCCCTCATTGTCTGCCTACCTCCTACATGATTTTGGCTATTTACAGACCAGAATAATCATTTGCATCTGAATGGCGTAAATTAGGCACAGCCTTTTTAGTCAACCTTATGGAATACTTATTATCAAGGAATTTAAATTAAAAATTCGTTATATAAAAGAAAGACATGTAATTAAGAATGAAATTTAATCTCCTTTTAAAGAGTAAATCTGTTTTCCATATACTTATGAAAGTTGTGTCTACTACATACAACCTGAATTGCTTCTCTCAAATAACTATTTAAAGAGCTCATTAATTATCATATCTTCAGGATTCAAAAGCTTGCTTGAAAGAAAAAAATAAAAAGGTTTAATCAGGCCTGTGACCTAACCTGAGCACAGAATCAAAGATAGTTTGGGGCTGCTCTTCTTCGTGTCACAGCTTGGAAACATCATCCACTCAGCACACAGGAAAAGCAGCCCAAATCTGATCCTCCATCCTGTCCTCAGGCATGGTGCACACGTTCCTGCAGGGACAGCAGAGGTCACACCAGCAGCTCAAGGACACTCAGGGAGCCTTTGTGTTGAAAGTGGTCATGAGTGAGGAGACACGCAGGTTTTGTGGTTCCTTCAGGTCAATAAATCCTGCATACACGAACCCTTGTCCTGGTTTCCTTTCCACTGTTCTGTAACTATGAAGTAATTTGCCTGAAATCAGTGAAAACTGAAACAGAGAAGTCAGAAGAACAGAAAAGTGACTTTGCCTTCATAAGCCTTAATTGACCTTTCCTCCATGCAGCTAATGGCTCCCACGGGCATTGTAGTGTATTGTTGGTTGTGGTTTTTGTGAGTTGTCCTTCATGGTGGCCTCTGTCTTCTCTTATGGTTTTAACAGAAGCAGAGTCAAATCCTGTATGCTGGTTCCTGCCTTTCTTTGGAAAATAAAATCTAAACAGCAGCTAATGCCCCACTGACCATGTGCAGCAACCAGCACATTCATCTCTTATTTTAAAATTCACTTCTTGAAACCAGAGCAACCACCACCACAAAAGCAAGCATGTAGGTCCAACTGCATAGAAGAAGTTTGGGTTTTTTTATCCCAGGTGTGTAAAAGCAGCCCACATTAATCAGGTGCATCATTCCCATCACCTGGGACACGGTGGACTTTCAGGTGTCTGAGTTATGTTCCCACGAGTCCCTTAGGCTTCAGCTTGTAGTGGCACCTGCTATTCAAAAAGGAAGTGGTTTTAGCTAGCTTGCACAAGGCAGTACCAAAAGTGTGCCAAAGAGGATTACAGAAAATGTCACTGCAATCCTTCACATCCATCAGGTCCCTCTCAAGTAGGTTTTGTTTGTTTCTTTTGATATTTATCTCAGATTTCCACAGAGATAAAAATGGGAGACAACATTACCCAGAGCTGGTGATTTTGATCAGTTTAAGATCAAAGAAGAGAGGAAAATAAAAGTTGATGAATTAAGTGTCAGCTCAACCTTTACTGCTTAAGTCCTTAATGCAGCACTAAAATCACTCTATTGAGGAAGAAAAAAACATCATCACAGAATTGAAGAGGTTTGATCTCTCCCAATGTACAAACAACCGAAGTTTAATCCTGGATATATTTCAAACAAGGATGAAGAACAAAAATAGCCCAACAAAACTTCTAAGACAAGGCTTAGTAAGAAGTCTAGCAACGACAGCAGATTATTTAACATGTTTATCATGGAAATTCCCTCAGCAATTTTAATCCCCCACTAATAAAGGGTCCATTAGAGATGCCCTGAGAAGGTACTTTTTAGTTTTAATCACATTTTCTTGGTCATGTTTCAGGTAGATTGTCAGATGGTTTTAAGATTAAGCTGCTTTTGAACTTCAAATATCTGTGACTACAGGAATGACAAATGCTACAGATTACAACATTGTGGCTCTACCTTTTCCAGAAGAAAATCAATTGCACAACAGGTCTTATGTTCAAAGATCTGTAAATATTAAGTCTCAGTAAGCACACAACACAATTCAAGATTCAGTGGGGAAAAAAATAACCTTGTGCTCAAAACTTACAAGCATATCCCAGTGAGTTAAAATACAGTATCTCTGTTCAGAAATTACAACAAAGTTTTGCTTCCTATGGCCACCCTGTGCTTCACTAGCTCTGGCAGGAGTTTTTAATACAAAATATTAGTAGCAAATTCTACCAGAAAAGTCAACAGTGAAAAAGGAAAGTGTAAAATTCAGTCTCTACGCTACAATACATTTCTTCACTATCTACAATAGCAAAAAGCAGACCTTTAACACCTCATCCAATGATTTGACCCTTATATTGTATAGAGCTGGTTCGTGAAAATAATTATTCAATATTTACATTTCTTTACAGTTTGGCATTTTCTGGAATATTTGCAGTTCTTCTGGAGAATAAGGAAATTTATTCCAAATACACATCTGTGATCATATTATTTTGAAATTTTATGCAGTTCCCCTACCTCTTTTCTTTCTCATCCAGTTTACTCCCCACTAAATGAATGGAGGAGAGAAATACTCATAGAGTTTTATTCTAAGGATATCTTTACAAAGGAGATCTTACATATGTTTCTTAAACTAGCTGAGTACAGCTTTTTCTGCTGATGAAAAATTCCTTAATTGTCTTCATTCAAATCACCCCAGGTGGGTGATTAAAAGATTGATTAGGGATTTGTCCCCTGCCTGTCAAGTCTGACTGCAGCTCACTTAGATTAATAGTGTATCTCTCCTTGAGCTTGAAATGATAATGCACTGCTTGATTGACTGAAGTGTCCCCGGGTCAAATCAAATAGGACAAACTGATGCCACAGAACATCTCCTTGGCTGGCATACAATATTAGCTGCTTTTCAATGCACAATATATTTATCTTCCATTGCCCTACAGCATTCCATGACCACTGAATCAGAGAAAGAAAATCTCCTTGGAGGAAGGGAAATGAGACGGGAGGAAAGAAAGTAATCAACAAAAAAGATGGGTTTATTAACACTTGCTTACCCACCAAGAACCAATTTTCCCCCGGAAAGATTTTTCTCTAAACACCCACTGGGTTTCTGCTCTCCTCACGAAGTTTGGCATCTTTAACTAGCAGTTTCTGTCAGGACCACATGAAAGGTCATAACCTTGCATGCCCTAGTGTTCATCTAAACCTTTCTGGGAATAAAACACTTGAAACTAATGTTGTTCCTTTATTGCCTAGAATCCAAAACAGGATATTGCAACAGCAGGGAAGGTAGGAGGTTGGTAGGATTAATTTGAACACAGTAAATCAAAGACTTTCTCCCAGGAGGAGATTCACACCTATCTGATACCTGCCTTCTGGGGTGAAGCAATATGATGCCTGTTCCCCGAATGAAAAACTAGTAAATGATGGGGAAATACTTCTATTAAGTGGAGGCAATCAAAAAGTGGAATAAAAATACTCCTCAACAGGAGACATTTCCCTAGTGAGATTTTGATTTCAGTTGGTGAAAAAAGGTCAGTGTCAGCAAGGATTGCTGCAGCAGTCTTTGTGGTTGGTACCATGAGCTTCAGTATCAAACAAGACTGCGTAGAGATTTCCATATTCCAGTGAAACAAAGTCCCCAAAAGCTGAAAATATGGATTGAGATGAGGGTGTTTGGAAGAGAAAATTTATAAATAGCATCAGAGCCAACTCAGAGTGAATTGTAACCAACTTGAAGTTGAGAGAAAGCAGTTTGCTGGAGGCCAATGGGTGAAGGAGACCTGTACCGAGCAGTGTTTGCAGAGACAGAGGTGGGGATGAAGGGCCAGTGCAGCAGTGCTCAAGAGAAGCTAAAGAATGATGAGCATTAGAGAAAATACAGTGCTGAACCTCAGACTACAAATAAAGCTTTTTTTTTTCCTCTCCACAGACAGCAGGCCTGGCTGACTGGTCTGTAGAAAGACACAGCTCATTTTTTTCAGAAATCCATGTTACAGTCTGAGCCATCTTGATCCCCTGGGCAGCTGAACTGACCTCTCTTATGCTTGGATCATTGCTCATCTGCAGTTCTGTCAAGAGAAAAGCTGAGTCCTTTCTCACAGGAATTTCTGAAATATAGCCAGCATCACTGACCTTTCTATTAAAAACAACATTAAACTAGATTCTCAGGCTCAGTACTTCTTGAGAAAGAAATGCAAACTGCACATTTCTCAGGGAAGTGGCCACAAATAAAAACATGTATTTTAACATTTGTCATTTAAGGATCCATCTCCCAGAGTGGAACAGTATTCAAACCACTGTCTTGATGCCTCAATACTCAGGCAGAAATTATCGCACAACTTTTCTAATATTGACTCATTCCTGAAATTTGAAACAAGGCAAAAAAAATGACTGCTCTAACAAGTAACATGACAGCCTACCCCTGTACCTCACAAAGTGCCCTCTCACATCAGCAGGCAGCAGAAAGCAGCAGCCATCAGAGGAGCAGGACAAACAGCATTCAGCACTCCTGGATGAGAAAGTCCACTCCAATTCTCACCCCATCATATGTCAGCCCACCCCATCCCAACTTGCTCTATACCATCCCACTGAGTAGAGCCCACTGCATTCTTGGAGAATGCCAATGAGTAGGCAGGCTCCCAAATTAAGGCACTCTAAAGAACAAATAATCATTAATAAGAAGAAGAGATTTATTTTCCATCATGCATTTCCTACAAAACACTCTGCTCTGCTTTCTGCAGCAGTCATTCTCTGCACACAGGTTGGCAAAGCACAGCTCCACTTCTGGGAGAGGCAATAAAAGACCGGACATTGACTGGGGATGGGATTTTTATCCCTGTAATCAGATCCTGACAACACTTGTATGGTGTGCATACAACCCTACAGACAGCAATGCTTGCAGTATCAGGAGTTGTGCTGCAAAATCTCAGCTTCCTGAACCTCTGTGTTTCCTACGTTCTGCAATGAGCTAAAGCCACTATAGGAGCTTGGGAAGCCCAAAGTATTTCAGCAGTTGAGGAAACATACAGCAGCTGCTTTTTTTTGCAAGGAGGGCAACTGATTTAGTTTTTTTAACCTCATAGTATTTTTGCTTTTAATGCTAACTTCTTTGTTTCAAGCAAGTTATCCTTAAATGTCACACAACTTTAACTCCAGCTGGCAAATAAGTACCACACAGTGGGGAGGAGAATTGATCAGCTGATCATCTGAAAGCCTTAACAATATTAGCTTTAGAAGAGTCCTTCTAACACAAACTGTCTTAACGCCCTGTTACTCTAAGCTCACAGAAGTCCAGGTAAGACACCTCTCTTTCAGTGTGAAGCTATGGGTTTATCTCCTTGTTCTAATTAAAACATACTTAGTGACCAGTGCACTCCACCAGTGCTTTTGTAAAGGCAGATATGAAAAGTAAAATTACTAATGATTGACATTTCCCC
Organism: Pseudotriccus pelzelni; assembly: GCA_035584735.1. Lineage (NCBI taxonomy): Eukaryota > Metazoa > Chordata > Aves > Passeriformes > Tyrannidae > Pseudotriccus > Pseudotriccus pelzelni. The sequence goes on from JAWMRA010000078.1 coordinate 16,463,435, forward strand.
CTTTTCTCCCAATTAACAATGTTTCCAATCATTTGTTCAATTTAGCCTAATGGTAGCAAGACCTAAGACCATTAAGTAACACAGATGAAAGCAGGACTCACAATGTGCAGCAGCTTATTAAAGAACATTTTACATTACCTTGAAAGCTCATAACTTTAATAGGCCTTGAATGTTCCATTAAAAAATTAACTCAAATAGACTTTTTTTAATACTGTGAATTTTATATACAAGCTTTAAGACTTACACAGCTTAAGAATGTCCAGAAATAAAGTTTCTGAAGTACCTGAATAATTCTAGCAGTATGATTCCTAAAGATTATGATAATGCAGTGGTAAACAGCTAATAAGGCGGACAATGTAACAATTTAAATTCTTTGCAGATAGAATTGTTTCTTTGTGGAAAAAAAAATGTTTCCTCATATCTTCCTAAATTGGAGCTGTTTACCGATTTGTTTGGATTCTTGTTCATGTTGTGTGTTTTGGTTTTAAGGGAGAAGCAACTACCTGAATCTGAGACTGACCTTAGTTTTCTTAATACTAATTCATTGCGTAGCATTTCCGTGTGTCTGTGGTAGCCTTTTGTTCAAATGGCTGTTAGAGAGACCTTTAAAGTTAATATGAATTTATTTGTGTTTCTGTGGTAGTATCTTAAATTATAACGCTATCGCATTAAAAATGACATTTTATAAAGGATTTTTATTCTATTTCAATTTTATTTCTCTTTTAACCAGCATTGCCTCCAGGCTGAGAGAGCCCTTCAAGCTAAAGGTTAATGCTGACATTTATGGTTCAGGATTTTTGTTTATATTTACCCACAACCACATAAAAACAAATTAATCTCTTTTCCATATACACTTGGTAGCAACAACAATTTTCACCAGCACTTTGTATGTAGAAGATGAATGTTTTATTGTTATCACTCAAAAAGAATGCTGATGATAATGAGTTGAGCAACCTTTTGAGCAGAGGCCGATTGCAGAGCTCTCATGGCATTACGCAAAATTTGAAAGCATAATTGGGTTACCAAAAAACACATTAAGTTGTCATACATATTATTTCCCCTCACAATATAGCTATTATTAAAGTATTTTGCAAGGATATGATGAACTTTTTTGAATTTCCTCATATACTTATCGACTTTAAACTCCAAATCACAACTTTGGCAGTTAGTGATGCCACAAAGGTTGAAATACACTTGGCCACACTGAAATGAACAGGCTGAATTTTCTGTTTCCTGTTCAAAATCCAGTAAATACAACAACCTTCTTCCTTATTTTAATCTTACGTTACAATAATCTTTTTCCTCTCTGTAATCAGACCTTTATTATGACTCTTATGCACACATTAGAATAAGAGGCTTTATTACCAGATTAGTATTTCGTCCTTGTTCAGTCTGCAAATATGCACAGGCTTTAATTCAGAACCCTCTAAATTGAACAGACATGCCAAAAACTCACTTATCGCATCAGAATTAGCCTCCCTTGAAATGTAAATGCAATAAAGAAAATGATGAAATTATTATTTTTAATGGTTAGATTATGTGCAAGTTTTTTTGGATGGTAAACATGATTCATAGATCACGATTCATAGAAGCAAGTTTAATTCACAGATCACTCACTATTACACTCTCATTGCACAGTGTCCAGCTGCTGGAGGTGGTTGATCTGCTCAGTCCAACATGCTGCTTCAGTCAGTCAAGGGTTTCCCAGCAGTGACGTCAATCACAGAGGCAGAAAAGAGCAGCAAAAGGAGAGACAAGGCTGTATCATTTCCACTGATTTTGCTACTACTCTTCTTTCTTTTCTTTCCCTCACCTCAGCTACAGTGCTTGTGTTGACTGCCTGTCTGCAGTGCAAGGGGCAGCCAAGCGTGGGGATACCATGCCCAGCTACTCCTCCCAACCACTTAGCACTGTCCATGGTCACCCAGGTTGATGTACAATAGGATTTGGATGACTACACTGGACACTGGACCTGCAGAATCCTGTTTCTCTCTCCCATTGCCCTGCCCAGACCCACTGTGGTTGCACTTCTGCAGCTGGTCCAAGAACTACACTTGTAGTGTTTGCAACGCCTTGCTTGGAAAATATGAAGCTGACTTTACATTAGGGAAGAATCACAGCTGACGGATGTCATTTCTCCATTCAGAGAGCTGAAGATTCAAAAAACATACGTTGCAAGACGTAAGTATGACAACCTAAGTGAGTCTGGATTTTATCACTGTGTGATGGAAGCAAATCACCCACAGATTTGCCCTGTGTGTTTCTCCTATGTTAGAGTGAAGCAATAGTAGTCAGGTTTATTAATGACCTTACCTCCCTTGCAGTGTCAAATCACCTCAGAGACCTCATTTAGCCTGTTCAGGATGACTACCATGCTTCTTATTTTTTACATAAAAGTGTGACAGCATTCAACACATGTAACTTCATTAAGTATTCCTTACCTTATTTCTTGTAAAGGAAGAAAAAAATTCCTGTAAAAGATGTAGCATTTTTTTCTCAACATTTTCCTTAAAACATTTCTTTTCCTCAAAAAGTTCTAAATGGAAGCATAAGACAAGCTTTCAGCACAGAAGCCAAAGGCCCCAGTCCCAACTTTTGAAGCAAGGACAGCACAAAGGAGACCGAAGGCCTCCCCAGGAGAGGGGAGAAGGAGACCCCAGACCACTCCAATTGGAGGTACAACTCAAGGTCATGTTGCAAACTTACAAGCCTCGTTGGAAGCACACCAGCCTCTTGCATAACCTCAGAGGCAATGGTTAGCTGAGCAAAATACTTTTCATCGCTGGATCCTTTGTACTCCATAAGGTATGAAAAACTCAGGTGAATCACGCCCTACTAATCATGCAGGATACATTTTGATTCATGGCAAAGTAGCAGACATAAAGAATTTTTAAGATTAAATTTTAGAAAAATGTCAGCTCTGTCAAAAGGAAAGATCATACAAAGCCTGCATTTCATTTTGCTTATGGCTCTATTAAGTTAAAGAAATGCAAGGTTATTTCAGAACCTGTAATTACTGTCACAAATGTCTTTGGATCTATGATAAGCACCTGAGTGTTTGTGCATGCCTGTATATATATGTGTGTGTGTGTGCATGGACATATTTGTATTATTAGGCTGGATAAATGTCTTCTGATACATGTTACTTACAAGCTTTGTTTTTGAAAGGATAGATGCCACAACATTAACTATAAATCTCATCCCCAAGCAGGAAGCTGCTACTTTGACTAAACCATTCACAACATTATTCTGATCTTCTCAGAACACGGAAAAATCATCTGGCTTACTTCAATCATCTGGCTTACTTCATTCATCTGCAACAATTTCTTTTGCATTTTTGCAAGCTTGGTGAAGCACAGACTGGCTTTTTTATCTATCTATACAGTGCTTAAAGCAATCTTTGTCAGGAACTCCTCTATGTTATTACTATACATAGTACGTATAGGCATGTAAACCACCAATTTATTCGGGGTCTTGATCAACCCTGCTGAATTTGTATTTATCTTCTCAAAAAGAAAGATTCACTTGAAAAAATAAATGACATTCAGGAAGACCAGTGATTTGAATATTTTTTTTTCTTGGAAATATTATCCCTTTGAGAACTGGATGAATCGCGCAGTTTCTAGTTTATGAAAAGGGCAGGGGGGGAGCGAAGGAACCTTCCCATTAATCAAATCAGCATATGCAGTTTTGTTTTGCAGGTTGAAGGCCAACACCTTTTGTATTCTAGGAAACCTCAGGAGCTGTTAACAAGATCAGATGTAGACATGCAGCATTCCGTAACTCAGTAGTTTCAAATCAGAGGGCTCCCCCCACAATCCAGTCAGGGCAGCAGGAAGAGCAGGGGGTTACCCTGCTCCATCAGAAGAGCCACACAGAACTATAGAAACTGCACTGTTCCTGAAAGTTTCAACACATCCCAAGCACCTATAAAGGGATATATTCTTGTGCAATAAGGAACAGAAAGAAGGAAGTCTTTTAAACGAACAGGATTAAGAATAAGCTAGGAAGAAAGTGGATTTTCCCAAGCCTTGACTGTGACTGTATCACATGGGACCAGAGAAGCATGAGGAATTCAAGCATCGTATTCACCATTTTGTCACCGACACTTTACCTTTTCAGCAAGACAATTTCTTGGTTCATCCTTCAGGCAAACTGCAATCTTGAAATTTAGACCTGCCTCTGAAGCTGATTAATTTGTTTTCGGGGAAAAAAAAGTGCACTGCTGGACACTCAGGAGATGCTGAGGGATATGTTACAATAATATTGCCTCCCCTGGTCCTCTCCTCTCTGCAAGTGAACTGTTGTTACAGCATATTCAGAAAGACATGTAACACATTAAATGATCACTGTTTTCCATACCTTTTAAGAAAATGTTACAGCAGAACCTTGCCTAGTGATATATACTAACACAGATGAAAACAAAAGCTGGCATACATTAGCTAGACTACGAGACTATTATTCAAGCTATAAATTCTTCAGGCATAAATCTCTGAGATAAGGATATGGCCTTTACTTCTGATTTCAATTTCTAGCATAATGTGGTCAGAAAAAAAAAAGTATCAGCAATAGCACAAAAGCAGAATATGCAGCTGTGATGTGTTCTTTGAAGGTTTCCCTCATGGCAAAGCTGCATCCTTTTTGTAATTTTCATTTCTCTTTCAATTCACATGTGTTTGTGCTTCTTTGCATTTACATGCTCCACCGAGCAACACTGACACTTACAGAAGAACATCTTTCACTTTGAGACCTAAAGTAGAGGAAAGATCCAGAAGAATTATTAGCCCATGAACAATCCGGCCTGCATCCACTTGCAAGCAGATAGTCTGTTCTACACATGCTGGCCTCGACACAAAGTCACCCGGACTTCAACACTAAGCCCAGGCACAACAGACATAAACCCTGAAAACAGGAGAAGAAAACACACTGAAAGAAAGACAAGAATTAAATCCCACATGGAACTACTTCAGTGCTGATCACAGTCTGTGTGCAAATATAAATCATGTATGCACTAAACTGCTAACCGGGCACTTTTCCTTAATAGCTCTTTTTCATCATGTCAGATGCCAGTTGTTTCACTTCGAATGTGTTGCTGGTTAAACTTTTCATGTATTTTTATTTGCTTCATTTCAGTTTCGGACTTTCAGTGCTCATTAATGCCAATTAACTGTATCACTCAATGTATAATACTCCAGTAACACGAGTTACTTTATCCTTTTTACATCAAAAACAGTGATCCCTCACCATCACTATCATTTAATTTTAACTTTTATGAGAACAACAGTATTTAACAAGGCATTGCTGCCTCTCATAACTTATCCTAAGAAAATGATCACTGACAAAATATAGAACAGAGAACTCAAGGAGGATAACTTTGGCCATTTATTGCTACTGCTAATTATCCTAACCTTCTTATCATAATTACTTATTGCCCTACTTACCCAGTTATCCTAACCTCACAGCCCTGACTTCCGCTATCCTTAGGATTCAGTGCTGGTAAAGCTTAACTCTTTGTCATCGACACTAAATACAACCTAAAAATAAAACACAGCAAGCAGTAATTCAAACAATACCATTCCTTCTGTAGCCATTTTCTTGGCAGTAGCTGTTACCACTACGAACATCCGAGGGCACAAGACAGGGAGAGCTTGTGGGAAAAGCAGAATCTTTCATAGACCAACTGCTGCAGAAGAAAGAAAAAGCTTGCAGGTGTTCAAGCCTTTCTTTAAATAGGGCAGTGATATTAAAAGCTAAATGCAAGTTGAAATCCCTCTGAGTTTAGTCTAGTATGCTAATCATCTGAGAGAAAAGGTAACTGGAGTCCCCAGGACAGTGTTAGTGAGGCCAGGAGGTGAGATGTTTATCTACTACAGGGAAGCGGGAGCTCCAAGTCATTACTGCCTGTGGAACTTGAAGGAAAGCTTTTTTCTCTATTTACATTTACAGTTGTAGTTCTAATTCTAAAGGTTCAGCTTCGTCTTTTTAACAGGCTTTCTTGCTCAGGACTGCTAGGTCTGAGAGGGCAGTGACTGATGGTGTGAAATGCTGGTAGCAGGCAGCCAGGAACTCCTGCCCCTGGCAGCTCTGCCTGTTCTGAGTGCAGAAGTTGTTCCACTTCACCCGTGCAGTTTCCCTGAGGACCTGTGGAGTGTGGGGTGAGATGCGAAACATCAAAAGGTGCCCTGCACAGCCAAAGGAAGCTGTAGATGTAAGGGAACTCATGGGAGACTGCTCATTGCTTCGGGTACACTTGCAAGAGAAAGGGTTACCAAACAGACCAACCCAACAGACAATCCCCTTAGCTGTGAGTAATCAGGTGTGGAGCAAATTTTAGGAGGAAATATCACTTATGCTCAGCCTGTCCTTAGTCCTCCCTCCATGTGTCTACTTACAGCTAGTACAGGAGAGAGAATACCGAGAGGTCGGTCCAAGGGCTCAGCTGTTTGTTGCAAACCAGTGAGGTTTCTTTGAAGTGATTGCTGTTGCAGCAACTATTTTGCAGGCACTGCCACACTGACTGCCAGTATCCAAACACATCTACCACGAGAGGAATCATGTTGCTTGGTCTTAACCATATAAAGGAGAAGTTTAAAAACATTACAAGTTTTACATTACAATGTAATCTAAAAGTGTGATTTTTACAATACCAACATTACAAGAAACACACTTTCATATAGCTTTTAACAAATCCATGACCTTTAAGAGCCATACCATACCTATGGCATTAAAAGCACACCGCTCAGTAAAAGCTTATTGCATTCTTTAATTAATGTATGATTGAAAGTAACTTCAAAAGCGGTTTCCATGTATATTCCAATTTTTGTTGAAATAAACACAGTATTTAAAAATAGTTCACCAAATCAGTGGGGTTTTTTCAGTTTTTTAGATTTTGTAAATCTAAACTTTGATTCTGCCCCTCTTTAACATCAACAGTAGGCATTCTCAGTGCATCTATAATACCTGTTTTGGGCGTGTTTAAGAATTCTGGCACTAACATGTAAGCCAAAACCACATCTACTCCTAAGGTTAGAAAGCGCACACCCACATACCTATATCTTTGCAAATCAAGTAATGAAACACCTTACACTGCTAGTACTTTTAGTCATTAAGAGAGGTTTCTAATCCTTTAATAATGCTCCCCTCAAACTGTAATGTAATCTCTTAATCGCTTTAAGAAGCTACTGAATGCCTCTATCATAGGCATCTGTTTGTAGTGACATATGTAACAAATGAAGATGGTGTCTCTTCTCAAGGTTGGTGAACTTTTGTGGCATACTAACTGAAGGCAATGAAAATGGAAGGTACTGAAGATTAGGCAAAAGCACGCTTAGCTCACACTGGCTGTTTCGATTGAGCTGCAGTTCTGCTTGACTGAAACCTTTGAAAAACTCCAAAGGGTAATGAAACACGAGACACATCACAAACAACATAACCGTATTATTCACTTTCCCATTATTTAGGTGTCTGATTCATTTATTTACAGGTTCAGCACTGTAAGGAACAAGAGTTCTGAACACTGAAGAAGCAAGCATGACTTATGATTACAATGATATGCAGACATATGCATGACACCTATTTACAGGGGACTAATTTTTCTGCAGGGTTAAAATAGCATGGCACCACAGATTTCAGTACACATCTGTACTAAAAGTCAAAGATATACACTGCAATTCACTTTTCCCTTTCTATTTTTAAAGGCATTTATGTTGAAGATTATGCACCTACTGCTTGAGAGAACAGCACATGATGGTCCTGTTGTTTTCCTACAGAATTGTTTATCCAGTTATGTGAGATAAAAGAGACTCAGTATCACCTGTCAGTGGAATCTAACATACTGAGGTTTTTAATCTTGTATTTTTAAAGGCATTGAAGAGATGCTACAATAAACAACAAAGAAGTTTAGGGACAAAAAGCTTTGTGAATGCGTTTCTATCCCTAATCCTGTTTCAGACTGAGATAAAATCTTTCATATAGCGAATTAAAACAAATTAGTGATATGAAATAGCCTGAGAGGAGGGAATTTATTTTGCAAATTATTATTAATCAAAGAGCTGGCACATTGTTCTGCCTTGGCCAAAGTACAAACAGCATTACTGGCCCTACCAGAAATGGATAGCGAGTCTCTGCCTTTTTGAAAGCTGAGAAACTTCACTGAAACAAATGTGATTTTAAAGATAATTAATTGAATTATTTTTTTAATGGAAATTGTGCTAAAGACACCATTCTGTTCAAATGCAAGACTACTGTTCCAATATTATGTTAATTAAGGGATTTAAATTGTTACGTATTTGAACATAATATACTGTTTGTTTGTTTGTTTTATAAAGTGTTTTTAGCAGAGCAGTTAATAACTGGATCTGTTCTGTATGTTTTCTCTTTAATATACAAATACAGATGTATAAGTCAATGCTATATTTCTCTCCTACTAAAATGTTGAAAATAAATATTATCTTTTAGTACATAAATAGACAAATGCTTATGTACCTACTCAAAAACAAATTAAAAGCAAGTTTGACATAAAAGGGTTTCAGCCCTAAAGGAAAACAGCAAAAGGAACCTAACAGAATGGAAAACTAGAAATGTCAAACGTTTCGTTTGCATCTATCATGAATTAGCAATTGAGAAGCACAGAAAAATAAGGGAAAATAAAGTGCATGTATCAAATCTACCATGACTCATAGCAACTCTATTGTACTTTCTGCTGTTTATAAAACCTGTTAGTTGTAACTCATGGAATTATAAAATCATAGACTCACAGAAAGTTTTGAGTGGGAAGGGACCTTAATTATCATCTAGTTCCAAACCCTCCATCCCCACCCTCTTGGGCAGGGACACCTTCCACTAGACCAGGTTGCTGAAAGCCCCATCCATCCTGGCCTTGAACACTTCCAGGGATGGAGCATCCACAACTTCTCTGGGCAACCTGTTCCAGTGCCTCACCACCCTCACAGCAAAGAATTTCTTCCTAATATCTAATCTAAACCTACTCGCTTTCAGTTTTAAGACATTCCCTCTTGTCCTATCACTACATGATCTTGTATAAAGTCCCTCTTCACCTTCCTTGTGGGTCACCTTTAGCTACTGGCAGGCTCCCCAGAGCCTTCTCTTTTCCAGGCTGCACAGCCCCAACTCTCTCAGCCTGCCCTCACATAGGAGCTTTTCCAACCCTTTGATCACCTTTATCACCCTCCTCCAAACTCATTCTAGCAAGCTCACATCCTTCTTATGTTGAGGAGCACAGAGCTGGATGCAACACTTCAGATGGAGTCTCACGGGAGTGAGCAGAGGTGCAGAATCACCTCCCTCAACCTGCTTGCCATGATTCTTTTGATGCAGCCCAGGATACAATGGGCTTTCTGGGCTGCAAGTGCACATTGTTGGCTCATGTCCAGCCTCTCATCCACCAGCACCCACAAGTCCGTCTCATGGCTGTTCTCAATCCGTTCTTCGCCCAGCCTGTATTTGTGCTTGCTCTGACCCAGGTGCAGGACCTTGCGTGTGACATTACTGAACTTCATGAGGTTCTCACTTCATATCAAGCTAATTCTGTGAGAAAGTTGATCCTTGTAGTTTCTGATATGCATAAATCAAGCAAGAGCAGCTGCATTACTGTCCTAGCCACGGGTCAATGATGAAACTGTGGATAAAGCTGTGCTATTGCAGAGATTTCGACCTACAGTTTCCAGTCACAGTGACAGTTTTGTAGGGTGTCATGTAGATTATAAAATGATCCAAATGCAGAAGAATTTTCAGTATAACACAGCTTTTCAAAACCATAAATAATACAAACCTCATAAAACACCGTGTTTCCAAAGTGTGGAGAAGCATCATACCTTTCAGACCTCATGTTTCCAGGGAGCAATAACACAAGTAAACTCACCAAGTGCTTCTTCTTGAGTGCCTCACTTGCCTCCTTTCAGACCAAGCTGCAGGCTATGGCCCATTGGGATAGCTGGTGGGCTGATCTGCCTGCAGAGCCTACAGCTCTGATCTCTCTGGCAACGCAGCAAAGCAGAATACAACGCTAAAATCACCTTTGTTACCAGTTACCAATGACTGGGCAACTGAAGTGATTTAGACCTACAGAGTTTTAGAAAGAGCAAGTTTTAGAATAATAAAACAGTCATCAGACCTTCTTGCTGCTGCCTAAGCCTTCTTGGCCCTGGAGCAGCACAAAGCTGAGCTTTGCCAGGCCTGCAGAGAGGCAACCCTGCCACAGCAGTTCCTCTGCTCTGCCCACTCCCTGCCTTCCACTACAGCCTTTCTGCCAGCAGCACTGGGACTTGCAGTGCTGTGAAGGTTTGTGATTGCATACAAATTTGGAATATGTTTAACTTGCTCATGAAAACAGGAGGAAAACAGCTTTGTTCCAAGTGGCCACTAGATTCCATCATTAATAAGGTATCTAGTTCCTACCACGATATCCCCAGTAAAAACAAGGCTTGCTTTTAATATGAACAGTGCTGCTACATCCTCTTGAAAAACAGCTGCCACTCTGGGACGTGGGGGCATTAGATCCACCATTACTAGGATAAATGCTGTGAAAAGTGGGAGCGATGCATGCTGCAAGGGAGAGGGAAGAGGCACTGGCAGTACAAGAACCAGAAAAGGCCTTGACGCTATGCAAGCACTTCTCTACAATAGCAAACACCTCTTTATTATCAACACTGTTTTCAGCACAAATTTAAAACACAGCCTCTTATTAGTCATTGTGAAGAAAATTAACTCTGCCCCAGCCAAAACCAGCACAGACAGTAAGAACAAAGTTAAAGGTAACACAGAGAGATGGGAATACAAGCTGGTGGGACAGTGACAGCCCTGCCTGGGATGACGGAGAGTGAAAGCCATATTTTCCAAACAGCCAGAGCAAAGAACAAAGAAACTTTTTTTTTGCATGTGTATCAGGGCTGCATTTTGACCTTTACAGTTTGCACATGATTTTCGGAACAGTCAGATTCCTCCTCAACCTAAAGAAAAAACCAAAACAAAAAACTAACCAACAAACAAACAGAACAGAACCAAGTTTGTTTCACAGAAATATGACTGTAGAACATCTCATTATTTTCAACCACCCCTCTGAACTCTGCAGCTGTCGTGTATGTGGGAGGTGGCAGTTCACACCTCTGAGTCCCAAAAACTGGCAAAGTTGTTAAGTCACATTAGCTTGGGGCTGGAAAGGAGCTGTTGTTATGTAATTCCTTCTCATCACCACTGAAACTGCTGAGAAGTGGCTTATGTTATTACAACTGCTATACCATCTTCCTGCTTGTAGTCACCATGGCTTCCTCTTAAATGGCAATTTGGTTATATATAGAAATTTTATGCGTAATATTGTACTTTAACTCTCTCTTGGGGCCACATATTCCTCATACAATTACTGCAGCTTGATATCACAAGATTGTTGAATGGCAGCTCTCCATAAAGTAATACCTTTAAATCTATTCCATAGAGTTAAATCCCTAAAAACTGACCTCTGCTCCCTGGTGTTGACACTGAACCTTGTCAAAGTGCCCAGGACTCTGTGCATGTACTGGGGAGACAGCAAAATAACTCCGTGACTCCGGATTCTACTCACCTCCTTCAGAGACCTGCTATTCCCTTCTACCTACCAAGCACCACGCTGCCATCACTGTGGTGCTGCTGCCCCTTCTGAGCACAGCACCACGTTCTGCAGTGCAAACACACCCCAAAACACTAGCAAAGTAATTTTCTTTCTTCATCTCACTGGGCAGCACAGAAGGAAAACGAGTCAGAAATGGCATTTGAAACATTGCCCAGGTGATGAAGCTGACCTTCCACTGAGCTGTAGCTATTACATTCTCCCCTTCAAAGATTTTCTTTCAAGGAATCTGTGTAAACAGACTGTGCATTTAATTTCCCATCTGCAATAACTGGAGGCAAAGGCTGCTCTTTCAGGCAGGTGACCAGGTTCAGGGTTTTGCTGGGATGAGCTCGCCCAGCAGCGCAGCAGCAAAGAGCTCAAATAAGCTCCATTCTCAATTATTTTTCTCCCTGAAGAAATTACATCTGGAAACTTACAATAAAGTACATAAGAACAAGAAATGTCGTATTTTTATTACATCCTATTCACATATTTCTCATTCAGAATTTCCCTACTATTTATCAAACAGCCATAAACACTCACTTAAAAAGCCTATAATTGTGAAACTAATCCTCCTTTACAAACTTATTTTTCACAGCTATGTACTTGAATTACACCATAAAGTTTCTGAAATTGAAAACAACACATAAATCATATTTTATCAAATGAAAATTTCTGAAATATATTTTGGACTTGACTCCCAAGAGGCAACATCTCTGTTGCTATTTAATCTCTGGTTGGGAAAAAGCAATGTTTTGCAAACACATACTAAAAGCACCTTTTATGCCAATGAAACAAAGGCAAAGTAATAAGTGAGATGCAAAACCCACAGGTCAGGCCTCATAAGATGCATCTCAGAGACAGATACATCACTTCCACTTTTGTTGGCACATTTTGGTTAGCCCTCTCTTCAGCACATTTACCAAATGCATAAGCATGAACTCAATATGAGAAATATGTGACAAGAATAAGGCTCTCTAAAAAAGGTGTTTAGTCTGAAATGATTCTTACCAAGTGTTAGCCTTTTTAATAGTGAGAGAATACAAATCCATTCCTAACCTTTCTTGTGTGTATACAAACACTTCTGCGTATTTATTTTATGGCTTCTTTTTTTCTAATCCACAATCCCTACAGATATGTGCATGTGAAAAGATCTATGCACAGGATCTGGCCTCATATCATACCTTCACTTTATTAAAAAAAAATAAATAAAAAAAGAAGAAGACTGAAGTTAAAACGTCCACATCAAGACCAAATTTCAGGGGGGCTTTTTCTTGGTTTTAAGAAGTCATGGAACATTCCCTACCATAAGGTACTACTCTCCTCTCCATTCTAGCTTTGATACTATTCACTAGGAAATTGGGGAAAAAATTCCCAATGTTTCCTCCTTATGCTATGGGAATAAACACTCGAAGTTTATGATTTTGATTAAATACATAATGGTGGTAGTAAATAGACTGAAATAAATATTTGAGCAGCAGATAAATCTGAATCCAGGGTCGAATTTGGTAGAAAACATGTTGCATCCCACTGAAGATCTCCATGTGACCAAATACCTGTAGCATTTTTAGATCCCTAAAATGCCTCCGTGACTAGTTATAAACTCCTTGTGATATATTTTAGTTCATAGAAAAGATAAGAAAAAAATCAGAAAGTAAGTATAACTGACTTGGCACAGATTTGAAGACTTTCATATGAGAAATTTCAAGTGAGCAGAGAGATAGAACTGATTAAGTTTCAGTGGTGTACAATCTCTTTTTCCTCACACTTCACACTAGACAGGAGTGCTACAAGGCACCAGTGGGATATGCTGGAGCACCGGCTTCTCTACACAGAGACAGTACCTGCTTCTTGTCTACCTCCTCTATCAATATAAAGTAACCGAAAGAGATTTGATACAGCTGCTGGCTGGCTACAGCTTAATCCAGAGGGCACTGAGATAAAGCTCAGAGGCTTGAGGAAGCACCAAAAGCCTTAGCAGAGATTAACTCAATCCCTTGACTGAAGTAGAGCATCTACTATTACCTATTTGGTCTCACAGAGAAGAAGCCTAGCTGGGAGAATGATTTCCTGTAGATGTGAGAGCTGAGGCCACTGCCAAGGTTCATGTTATATAACCTGACTCTGCAATGCTGGGTGCTGCAGTTCCTCACACACACAGCCTATCCAGAAAGTTCCCCTTGGGTTTTTTTTGTTATAAAAGATTACATTCTTTCAGAATTTTGCTTGCCATTTTGGTCTGGGCTTTTTTCTTTTCTTTTTTTTTTTAAGTTTTGTTTGTTCCAAATCATCACAATTTCAGTGTGACAACGAAGTGTTCTGGAGAACACAGGTACTAAGGTATCCCAACAGCCCCTTTGCAATACCACATTTGGTGAAGCTTTCCACAATAACTATTCCTCTGCAAAAGATTCTTTATTTTACCTAACAGAGTATTGTCCTGTTTGTCCATTTTGCAACGTATTTGTCTCTGGACAGAGCTACGCAAGGAAAGGAAATTCACTACACAAATGCTGTAAAGTATCAGAATTTTTTTACTTTTTGATATAATTTTGAGCAATTTCAGATGTTATAGAGCCTCTTTAGGGAAACTGCTGTAAATTACCAGCTGCAAATGTAAATCTACTAGGAATCACATTCATGTGAATGTTTTACATGAATTATTGTGAGTATATCCAAAAGGACAGCTACCTAATTGACAAAACACCCATAAACAAAAAAAAAACAAACCAAAGCAAACCAACAAAACAAATCTAACAAAATATAATTGAGACTAAGCTTTCAGATGTCGGCAGTAATTTAGCCAGCTTCTTATCCACCACTTTTATTGGTATAAATCTGAAGTAAAGGATCTTATTCCACATGTATGCAACTTACCAGTTCGGGAAGAATGCTTGTCCATGTGCACAATCATTCTTTACCTAAAGTCACAGTTCTCTTTCACTGGATACTAGACGTGGTGTAAGACAAAAGAAAAAAGCAATTATTTCCTGGCTCCTAATAGCAGAACATTCTTTTTTTTTTCTAATCTGCCAGTATTAGTCTTTTATGCCTCCATCCCCAGCTTAGCAGCAATGTAACTTGTTGTGAGATAACATTATAACTTTAAGAAATAATAAATGCAAGCACATTAAAGCTTTTACATCAGCAGTCAAAATGCTGATCTTAAGCTGGCATAACCATCTTTCAGAGCAAAACAAATCCTTTCACAACTGCTTCGTTTTGGGCACCACCTTTCCCTCAATTATACATAAGCAGCAAAACAGTTGTCAACTCCTAAACTCATTCAAATGTCTTATTTAATTAGGTTTTGGCTTACAGCACAACTTATTTCTAAGCTTAAACTTGAATAGGCAAATATTTGACAATCAACAAATATTAACATGAAAAGAAATTGAAAGATTGCAGGTAGGGTTTGCAGAAGTAATAGGAATTGTGTCAGTAATTACTGAGACAATAATTTTGTCATTGCTCCTACCTTAAGCCACAAAAGGCAAGGTCAGTCCCTGTGAATAACCTAATCCAGTGGAGCTGAAGTTTGGTAGGAAAGCAAACAAGTAATATAAACACGTTAGTTAACTGCTTAATTGCTTAGTCAAATCTCAGTCTTTAAGTCCCATGGAAGGCAGGCAATTTAGATACAAAATATACTGTATTGTTTATTTACAAAAGGAGTACATTTTGACCACAGACTCCCTCTGAAAAAAAATACTAAAAGAAGCTCAGCTGGAGTTCCAAAGATCATGTTATTTCTAAAAGCAGACATCTAATCTTGAGTACAACAACAGCACTGGGAAGAAGTATTGCATTTATTAATATTGGGTTAAATTGACAGAGTTTACTAAATTCCAAATCCCACCCAGAGATCTGAAACAATTATTTTCTTCAGAAATGTTTGTTAATTAAATACATGAAAAATTAACTTCTGTGGTCAGCAAAAATAGAAGTTTTGCACAGAAAAAATGCACAAAAAACTAATATGGTTTAGCTAATGTAATTATGGATTAACTGGGGGGAAAAAAAGAGTATTTTAGCATTATTAGAGTCTCAAAAAGCTTCTAACGTGCTTTACATGATTTTTAAAATTATCTTGATCTTTGCAAACCATTTTGATATTCAACCACACTTTAACTCTTTGAAATTCAGCAACAGAAGTTCACAGGCAAGAAAAATGCCACGTCTTTTTCTGTGAAATCCTTTTCATTTTCTTCTGGGGGTATTGCATCCCTTCTTTCACTTGCAGCCCCCAAAAGCTTGGCAGGATAAGAACTAAATACCAATGAGCAGCAAAAGTGAGGCTGAAGCTCCCCGTCACCAGACCAGTGGCACAGGCCCACTACCCATCACAGTGAGTTGGGATCTCCCTGTGCTTGGGATGTGGGTGAACAAGGGAGATGAAAGGATAGAAGGCAACCTGGGCCCCTTCAAAACCAAATCTCAATTCCAGCTTGCCTCCCACAACAGTCTTCTTCACTGCAGATGCCACTCTCTACACATCTTAACTGCGCTACACTGCTGAAGGTTCAAACACTATTTATTAACCATGCCCTGCAGGAAGGACACAACAGTTTGCTTTCTACAATTTCCAGTATAAACTCTATGAAATAAAACAAGGATTAAAACCATAATGGTTTAAAAATACACGCTAAAAATGCAGGAAATGCCAATTTTTAAGATCACGCAAGGCAGAAGAGTTCTACGTGTGTACTTGCATCATGCTACTACAACTGCACACTCACCTTTTCTCCAGAGAGGCCTGATCTTACTCAGTAATGAGGACAAATGTATGAGGACAAGGAATAATAACCACTCATCCAAGAGAAACCTGGAACTTGACAGTGGTTTAGTTCCTTCGATTTGCAGTCTGAACACCATGTATGGGTTTCCTTCTATAAACAGATTTTAAATACTAACTCCAGGAAAAAAAAATGGCTGAAGTACAATATATTACTGCACTGCTTATCTTTTTATCCATTAATACTATAAACCTGTTTATAAAAGAGATTACAAATTAAAACAGGAAATACGAAAGCCACCTTTTTTCCAACTAAAACGCGCACATATACGTTATAAATCAAAGTGTGTATTAGTAGAAAGTTCAAAATGTTGAAGTTTTCTGCTTCTTTTAAAAAGTTCTGATGACTACAGAATTCCATTTGGCAACGTTGGTGTCCTTTCAAACAGTTACTCACGATCTTGCTGTATGCTGCATGCTTTCACACGATGATGCCACTTGGAAATGGGACAATCTTTTAACACTGAAGCTGAGGAATCTTTTTCATTTCGCACCATTTTGCACCAACATCCCATCAATAAACTGTTAAGTTTGAAAAGAGTATAAGCAAAATATTAAGCAAAAACCAGGTAATGTCAGGTATTTGTCTCTGTTGTGAGATATCTGTCATATTTTTCTGCTCAGGTTCAGAAGCTGTGCATGTGCGCAGTGACAAACACTAAACCAAAATGAGAATCTTATCCTCAAAAATCCTATCAACTAATCCTGACAAAATAAAAGCAAAAGCAGACAGAAGAAATATTTGGATTCAGGTGGTTTTGTATATGTACAAGAATTACTGAAATACACGTGTATTTATAAGTGACATTAATGTAACAGATTTATCTTGCACACATGTAATGTAATGTCACGTCAAATACAACAGGGCAGATAAAAACCAGTACCTGGCATTAGACAACTTTTATCTGTCCTAAGAAAGTTACTAAGCACAAAGTGTCATCCACTGAACCTTTCGAAGAGCAAACTATTGACTGAGATGAAAACAACAATACTTACACAAATCTTCCCTTCCCCACTTGCCCACCACCCTTATTTTGGGATGCATTGGTTGTAAACCAATTCAGTTCTCGCAAACCTTGCTTTATGCAACAGAGTCTGTTCAACACACGTGAAAATTCTAACACATTCATTGTACATTTAGTGGCAGAATGTCATGGTCTTGGCAATCTAAGAAACTCCTGAAATGAAGCATCCAACATGTCAACTAACTCACAATTGTGTTATAAAATACAAACAAAGATGGCATCATGAAGCTTATGCTCCCCCAGACTGAAGTTCACATTTGCCCAGTTCAGAATGTAAGCATTTGCTACCTGACTTGTAGAACACACAAGGGCAAATTGAAAATCCAGCTCTTCTTCTCACTTACTGTAAATAATAAAGAGTCTGTTGACCAAAGTCCCCAGGCAGGTCTAAGGAGTAGCTGGGTTATGCAAGTGATTAGCCAAGGTTAAAATAATCGGGCACTGAAATTATGAGCAAGGACAATATTTGTCCTTCCCTTGTTACTGGAATTATTGAACAGAGGACACTAAGGGAAAACTTGCCTCTACCTCTACTTTTGCATGTGGCAAGCAACTGTGTTACAAGCAGTTTTGTAAAGTTTTGCCCATACTAGAATCACTGCTTCTATAAAACTACTCCACGAAACTGCCTCTACTCCTGTTCAAGCAAGACACCATTAGCTTGCAACTGAACTCAGTGCCTGAGCTGAACTTTAACCACCACAGCTATAAAAAAATATTCCACTTTCCATGTGCCTGAAACATCTAAAACACCATTTTTGTAATTTCCTTTTAGACACAGTATGTAATGCAAGCTGCAAAAACAAGTGCCTTGCTGTATGTTTCAGCAATACACCCTCAATATCTTTGCAAACTAGTCCAACAAGCAATCCAGTTTTTTCAAATTCCTTAAAGTTATCTGCATGCCCCAGTCACTCATCCAGAAGCATCAAAATTGCTAAGGAACCCTGTGGGAACTCATCCCAGGGTCCTGCACTGTTTGTTTTGAACACTACTTCTTTATTTGTGCTATTTTAACATCAATTTGATCACACAGAGTGAACACTGTGCAGTATCAATCCGTCTTCGCCTTGCTTACCGCATGTTTCTAAGGTTTGTGCCGCAAAACACAAAATTTGTAATCACAATTTACGATACAGCTGGTAATTTTAAACTACGTAAAATACATGTGTTTTTTTTTTAAGTTTGGGATACTCACAACTTTGAATTAATTAATCTTAACCAAGCCAAATCCTAAGCAGTCTGGATATAAAGTTTTTAATCAGTCAAACACATCACTGATGGTTAGTGATGCTGTATTAACATTTTCGTGCTTAGTGCCACCCGAGTAACCATTTTCTTCGTAAACCACCTCTATTCCTCACGAACACACTCATGTCTGTACTTTTGCCTTGCCCTCACCTCAAAACAGCTTTCCAAAGATTCAGTAGTTAAGCAGTAGTGAACTAGGAGGACTGGCTTTTTTCCACCACTATTTACACTTTAAAGTACAACTGTATGTGTGAAGAAAATGGCGGGAAATATAGCCAATATTTACCAGTATTTAGAAAATAACACAGTATTTATGTTTACTCTTTATACCACATAAACAACTACCAAATATACATACAATCGATCCTGCAGCTCTTTTATCAACTGTGCTCAATTAAGACTAATGCATTTTAGCTATTTAGTTACTTTTTAATCCTATTTTTAACCCAGTACCCTCCTGTTGTTTAAGGACAGGGCCCCCTGGTATTTTAAGATCGAGGATTGATTTGTATGCACATGCATGTGCGCACACACATACAGAGCACTGTTTAACAACTTGCAAGGCATTTCCATCTTGTTAAGGGGAGTAAAAAGCTGGATCTCCTTGTGATGTCACCCCTATTCGAGTAACAAGAGGGTGCCAAGGTATGACTGGTGACAGGAGAAACTTCAAGCAAGTTTGGGACCAGTGCAGAACAGAGATTCCCAAATACCCACTTCCATGCCCAAGTGTGCACGGCCAGCTCCTACCAACCACTGCTATTACCAGCTCAGGCACTATGCTTGAGAACTCTTCTAAGGCATATTAAGATACAGAAGTGTTTCTCATTGGCAAACAGATAAACTAAGATCTCTTGCAGTAACAAAGTAATTACAGATATTCAATTGTCTATAAATGCTTGCGCTTCTTTCGCATATTGACTGACACCAGAGTCACCGTGGTTCACATTTGTAAAGTACTATGCTCCTTCTTCCCACCTTTTAATAGAAGAAACTAAGGCAGAGAAACTAAATCAAGGGTCCTGTGAATCCACCCACAGTTCTTCACCACACCAGGAATGCAAAGAGCAGAAAAAAGGAGCACAAGTAAAATTATATTCTTTATTCATTCCATTTTAGCTGTGAATATTCCTATTATACAAATACAGTATAAATTCCAAAATCACAATATATTACAAAATAAAAAAGTACAAACTGCATTACTTAATAAATATACCTAACAAGTTAATCAGAAAGTAGAAGAGACAGAATTTAGATTGGAAACATTTAAATGTTTGACCCAGCAAACCATACAAACCTCAATTTAAATACTTTTTTTTTCCTTTAAAACCATACCATAGAATACCATTCCTGATTTCTTGATTAGAAAATAACATCAAGTGAATAAAATGTTGTGATCAGATAATGATTTGTTGGAGCAATACCAGTGCCAAAAAAGAAGCAGGGCTAATACAAAAGACACTATAACCCCAGAAACAAGAACACAAACACTGAGGTGCAGCCAAGGCAATTACTGCCAAAGCAGGAGACTATTATCTAGTCACAACATTCTATTGCAAGTTAATGTTCTGTTATTAAAGATAAATAATATAAATGGAGCAGAGGGTGAGCCAACCAGGCAACAAGAGGCCAGTTTACTCAAAACAGTCATTAAATGCAGAAGAGTCAATTGCTCCCTGTACTGTTCACGTGTAGCTGCATTCCAGCTGGCTCAAGGGACCTGTTCTGTGCTCCAGGCTGAGAAAGCAACTGTTCCTAAACGCAGTCTGTTCTTACTTTGCTGCACTTTCACAAAAGCCATTGTTTTAATTTTGCAATAAAATATCCACAATATTTTCATCAGTTGGGGGGGGTCAGTTTTACATCAACTTCATCTGGTAAAAATATAACGTTTATGGGTAAAAAACACAGCAAAAATAGCTGTTACATCATAAGCCTTATTTACAAAAACTGTTTACAAATGTTTTTGGCTGTACAGCTGAAAGCCAGATACTAATGTAAGATGTAGAAGATGGAGGTAACAGTTTAAAAATAGTGTGCAAAAAATACATTCTTATAGAAAATAGACAGTGGGGAGACACAAACATACACAGAGAAATCTGCTTGCAAATAATCCGAGGCTAAGTTTTTACAACAGAACATTACAAATACATTTGTATTTATCCCCCACAATCTACAGTCCTTCCCAGCCTGGGGTGCTGCTGTTTCATAAAGGATTAAGGCATCACCATTACAGCCAGCACACCTTCTCTCTCTCAGTCCCTGCAGCTTGTGGCCCAGGTGGTCTCATGAGCAGGCGTTCTGCTCAATGTACATCTTGGACAAGGACACTGCCATGGACTTGGCCAGCTCTTCATCCCGCCTGCGCTGTACCTGAGTCTGTCTGCACCACGCCTCGTACTCTGGGTTGGGGCACATGCGGTCCAACACAGCATCGTAGTGCCCATTGCTAAGCCAGCTCAGCCAGATACTGGGCCGTGTCGGGTCCTCGGGCCCCAGGTAGTGAACCATGGTGGAAACGGTGGGGCTCTCGGGCCGGCCGCCCGTGGTAAGGTGGATGTTCACGTTCAGCATCTGCCCCATGGCCAGCAGCTCCGGGTAGCCTGCCCAGGCCCCGTCCTGGGCGGCTGCGATGAGGAACTCTCCCACGTCGCCCTCGATGATAGGGTTGAAGTGGTCCAGGTGGTCGGCGATGTAGTGCACGGTCTGCTCGCGGAGCTCGCCGTGCAGCCGCTGATCCCCGTACACTGCCTTGCAGACGGCGCGGTACAGGCAGTTCCCGTCGGGGATGATGTGGAAGCGGAACCGGCCCTTCTGCCGCAGGTACTTGTCCTGCTTCTCCACCTCGGCCAGGTACAGCGCCAGCTTCTCGCTGCGCTCCGCTCTGCCGCCGGGCCCCCGCCGCACCTCGGGACCCGCCGCCTCCTCCTCCTGCTCTCCGGGCGCGGGGCCGGGGGGCTGCGCGGGGCCGGCGCTGCGCTCGGCGGGGCCGCACCCGGGGGCCAGCCCGGGCTGGGCGCCGGCGGCCGCCACCTGCAGCGCCTGGCAGTGCTCGCTGAGCCGCAGGCTGCGGTTGCTGGGCTCCTCGGCCGCGGGCTCGCCGTCGGCCCCGGCCTGCCGCACGCTCTCCAGGATGCCCTCCAGCCAGGCGCGGCTGCGGGGCGAGCCCGGCACCAGCTCGGCGGCGGCCTCGGCGCGCTGCACGATGCGGATAGGCACGATCCGCTCCAGCGGCCGCCGGCGGCTCACGGTGACCTGAGCGCAGGAGCTGAACTGCGGGCCGCCCGCCGGCCGCCCGGCCGGGCCCGCCGCGGGGCCGCTCGGCATCACCTCCAGGCAGGACGAGAAGGCGGGCATGGCGGCGGCGCTGCTGCCTCCCCCCGCGGGGATGAAGCTGTCCTTGGCGGGGCTCTCGGCGGCCGCGCTGGGGCCCGCGGCGTCGGCGGCTCCCGGTGCCTCCGCGGCGGAGGGTCCCGGCGACAAGGAGACTTTGAAGACGGCGGCGGAGCTCGGCGAGGCCGCGGTGGCTGCGGCGGTGCCTCCCGCCGGGTAGTGGGTGATCACGGAGCTGTAGAGCTGCATCCTCGGCTCCCCGCGGGCGGCGCTTTATAGGCGGCGCCGTCGGAGCCGGGGCGGGGAGCGGCGGCGGGGGCCGCGCTGGGGCTGCCGAGGAGGATGAACCGCCCGGGTAAAAATAAACAAGGGCATCACCGCCCGCCCGCCCGCCCCGCCCCGGCCCGGCCGGGCCCCGCGGCCGCGGCAATTCCGACTGCGCCACCGGCGCGGCCCCCCCGCGCGCCCGGCCCTTCTGGAAACTGCGGGAGCGCGGCGGGGGGGCGGGGCCGCGCGCGTGACCTCACGGGGCCCCGCCCCCGCCGGTGCGCGCGCGCGCTGTCACGGGCCGGGACCCGCGGCCCGGCCGGGAGCGACGGTCCCGATCCTGATCCCGATCCCGATCCCGATCCCGACCTTCGGTCCTCCCGCAGCCGCCGGGACACGCTGCTGCCTGTCCGCCTGCAGCCCTGCTCTGGAAAATGCGGGACGGGCGTATAAAAAGCGTCGTATAAACGACGGCGTACTGACAGCAGAGACCCGCTCTGAAATACGGGTCTCACCAAGATCGTTGATATTTGGTTTACGACTGCCTGTAGTGTCTTAAAATTAAGCCATGCCTTTTAGCCTCGGCTGCGGTATAAATAAAGTTATACCTAAGCCTTTGTCCATGGAGGGTGACGTGATCCATGCACACTGGATTTGATTGTGTTCTGACATGCTGATCAAGAAACACCAGTTTTACAGCGTGATCAAATGTTAACACAGACATTCATTCCTAAGAAAAGAGGAAAAGAAGGTACTGACATATGTCATTTCAAAGTGATACTAAAAAAAAAAAAAAAATCTGGATTCCATCACACAGTCTCAAATATCTTCAGAAAAGTGTTAGTAATCCAATCGTAAATTTGTTTTTTAAAAAAAAAAAGACCAAAAACCCTCTATTTGTATTTTCTGAAACATTTTTCATTTCACTTACATTATTATAGTATATATTTAATTATATAATATAATTAAATATATCCATTATATATATACAATTAAAAATACAGAACTGAAAGGATCACTTGCAACAGACTGCAATGTCAAAAATAATTGTTTCTTTGGAGCCTTGGTAGTGTTTTGGATCCATTTTCAGGGATCTACTTCCTGTCTTCAGCCTCTGCAGCTGATTCCAGGGCAACCAGCAACACAATATGGAATTTCATTCTCTTTACACAGAAAACATATCCTGAACTGCTCAGCTAACTTGCATGTTGAAGAAAAATGCTGAAATCCTTCATGCAAAAAGATGTGGATATTTATGGGAACAGTTTTCACATCCATCTTACTTCTTTATTCTGGATAAAACACAGCAGTTATTTCCATGCATTATTTGGAACCTTTTAATAAAAATGTACAGGCTCAATATACATCAAAATGTTTAGCCTTTGGAGATGAAATGTAAGAGGTGTGTCAGATTTGAGTCAAAGCCCAAATGTCCTGACTTACCTGC
The DNA here is from genome assembly GCA_035584735.1 of Pseudotriccus pelzelni. Lineage (NCBI taxonomy): Eukaryota > Metazoa > Chordata > Aves > Passeriformes > Tyrannidae > Pseudotriccus > Pseudotriccus pelzelni. The sequence continues at coordinate 16,487,155 of JAWMRA010000078.1, forward strand.
CACAGCCAGCCAGAAAGTTGATATCTTTAGAACAGTGATGGGCCTTATCCCAGGAGCATTTCTGGCAGCCTGTTACAGGGGGATAAGATATTACAACTGCTCTGAAATTACAGAATGAGTCTTGTATTTCAGAATGTTCAGAACTCTATTTTAAAAATAGCTTGTGAACCCAGTCAGTGAGTCTTTATTTCTGGACTAATCATTACTTAGAGAGGAAAATATATGATCAAATAATGGTAAACTGAAATCTTCCGCCTTTGAAATGAAGACTTGGAGCAAAGGAAAGATTCCTGTCTATTATATTTCTTAGTCGAAAATGTCTATTCCCAAGTTAGCGTGTTCTAGTGTATTGATACAAGATTTAATGTAAAACGACTGGAAATTACCCCTTCTTAGGGGTTTTTACAGTAGCTCTTCACTGTGGGTTTGGTTGCTTATAAAGATGTAAATTACTAATGCTCACCAGTTCTTCTGATGCTTTTTTTTTTTCTTTTAGTTCAGAAAAAGTACCTATAGTTGTGCTTAGTGCATTGTGCTGTCTGCTAGTAAATACCAGAGCTGAATACAGGATGGTGGTTTAAAGTCTTCATTAGGCTGGTAACAGAGAGTGGGGAAGAGAGAGAGGCAGCTCTTTCTGTTAGAGAACAGTAAATGGATGCAGCAGAATAAGAGCCCTTCTGTCAGGACTGAATGCTGCATTTTGAATACTCAGTACTGCAATTTTCTTTCTTCTAGGATATTACAGAAACTCCCACTAATGACGGTTCTGCTTCTTCAAAACCATAGGTTATTTGGGACAGTGGTACATTAACGGATGGGCAGCTGTTTAGTTCTGATTGTTCACTACAATGAGGTACAACGCTTGTGGTGCTTCATTTGAGGAAAGAAATAGATTTTTGTCTGCCCAAATTATCATTGTGTCAGTATTCTGATGCTCCACAGTAGGATATTCTGGACAAAACCCCTTGTTTATCTCTGAACAAAAATCCAAGGAATATCCTGAAATATATGCTAAATATGCCAGCAGTTTTTCATAATGGTAGCAAATAGATTGCTTTTTTTTTTCTCTTTTCATTTATAAACAGATATAATGTCTTTCCTATATTTTCAGTTTAAATGCACATAATAAGCTCTCTAATAAGATTAAAATACAATCAAAATCTGTCACTAGGTAACTGAGAGACAAAACAAACACTGCAACCACTGTCTTGGTGTTAATAGTATACTACTTCTGATGTATTCATTAACTTCCATGTGAAGTAAATGGAAAGAGAAGCTCACCTTGGTGTGTTTTACCGGTGTTGTTATTAAACACTGACAGTGTAATGCAACCAGCATTTTTCATACCTGAGCACCCAGAGTTAGTCACACATACTTGGCCTGAGGTAAATCCAGTCTCTCTGGATAACCAAGGACAAAAATCCCATTGAACCGCTGCCACACAAGCATCTCATGTCTAGCTTTCAACTCTCATACTAGGAGTTACCAGGAATCAGCACTTCCTAAAGGGTCATGTTCTTGGGATATCTGACATCTGGTTTTAACAGTAGCATCCTAAACCATGGTCTACTCCAGAGAGTAATCACAGAATGGCCTGGGTTGGAAGGGATCTTAAAAATCATCTAGTTCCAACTCCCCTGCAATGTGCAGGGTCACCTTCCACCAGACCAGGTTGCTCAAAACTCCATCCCACCTGGCCTTGAACACTTCCATATATGGAAGTGCACCACCACGAGGTGCAGGACCTGGAATGATCAAGCACAATTCAGGTGAATTAGAAATTTCAAGGAAATATTTGAATGTCTTTAATGCAATGATATCTCTAAAAGGTTCTTCCTTTAGTGCCTTTCACTACCTGAATATAGGTCTTTAACATTTCTCTGAGCTACACAGAGACCTGCTGTTAATTCCAGGAAAAAAATAAATTTTGCTTTATTGTGGCCTGGCTAAAACACAACATGCACATTGATTGCTTCCAGAATACTCACATATTTCCAACTTCATCACTTTTGCCTGCATGTTGTGGCCTCACATGTACTAGAGGGGTGTGGAAAGCAGTATGGAGATGCCTTTCACTATTTTCCACAGAGTAATATCCCTGAGCTTCTGGTTTACTCATTAAGGGTAATGTACAGTCCTTTGCTGTGACAGAACCGTCCTCAAAACAATCGCTGTAGTAATAAAGCATAAACATCTCCATGGTTAAAGTTTCTCTTGACATGACTGTTATCACTGGTTACCCTGCACATTCCAGGAATTGTTTAGATTGTTTAGAAGGCAAACCACGATCAAAAAAACAGCTGTGGAACAACACTGGTATTTACTGACGTAAAATAAGATGCATGAGAGTGGAACTACTTTTAACTTTAAGATGTAGTAGATACATGATTGACATAGATGAAACAAATTAATTACATCACCAGGAACATTTGTTAGTGAAGAAGGGAGGAGAAGTTAGCTTAGATGGTGTATTGAATGACACTGAATAAGCGTTTCCACTGCCCTTTTTTTGTGTGTGTATGTGTGCTGGCATAACAGTCCTTCAGCCAAAGATATTTCTGGCTGAGGTATTTAATGAATTAATAACTTTTTGTATGTACTGGAAAATGAAATGTTGAATTTATACTAATAATCTGAAGTGGTATATACCAAGGACCACATTTGGAAGTTACTAGAAAATAGAAAAATATATCAAGGATCTTCCAATACAGGGAAGAAATGCATATACACTGGAACTAGAAAGAACTTACTGATAAAACATCAATTTTATCCTCTGTTGCCTACAGGTGATCATATCAGATCATATCATTCCTGTCATAAAATTATGAAGGGAACTTATTCAGAGTATACTTAGTGAATCTGTAAAGCTGCCACAAGCCAACAGCACTGCAAAAAGAGCCAATTCTGTTCTTTCCCACTCCCAGTTTCTTTCTTTTTCCTGCTGATGCCAGCTGCTTTGTGATGGCTTAAATGTTGGTATTAATTAGACTACCTACTTTGTTTCACCCTAAATATACCACTAACATAAAAAGGAAGGAAAGTGTATCCACACTCACACTGAGGTGTGAATATGCTGAATAAAACAAGGGCTGTGTCTTGGAGAGTTTTGCCTCACAATTTCTTGTTCAGCTTCTGCTATATTAAAATTTTATTCACTGTATGTGTGGACAAGTTATTAGAGATGTATTAGAGATGTAACTATGACATCATGTGGCAGGAGTTTGTGGAAAAAGGCTGTTGGTGATAAATATAGACATTTGCTCACATCTCAAGGGCTCAGGTGGTATCCCACTTGATAAGTGAGTCTCTAAATGTGAGCGATGACGCAGGTCAAGTCTCTCATTTCTACTCAGAAGTGTAGACAGCATTTGTGGTGGCCACTGTGCACAGAGCCCTAAGATGCTACCAGAAAAAATAGCTGGTGGTAATAATGTGATGTAAGCAAGCTTTATAGCATGTATGATGTTTAGAAAGGTCATCTTCTCTAGTTTAATAAATCTTACAAAATATAAAAGTGTACACGATATCTAAATTTTTTTATCAGTTACAGGAAATTAGTCACCTTCTCTCCCTTTCATGTTGGTTAATGGCAACTTTAGGGCTGAGGAAAGTAGATACTTTGGCTAACATCAAGAGCAGAACAGAGTTCTGGCAAGGACAGACTGTGAAGGAGGCAGGGGAAGTAGGTAATACAGAAATACCAGAAGCAGGAAATCAACACTCACAATTACAGGAAATATTATTAATAGATTAATCTTGATAAAAACTGTAAGCATAAAAAATCTGTGGTAGAAGAGAAGGTGCAACACTGCCTAGTCTTGAAGTGAAAAAACACTCCAGTGAGGTAGCAAGCAGCCAGCACTTCCACTTCAGTGGTCTCACGACCAAAAGACTTTGGAAACAGATTGATTCTGTGAGAAGCGATATCCCCTCTATCCTGCACAACCTTGCAATGCACACCTTTCCCTGCCTTTCTGCCATCAATAAGCAGCAAGAGGAGGAATCATCACTTTACAGAGAGAGGCAAGTGTCACAGAAAACCACATTTCATCATTCATGCTTTGAGAGTCACGGAATAGCACGTAATTATATTAACCAGCTTTGTTGTTCCACTGCCAAGTCCTTCCTGTGGGAAAGGGCTGTGGTTATGTGCTACATAACCAGCTCAGCAAGTCATGTCAAATCCCTGATGAAATGTAGAGAGAGGGCTTACCTCATCACAATTAAAAACCTGCTCTGTTTCCATATGTGTGGCACAGAGCTCGCTGTTATGGCACGGTCAGATCACAGCTATTTAACTCCACTGTCTTAACATGACAACTAACGTAGGTAGAGCCATTAGAGAGGAGGGATGACATCAATTCATCCTGACTGATGTCCTAAGCTGTGTAAACAATTAAACCTTTCCTGGCATACCTAAATGTAAAATATGGAATTATTTTTTTCTGATCTGAATTTTCAGAGTTCTAATATAACAAGAGATATACTTTTTTAAGCATTTATTATAATGGATCTGAATCTGAAATATTTTTCACTGAAAGAAATCAGGGGCAGCTACTCTCCAGTTAGTGGATTTATACTGCAAATCAGAATGGAATCTGAATTTATTTAGCTTGAAATATAAAGTGGTGTTCCTAAGGCTTTAAATGAGTGTCTCCAGAAATTTTAAAATATGATTTTAGCAATTTGAGAGTTTCATACTTATTCAAGTGTAATTGAAAAATTAACATTGTTTCAAATAATCAGTAGTTGTAGGAGTTACAAGATCCATATGTGATGTAGCTTTCAAAAGGACAAATAGGATCCTAGAACACAGCAGATGAAAATGTATCCAAAATAAATAAGAATTTCTTGTAGAAAGGACTTATGAGACTTAATCTGGAGAACTCTATACACTTCTGGTTAACATTGCTCAAGAACGTTGAAATTTGACTGGAATGAGAGCAAAGGGCACTGGTGGCTGTCTAACAAGAGGAGACAACTGTTCTTGGCTTGCATTATCTAATGAAGGTTGAGAAAGGATCTCTATAAATACATCACAGACGAAATACTATGGAGTAAGAAGAACTTCCTAAGTTAAAGGTAACGTTGGCCAAAAAGAAATGGATACAAACTGGCAAGGAATAAATTTAGTCTTGACTCACAGCCTTGGCTTTCAGATATGACAGAACTGCAAATAATTTTATGAAAGGATTCTGGTAGCAGAATACTAGCAGCAGCATGGTGAAATCAGAATGGCCTATGAATGTGAGGACCATTATGGTTTAATGATAACAGAGGACAATAGCTGGGTTAAGACTTTGATCTTAATGTGCAATCAAATTTCATCCCACTTCTCTGTTCCATTTATGTCTGTTTCCTGGGGGGTTTTGATCTGTCATTCTCTCTCCCTGCAAATACAGCTCTGGAAATGCTGCTACACCTATTTCTTCCAAATTGTCCAAGGAATTACAGTAAATAGTTTCAACAAGAGCAACTTTCTCTTATTAAGTTCACTGTTGCTTTCTCAGACTTACAAAAGGATCTATATGCATAATCTGTGCACTTTTTCTAAAAAAGCTAGCAAGAATAAAATAGATATATTGTGTTTCTCTTAGGTCAACAAACACGGCTCAGATGATGAGGAAAATTTGAAAATGTCTATGGATTTAATTGTCATACTTGTCATCCACTCTAATTTAGAAAACTAATTGTTTCTCTATAATATAGGACTAAGATTTTGGGTTCTAAAAAAAAAATATCAAGAACTGTCAACACATGAACCTGCTTACCTTGGAGTCTCAGTCAGAAATGGATGAGCCGACATCAACTCTTAATTACTTCAGTTAATGGAGACTGAATGTGTGTCTCAGGAGCTTTGTTGTTCCATTCTAATATGATGGACCCCAAACACTGTGGTTCAGTTAAGCGAGAAACGAGTATTTTGTTTTAAAAAGATGTTACGTGCAACTGTAGTTGGTTCCTTAGAGGTGAACCAAGGTTCACCCAAGCTGAGTGGGAGGCCACGGTGAGAAGCAGATGCAGAGGCCCAGTTTCTTGCTTGTGGTGCCACAGTGTTCCTGGCACAGAAAGCAGAAGCCCCCACCAGTGAAACAGCAACGCTCCTGGAGAGAGATGGGACACAAACCAGAGGCAAGTAGGATCTCATTTTCAAGGATTACAACTAAAGTCATTTTCCAAAGTTAAAACCAGTATTTTATTATGCCATAAATGTATTCCTTTAGATTGGCACAAGTACCATTCCAAATCCATTCCTAGCAGGTCCTAACTGGGTTAAAACTATCATAAAATCCACTTCAGGGAGTTTGTGAACCAAGACTATAAACAAATAACTTTTGATTATTATCTCAAAAGAATCAATAGCTGTCCTTGTCCAGGCTAGACAGCAAAAACATTTCTAAATAAACAAGATTATTATGAGTGCAGTAGATAATTAGGGTGTGAGCACTGAGCTGCTTAACATAAAGATAGTTGTTAGAATAGTTAAGACCAGGCTGTAATAAAAAAATATTAAAAAAACCAACTAACACAGGATGAAATATATCATAAACAAAGTGTTTTGTTCAGTGTTCATAAATAAATGTGAATCTTCTGATCAGAACTTCTAATGGATACAGCTTGCTCCTTTCATATGTATCAAAACAATATACAGGATAAAGAAATGAGTTTTCTTAAGCTGTAATCTGATTCTTACATGTCATAAAACCTTTGATGTAATTTTTGGCAGTTTTTGCCTCATCATGCTACAGCCTTAATAATTTTTTTATCTGTTTTGAATAGCTAATTGGACTTTTTCCCCCAACCAAAAGGCACTCTTCCCTACATTATTAGTGCTGAAAGATGATCTAAAAGTAAGATAGTCTTTACAAATAGTCTTTTGAAGCCAAGTAACATTTTCTGCCACTCAAATTGCCCTTATGTGTCTAACTGAAAGGAAACCTGAGAATAGTTGAGTTACAAGTATCAATTTAAACTGTTACTGAGCACATCTGACTTAATAATGAAATATCTCTCTTTTATATTCATTTAAGTAACATTTGTCAATGTGCTCATGACTTATCTCCTGTGCTATCTGTAACTTAAATTTCTGTCAACAACATTTTGCTATTATAATAGAGGTAGCTGGTTTATCCATTTGTCATCCTGAGCTCAAGAAAGAGAACAAATCTAGCATTTAATGGTATGTGTTGGCAGTTTGTATCACTTTCCATCTTTCTGCTGTTGATGAAATGAGATAATGCCCAGAGCTTGCAGAAAAGGTGCAATTAATACAATTATTTTCATTCTTGAAAATAAAGGCACATTGTTGTAAAAGCCATATGAATGCCTGACAGTTCTGTGGATTCATACAATTTGGAATGGTTTTATCCACCTAATCATGGTGATTTACGATATATTAAAATGAAGTATCACATCGAACAGGCATAGATGTTAATCCTAGCAAAATTCAACTTCATTAGAAGAAATCATCCTGTTTTAAAATCCTTACAGCATCTGTAAATTATCATTTGCTTCTATAGAGAGAGAGTTGTGTCATATCAATATGATATTTGATAGTAAATGTTTGTCATCTCTCTAGGTGTAACTTGAGTTTGAGCAAAGTTTAAGGAAATTTTAATGTAACTGCTAATAGCTATTGAGGTCAAAGAGCACTACAAATCAAACAATGTATTCAAACTCAGATTAATAATTGTATAGTTTTTTCAGCTTGCCCATATTCTCTGATTGGCTTCAATCAAGGGAGAATTATAAGAAAATTATGCCCAGCTTTTAGTCATCACACTACTGTCTCCTAACCACATGAAAACTTGAATGTCAAAGTTTGTTATCACAATGAAAGAAAACTGGCCAGTGTTTGTGTGGTTTGACATCACCTTCTTTTAGCCTGCAGTCGTAAATTGCCTGAGATTTTTTCTTCTTCTTCTACCTCCAGCGGCGTGAGCAGCTATTCCATATTTCTTCCACATTTTCTTCTCGTTCTTGTGCAGCTTAAAAAATCTATCTGAACTTCTCACCTCTGTTTTCAAACAGACTGGAGAAGGGAGAAATAGATGAAGTTCAAGACGGTCCGTGTGTGGTGGGAATCATTGCATTGATGCCACATGACATGCAATGTTGTCTGAAACATGCCATCATGTAGGGAAAATGTTCCTTGACCTAATTTACCTGGAGCACATGAGCTCTCATCAGATGCTCTCCAGTCAGGATCTAACCACTGATACTTACAACTCGATAGCACTTTTAGCTTAAATAGGAAGTCTTCAGCTGGACAGATGCTCCAACAGCGAGGAGGTTGGCTTAAGGTGGGGAAGAGGCTACCGAATGAGATTAATGCGTGTCAAATGAGAAAAACATCCAGCAGGGAGTGAGATTATTTGTGGAGCAACAGCTGACCGGCCGCAAACAGGAGGAACACACGAAGAGCGCTCTGCCTCTCGGCAGGCGGGCTGCTCCGGCTCGACGAATTTCCCCCCGCGGAGCAGGGGAGACCCAGACACGGGGCAGCTCCCGGGGCGGGGCCGGCGGGGCGAGGCGGTGCCCCGGCCGCAGGACGGGGACGAGGCGGAGCGGCGGGGCCGGGCCCCGACACCGCCCCGCGCCCGCGCCCGCGCCCGCGCCCGCGCCCGCGTCACTTCCTGCGCTCCCGGCGCCGGGCGCTGCGGGCCGGGAGGATCGCCGTGGGATGCCAGCGTGTCTGTGCAGCCGCGGAGCTCTCGAGTGACACCTGGGCTGTTAAACGGGACTCAGCCGCGGTTTTTTCTGACTCTGGTCACAGCCTTGTTTCGGGCTCCCACCTGCCCCGGCGTGGGCTCCTGCCTGGGCTGCAGGGGGATCTCTGCACCCCCGTGGTGCTCCATGGGCTGCAGGGGCACAGCTGCCTCACCGGGGGCTGCACCCCGGGCTGCGGGGGAACTTCAGCTCCAGAGCCTGGAGCACCTCCTCACCCTCCTGTCCCACTGACCTTTGTGTCTGCAGAGTTGTTCCTCTCACCTGTTCTCACTGTTCTCCGAGCACAATTACATCCAAGCAGTAACTCTTTTTTGCGTCTTAAATATGTTATCTCCTGGAGCCGTCTGGCATTGCCTCTGTCAGACATGGGGGAAGCCTCTGGCCCCTTTCTCACAGAAGCCACCCCTGTAGCCCCCCCGCTACCACAACCTGGCCGCGAAAACCCGCTATCTAAAAACAGTCAGACAACTGAAATGGTAAAACAAATGTAAGCACTTTGCCTCTGAATTTCCATTATTAACAGAAAATCAATTACCTTTATTAATGCAAGTACTGTAACATTGCGAGTGCTTTTTCCAGTTCTTTCTGGGTTTGTAGTCCTCGTATTTCAGATGACTTACAAATAGGATATTAGCACAGATCATGCTACACAAACAGGTATCAAAAAAATACCAGAATTAAAGGAGCTAGCTATTGCTATGCAAGCTTTAGTCAAGGTAAGTTAGGATAGTATGATAACAGACTCTTCCTCATGCTATAAAAAATGTCACTGTCATCTCTGTTTTGTGTAATTCTTAAGGAATCTGTTTTGGCTTTTCTTCTGTTTTCATATACCCCTTTACACTACATTATATGAATGTCTGTTTTCAAAATAGAATAACATACAAGTATTAATAGTTGAATTAGAGACTGGCTTACTTAGCTATCAGAATCAGAGACAATTACATAGGGGCTAACACTGCTTAAGGCACAAAAAAGATACATGAAAAGTCTGAAGATTTAAACCTATCTAATAGTAGCTAAGAATCTGAAAATAAATGTGGGGCTGTCACTTCCATTGACATTTGCCTGATGTGTTATGAGTTTGGCTAAGAAAACGTTGTGGTTTCACATCAGCCAGAAGCCAAGTACCAGGCAACTGCTCACTCAGTACTCCACCAGAGGTATTAGGAAGATAACCAGAAGGGTAGAAGCTGGAAAACTCATGGCTTGAGATACAGACAGTTTAATATGAAAAGCAAAAGCTGCACACAGAAGCAAAGTAAAACAAGGAAGTAATTCGCTGCTTCCCACGGGCAGCGGGTGTTCAGCCATCTCCAGGAGAGCAGGGCCCATCACATGTAATGGTTACTTGGGAACACAGATGCCATCACTCCAAATGCCCCCCCCCTTCTTCCCCCACTTTATATATTAAGCATGATGTCATATGGTATGAAATATCCCTTTGGTCAGTTGGAATCACCTGTCCCAGCTGTCTCTCCTCCTAGCCTTCCATGCACCCACAACTTCCTTGCCAGTATGAAAGGACCTTGGCTCTGTGTAAGCACTGTTCAGCAGTAAGAAAAACATCACTGTATTATCAACTGTGTGCTTAGCACAAATCCAAAACATAGCCCTGCACTAGCCATTGTGAAGATAATTAATTCTACCTCAGCCAAAACCAGCACAGGAGACTAAATAAAGTAGTGCAGTGCTTCTGCAAGTCTGATACAAAAGAAAATTAGAAAGAAGATCCAAATCATGTTATCAACTCTCACGCAATTTTATGTGTATCTTAAGCAGTGCGTCACTGAAATTTAATGCTTGGACTTGCCAGAGAGGGTGCAGTCCAAAAGGAGGCACAGTGCAGTCTGCAGAAGTGCCTTAGCAGTTTGTGGTGGAAGACGGATGCCTCTAGAAACCTGCAGAGGGAGATCTGTCCCTCCAAAAGGAGGTGTTTCTATCTGTTCCTTTGCTGTGTAAGGCAGTTCAAAGGAAGGTACTTCAGCTTATAAAATAATTATGTGTGCAAAAAGATGAATTCCTAGAAAGAATAACCCTTTCTTTTTAGTTCTCAGATGACTTGTACAGAGATAGGAACTAAAATTAAATGCTTTTGATATTATTTTTAGAAGCAGTATCTCATTCCACCTCTAATGCTTGAAAGACTTCGGAGTATTTTGCTCACTCAAGCTGGTGGTAAGCAGAATGTATTTCCTTTAACACTTCCTCTCTTACGTCTTGCTAAAATGCTGATATTTCAATTCTTTTTCACAAAAATACTTTGCAGAGTGTTGAATTAAGATTTATAAACAAGCTTTGACCCCTTTCTGGGCTTACATTTTGGTGTCTTTGATTGATATGATTAATACATATGTGTGGTTCTTCTTTGCAGAATCTGAGTAGTTACCATCTGGCAGATACTTGAATGTTTCTAAGTTAGATATTTTTTGAGAAAGCTAAATATCCTTCCTGCATACATACTTTCTGCCTGTCAAATAGTGAATCCAAATGTGCAGTAATAAAGGTTTGGAGAAGGAGTTTTTAGTTTAACAGAGAACACTTTGTACATCAGGATACAAAGTGTATTTATATTGGGGGTCAGTTCTCATTATGCTGTCGTTGCCTGGGACTAGTGAGACATGTGCTCACTTTTGTATATTCAGGTCTTCCATTTCGTGAGTTATAGTTTTCTTAATGGCAGTTTTAAACTTTTATCACCCACGGGAGTGATGCAATGGAGTGGTTCTTACAGCAAGCATTACAAAGATGTCATCAATACTTATATATATTGCCAAGACTTTATTTAAAATCAAATTTGTTATTTTGGGTTGAGGGTGTGTTCATCAGATTAAGAAACCTACAGTTAGGTGTCTCATGGGAGTGTCTTCCCATACAGTCAGTACAGATCTGTCTATTCAGTGGAGATGTCTAAAGATATGATACTTGGCCTCTGCCTCTGGGTTCAGAAAGGGGCAGGTTTCCTTCAGCCCCATGTTGTGTCAGCCAGCCCTGCATGAGATGTCTTTCATACCTCATGTCTTTTGACACTAAACCATGTGTTCATGAGCAACTGAGTCAAGTTTCATTTACTTCATTGCCTGTATTGGAAACTTACCTAGTTGTTATGTAGACACTTCAATTTGGGTGTTTTACTCAAATGAAATTCCTGCTGATAGCCTAAGATGTCCAAAGTGTGGATGTGAATCTGTGAGCTCTGACAGGTGTAGAAACCCATGGTCAACTGAACATGGGCATAGAAATGCATTAGATGGTTGTGTTTGGGTGACTGAATCCAGCCATCAGCATTTTGAACAGAGTAATAGAACAGCTTTACTTTTCTTTTGACTACCTTACTTTGTATATATATATAAAAAATAATACTAAGATTTTGATTTTTAGCTCGTTCTTTCCCTCTAGCAGGATTTGTTGGTCTACGAAAGTGTTATTAAAGCACAATATGAAGAAAATAATGATCAGCAGGCCTCAAATATTTGTAAATTCATAAATGATCCACTGACAGATGTTGAGTTTTTACTTAATGAAAAAAATCTTTTTTCATTCTGTGTGTTAATCTTTACTAGATGCCAATTCTTATTCATGTACGCTCTTTGTGTAGATTAATACAATATTTTACTTAATGGGAAGTAATTCACTGATGTATTGGAAATAGGGAAGTAAAAAAAAGGATTAATACAGATTTAAAAGTGACTAAGATGCCTTGCAACTTTGCAATGAACAGAACATGGATTACAATGTACTCAGCATATTAACAAACACGTCTAAGAAAACAAATTGTGGTGTGATTATTTCTGGTAAAATGCTTTACAATAATATTTTAACAGGCAAGAAACTTAGCACACTCCCTGTGTGTTTAAATGATTTACAGTTCATTTCTCATGTGTTTATTTGAAAACATATAGTCAGTGACCTTTAGATAGTAAAACACAAGCCATGCCAACATTAACACTCCTAGGCAATCATTTTGCAAAGGGTTAGCCCTCACTACAAGCGAGAAATATACATAAAGCCTCAGATTCAAGTTCTGATACGAACATTATTTAAGAAAATATTTAAACAATCAAAGAAAAAAAAAGTGATGGGAAGGGAACATGACCTCTCTATTTTTTAAGTCCAAAAGCTTGGATTTAATTTTATTAAATTAAAAAAAAAAAAAAAAAAAGGAGAGAGGAAACTATAAGAATTATTTGGCTTGGGTTTGTAGTTGCTCCTGTCCTTTTATTGTATATCAAAAATTCTCAGTAATTTATTGAAAATTGAATTGCAGAAAGATTGTTGAAATTGTCCAAATTAACAAAGCTACCAGCAACAGCTGTGTGATACATTGGCTGCTCTCAGGACAAATATTGAGGTGGGTTTTAATTATTAAGGTTATAGTAGACTGCTGGTCTGAGCATTAACGTGTCATAAACTAATTACAGAGTATAGCTTTGCTGTTCAAAGCCTGGAAAAGGTGGTGTTTGAATTTTCCATAAGAACTAGGCATTTAGTCTATATTTAATAGAAAAAATAATTAACACAAAATTATAATTGTTTTTACAAGTGTTCTTTTTTTCCTTCCTTATGCAGTTTAGCATACTTGAGTACAGTTTGAGGTGAGTAACATCATAGTTGATACAACATGAATGAGGTGTTTTAGTAGATACCAGTGGAAGAATGCAAAAATTGCAGAGCTTTTACTTTCTTGACTGGTGAAAATTGACTACAAAATACTTGAGCAGTGTAGGATTAGACCTGAATATGCAGTCAGTGCTTGCTTTTCCATGTTGTTGAGGACAGTCAAATCGTGAAGGGATGAGCATATGCTTTAATTCACAGAAAATGAAGGGAACCTACTGTAACTGACAGTCTATGATTAGGTCTGTTAGGAGGCAGAAACTCAGTAATCACATAAAATGCTGTTTGATCCAATTAAAAAAAAAAAAAAAGGACAAAAATGTTATAAATTTGGTAGTTGAGCTCTTAGGCTACCAAATAGCAAATGGTGACCAGCCATGGGCACTCTAGGTGGCTTCCTGCTGCCCTCTATGGCCTGTGCCACAAACCTCCATGTTAACCAGTTTCTGCATGTAAGTAGAACAGCAAAAATAATCCACATTAGAAAGTCTGGAATTTAAATTTCATCCTTTTTCCCCTGCATGCGAACGGAGCATGCAAGTTTTTACTCCTTGACAAAACAAGGCTAGTATTAAAAAAAAAAAAAAAAATTAAAAAATTACTTATGTGGATATTTGGGAAAGGTGGTGGGTAAAATATTTAGCTAAAATTACTCTGCTGTTTATACACAGCACAGTCAAGTGCAGATAAATAGTGGGCAGTGTGTCCAGTATATTAACACCATCTACTGTATAATACAGTGTATAAAAAATCATAGAGAAGCCTGGAAGGAGAAAAGAATGTGTTTTTACAGAATGAATGATCTCCTAGGCATGTGCAGGGACAGGAGAACAGGTGCACTTCTGAATGGGTTTAAACTAGCATTAATCATGTGGATGTTTCAGAGAATAGGATAGAGAAATGGGAAGCAAAGGAGAAAAGTTCACAGAAAAGATATGAGAAGCTGTGAGGCTGAGGAATTTTAAAAAGATGTGAAAGGAAATCAGAATGCTGAAAACACTGACCAACTGACAGAAGATGATATGCAGTTCAAGAATGTTGCATAGCTGAAAGTGGGTAATTACAAAGGAAAACCTAGGCTTTAGCAGTGAAGGAAAGGGTAGATTCTGTAAGAAAGAAACTGCAAGATTTTTTTAAACTTCACAGAGTAAAGATGTTAATTTTTTATTTTTCTTATTCTTCATTCCTGAATAATAATCTGTAGCACCGTCAGTTGAAGAAAAATTCTTCTCCAAGACCAAGTGTAAAATAGGGGATTTTGTGAGCATTAAGGAATCCTCTAGCAATTACTTCTAATGTTTTAAGCAGAGTTAGTTTAAAAGAGCTCTGTAGACTGTACAGACTATTTGAAGAATGGTCTGTGTTCAGTTTGAAATTAGGTAGTGAAACACTCCTTCTAGGCATTCTAAAGTAAATATTTTTTTTTATTCAGAATTGTGTTGTTAATCATTTAAATCAGCATTTCAAGTATACAATTACTTCATTTGAAATATGAACTTCATTATATACATAACTTCATTTGAAATATAAAAATTAAATATGAAATCCATCATTTGATTTTTTGATGCAGTAGAAGCTGATGGAGTATGACAGCTATCTGCGTACAACCATTAATAGACATTAGAAGCTCTTTTCAATCAGGAATATTTTCCCCACACACAAATGAAGACATAAATAGCTAGTTATAATGGCAGAGAACGTCCTGCTTATTCAATCTGTAGTCTTCAAATGGGAGATATAATTCAGTCTCATATCCCCATTTATCACCTCTGTATCCCTTCTGCAACATAAACATGTCCTTCTACCCAAATTAACTGTACTCATCTGGAGTTCACTGAAGTGTAAGAAATCTGTAACACTTGTTCAAAATTTCATGTGTGCTTTAGGCTGATAAAAAGCAGTCTCAAAAAAGCTGAAATTGGTAAGAAAAGAAGTATTATGTGGCCAAAAGGGCTTAGTCTCATAATCAAAGAACAAAACCACTTTTAGTAAAGACCTGTCCATAAAATGGACAATGTGTCAATGAAAGAACTTTAAATGGCACCATTAAGTACAAAATAATCAATTTATTGGAAGCAAAGGAAGTGACCACAATTGTATGACTTTACTCTTAGGTCAAAATTGTGGAATTGTTAATAATCTGAAAATCCTGGGGGCAAGCACAGCATAGCTGGCTGGGGAGGTGATTGTCCTGCTCTATTCTGCTCTGGTGTGGCCTCACCTGGAGTTGTGTGTGCAGTTTTGGGCGCCACAGTGTAAGAAGGATATAAAGCTATTGGAGAATGTCCAAAGAAGGGCAACAAAGATAGTGAAGGGCTTTGAGTGGAAGCCATATGAGGAATGGCTGAGGTCACTTGGCTTGTGCAGCCTGGAGAAGAGGAGATTGAGGGGAGACCTCGTGGTGTTCTACAGATTCCTCACGAGAGTAAACAAAGGGGCAGGCACTGATCTCTTCTCTCTGGTGAACAGTGACAGTGAAGGGCATGAAGCTGTGTTAAGGAAGGTTTTGGTTAGATATTAGGAAAAGATTCTTCACCTGGGGGGTGGTTGGGCACTAACACAGGCTCCAGATAAGTGTAAAGAGGTATTTAGTTTCTGAAGCCTTTGAGTACTAGTACTACTCCTAGTCTGCATAGTTATGGAACAAGAAAAAGTCAAAGCATTTTTAAGAGCTGCAGGAAGTACCCTAAGTTGAAAAACTCAGCTTAAATCTCTTTATTATGTAGTTTGAGATTACTTGATTACAGAATCTGAATACCTTGCCAAGGAGCAGACAAAAGGGTATTTGCTTGGGGTCTGGAATCTCTCTCTTAAGACAACGCTTAATCTGTCTCCAGGTCACAAGTAGTGTTCTAACAACAGTTTACAAAAATTCTGTTTGATCTTCATCCCAGACAAGTTTCTGAAAAAATGAATGAAAATTATGAAAAAGGATGAAAAATAGGAAAGTAGGGACAGCTGCTTGCAATAAACACTCAGTGTCAAATTGGCTGGCCAACCCTTCATCCTTATGCTGCACTGCAAGGATTATTTCAGGATCTATGCAATCATTGGCCAATCCATATAGCAAAAGCTTGTCATCACTAGCTTCTCTGAGAATTCTACATTTATACAAAACAGAAACAAGAAATAAACCATTGGTTTCTTCTGTCAAAGAACTTGCAATGAGATGCCTGTTTTCCCTTTGAAGGTGTGCTGTCTTTAATCCAGCTCTGGCATGCCATGAAAAGAAATAAAATACAGTAGCTACAAGGTGGAACCACTGTGAGAATGATTGCTGATTAGAGCATATTGTTAAAGGAATGACGACATCTTGATCTCCTCAAACTTTCAAGACCTTGGAAACCCTAATAGAATATATGCATTAGCTGAATTGAAGATACAGGTTTATTAACAGGGTGACTAACTGTAAAGTAAAGGCTGGTGTCTAAGCAGTGGCCATACTGGAGGTTCCCATACTAAATCTTAAACTGCATTTCTTTGAAATATACAGATATAAACTGTAAAGGCTTTAAAATTATAGACACACAAATGTAAGATGCTGTGAATAATAACAATAAATATAAATAAATATCTAAACTATCATTTCCCTTGACTCAGGACTGCTATGTTTGTTAATGAGTGGTTTTGATGACAGCCTTGGCAATTGCACCCTCTGGTGTGCACACAGCACAGCCTGTAAATACCTAAAGTAGAGCTTGAAACGGAGAGGTACATAAGCATTTGAATGGCAGATTTCCAAGAACAGATTTGTTTTCAAGGAAAACTAGCAATATATCTACAGCAGTAACACCTTTAGTTTATAATTTAACTAGAATATGCTCAAATATTTTCTTCTTTCATGTCATAGGAAAACATCAGTAATTTCCGTTATATTTCTTTGCAATAAGAGTGAAAAAGTCATAGCTGTTATTCCAAAGGCCAAATTTTTATTTTGATTGGACATTAAATACTGCAGTGCACCAAAACTGAAGTGCATATTTCTCAGTTGCATGGTAAATAGCTACATTCTCTCACCTTTACCTGTTTGGCTAAATTACTGTGAGTGTAGGTGAATTAATGTAGTTGAAGTTCACTGTACTCCAAAACCATGTATGCTTATATGTCTAGTAGTATTAGAAAAGCTATTGTAAGTCTACAGTAAAAACCTTAGCAAATATATAGTAGAATTATTAAGGTTAAAATATGCTGCTGCTTTTTTTCCCCCCCCTTAAAGTAATAAAACTGCTAGAATGAAGACAATACATCAGAAAAGGTGAGAAATATTCAAGCCTCCTATATAAGCCAAGTTATAATAGCCTTCCGACCCCTAGCCCTTTTTTCTTACGACTTAAAAGTTCCCCAGTTTAAGCAAGCCAAACGCTACCGCTGTGGGCAGATGGTAGAGAGAACATTGCTACAAAACCTGCCACTCAAAGTGTAACAGATGACTGTAGCTACAGAAAATTGTCCCTTTGTTCATTTTGCTAATGAGTGTCCTCATTGCAGCAGGAGACTGAATAGTTAATGACCTGCAGTTCCCGGCCGCGGCAGCCGGTGGCGCTCGAGCTAAAGGTTGTCCGGGCAGTGGGCGGGGGGCAAGCTGGGGGAGAAAGTGTCTTTTGTGCTTGTTACATCCTTTCCTCTAAGCCGTGAAAGATTATTATTGCATCGAGATACCGTTCGAAAGTTACTCACAGAAGTAGTTAAGATAGTTTTGGTTTATTTTATGTAAAGGATCTTCCTTGAGCATCCGCTGTCGATGCTCAAATACAGCCAGAGCAAAGGAACAAGTACTTAAGCCTATTAAGAGCTGTAACAGTTACTTAAAAGGTCTTTTGAAATTCTAAGGTTGCTTTGCGGTGGTCTAGAGCTGACCACTGCCAGAGTAGAGTGTCAGCTAATTACTTAAATATTGCATGTGCTGTTTTCTTAACACTACTGTTTTCCCTGCAGTGCATTTCCCCCAGGATTTGGGGGAAGTTTTGCGGGAAGCACTCTCACAATTATCTCAGAGAAATAATTTTAAATCTGTTAATGCATAAACACTGTGTAAAGTTAAATATTGCTGAAGTATTTCACTAGAATCTATTTTAAAAATACATTATTAAAAATAACATTCTTGTTACTCCCACTTGGTCTTTATGTAAGCTGCTACTGTTTCTTCAGTACAGGAAGGAAAACCATAAACTAATATGAATTACTTTGTAAAGCACTTGGCATTTTATTTACACAGTTTCTTATTAAATCAGTGAAAACTTTGTGGCCAAAAATCTTTATGTACCTTGAAAATTTCTTATGGTAAATTGGAGTCCAAAAATGTCTTTTTCAAAGAAAATCAAGTAGTTATGGACTGGATTTTACCCACCCTTACACTATAGTTTTAGTTTACATGCCATTTCAAAAATTTGAAAGTTAATTTTTTTAGGTCTTTAACATTTTTTTAAAGAGTTCATATTTTTACCAAGCAAAGCAAATAATATCCTGAATTTTCCTTAGCAAGCAAAGCAACTGTTGTTTGAGTCTTCTCTTTTGTGTTAATATTTTAAATGGTTTCAGGAGTTAGTTAATATTCTGGTATTACTATAAAGATCTGTGCCAGCTCTGAAAGCTTTTCTGTAATTTTAAAAGAAATATGTGGCAGTAAAATCTAGACAGCCATAAGACAATATATTCAAATGTTTTCAATAGCTTTGAAACCAACAAGAAAAAAAGAGTAGCTGTCCCAATAAGCTTCAGTTGCATAAGAAGTCTTTTCCATAATGGACGTGGCAAGATTTAAACAAAGGACACGCATAATAAAAATGTAAATGAGTTTGCTTTACTAAAACTATAACTTTAAAGTCTTTTGTTGCACGTTATCCTGGAACCTTCTTACAAGGTAATCACTGTTTGCATAGAGATTTAAACCGTAGTCTTCAATAGCATTAAACCCCTGCACGGTCTATGTGTGACAGGCATGCAAAGCCATGTTAATGTTCAGAATATGAATTGCCTCTGGGTGGCTCCGACACCAAGTAGAAAACCAACTGTGTTGATATCAGAAGGCCTGATGGACTCCATGCGGCTCCCAGCCTGAAAACTTCACCGCTTTGACATGTGATGTGCTCCTCATGACACTGGCAGCACTGTCACTGAGGAATGACACAAAGGCAACAAGCCCCCCTCCTTAGCCATGCACTTTGCAACCCCCTGGTGTTGCCTGTCCACAGTCCCTCCTGCCTGCCTAGTTACGGACAGCACTTCATAAACACGGGGGGAAGTGTGGGTGGATAGGCCCCAGCTGCCTTCCTGGACACAGCCTCCATAATAAATTGACCTGAATGATGAGGGCACACAAACAGTATGATATGCATTATTCCTGTCAATAAAATGTCCCCATGTGTTATGGGCTTTGTATATAATGTACTGCAGCCTTTCTTCTAGAGGGGACCTATTTAGAGTCTCGACTTTTTTCTATTCATATTATGACTCTGTAATAGAATTCAGAAATTATATGATACTGTGTTGCATAATATTAAACGAGTGCAGCATATTTAAATCCCTGATTCCTTACTTATAAATTCAAGACATCACAATCTTTCAGGTTGCCTTTGAATCTGATGACCATGAAAAAAAAAAAAAAAAGCTTGAAAAAAAGAATAAGGTTTTTAAACTGTACAATGATATTTGTCATCCTGGAAATGCTCTAAAACACTCTGACAAAGAAAAATATTTGTTAGGTAAAACTTTAAACTGATGTTAGATCAAGATGACTAGTTTAAATGCAGTGTGTAAGAAGTGTCCCTAAAGCTGGAATTTTTAGTGCGCTTCAGAAGGATAGTGACTTGTTTCTGGAATGTTGTCTTTTTCTGGTATCAAATGGTAATTTTGTATGCATTTGTAGAGAAATCCCTACATACTTATTCTAATTTTAATGCATATATTTACATATTTTGAATTTATGACAAAGAAATATTTTCTGCGGCCTTTAAGACTTCTAATATTGCCTAGCAATATGACAAGACTTCTTATTTTGTCACAGATACATGCTGTAAAGTTACTGAAATACGAAAGTCTTGTATGTAGATAGTTATGTTTTTAAATGATGCTCTACTATTTTATTTTAAGGGAACTGTATTAAAACCTTCTCTCTCTAGCATAGTTTTTCAGCTTCTGCAAAATGTGCATTTCTTTAT
This sequence comes from Pseudotriccus pelzelni, assembly GCA_035584735.1. NCBI lineage: Eukaryota > Metazoa > Chordata > Aves > Passeriformes > Tyrannidae > Pseudotriccus > Pseudotriccus pelzelni. Next base: position 16,507,659 of record JAWMRA010000078.1, read on the forward strand.
ATAATCAGTTTTGTATTTCTGGGAAAGTTTCTAATAGAACCAGTTTCTCTCAAATAAGCCATCACTACTTTTGATACTTGTGCTTTATTACAGTTCATAAAAGAAGGGTTTTTTCCTGATCAGTGCAATGTACAGTTTTTACCTTCAGGGTACTTCTCAAATATTGCCAGACTGAAATACTTAATCGAGGACTAGAAACTATGGCAACAGAGTAGAATTTGGCTGTTTAGCTTTGTTATGTCCATATCAGACCCAGTATCACCTTTAACAGTGATGACACTAATTTGATATAGACAATACTCCTCATTCCTGTTTATCATCTGACTCAGTGATGCTTCTTATCTTTTGGTAGTTTTGTATGAGCCATAAAGAACCACCTGCTAAAACACTTTGTATTGGCTGTGACTAACAGCGAGGATGTCCAGAACCAGTATTAATGAAAAGCTGTGGGCACTCAGTCACACTTGGCTCTTGAACTTACTTCTTCATACCTATCAGTCCAGCCAGCTGAACAGCAGGAAGAAGGCTGCGAATGTCAAGGGCGGTGGTGAAGGTCACAGTTCCTTCAGGACTCTCACCCCCACTGCATTCTGTTGGGTTTGAGGACTGACCTGAAGCAAACATTTTGAATACATTCCTGTAGGCAAGTGATTTCATGGGGTTTCTCTTTCCCCTCTTGTTTTCAGATAATCAAGTTCAAAGTATGTAATAAAAAATGGAAACAGATGAGCAAATGGTTCAAAAGGTTCAAAGTAACTTTTACTTCTGGAAGCTCTACTCTCAGCAGAACAGTAATGAGCTTGAAGTGTTAGCAGTGTATAGTCCAAATAATGCTAGAAACCTGACTTTAACTTGACTTACGTCACATTTTGGGTTATGGTAGTATAACCCATTGTAGAGTAAAAATGAATTGTTATTCCTTGAATGAATATTGATTTCCTAACCCTGTCATATTTCACAGTTTTGTGAAAACACTGTGAAAATTCTGAAGCTCACTAAACTATAGTAAAATGATTGAACACTTTAATTTTAAAAGTAACACATTCAGTAAGCTTTTGAAGGCAGGGAAAGAAGATTTGTATGGGTGAACATCTAGAAACTTTTAAAAAAAAAAAAAAAAGGATTTTTTTTGTAACTTTTCTAACTGTGGCTTGCTAAATATTCCACTATTCCTGAGTAGAGCTGTTAGTACATGAATTATTATTTATATGCTGTCTGAGCAAAACACTATCTGAACAAGATATAAAAGTCAACTTTTTAAGAAAACTTTACAGTGCCAATGTTTATTAATTAACAATTGACCTCAATAAAAGGTTGACAATGCGCAGTGTTTTCCTGGTATAACATCTAGATGTCTTCCCAGTGGACTTCCTGTCTTTTGACAGTTCTCAAAGCACTTTTTTCTACAGTGTGTAGTTCTCACACTGAAAATTAAGAAACAGAAACAGGACCTCTTCTTATAACAAACATTCCATCTGTGAAACATTTCGAAACTGTTTTGTAGATAACTCACTTCTCTGTGGTAAAATATAAGGGAAATAGTGGCATTTCTGTATTTTAAGACCATTATTACTAAGCTGTCACACAAATTCATTTTTTTAAATATATATCTATACGTATATATTTGTGGGGACTGAGGCACTGTATTTCTACAATCATCCCTTTTGTTGCCTATCCTTGGATGTAACCTTGGATAATCTCTCTTCTATGACCAAGTTTCCCACTCTGAAAATAGTGACACCTGTTTATCTTTATAGGAGCATTGAAAGGGTAAGTTCTTTAGGATTTTGTACACAAAATCCAAAATCAGAATGGGAATATTAATTGGTCTGTCTAATACACTAGTTTGTCAAAGGAGGGATGTTTATTCTGTTAGTTTTCTTTTTCTTTCTACATGCGGCAGTGCTCAGAAATCCTGCTTAGGTTTGAAGTCTCATACTCAAAAGAGAAGGCCACTCATCTGTTCTTATACTGAAAGTTCCTTCTTAGTTCATTTACACAGTTCAAAGACTATTTTTGAAGTACATTTTTTTACCCTTTCACTCCCAGGAAATTTTTCCTGAAACTTACTCTCTTTTTTCCTTCCCTTCCCTTCATCTCCGTACAGTGGAGAACATTGTTTAATGTCTAGTGTCTTCCCACAGGAACGACCTCAGTCCGTGGATTTGAGCAGCCACGTAGGTGCTCTTTTCTGTATGCCACTCACATGATTTGGAAGAGCTGTATCTGTGGAAGTTTGGATCACAGACCTTCCTCCCTCCAGAACAGCTATACCCATACAGGCAGCCCTTCCGAGTCACTGCACAGTCTGTCAGGTGACAGGGTAAGATGTAGGACTGAAGTGCTGTGAGAAATCTTTGGGGCAGTCCTCATTATGGTTCTGATAATGAATCTAATTATATTTCAATTCCCAAAAGAAAAACTACAATTCTAAAAGATTAACTACATTGACTGAAATTTCTGACTTTTTCCCCACCTCCTTTGCATGTCCCATTGAAAATTGTTTTCTTGATAGCCCGAATGTGCATAAATTCTTCTTTGGTTTAAAAAGCTTTGAACTTTAAAAAGAGGAGCTGGGCATGAAGACACACACTGCTGTAGTACCCTGCAGCTGGACATTTCACTCCAGAAATGGAATTCACAGAGTTCATGCAGGCACCAGTATCCAATATACACTGTATAAGAAAAAGATAACACCTAAAAATGGTATTCAAAGCAGACACAGCCCATCATAAGAGACAATGAAACCTGTTGGAAGCACCTGGACTAGCTAGAAATTACTGACTGATTTGTTGCAGGTGGGACTTGGAGTTTGAATCTTCTTCCTGTGCCCAGGCAGCCAAGCTGTGAGCAATTGCCTCTCTCATTTCTCTCCAGGCATCATAAGAGATGGCAAGGACTGAGTTTTTCAGAAGCACTACAGCACTTGCCCAGGGCTCTGACAGTTGAACTTGAGGACCTTTGAACCTGTAGCTCCATATACCTATGAATTAACTCTAGTTTACACATATTCCTCTTTAAACCTGGATACAGGGAGAGCAAGCACAGAAGAGCCATAGTCTCCAGGCTACATGTTAGAATACTCAGCATAGAGGAAAGGACTTTTCTGTAGATCTGGTTTTAATTTCTTATTTTTGCTGAGTATTTTTGCATGGGTTGGGTTGCAGAGGGGGGAGAGAGGGCGTGTTTTGTACATTGTTTTCTTGCAATTCATAGTCTAATGTAAAATGCATAAATGATCTAGCAAGCCAAAACACAAGGTTGTCCCTTTCTCATGCAGTCACAGCTTTGGTATGTCGTCAAGCTCATGCATGAGTATTCTGTATCTAGTCTCATGAATTTCATATTCTTTGTGTCCAATGGCACAGCTTGAACAGAACTGGTGGCTTATTCTCATCATAGAGGGATAGTTAGGCTACTTTTCCATGACTTGGGATATTGTAATCAAGCCCCATAAAACTCCCAGCAGCATACAATGTCGGCTGCCCTGATTTGTGGCTGAGCATTCTATCTTCTAGGTTATTATGCTGAAGGGGAGCATTTCTCCATTTTTATGAAAGAAAATTAATGTCAGTGTTGTACTCAACATTGTCTGGGTTTAAATATGTTCAAAATGCAAATTCAGTAAGTAACAAACTCTGCTCCTGATGACTTGGAGAAATATAGATGTTTAACTTGCAAGCCCCAAGTGACAGCAGCTCTGACAGACAGCTCAAACCCAGCAGAACCAAGGAAGCTGGTTACATGCAGTGTAACTGTTTAAAGGGGTTTGATTCTGGAACTTCTGAAGAATTCATGAAGGATTTTGTTTAAATCGCTCTTTAGGCACAGTCCTTTGTCCTGGCTGAGACTAGATGTGTAATTTGCCTGACAATGTTTGTCTCACGAGGACATATTAGAACTTGCTGCAGATGATACAGACATCTGCTGGTCTTTCTACACATGTACAACAGAACAGTGGAAGTGTTCCTGCAGTTCCAAACTGCCACTGCTGTTTGACTGTAACAGGTTTCCACAAACATCCACTTAGAAAAGTGGATTTATGTCACTGAAGTCTCTGTTTCTAATGATTTCACCATCTTCCTGTCTCCTGTGACATCACCCTCTACTCTGATTTATACATCTGACCCTTTTAACCTTCATAAACTCCACATTAAAGTATTTAGCTCTAAGTGAAGACATCTATCTGTTACCAGTTATCGTATAATAATATGTGTATGTGTCAAGGTTTAAACCCAGTCAGCAACTAAGTACATGCAATCTCTTCATCAGGCAGACAGTACTTTGAAAGGATTTTTAGAAACTTATGCCTGCTTGTAATATGAAAACACTCTTTCTCATATCTGTATTTTTAGTTGACTGAAATCCAAGGTGAATGAAGGCAGAACTTGAAAATGAAAGACCATTAGCTAAAAAACTGGTAAGACCTGATGCATACATTGTTTTTTGTAACCATCATTTATTATTGCAAGTCTAATAAAATATGCAAAACCTTTTTGATATCCCCTAGATTGAATAAAAGTATTTTTTAAGTCAGAAAGTTATTTTGCATGTGAAAAAAGACAGTAAAATACTTTACAGTTTTATTTTGTTCTTACCCTATTTTGAGAGGAACAGATGTAAACAATGCTAATAGAATTTATTTTTCTTTTAAGTGCTACTATTTTGTTTTAGGAGGACTTGGAAAATTGCAACATTATTTGAAAGGATTTGCTGCTGCTGTTTACAAATGTCATAGGCAATGATACAGAGTTTTGTCTTAGAATATTTTTGTATTCTGCATTAGTCTCATAAGAACACTGCCTTTTATTTTCTTTTTACATGATCCAGGAACTTTCCAGACGGCTGGTCCTTTATTTTGCCATTTGACTTTTTTTTCCCCCCTAGCCTGATTTCGTACTGGCTTTCACACTGATCACTGCTAGTATGTCTTTGTTACAGTAAACTGACTGGGTTTATTATAATAAAAAATAAAACACAGCTTGACTTTCAATCTAAATGTGCTGGAAAAGAATATGATACTGTTTAGAAGAGAAAAGGTTGTGAATAGAAAAACAGTACCACTTCAGTTATTTAAACATTTGCTTTTCTGCAGCTTGTCAAACTTTGTGCCAAGTCATAGCTGCTTTACTTTGTTTTGTTAATCTCAGCACCATGTGTCTTGGGCTTTTTTAATAGGGGACCAATCCTGCAGTACTTACTCAATTTTCAGTTTCAGTGAGTCTGGATAAGTACTGTAGACTGCTTTTTTTTTTTTTTTTTTTCAATTAGGGGGGAAAAAAAGTCCCAAAATGTGAAGTTGTAAAGTAGGTCTTTCTAATCCATTTGTGAAGGTTGAAAAAATCCTACAAAGAAAGTTTCCTATTAAATAAATTTTAGTAAGCATCTTCATAATGAAAATAGTTTATAATTCTCATTGCATTTTAAGAACATTTCTTCGACCTGAAGGTGTAAGCAGGACTGCATTAAATAGGAAATAATAAATAAAATATTTTAAAATTTGGTTGTCTAAAGTCATGCAAGGGTATAGATTTTGCTCGTACAGGGAAATTTTTTTAGGATAAGAATGGGCCAGCATAGAATCCTAGTTAGTGCTAAAAATTACTGTTTGATATGTATATTTAGGAAAAGCATTTGGAGGCGTTATTGTAAGATGCTGTAACTGAGGGTTGATTTGGATTCACAGTCTGTTTCTGAACAGGTATGTAACATAAAAACAGCTCAGACACATTTTTGGGTCATCTCTGAGGCACCAAGAAAAATCACTTTAAGTCACAAACTGAGCTGTAATAGTTCTAGAAATCCCAGTGTAACCTTTAAAATCAAATCTTAAGCAGCCAGGTTTGATATATCCATAATATATATTTAAAAAATCTATATATTAGGAAGCTTTTATTAATTCAGGATAAAAATAAATTTTCAAAATAAAGTTGTTTTTTTAAATAAATATTTATTATTAGAAATGTCTACCTCTATTTTATCTAGAGTTAGATCGAATTTTTATATAGAAATGCTTCATCTAAGGGGATGTTCCAGTAATGCAGCTGACTCAGGTAAGTCAGAGCAGTAACGTGCACAGTGGGTGGGAAATAACATTGAAGACGGAACGCTGCTCCTCTGGAAAACTGCAAGGAAGGAGTAGACTCAGTGACAACTTAAATGCTTTGCTCTCTGAGACTTCTTGTTGGTACTCTGAGTGCATACAAATGTGGGAACGAACGATGGGCAAGCAAGAGAATAAAAACACTCTTAGCGTATGTACCGCTGATGAGGGTGAACACTGAATGTAAAAATTAGTATGTCAGTAAGGTTGAATCTGAAAATCTAAATCCTAGAATGCATGACTGGAATAAAGCATTTGTGCTTTCAGAAGCTCTCCTGTAAGTTTTAACAACTTCTTAAAGCAATTTCATTAAGATTATTATATAAATGCAATATTTTTTGTATTACAATACAATTCTTAGTATTTTTTACTGTAATAAATAAAAATGTTAGTGATAGAATATGACATTTCCTGGTGGCTTAAATCCTGGAAAATGTAACAATATTAGATGATAATAAACAACTACAAAACAGAAACAGGAGCAAAGTGCTCAATATTGAACCAAGAGTAAAATCCTGGAAAAAAATTTAGAGAGAAAGATATCAGTTGACTACACATTCCCTTTTTGTCATCTTTAATGATTCCATCAATATTGAGTTTCATTTCATTGCCTATAAACAATATTGTTGCTTTTCCTTCATCTGAGTAGTAAAAATCCATGAGCAATGCTGAGCAGTAACACAGAAATAAGTGGCTTTGTTACAACTCAGTACAAGCCCAGGAGCTGCTGTCACTTTCTAATGTTGACAGTCCCAGCTCATATTCAACAGTGTTTTCAAAGAAAAAGAGTACATATTTTCCCTCTAGTTATTATTATGTCCCCAGATGGTGAACTGACAGTTTTTCACTGTCATAGATCAAAGTGCTAATATGAACAGCTTTAAATCTGAAAGAAGTCCTTTTTTGAATATACTATTTCCAGATTACTTCCTTGTTTCTTATTTCAATACATTTTTCCAATAAACCACAATGCTGGTCAATATTAGACTTTCAAACAGTCCTTTTTTCCATTTAAGCTAAATGGTGTTAAGTAACATCACTTCTAGAGTAGGCCCTTACCTTTGACCCACTATCCCTTTGAACTGAAACATGTACTTGCTGTTCCTTGCCCTTTAATCTAGAGAGAATGAGCATGGCAGACCACAGGGCGTCATGATGTTTGACAGCTATAATTGTTGGGTAAGTGTAACCCTGGGTTTGTTCAGCTGAAATCAGTTCAACTTACAAGGCAGGAGTCTGATGGAAGAAATCCCTTTATTACCACTGTGCCTCACAGATACTGGAAAACATTAAACACTGCACCCCAAATCCTAGTTTTGTCCACAGGCAGCAATGCTTTACCAAAAATACAGATTTACATGAATCACAGAGACAGAGAAACCAGGATGCTTCTGTTTGCCATAGCACCTACATATTTCAAGACCAAAAGCAGCACAAATACCACCTTAAGCACATGCCATAGCATTGCAGAAGACCAACAACTTACTGAGCTACAACAGTGCCTTCACACAGCAGATTTGAAGAAAAGGTAGTCCAGGTACTGAACAGACTTTTCTTTCCAAAGCATGAGCTGAAAATCATGTTTGTCCACAAGTGAAAAATATTTCCTCTATGCCATCAAGATTAATTAAGTAAGATGTGATCACACTGTGGGACTGTGGAAATAGAAGGAGGATTTAAAATGCTGCTAGGGCATCTGGGTAAAGCTGGCATCTGAGTTAGTAACTATCAGAAGAAACCTGTGTGGGTCCTAAACGTTGCCAGGAGGCTCTTTAGAAATGACTAAGACACCTGTCATGGAGGTCCTCCAGTTCTTCTAGCTCCTGATGTGAGGTCTGGTTGCTTATTCTTGCACTTAACTTGTCCCAGACTTCAGGCAGCAATAATATATGTGTTATAAACATATACAGCTGAAGGAAATCTGACAAACAGATAAATACATATACGAAGTGATCTTACTCTGTTGTAGTTGTCAGTACTCAGGACATCAAAAAATAATTGAATTCTCTTGAAAGTAAAGATTATTGCAAAACAAGAAATGTTATTGGAATATGGAAGTCTGCAAATGAAGTATACATGAGTACACAACTAGTTTGTAGTGTGGTTTAAATGCTTAGTGTAATTCTCAAAAGCCTATAGTAATCTACCATTGATACACTTTGAAGTATGTCCATGGTTCAGTCAACGTACTAAGTCCACAAAGTAATTCACTCAAGGAATTCATTTGTCCTCCATTACATTCTACTTTCATTTAAAATGGCATGGGAGAGGATCCCATCAGCAGTGGTCTAAATTATTTTATAATAAAATTATATGTCTTTGAGTTACTCTTGATGTTTAGGAATTAATTCTCCATTTATGCTTTCCTTTTTGCATACTGAATAATCAAAACCCCTTCTTAGATTTACTGAGACAAAACATAGTCTGCTTTACATAAGTCGTCCTCCTTTCCCAAACATACTTTTAAGTCCTTCTGTACACTTCCCAAACTTTGGAATTCTTAAAGTAGGGAATATGTGAGAGTAATAAGGAAAAATCATTTAGCATTTAAATAGCATTTGAAGGTTTTCCTTTAAAAATGTTCTTTCCTGCTTCGTAAGAATGACAGATCTATAAAAAATTTCCATTAGTTATTTGAACTATTTAAAAACTCGCTCTACTATGAGGTTTCTGAATGTGACCATAATCAAATAAAAATGTCCATACTGTTACATCCTGTCATTCACCAAAGATGTGGCAACAGTTAAACTGTTTGGATTTCTCTTATTCTGTGAATTATATTTCAATCATTTTAGAAAGTAATTGCCTGGAAAATGTGTGTGTATGTGTATACATATATGTATATATATGAACATTTTTTAACTTTTTCAGAACATTTTTATTGTGTAAGAGTAAAATAAGTGAACTATTATAAAAGCGAATTTTTTTTTAATTGTTTGTATTATCCTTAACTTTAGATTGAATTTAGACTTCACGATGCCTTTAGCTGAGTAAAGGGTTATTAACATCCCTGATCTTCCTAAAACTTCAAATAATAGAAAGAAACACAACCAAGTCAATGCTTAGAGGTTGATATCTAAATCAATGTATTAATCAGCTTCACTTTTTGAGGCTGGATTTCCTTCAACAGTTATTTGACAAATCCTATTAATTATAGTTAGATTTGGAAATCTGTGGCATGTGGTGAGAACAAGCCATATGCTGAGATAAACTGAACTGAAGCACATCTAGGTTATTTGAAGTATGTGTGATGTTGGAAAGTGGTATTTGATTGCATTAAAACAGTATGGGTTTTAGTAAAAGTTAGTATACTGTCAGTAATTATCTATTTTTTAATTAGATTTGTGGCTCTTTATTGAAGAAATTAATTTATGTTCTTATTTCATGTATTCAGTATAAGCTACATACTACTTTGACACTTAGGTCTCTACTTGCCCTGGTGTTTTAATCATACAGTAAAATCTCAGCAGTAACAACATAAAATTTCTCAGTTGCAACAATGCAAAATTTTGACAGAAAATCAGCCTTCACACTACCTCCAAAAACTTTTTCAGCCCTTTTAAGGATTGATCTTCAGATGACCGCTTTTCTTTTAGTGCAATTTTATAAAATAATAATTATGCTTTTTCCAGCTTTCTGTTAATTTCTGTGGTTCCAGAGGCTTTTTTTCCTCTTGCTTCCTGTAGTATTTTGAGAATTTTCTTGTTATGAGTGTGCCAAAAATCCACTATCCTGCCTTAATCTATCTGAGGAACTGAAGGAGCCCTTGATCATAGTTTCACCTTTAAAATGACCTGGCCTAGTTATTCATATTGGAAATGTTTTGAGGAGTTTGAAACACAGCTTACAATTTTTTGTCTTCCTGTAATACCTGAGTTTTCTGCCCTACCTTTTATCACCCGTGGACGTATACTACTTTTGACCAATTTACTGCTGCTATTTTTCTTTCTGTTAGCTGAATTTCTGTCCATAATAACCACAGTTCTGTTATGTTACTAGTACTCATACTGTTGTTCTTTCTAGTGTCTACAACTCTTCTTAATTGCTGTTGTGCTTTAAGACACATCAAAGATAATATGAGTTTAACCTGGTGAATTAAAAATTAATTTATTAGAGCTGTATGGTTTTGTATTGATATTAAACAATACTATAGTGATCCTGCAATAGAGTAGATGATTCCTCCTCCTCCACGCACCCTTCTAAAAAGTGCAAAGCACACTTACTCCCTTCGGCCTCTTAAACAAGAGGATAAATGCCCAGACCTGACCGCTCCTCACTGGCCATGACAAGGGGGACGTGGGGATGTCCAGCCCCACAGCCCTGCAGTCCTGGGGGGATGGTGGCTCTCAGAAACCTCACAGACTTTGGCATGGCCTGAAGGGCTTTCAAGATACAATCTGCTGTTAATGGGTAAAACGCTAAATGATACGGTAAGATTCTGCTGCATAGTTTGGGGATTTTTTTTAATTTTTGAATGTGGGTTTGAAGGAGCACACAATAGCACATTCAATAAAGCTCAACTACTTTTCAATTACTATTCAATTACTACTAAGTACACATACGGTGTTAGCTGATCTTTTACAGTGTGTTTGTACTGTTGCAGGTTTGGTTGTGTAATTTTGTTTTGTAGATAGAGCACAGGACACCTGCATTCACCTCCATACATTTTTATGTATCTAGATAGGGATTTATTTACACTGGAAAAACCATTTTGTTATAGACTAAGATTTTGAAAATAATAGGGTATCTGTTTCTCTGGTAATAGGATACTCTGATTCAGTGATAACTGATGACTGCATAATGCACTGTTGAGAAAAATGGAGATATATGCAATAAGAAATAGTGTTTATTCCAGTAACAGGAGACTAGAGATGGAAACAGGTCATTCCAGCTGGTCTGGTCAAAGGGGAGGCTTTTCTTATTGAGTGGTTTTCATTCTGTTCTTCATTTAGAGCGATAATTCATATCCAAGTAATGTCATGATGGGAAGGGTGTAAGAGTAGAGCAGAAATAGTGTTATAGGTAATAGAATTGCCACAGTTACCCTGAAATCTGTTTCATAGCCTCATATGTCTTACTAGTAGTTTCTTTGTTTCATTCTGTTTTCTAATTTCCTTAAATTAATCTCTTAACTCTTTATATTTAGTACATACTGAATGGTTCTCTTCCTTAATATTTATATTCTTCCAGATTTGCTCCTTGTTATCATAAAACCTTATAATAATACCATAATTAATGGTAAATAAGATTTATTAGAGTTGAAATCTCTCCTATTAATACTGTTAAGGCTCATTCAAGTTTGTCAAATCTTTCTGAATGTAAGTAAACTAAAAGGAGTGAAATTTCTATATGATCTAAACAGGCAGTTATAAAACCATTTTGATGGCACTTGTATTGCAAGTAGTGGAAACCATAGCTACTTCCAAAAAAGAGGAGAGTAAACTTCTAAGGTTTGGGAGTGGGGTTTTTTTATTTTAGTTTATTGGTTGCAAAGTTTTATTTGGTTGGTTGGTTTGTTTGTTTGTTTTTAATGGCTAAAGTAATTGTAATTTCACCATCTAAGAAAGAGGAAAGAACATTCCTGAAATTTCCCAAAACAGAAGATTGCCAGTCAGGTCACTATATCTGATATTTATGACATTTCTGCATTACATATAAAGTGAAAAACTCTCTCTGAGCAAGTCTATAAAGCCAAGGTATCTTCATCCATCTCCAGGCCCTTGTGACTGTTCAGCCAATGGTGTTTAATTTTAGAACCTTTTAGGCAATTAGAAGTCTTGTCAGGAGGGAAATCTAATATATTTGAATTGCAGTAGTAATATTTTTGTAATATAACTGTAAGCTTTTTGTACTGAGATAAGCAGGATATGTTGTTTTTCAAACTTTCACCTTTTAAGATGAAAATGAAATTGGAAGGAGGGGGAGATGTTACCAAAAGGCTAGTTGCAGAATGCTCTTTCCTATCCAGTTGTTAGAGCCCCAGTGTCTGAAAGCTAAGTGTGTTTGAACAATGGATGCAAAGTTTAGTGGACATTAGTTATGAGATTCTGGCTGTGCTTAACTTGCCAAAAATTATTTTGGTGTTTGATTGCATATCTGAAATAAGTGGAAGGTCTTCCCTGTAATGTAACTCTTATAAGGGTTACATGCTTACCATGCTAACTTAACTTTGGTAAGGAAGTTGAGCTCTCGCATAAGTTAAGTTTCGGAATCCTGTTCAATGGAATTCATATTTTGATTCCCAGGAAGCAAGAGACTTTACTTGAAAGGTTTAGGTCAGGGTTCAGTTCTTTTATGTTGCCTGAGGTACTGAGGTGCTGTCACCATGCTGAAACACTAGCTAAGCAATTGCTTCCTCTGCCAAATAGGTGGTTAGTGTTCATCTGTGCTATGAAGTGTATCAAGCAAATCTATGTAATGAAATCTGATATTTTTGCAAACTATTCATTTGCAAATAGCATGCTCTCATAATCCCTACTGCATGAAACCTTTCTATAAGGAGAAGAATATATAGTTATGTGCTTGGGAACACTTCGTTAATGACACAGAGAAAGGATTTCCTGTAGAACAGATGGCACTTGTAGTATTAACCAAACTGTTCATCTAAACCAGCATTGTCTGGACCTTAATGCCCTCAGGCAAGGATCCGACCCAGTTGTGGAGAGGCACCATGCAATCATGACAGATGGCCATGTGTTGAGGCAGCCCAAAGACCACGCACAAGTACCAAGGGTGGCTGCTGAGAGCTGAAGCTCACAGTGGAGAGGATTCAGTAGGTCTATGATGTGTCCTACTCTGAACAACATTATGTAAAAAACAAGAAGGCACACAAGAACTTAAATCAAATGTAAGGAAGAAAGCAATAGTCTCATAGCCCTTCACCCAGGTTCATTGATAAATCAGTAGTGGGCAGAAACCTTCAGTCAGCTTCAAGAGGGTCTAAAATTTAGTCCGTCTTTCTGTAGTGAGTTGAATGAGTGACAGTAATAAATACATTTAGAGGTATACATTTCTGACTTTTGAAAAGCATAAATTTGAATAACCTAATGGTTGTTCCATTAATGTTTAGTGCTTCTTTCCACTTTATATATAAAACCTGAATAAAATCTTAATGAGGCCTGCCTAAAGTTTTAAAGCTGAGGGATATGAAATACAGCTTAAATAGCAAGGACTTTTCAGATCAAGAAATTGATCAAGGCTCCTTCTGTGTTAAGAATATGCTTCCATCAACTCAAGATACCCCTGAAAAGGGGCAGGAGTCTCACTTGTCCTCAAACATTGACTTTGCTCTTCTTTTCAGGCAGGAAAAGTACAGTTTTGAGAGATACGTTTGATGACAGATTTCAGAGTTGTAAATAAAACCACAGTAGAAAGAATATCAAAACATAGAAGTGACTGAAGTGATCTAATGAGAGAAACATGATAATGGTTTGCAAAGAGAAAAAGGAGTGAGATGGAAAAATATAATGCAGGGAATTTATATGTTTAAAACATTTATATCTTTAAAATTGAAGCCTTGAGAGTAGCTGCCCTTGGCATTAGTTTTAAAGTGGGGGGGAGGGGGTATCATCTTTTCAAAACAAATGTTGCAGTTGCACAAGGGCAACTGTCACTCACTTCTTTTTGACTGTCTTACTGAGCTAGACTTCAGAAATGCTACTGCTTCCTCATGGAACCGTTCCAAGAGCCAAGGATCCTCAAACTGTGGAAAGTCTTTAGACTTGGTCGTTTCTACCCTGCCATGTCCCAGCAATCAGTGACGATATCAGTAAGGGCTACAGAACCCCTGTTAAGTTTCTATTTCAAGCAGGTCGGAATCAAATCTTGTGACTTTGGAGCAGCTTTGGACAATTATCCAATGGTTTGAATTCTGGCCCATTTTTGTGTACAGCTGCAATAGGCCTAATCTTGCTTTTACAAACTCTCCATTTACCCAGCTATACTGCCACTGAAATCCAGGGTGTTACATCAGTTTGAAATCCCCGTGCTGTAAGGAGAATTTGATCGTGTGATTGGTTTTGCAGCCATTTATTAATAATATTTACAGTGAATTTCATTTTCAGATTTCATAGTATGTAGATAAAATTATTTTTCTTTATTTAAGAAGCCCTGATACTGCAATCTATCTGCAATGCTATCTGTTCTTTAGCTCTGGTGTTTACACCTCTGAACTAGCCACATAGCTACCAGCACGTGTATGTGAGAGAAAGTGGAATGTATCTGCAGCTGAAAAAACAAAATGAGGACTTGATCTGGACAGGGCTGGGGCTTAATACAAAACACTACCAAAAACTTGGAAGTTCTGTTCAAACAGGTGGGTGGATAATGTATTTGATTTACCAGGTTCATGTCCACTATGTCTGTATGGAGACCTGTGAAAATGTAACAGGGTTGAAATGTCCCTTTTGGGGGGGGGAATGTGTAGTTGTGTGAGGTGTGAAGAATCAGGAGGAGATGGCTGGGGAGATGACCAAACAAGCAACTCGTCTTTGTTTTTTTTCCGATTTGCTCTACCCTCTGTTTAATATAATTTACAGTTGGAAAAAGCAATGTATATAATGCCCTGCCGTGAGAGAACTGAAGATTTGAGGTTAATCTCTTACAGATTTTTGGTATAGTGTGCCTCATCAATGATGCTCTCTTCTCCCAAATGATAAAAGTACTACAGGAAATTAAAACAAGTTTTTGTGCGCATTAGACCGTATTTGTCAGTTTTCAGCACTGAAAGTAAGTTATAATGACCAATCTGCCAATGCAAAGTGAAACTGAGACTGTAATGCCCAAGTAGAAAAGATAATTTGAAAAGGAACACCTTAGGAGGCAGAAATATCTTACAAAATACATGGCAATACTTACTGACAAGGTGAGCTAAGGGCAGGTGCCAAGAGGATGAAGCCAGGCTCTTTTCAGTGGTGCCCAGCAATAGGGCAAGGGGCAACAGACATAAACTGAAACACAGGAAGATCCATCTGACTGTGAAGAAAAACTTCCTTATCGGGGGGTTGACAGAGCAGAACAGGCTGCCCAAAGAGGGTGTGGAGTCTCCCTCAAAACCCACCTGAATGCAATCTTTTGGAACCTGTGCTATGTGAACCTGCTGTAGCTCCCGAGGTTCCTTCCAGGCCCAACTTTTCTGGGATTCTGCTTAGGTATATATTTTACATATATTTACATATGGACTTCTTAAAGTCTATGGATCTCACAGAACTACTGCATCTTTAACGTTTTAATTGCTAAAGTAGTAGTAGGGTTTTACATAGCAGCTTTATCCCAGGGCCTTTCAGAAATTCTCATGCCATTTCTCTAAAACAGGAATCAGCTTCCTGGAAAGTGAAGATCCAAAGCCACACAGGTTGTGTCTAAGTTGTATGGCATGGATGCTCCATGGACACCTGTCCATCCAACCACCCAGACTGGAAATGTGCCACAGCTCCCTTCTAGTCTGTGCACCTGGATTTTCCTAGCTCTTACACCTGACTTGGAACTGATTTGAGTCAGGGCATCCAAACAAAAACAAGATTAACAAGGGTTCCTACACTCCAAATACAGACATAATTGTGAAAGTGGGAGTTAGGTCTGAGTCAGAGTTCATTTCTTTGTTCTATTTACTTGACACAAGTGACTGGTTTTGCCATGAGGAATTTATAGTGATAAGTCTTGACTTCTCATCCATTTAAAGAAATGCAATTTTACCCTTGATATCAGTAAGATGAGCATCAGAAGCACATACATAGGACAAGATTACATTTAATTACCCACAGCACCATTGTGGTTGCCAAAATGTCGCCTGTGGAAATCCTTAGGAAAAAAAAAAGACTTGACTTCAAACTACTGACTTAGGTTACAAAAGCTTTCAATTTTAACAGTATACTGGAAAAATCTAACAACCCGAAAAAGGAAAAGTTTCTCCAAAAATAGTGCTGTGTATGAACAAAACTTTGTATTTGTTTTTGCATAGCTGGCAAAGAAAATAACCGATGTTTTACTTACCTTCAGATAACATACATAGTGCCTGAGCAGCAAGCTGCTGAAACAGCATGCTCTTTCTTAGGCAAGTAGCACTTCAACAGTCAGGTGTGCCAGGACTACATATATACTGACAAACAATTTTTAATGGTTTGGATGCTCACAATTGTCCTTGGATCTTGGTTCTCTATCAGCCTCAGTGTGTTTGTATTGCTTCACTCATGTTCGGTTTTGGAATAGAACAGCCAATTCCTTGAGACAAAAACCTAGAGCAGTTCTGGTGCTGATCTGTTCCCTGCAGGCAGTACAGACATGGTGGCACACCCATGTAACATGAGAACGTGCAGTGTATGTGTTTGGCACCATGCTATAGAAACACCTCTCACGTAGGACGTGACATAACCCAGTGCTATCTTGGGTAGAAAACTACAGGCTAAGAATATCTAAAATCCACACTTGTGTCCCATGGGACCCAACCTGTCCCAGCATTAATCATAGAATCATAGAATCAACCGGGTTGGAAAAGACCTCCGAGATTATCAAGTCCAACCCTTGATCCCCACTGTGGTTACCAGACCATAGCACTCAGTGCCACGTCCAGTCTCTTCTTAAAAACCTCCAGGGACAGTGAATCCACTACCTCCCTGGGCAGCCCATTCCAATGCCTGATCACTCTCTCTGTAAAAAATGTCTTCCTAATATTCAACCCAAACCTCCTTGGCAGAGCTTAAGCCCATGCCCTCTTGTCCTACTGCTGATTGCCCGGGAGAAGAGACCAACCCCACCTGGCTCCTCTCAGGTAGTTTAAGAGAGTGATGAGGTCACCCCTGAGCCTTCTCTTCTCCAGGCTAAACAACCCCAGCTCCCTCAGCCTCTCCTCACAG
>JAWMRA010000078.1:16524711-16545728 GCA_035584735.1 Pseudotriccus pelzelni
CTGCTCTCCAGCCACTCTGTGCCCAGCCTGGAGCACTGCAGGGGGTTGTTGTGGCCAAAGTGCAGGACCCGGCACTTGGCCTTGTTGAACCTCATCCTCTTGGAATTAGAGCTTGTCCATACAACCAGTCCACTCTGGAGGTCACAAGTACTGACCAGTGTGGACAGCAAGCTGTGTGGCACGTCTTAGGTCTATGATTTTCTACCTGTAGCAGTATGTTTTAGTAGTGTATGCCTTATGTAGAGCAAGCACCATCCTTATTGTCTGAGGAGACATGCAAGATTTACTAAGACTGAACTCCACAGCACACAAATAGGGTAGAAAAGCCCAGTAACCTCTGTTCTAATGAGGGATGTCAGAGCTTCCACAGTCCCTAATATGAACCTAGGAACTAGAGCCTTAAAGCTCTGGAACAAAATACGGAAGTTGTAAGGTTTACAGCCAGAGATAGTTCACATGTGAGTGTTTGCCTGGAATGGCTTTATAGGAGAGCCTTCGTAAATGCCAAATTGCTTCAAGATGTTCTTGATTGTGTCTTTGCCACTGCTGTAGGGATGAATCAGACAAATGTTAGCTTCAGATTTATGGAGTCCTGAAAAATCTATTGAATCATGTAAACATCGCATTTCGTTCTTTCCGAGACTTGTTTTTTTTCAGAATTTCAAGTTTATTTAAAATTCATCTGGACTGATGCCAAATTTTAATGAACATTATTTCCCACCAACTGCACATTCTACCATATTTCAGACGGTTCTTTTCTTGTATATTTTTATCTCCACAACACAAATCAAAGGTGTGGAAATGCAGCAATTCCTGTCCTACAAATGGTGAACTGCAGTGAAGATACATCCATTGCACAGCCAACTCTCTGTATTGTACTTCGTGCTTGGTTAGCTTGACACAATATCTCTAAGGTCAATGGGTATTTTGTCAGTAAATGCAGTATTCATTGAAATAGGCCCCAAGTTATCTTCTCATCTGAAAATGGTGGGAATACACTATGTTGTTGATCATATAATGACAATGTTATCAGTGATTTCAGCAATAATGGAAGTCTCTGTAGGAAAATAAATTTCTATTATTCATTCCAGGTTTACTTTAATGAGTATACCCTGTGTTACCTGAATAGGTAGGTGCTGGAGGATTTTTTTAACGTAGACCATTAAAATCGTTTGTTTAATGAAGAGATTAATTTGTCATTTTATACATAGCTAATGGATAACAGAAAAGACTCACTTCGATAAAAAGCCAATTAATAGACTAATAAATAGACTATAGGAACATCCTTATTTTTGCTTAACTTTTTCCTGATAGTTTATTAAAGGACCAGAGAGATTTATTTTTTTTTCATGACAGTGTGACTATCTGGGCAGCAGATATTCCTCTTGAATTTAGCCTGTATATTGTTATAATTTTATTATACTCATATTTTTTAAAAAAAATAAGTGTAAAATATGTGAGCCCTCTTGTGGCCAAAATATCTTCTATGTGTCTTCTGAAATCATGAAAAACTGTGTGGCCTGGTGAAGTAAGTTCCTGAAATTATCTAGAGAATATTGAGTGTAGATTTGTTAAATTAGTACTTCTAATGTCACTTCTCTTTCATTTTTATGGCAATTAAATCAATTTAATTTTTCCATTCTTTATATTCATAGCTAAAATGCCCATGGAGTTCTGGTTTTGTAACCACACACAAACAAAGCACAAAACTCCTAGATTTCTAATAATTTTGTAAATTCTGCTTTAATTGCTGTGAAATGTCCTAATTAATGTAAAATCAGGTTTGTGAAGATCTTTTTTATGATACAGGGTTTTTTACTTTAAAATCTTCATATATATCAATTATTTCAGTTATATAGGACCAAATGTGACCATCAGTCAGAGCTGTCTTTTAGTTGCTACTGAACTGGAGCTGAACTCTGTGATGATTTTAAGACAGAAGAGACTCTGTTTAATTGCCACTTACCATTCTTCCCTCATGAATTAAAGGGAGAATATTCCAAACCATCCAAACCACATATTCTTATTTAAGAAAAACTCTTATCACCTGATACAATGTTTTTCATATTCTTGAGGGGGTTTTGCTTCCCTTCATTAAAAAGACCTGTTTCTGCAGTGTAATACCTTTCTTTGTAAAGAAAGAGGAAAAATTTTACAGCTGTTCAAATTAACTCATGAACTGGGCCTTGAGAAATTAGGTAGCAATTTTAATTGATTAGATAAAATATTAGCACTCTGTGGTTAAACTTATAGTAAATTTACAGACAGGAAAGAGATGGTATTTTAAATTCAAAGGGTGTATTCTACTCCTCACAGATTTTTCCGCTGTGTAAGGTCTCTTACTGTACTCATATATTTAGTGTAATATAATAATGGCATTTTAATGTATGTATGTCCCGTGGATTTCTGAACACTTATTCATTATTTGTTCTAATTCTGCTGATTGATAACATTTGCTTAGTTATTTCCCCTGAGGCCTGAGAAAGATACTAAAAAGGTACATTTTGTTGTAACTGGCTATTTTAAAGTTGTGTTGGAGAGTATTCGTTGAAATACCTTAACCTTCTGCTGTGTCATGGTGTTTGTGGTAGTTGTGTAAAGTTATGTATTTATGACATATATATATATATGTATGTTCAAGAAATGCAAACTATAACACACTACTTGTATTTTTCTCATTTATTCTGGTATTTTATCATCACATCCTTAGTATAAATTCTCAAGGTACTCTTCACAAATAGATTGTGGAATGACCAGAACTTAAGACTTCTGGTATCTGATACCCTATAGAAATTGTTTGCACAGGAAAAATGCAGGAGTCTGTAGAAAATATGCCAAAGAAGAGGCAAGGATTAGTGAATTTAGTGAGGAGGGGACAAAGCCAAACTTCACTCATTGACGGTGAAATCAGGTAAGTTTGTCATTTTAAAAAATTGAATGAATGTAAATATAAGTTGGGCAGAAAAATTTCTTCCAATAAGGGAAATTCAGCAGCAGATGTTTTTGACCAGCCTTAAGCGCGTTTTAAATGGAAGCATCTCCTCAGATTAGCCACTGATAGTGAAAGTGCTCCAAACTTCAAATTATTATCCTCTGAATTCAAATGATTAACAATCATATGAGATAGGTTGAGGCTAGAACCCAGAACTACGATGCTCCGTCTATATTTAAGAGTCTCTTATATTTACAATCTCAAAAGAATATCAATCAAATGTCCGTTTCATTACAGTTATTTTGATATTTTGAGGATTCCATTTCAGTATGTTTTTAATTATGTATGGTAATTCTTAAGAATGACAACAGGCTAATGCATGTTAATTTAAAGTGAAAATCTTTTCCGTCTGTGGGTGATTAAGGATGAGATGTTTCTTGGGAAAAAACTGCAATGCCAGTTACTAAGCACTTAAGTGTATGTCCCTCAGTGAGACAGTAAGTAAAGTCCAGCCAACTGGTTTATTTTATTTAATGCTTCTTTTTTATCATAAGAAGCCTTTCTAATACAACAAGACATGGAAGCCAGCTCATGCCATATGATAAGTGAAAATTTTGAAACATTGAGTCCAATAAAGGCAGATTGTCAAAACTGGATATACTGAGCTCTGTGCAATACAATCTTGTGTCAGTTATTTGTGCATACAAATAACACAGGAACTGTGCCTTGGCTGGGTAAACATGTCATTCTTCTGCAGTATATGAATGAATCATAGAATCCTAGAATGGTTTGGTTTGGAAGGGACTTCGAACATCATCTACTTTCAAGCACCTTGTCATTGGCAGGGACACCTTCCGCTAGACCAGGTTGCTCAAAGCCCCATCCAACCTGGCCTAGAACACTTCCAGGAAAGGGAAGATTCTCTGGGGAACCTGTTCCAGTGCCTCACCACCATCTGAGTAAAGAATTTCTTCCCAATACCTAATCTAAATGTCTCCTTTTTTTAGTTTAAAACCATTCCTTCCTTTTCCTATAAGTATCTGCCCATGTTAAAAGTCACCCTCCCTCTTTTTTTAAAAGCTCCCCCTACGTACTTGAAAGGCCTCAATGAGTTCTCCTCAAAGCCTTCTCTTCTCCAGACTGAACAAACCCAACTCTCTCAGCCAGTCTTCACAGGAGAGGTACTCCAGCCCTCTGATCATCTTCATGGTCCTCCTCTGGACCTGCTACAACAAGTCCACGTTTTTCTTGCGCTGAGAGCTCCAGAGATGGATGCAGCACTCCAGGTGGGGCTTCACAATGAACCATCATGAGAACTCTTGCAGCTAGTTTGTGAATTCAGACTCAGACTGTAGGTTGCCCCTTGTAGCCACCTGACAGAAGGCAGAGAGTGCAGGAGCTATGAGGTTTGGCACGTTATAAGTTCTGTAGCTACGCTATATTTAAGTCCTAACACAGCAGGGAGAGCCACCCATAAAAAGCCCATGTGTCCTTCTGTTTTGCAGCAGACCAGACTGAAATTAGGGTCCTGCTTTTTCTCCAGGAATGTTATAAATACGATTACATATTGTGGTCTAGATGCAGGACTAGCAGAGTCTGCTTACCCTCTAGAGCAGGGCAGAGGACTCCATAATGACTGAGTCCTTAGGGATTTAATTTAAATGCTCTAGAGTTCAGAAAGTTCTTTAGCCAGTCCTTTGGGTGGGCATGAGTTAGCACAGCTTCATATTGTCCCTATTCTATGTTCAGTTAGTTCTACACTCCACTGGGCTTGAAAGCATTTAAGAAAATTATTTTTGCAAAACTGAATTGGGAGGCGTAAATTATTAAAATTAATTTATTTCATGGCAATTGGTCTTATACAAAATAATTACTTTTGTGTCCTGCATGCAGAGTAATACGTGTTTTCTCTTTTTATGCTGTTCTGACATCATAGTAAGAATGTCAGGGAGAATGAATAAGGATGGAGCTTGTCAAATTGAAAACATTTTGAGTTTACCATCACTAGTATATGAATGTTCCAACACAGAGTTGCATTAAAGGAGTACTTGTCATTGACTCTTTTTCCTGATTAAAGTCATATATCAACTTGCAAATATATCCAACTCTTACTGTAAAAGGTACACAGTCCAAGTACAGTTAAGTTGAAACATTCCCGATTTAAGAATGATTATACGGTGATGGCAATTCTATATTCACTTAGAGACAATAAAATGCTAGATTCTTTTTAAAATCTTTTATTAATGTTAATTTTTCACTTTCCACCTTATATATCTTAAGCTGCACTTGCAGTGTGTTGACTGTGATTAGCACGTTACTTACAGGTAGTTTGTCCTGTTTGTTTTGAAACTTATGTAAGAGAGATGGAAAGATTTAGAGCTGGGTTATATTTGCCTTCAGTGTTGGTATGT
Organism: Pseudotriccus pelzelni; assembly: GCA_035584735.1. NCBI lineage: Eukaryota > Metazoa > Chordata > Aves > Passeriformes > Tyrannidae > Pseudotriccus > Pseudotriccus pelzelni. Next base: position 16,530,055 of record JAWMRA010000078.1, read on the forward strand.
ATCTTCTTTTTATTTCTCTAAACATAAATATTTAAATATATTCTGTACTTAATGATAAATTTTTTTTACAGTTTTGTGAAGCATAGGATAAGACTATTATATATCCAACTGTCAACATTTTCCACTCGCATAATGGAAGATCGTTTTAAAGGGAGAGTTTCTTAATGTCAGACAATGACTTGCTGCAGACATAAACGGAATTTCCCATTTCTCTACAATGTGAATAATTACTTGCATGCATTTTACGTTATTGTTTATTTCTTAAATATTTAACATATTCAAACTTCCTGAGGATTTTTTCTTTTCAAACGCATGCAATAACAAGTGTTTGCAAAAGGCACAACAGCTTCCCTTTGAAAAAAAGGTGCCTGAAGTTGTAACCATCTGCAAGTGAACTGAAGTAGCATTGTCTCAGTGGGTAGCAAGGCCAGTGTAAGCCTGATTCATCCAGCTCTAAAATAAATGGGAAGACCAAAATTATTTAATGACAACTGAGTGGATTTCTAACGTTATGAACACCACCAGTTGCCAAACCAGCAGGAATTTAATCTTTGTTACCTTGTAAACCTCAGTCTCAGTGGGCAGCTTATGAGATTACTTCGGGTGATGGGAAATTCTATACCCAGTTTGTGAATCTTTTATGTCACTCAAGTGAGATTTTTGTTTGAAATTACGATATCTAATATAATGTGAACATAAAGGTCTTTATGATATGATTATTTATGACAGAAAATGACAGGGATCCAGGGTCTAACATAGAACCAGAAGATATTCAGGTGCAAAAAAAAAAAAATTACATTATAGTAAGGGCTAGTGAAGAATAAGATATTATTCAGGGTGCTATAGGTAATTACAGAAAAGCTACCAAGGTTACAAAAATAATGAGCTTTCCATTTTAACCATCAATTCACATAAAGTGAAAAAAAGGACAATTTTCAGTGAAAAGCATCCTGAAGTGTCTCTTTTCAATTCTCTAAACAAGTGTCTGAAAGTATCAATGGATTAATTGACTTTCAGATGCTTCTCTCAGAAGAGGACACGGAAATATCTTAGCAATCCTTTAAGAAAAGTGAAATTATTTAAAAGGAATATTAGATGCTTAAGTGCTTAAAATTATGGCTATTAACAGTCTACATAGTAGACTAGTGTGTCTGATTCTCTGTCTCCCTGATTGCATGGCCTGCTTTAAATTATTGAACTGAATAAAACTAGGTTCTTGAGCAAGATGATAGAAATGTGCCCTATTCATGTCGTAACAAATAGCTGGTCAGAAATATAGGTACGCATGTGGGTGTAGCTATAGATGATATAGATACAGATAAAGATACAGATTACATAGATACATAGATGGATAGAAATATATACAGATATAACACACTTCTCAGTATATATTTTTCAGAAAATAAAGTAAACATGCAGGCAAATATTAAACTCCTCATGTTCTATCCAGCAAAAAGGGCATGTATGAAACAATTCCAGTTCTCCTAACTCAGTGGAAGTATTATGCCTATTTTAATTAGTCAGGGCCTAGAATAGTCCCTGAAGAATTAAGGTCATATTAAGTTTGATTAAATGCTTATAGTTTGGATATCTCTCAGGTGTTTTTTTTCAAGCATGTCCTTAAGTTACTAAGTTACAGTACTAAGATAAGCATGAGAATTGGTTATATAACTCTCATTTCTGTATTTTATAGTGTTCTAGTGTTTCTTTAAGAACAGTTTTAATTTTTTATTTTTTCCCTAAATTTTAGATAAACTTAATTGTAGCTTGGCTTTTTGGTTATTTAGTCAACCAATAGTTTCTGCTCAACCTTGGTAATAGAATATTTCTCTCCATAGAATCACAGAATTCCCGGACTACAGAAGAGCAGAAAAAAAAGAGAAAGATTATTTCTTAGATTTCCAAATGCAACAAAAATAGACAGCATTTGAAGATGGTGAATCTGAAGGTATTGATGCATAGTAACCTACCTTGAAGTTTTTCTTTCTAGCTGTTTAGCATGTAGTTGAACATGATTGGATTTCTTCAGATCTCTCTCATAAGATTTTATAAAGGTTTACTGTATTACCATTTCTTTTCATGAGAAATCACAGATTAATTTTAACTTTAACTAATTCCATTTTGATACTGAATTCTTATACCACCATGAAACCACGTATTTGAGGAACATTATGAAAACTTTTTTAATCTTTCTGTAATGTCTCTTCAGTATCTCTGCTATTCAGAAATAGAAAGCATTATATCCATTAAGCACTACACTTCATTACACCTCTTAGAATGCTAGTTAGGTCTTTCGTTTTGACATGCAATGCCACAGTTTATCTACTTAAGCTTTCTGATTCGTTCTCCAGCAAGATGTTTAAAAACATCTGCTTATTATCGAGCATGTCAGTATCACTCCTTTAGTCCGGTGCCTATTCCTATGGCTAAAACCAAGTATGCACTTTTTAATGTTTTGTTGTAATCCTTTGCATGTGTATTTCTCACTGACATTATAAATGTAGAGAATTGCTACCTATTCTGCACTTGGATCTCTAAATGTAAAATCTAATTTAAACATTTCTCTTTGGTTTTGTCGTATACTTTAACAAGTCTAAGGCTTTACCTTTGGCATCTACCCGTGGTGTTCTGTTTCTGTAGCTCTTCTCCAGTCCTTTTTTTCTGATTCTGAGTGTAAATGGTACTTTAATTTTGGAGTGCCTTAGAAATAGCATGGCTATGGTGTTTTTTAAACAGAACAGAGATGGTTACATTCAAAAGGACTTGAATCCGTTGCATTTGGTGGCCTTCATGCTGTTGGTGATGACTTTATCTGACTCAGAATCCAAGCAAAGGAGAGACTTTGGGGAGCAAGGAAAAGTTCTTTGATTTCACATTTTAAATGAAAAATTTTTCAGAGACAAAATTTTCAGAGACAAAAAAATCTGTTTTTCAGGAGATGGGATCAGAAGGCTTGGAGTCAGGCTCTAAGAGAACATCTTATTTTGACAAGCTAAGAACAGATGTTTGAGTGTTTATGACTCACTGTGAAGGAAATGGTTTCTGTTCCTGATATGCAGATAGAAGTCTGATTGCTTCAGAGGAGGTTTCACACTGGTTTCCTCTACTATACAAGGACTGTCTAATAAATGCATAAGCCTTGCAAATACCTACTAAGCAGGAATTTATCCAGTTAGACACTGTTAATAACATGTCTTGGTAATTGCTAATGTTTTTAGCAATTTGAGCCAAATGTTGCGCCATTTTTTCTCTCACCTATGTGAAAGGACTTGTGAACTGCCTTCCTTCCTTTTCTCCTTTCTTCAATGTCTAATACATTCGGGAAGCTCTAGTCTTTTGTGATAGATCTGGAGAGGTTCTTGACTGGCCATTACCTTCTTTTTACCACTATGACTACAGTAATTTCCACCTGAGTTTTTCACAGATGATGAACAGAAGAAAACCAGGCATAACACAGCCTGTGATTCTTTGGTTTTCCAAGTGCAATCTATTATTCCATCCCATATCTGGATGGACATGTAGCAATCTTCACAGATTTAGCAATTTAGCAGTCATTTAGCAATCTTCACAGCCTTTTGCTTACCGAAGTCTCAGGGGAAGAGGGAAGCTGTGGGGCTTCAAACAAAGCACAGTGAAACATATAATGCAAGTACATTTCAATATGATCAAAAATGCACTGAAAACATTCTCCATTCTCTTTTAGCAAGCCAGAAGCACATTTCAGATTTCAGAATAGTAATATGGAGTTCAAACCTATCACTCTTACTGAATATTGGCTGAATTAAGAAAAATGTTTGGTTTGGCACATTATTTTTGGGTTGGTCTTGGTGTTTTTTAGCTACCGAAGGGTGATCAGCTACTCTGTGACTGTTAAAATAGAAAGAAACCACACTTTTACCTACAAGGTTGACTGGTGGTTTGAAAGAATTGTTGCTACCTTCACTGGGGCAAAGTGGAGCACAAAGGAAATAAAGTGATTGGGAATACTCCTATTTCTGAAATACTTCAGCAGTTGTTTCCTTACAAGATCAGCTTGTCTGATGTTTTATGTATTGTGTTTTGTTTTCAGCACTTTTGAAAGGCAAAAAAAAAGTATTAAGTTAGCAAAACAAGAATATTCACTAGATCATGAGTTTAACTGAAAGGAAAGTATTCCCTGAACTACAGAAAATTATTAGAAACAAATTCATTATTAACTTCCTTTAAAGCAATCCTAACCCTGATACTTCAAAACTATTGAAAAACAGTTACAATAAATTCATCAGTTCTGTTATGAGAAAGAGTATATTGAAAACTGTGACTCATCCAAAGACTCCTCCAATATATAGTACTATTTTGGCTTCTGCACAGGCTTGATATCATTCTTGTGAATAGTTGATTAGGTTGTGGAGTGCAATGACTGCGTGAATAATTGAAGCTATACAGAAATAATTGATCTAATTACCAGTACTATATAATATCATTCCAGTTATAAACCTGTACCACTGGCTCATGTCTGTCCTACAGTTTCCCCTCAAAGAGGATATGGGATATCCTGAGGGAACCCTTGATATTTTCAATTATTCTTCTGCCCTGCAAAGTCTCTTCTTGGCTGCTGACAAACTTTGTTGAATATTCTGTAGTAACCAACCTCATCCCTACTTCCATATCCAAGTAGATTATTGGAAGGCATCCAGTCTATTTGGACTGTTTTGTACACCTACACCCTCTCATCATGGATGGTAGAATTAACAAGACACACATGATACTAAGAAAATGAATAATTTTTAAAGAGGGGAAAAAAAAACTATCTTTTATCTGTTGCTCATCTCTTTCCAAGTTTCAGTATTGACCTACCTAGCATTAATCACAAGATACACTTGCAAAATGCTCTGCCTTTCCTCTCACACAGGATTATTGCCACAGGCTTTCTGTGAAGGTTTTGAACATTCAGCTATCATGGTATGTATGGGTAGAACTCAAGTGGTCCGAGTGGTTTCTTTGCAAAGTGTCTCCTTTCTACCTGTGTTAATGCTGATGTCTTGATACGTGGAGCTGCATTATGGGAGGACAGTGCCAGGGTCTTTGTTCAACATTGACTGCAGGAGCTTTCTCTGGGTGTACAGGATTTTGAGTGGTGCATTGCCTGGAGTCACAAACCAGATGAATGCATACATAAGCACAGACCGAAAGAAGAAAGTTATCAGGAAATGTTTGTCTTCAGATTCATTTCTTTCATGTATGAATGCAGGTCCCTATGGTTCCACCTGCCCTCCTATCTCATCTCCTCCATCCTCTGAAGACTTTTCAAATATACAAGTCCAAGCAGAATGTTCTTTTCCAGAGCTTACAGTAAGTGTGAGCCAAGGATGATGAAAAGGCTTCTCTACATTTCCAGTCTCAAATTCATGGGTTTGTACACCTGTTGTAACCCTGTCCTAATGAAGAGCAGCAATAGATAAGAATCAGACAGAAAATAGTTATTGAAATAAAATTTTTAAATTGTTAAGCACAGTAGATAGTCAGTCCAAAACCTGATAAGGATTTACTCTTCCAATAATAGAAGATACAGAAATTCCAATAATTTGCTTCAAATCATCTGATCAGGTGTTCAGGGAGAAAAAGTCTGGAAGTTTCCAAACTGAAAATGGCATGTTTCCTTTGCAAGGAAATATACTTAGAACCCTGCTAGTCCAGTTTCAGAAAGGAATATCTACATAGTACAAATGTACGTGATTTTCAATTATCAGTTTTATGTCAAGAATTGCAAGCTAGAAATTGTCTTCAAGATACTGAAGTCCTCTTAACTGATGTAAACATAAAGAAATGCTTTATGTAAATGAGTCCTATTTAAAATATCCTTCATTGATTGTACTGCAAGCTGTCAACCTAGGGAAATATTATTATATATTAAATATTATTCTAATATTTATATTATAAAATTCATACATTTTCGTTTAGTGAAATTAATGTGATTTCTTTTCTAAAATGATGAAATGCATCACTTTGGTGACACTGGCGAAGAGTATGGAAGTGACAACAGTTTCAGTGCTCCACGTAAAACCACCAGTGAAATCATCTCTTGGTTGCATCCAGACACCCATGGATAAATCCAGTGAATTGTGTATACTGAGGTAGAATTAACTGCAGTAAATCTCAGGTGAGTTCTCTGCTCAGAATTTTTTCAGGTTGGGAAATTGTTCCTTAAACAAAAAAAAATAATTACACAATGCTTTAATGCATTGGGTTTTTTCTGTGACTAAGTGTGCTGACATTTAACTAAATAAATAATTACTTAAGCAAAGACATGATAAAACAGAGGCTTAGGAATGCATGATAATCTAAGTCGTGAACATCTGAGGAAATGAACTGTTTCTTTTATCTGTTCTTGAAGTTCCTGAATTAAGGATTCAAATGCTTCATCACTTCCTCCAATTGCCTACATCCACATACAGGTTTAATAATGCAATAGAATTTATAGTAAAGATAATTGGCACTTTATCAACTTCGATATAGGTTCTTTATTCCCTTACAAATGTATTTTTCTTTAAAGTGCAGGGTGTAGACTGTTGAACCTTTTTAAAGATAATAGAGAAAATCATATTCTAGTTTAACATCCTGCAAAACTACATATTTTATAAATGCTTAGGAGACATATTAAACCTCTTAATCCTAGACAGGCTCCAGCTCGAGCACCTGCCCCCACCTTACCTACATCTTTTCCTTTTTTTCAAATAAAACTTTCTGAAGCCTTTGCTACTTTTGAAGAGTATTTACAAGTTTAAGCCGTAAGCACAGCCTTGCTGGCCACATGTACCCATGTGTAAAGCTCTGCTGCAGAGGAGGCTCTTTCGGGGCTCCATGGAGTGACTGCTCATTGCTGTGCATGAAGAGAAAAAGCGCCGTGCACCTGAGTGGGTAGTGAACGATAATAATACACAATATAGGCAGGGAAAGTTAATTCACGAGAATTAAATGAGGAGCCAACTGTGAAACATCAGACCTAGGCAGTTACACAGACTGTCCTAAAGTTTCCTACCTCCCTGCCCTCCCAAAGCGAACTTCGAGCTAGGGAAGAGCTGAGGGCTGCCCTGCTCCTGGGAATAACCAAACGTGTTGATTCCACTGAAGTCTGAAACCTGATTGCTCTTTTAACATGAAACGGCGAGTTGGTGTGAAGGTACCATGGGAGCCACCGACAGCAGTGGGAAGAAGACACCCGCGGGCTGTGACTCGCCTTCAATCCCGCTTCCAGCCCCCGAACCCCCCTGGCCGCCGCTCAGCACTGCGGACCCCCTCCGCGCCCCCTCGGCCCCCGCCCGCGGGCGGCACCGCAGCGGCAGGGGCGGGAGGGCAGCAGGTTCCTCCTGAGCAGTTCCCCACCACGGACCCGCTGGTACCCACAGGAAGCTTGGGAAATTTTTTTTTTTTTGCCAGCTTCTAAAGATGGCCCCGAACATTGCTTGCAGATATCTAAAAGAATATTATTGAAAGTAATATTCGATTTTTAAAAGCTTGGCAACGTCCATTCAGCTATGCACTTTAGCTTCCTCATACCTAAGTACCCTCTCATGCGGATTGGGTTGAAGCTGAGAGTTTTGTCTGGGTGTTTTTTTGCTTTAGTCTCATTTTAATTTGTGATCACAGAGGAATATTGGAAATGTACACATTGCAGCATTAAAAAAATGTGGATACAATAACTTGGACTCAGTAGTGTAGGAAATACTAAAAATCAAGACACCTCTCAAAAACTGAAGGAACCCACCCAGGGCCCAAGATCCTTCAGTCTTTTAATGATGTGAAAGAGCTCTACTGGGTTCAGTCATGCCTTTACAGGATAATCCATAAGAGCTGCTGTAAAGTCATCCTTTCCAGGTCCACCACCTGGTAGTTGGATTATAATTAGCACTGTAGTTATAGGTAGAAAACTCAAAACACTTGTAAACTATATTAAACTTAAATCTGCCATTGCACAATGATACTGCATCGAGATCCACCTTTAGGGATGGCGAAAGCAAGTGTGCAACACTGGAAGGTGAAGTTTTGCCACAATATTTACTCTGTCCCGTGTTTAAAGATGATAAAACTGAACACCTACAAACATCTATGCTTTCCATTGTATAGCATCCACTGCTGTTGATTTTTATGTACTCAGGGAGAGTTTTCTCACAGTCCGGTGTTTGCATCTATTGACTTTGTAATCTGTAGACAGACTCTTAATGAGCAGAAAAGACAAGAAACTCAGAGATAAAGCCCTGGAATAACAGTGAGCCTTCACAGCTTGTCAGTAAGAGAAAGCTCAAACATAAATATCTGATTTACAGAAGTAACACAACTTATTTTGATAGATTACATTGTTTCTGTTTCAAATTACTCTGTCAATTGAGGAGGAAGGGGTTAAGAGGTCATATTTTTAAAAAAAATGCTTGAAAGGGCTCTTTCAGGGGATTTTTCATAAATTTCACCCCCATATTTAATTGCTTATTTGTGATGGTGCACAAGCTCAACTTTGTCTGTCAGATATGCTGATTTTGGGAAATGTTGCTTTACAAATCCCTCAAATAGACACGAACAGGATCAGCCTCTCTACACGTGGACTGAAGTGTAGTGATTTGCCCCACATAGTTGTTTCTGACAGGTCTTCCTCCCATCTTCATTTCAAGTTTGATCTTTTTTCCCCTATTGGGTGAGATTTTGTTGTTGGTTTGAGCTGTTTAACTTGAGAGTAGAGGACGCAGAAAACGACACTGGCTTTTTAAACAGAAATGATGTTAAGGCAGAGAGTCGCCTATACTAAAAACTTTTAAAAATAGTGATTACCCAGCCAGAGATGGGGAAGGAGAAATCTTAGGGTGTAAAATGTTGATGCAAAAATCCCCTTGGCCACTGTGGGGCTTAATTTCGCTCTTGAGTATGAACACAGTCTGCTGAGGGAAGACGAAGTCTTCTGTTTCTCCTTTGCCCTTTCCGTGTACCCTCCCCCGCGGTGGCACCCGCGGCCGGGGAGGGCATCCCACGGAGCCGGCGGGAGGCACTCCGCATCCGCGGCCGTCCCGCCGCCCTCCGTGCCGCCACCGGGGCTGGGCTGCGCTCCGTGGGGATGCGGAAAGCCCCCCGTGAGCCTCCGGCCCCCCACACGTGCCGTACCACGGCTCTGGGAGCCTGAGCCCAGGCGGGGCTCAGGGAGGGCACCGCGGCCCTCGGCGTGCGGCTCCAGCGGCGGCGGGGGCACGGCCGGTTGGACACGGCGTTCCTGACACCTCCTGCTTCAGGCAGAGGCATTCGTGGACCCGTGGGAGGTTCTGCCGGACAAGGAGGCGCTGAAGGCGATGGCAAGTCCCTCGTCCGCCCCATCCAGGACGGCGCGGGGAGGCTACAGCGGAGTCGCGGCTCGACGGCGATGAGTTTTAGCAGCAGCGTGTGACACACGGGGTGGTGGAGCATCCTCTCCACGCGTGGGCCAGCCAAGGCCTGCGAGGAGCGCCTGCTTGGCCCCAGAGCACGGTGCTGCCGGCCCTGCCCGCCGCGTCTCAGCTTTTCCAAGAGCTCGATTCACTGGCAGCCGGCAACAGGAATAAATTACAAAGCCGCACTTAATGTTAGTGACTCTTTAAATGGAATTTTTCATTCAAAGTTTGTCATTAAAATAGAAAGGCCTTTTGGCTGTGACCATACAGGCATAATAAATTGTATATGTTTGCGATACTGAATGAATCTTGCCCATATGCTGCACTGCAAGGCTACATGAATGAAGCATTTACCAAATCAGGCCCACCACATTAAACAGAAAAACAATCTTTATTCATGGTAACTTATCAGTTTCAATTAATCAACCTCAACAATAGAAATTCTGATGTGTTCAAGCAACTTGAAAGCAATAGGTCATCTCCAGGGCAGCCATGTTGTGTCTTTGTGCCTATGGCTTCAAACAAAGCAACATCTCCAGTAAATGTACATCCCCACACACAGATGTGTGACTATATCTGTATAAACATCCAGGCGCGCCGACGGCCCTGGTGTACACGTACTGCTGTACGTAGAAGTGTTTAGCTTTTTGTCATACAAAAAGTAATTGTTTTCCAGTATTTTTTTTTTTTGGAGCTTCACAAGTTTAAACAAAAGAAAAGAAATTTCCATTGGATGACCATCCTTTCAGTTTCTCTGCTGCTATGTGAATAGCATTGTGCAAACCATTCCAATGGTATTGAAAAGGGGTAACCATTGGTTTGATTTGGTTACACGGTTTCGTAAAGAGCTCCCTCCCACTGCCTTAGGGTCTGTGAAAGGTCCGTGACCTGTTTAGAACTGCCAAGTGAAATGTCATGTCGCCCCTCCCAAATGGGAGTATCTGCATTCATTTGATCAGTATAAAAAATGATTGGGGATGGCGAGATCAGGGCTTTTGAATTGCAATTTATAGCAGTTTACAAAAATGCACATTGTTGGAAAAGAAAACATGGAAGTGTTTCTTTCTAAATTGCATTACCTGTGAAATGTCATTAGTCTTTTTAGGATATTGCATCCTATTTTTTATGATCTCAGAGAGAGACTTAAACGAAGAAGTTGAGTGTTGGCTTGAGATCGAAGGCATAGCACACTACCTACAGCACCTGCTAAGTTTTGGCTTCAGCTGCTGGAGGAAATGTTTCCCCATTCCTCTCCAGGTTGTCTATAGTTCTGCTGTTGTCACTTGGTGGTATTACCGTGTGTTTCATGAGCTCTTGTCATTTTGGTGCAATGACATGAGGCTGCTGCTTTCTGGGAGGGTGGTTTGTTCATGTCCAGGGCTCAGCATTCTCCTACCTCCTGCCGAGCGCTTTGACCACCGCCACCGTGTCCGGAGTCGGCTCCGCCGAACGCTTAATTTGTTTCTCTTGCGATTGCCCTTCGCTGCCGCGCACCTAAATAAAATAAAACCTAACCAAACAAACAACAGCAACGAAACACGAGGTAACAGTTACACCGATTTTAAACTATCCTCTCTTGAGTGCGTCGTCTCACACGCCATATGCCCCGGGGGGCTGTGCCCTTCATCCACAGTGCCTGGTTGTTGGGGGTGTGGGGGACGCGGTGCCCGAGGCTGGGCACCGGCCCTTCCCTTGTCCGCTCCGTGCCTGCCATAGGTCCCAGACCCTCAGCACTGCTTTGGGAATGTCGGCGCTGCCGGTCACCGGTGGCACAGGCGGGACAAGACGGGGGGCAGCGGTCCCCCGCCTTCGGCCGCGACGGAGCTGCTCTGCGAGTGGTGCGGGACAGAGAAAGGCGCTGGGACACGGGTGTGTGAGAGGGAAAAGCGAATGGTGAAAGTGCCCTGGGTCTGCCCGGGATGGCGAGCGCACTTGATTGGGGTCGAGCCAGGCCCCGAGGGCGGGGGCGGGCAGGGATGCTGGCGGCGGGGCAGGCAGACAGGGCCGGCAGCTGAGGGGCTGCTCCTTCTCCTGCAGGTGCCGGGTCGAAGAGTGAAGCTCTCTCTCACCTAGCAGGTGTCCTGCTGCCAGCAGCGCAAGGTGTGACGGCTTGCTCTGAAAAAAAAACACCTTGTCCTCCGGGCCGGCTCACTGCGGCCTCGGCCAGCGACTGGATCCCCCTGGGACTCGCCTCCCCGTCCTGAGCCGTGTGTTTAGTAGCTAAACGTTGCTTACTTAAAGATGAAACCTCGGTAAAATATGCCCCGGCCTCTCTGAGAGCCTCCGGAGCGTCACCGCCGGACACCACGTTCCCGTGAGGATCCCAGGCAGGTCCTCGCTGGCACAGAGTAGTGCGAGGTCAGAGTGTGTCCCTGTGTCTTGCTGGGCCCCGGGGCGAGGGGAGCTGAGGTGTCGTCACCAACACCGGGCAAAAGTTTGACGTCAAGTTCCACAACCAAGGAAGTGGTCACGGCACCAAGACTGCCAAAGCTCAAGAAGCGTTTGGACGATGCTTTCAAGGCACGTGGTGTGATTTTTGGGGTTGTCCTGTCCCGAGACAGGAATTGGACTTCTATGATTCTTGTGGGTCTCTTCCAACTCAGGATTTCCTATGATTCTATGACCATGTTCTCTGGGTCAGGCAGAGATGCTCTTTGTAGCTGTCGCCCAAGGTTGAAACGTTAAAATGGGGTGGATAAATTATTAGGAGTAAAAGTCTTGAACGGCTTAATTGGGAAAAGCCGTCCTGGTTCCAACCAATGTCGGTACAATTGCACACTGCAGTCCACCATTATTCGAGCTTCATCTACTATGCACTATATACCACCGTCTCCAAAGGATTGTTGCCCTAGAAACTTGTTTTAAATCTCCAGCTATATATCAACACCTTGTTTTAGCAGTCCTTGGCTGAATTACAGTTACACAGTTTGGCGCTTCTTTCAAATTTCCTCCCATCAGTTTGGCCAAAGAAAGGAATTTTTCTCCTTTAGAAATGAATTGGCTTAATTAGTAAGTAGATTAATGGCAATTGCTGGTGAGTTGGTTTCCAGCAGAGTTTCACCAGAGAGGGTTAATCGGAGTCAGGTCTGGAATCTTTCCCAGAACTGGCTGCCAGCCATTTCCGTCAACCAATCAACCCTGTAAACAAACGCGCCATCCGCTGAAATAGAGTTTATTTCTTACTGTCATCCTGCTGGAGTCATTTCCCCAAACAGTCGCCACCTCGCCGTGGGTTTGAAATGGATCGCCCTGAACTCGCGTCTACTAATTTCCAGCTATTTCCCCAAATACTTTGAAGCGTTTCCCTGGTGAGAAAAGATTTGTTGGGCGCATCGGCATTCAATAAACATGTAACCTGCTTCCAGCAGCCTCCGGCTGAGATTTTTCCCTTCTAAGAAGCTTATAACTCGGAGTAAAACCAATTAATGCAACAGGGCGATCCAAAACTCTTTTCCAAAGCCACTGCCTCAAACGTGAGGCAAGCAAGAAAAACATCAGCATAGACCTTGACACCTTTTTCAGGCCTTTCCACTTATTTTTTTTTCTATACCGATACAACGCATTCATACTTCGACTTGCAGCTGCATTAGTCTTGCTAAAAAAAAAAAAAATCCCTGCTGAGAAATGCATATAATAGGAAAAACAGATCGGCTGGACAGCAGTGTAATTAATGCCAGAAAGGGCTGAGGCCGGTTTCATAGTTTGTCTTTTGAGGATATCAAGACGAGACCTGGTGAAAAATGACGCATGCTTTAACATTTCAGAAAGCTGGCAACTAGCAGAGCTCCCCCCCCTCCACCCCTCCTTTTTTTTAACTTTATGCCTCTGAACAAAGGGGTCGGCAGAACTAGCTAGGTTGTAATGAGTTCTGTGTCCCTAGCACATTAAGTGCATCATGGAAACATATTGTATCGAAATAGTTTGGAGGAGAATACTGGGGATGAAAGAGAAAGGGTGCTTTGATCAGCTCCCTGGGGTCCTGAGTGCGCGCAGACCGACTTGCAAGGACTTATTCAACTCCAGCGAGACACACTTACAACGCCATTCAAAGAAATTTGCATATCTGTAATTTATCACATTTGTCCCAACATTTTTGCAAGGTAAATAAAAGTTGGCTGAATAAAAAATATCAATCATCACAGAGCGAGGGAGAGCAGGAGCGGGAACAGGGCGAAGTGTTTGTTTAACCAGACTCCGTTTGGAAAACTTTTGCTGAACACGGGATAAAACTCATCCCAGAGCGTTTAGCAGTTTATTTCAACCCAGCAACCGCGCTTGTGTCGGCGGCCGGAGCTCTGCGCCTCGGCCCAGCCCAGCACGGCACGGCTCAGCTGGACCGTCCCCGCAGGGGCCCCCACCACGCGCAGCACCGCGCAGCGCCTCTGTACCTCGAACAGCGCCCCGGCCCCGCAGGCCCCCGCAGAAAGGGCTATCAAAGCCCAAGGGGAGAAGGGGAAGCGGGGAAGGTAGAAATACAACTTCGGAGAGGCCCCCGCTAAGGCCGTGTTCAGCTTCAACAGGCGGCGACCGCACAGCCACCGGCATCTTCAACTTGACCTTGGCGAGGGCTTCGCGCCTTTGCCTCATCTGTCACCCGCGCCCGGTGACAGTGATGCATTTCGCGCATTGTCAGGGCAGGGCACGGGAAAGCCGTCGGGAACGGGACGGGACGGGCTGGCGGCGGAGCGGGTGCGGCGTGTCCGGGTGGTGGCGAGAAACAAAAGTTATAGCGAGACGCCTGTGCGGCTAATTCCGTGAAAGACGCGCCGGTCCCCCCCCGCGGGAAGGTCAGTGTCGCGGTCTGCGCTCCGCCGAGGGGGGGCCGCAGTGCTCCACGCATCCCTGGCCCCGCCGACCGCGCTCCCCACGCTCACGGGCACAGTCTGTCCAGACACATCCCAAAGGCTCCGTGTTTCCCCCTTTCCCCAAAACTCTGCCATCCTTAGCCGGCCGGCGGCAGTCAGGCACCAGAGAGTCTGTGGGAGTCTCGCTAGGACGGCAGGAGTGCTTCCCACTCGTCCCAACTCGCTTCGGGCCACTTCTCACTTCAGCGTGGTCGCCCGAGTGGAAGTCGGCGCCACTGGAAGTGCCCGTCCCGCCTTGAGGGCGTCCCCCCGCTCCATTCTCTAGGGACATGCCCGGGTCCGAGACGTGGCTCTCTCCCGGGACATCGTTCTCCACGAGGCCGATACGCGGGCGCCCTGAACCGGCCCCGGCCCCCCGTGAACTTGTAGGTCAGGGCAGCCGTCGGGGCTCTCGGCGGATACGTTTCCCAGAACGGGAAGCCGCCTTCGTTCTCCCGACGGGTGAGGAGCTCCGCCGCCGAGGAATTCCCTCCACCGGGCCCTCTCCCCACGCTGCCAGAAGGCTCGGGACCCCGTCGGGGCGCGGGGCGGTGGCGCCGGGATGTTGCCACTCGTGCGACCCCGCCGCGCTGCCCTGAGAACGGGCAGCCTCCGGACGGCGGAGCTGGCAGCTCGAGCCCCGCCGTTCCAACTGAGAATCCCGGGGCTGCGAGGACTGGGGGGACAAGGGCGGCCGTGGTCCGTCAGGGAGGGGCAGGGCAGGGCCGGGCAGAGCTGCCAGAACCTTTCGGCATTCCGGTGCTGCCCCGCGGGGCGCCCAGAGCGGGGCTGGAGCAGCGGGGCCGGGCCTCCCCTGCCTTCTCCAAGCCGCTCGGCCTTACAGGTTGCGCGGAGCAGGTGCACGGGGAAAGCGGGGTCCGCGCCAGGCCGGGGCGGGAGGCGGAGACTGGGGGTGCGGGGACCGAGGCAGGCAGGGGGCGGGCGCTCTCGCGGGGCCTCCCGGGGGCCGGCACCGGACCGCCCGGTCGGGCACTGTGACCGCAAACGGAGAGCCGAGCGCTGCCTCCGGAGCCGGCGCCGCCGCCCCAGGGGCTGCCCGGGGGAAGCCCCACTCCTGTCGGCGTGGCCGCCGCCAGACAAGGCCCTGCTACGCGACTCGGCGGCTCCTCGTGGAGCCCCCCCCGGGGCCGCCTCCGGCGCTGCCACCGCTCAGGGGCGGCGCCGCCCTGGCCAGCGGGGGCGCCGGGCAGCCGGGCCCCCTCTTGGAGACCTTCATGCGCAACGCGAGCCGGCGGGCGGGAGAGCCCCGCCGTCGCCGCCCGCTGTCGCTCGCCGGGGCCCCGACGGCGGCGGGTCCTCACCGGAGGCTTCGGCTGGGAGTCGCCCCCGGCCCGGGGCCGCCCCGCCCGGCCCCTCCCGTGCGCGGCGGCGGCGCGGGGAGCTGCGGGGAGCGGTGGGGCGCCCGTGCGCCCGCGCGGGGTCC
>JAWMRA010000078.1:16551739-16635038 GCA_035584735.1 Pseudotriccus pelzelni
GACCCCGCGGAGCCCCCGAGGGGCGGGGGGCGGCGCCGGCCCCGGCCCCGCGCGGGGGGAGCGGCACGGCCCCCGCACGGCCCCCGCACGGCCCCCGCACGGCCCCGGCACGGCCCCGCCGCCTCCGCTCCCCGCACGTCGGGCGAGAGCAGCCGCGGTCCGCCTCGGCACCCCTGCCCGGCAGCCGCCTGCCGAAAGGCGCGTCTCGGCGCTGACGGGCGCGGCCTCCCTCCCTCGCGGCACCGGGAGGCGCCACCCCTGCGCATCTCACCCGCAGCCCTTTCCCCGCTCCCCCGGGACCGCCAGTCGGAGCGGGCATAGCGAAGGATCGATGGCGCGGGATTTTTCGCGGCGTTCGAACTGAAGGCAATTCTATCGTAACATCAAAATACATCACGTCAGTTCTCGAGCCCGGCCATGCATCGATTTTGACCTCATCGGGCCCTCTTGCGTTTTTTCTTTTCCCTCTCCCACTGTCCTCTCCGGACGAGCTCGCTCGGCGGAGGACCTGTTAATAATTCCCTAACTGACTCTCACTGATTAAAGCCTTAAAAATTTTCACTGGGCTGAAATGGATTACTCGGCAGATTAGGAGGGGATTATCTCTGTCATTAGCGCTGCAATAGTTTGTCCGGCAGAGTCTGTCGAGGTTTATCGAAAGTGACTTTCCAGTGTGCCACCAGCGCGGGCAGAGATCAAACTCCGAGTGGAAACGTACCCGGCTCTATCAGCAGAGCAAGACAGGGCCAGCTCCGGGAAAGTAATAAATGACTCGACTTCAAAGCCGCTGACATCGCCGTGATAACAGCAGGGAAACGCGTGAGTCATGGGAGGGAACAAAGAGCTTTGGAAGAACAACTTCTTGGAAAGCCCCGCTTGCAGACGGACCACGCGAAAAAACGAGAAGGGAAGGTGGAGATTTCTGCGCGAAGCCAGGAACGCGCCCACGTGTGGCCGGGGTACCGCTGCCACCCGTCCCGGGACGGCGAAACTGAGAGAGTGCTCCACAGAGGGACCATGCAACAACGATGCGGCTCCCCCGTTCACGTCCAGCCGGCGAGCGAGACCAGGAACCTCGGCGTCCGGATTCCTGTTCCCATTCACACCCGCCGTCTCTCAACCTCGCACCACACACCTCTGTCAAGAGCCAGGCCCATGCCCGCAGTGCTGCGGGATACCTCCGGCACCGCCTCTGCCCCAGGCTGAGTCAGTCCTGCTCCTTCAACCTTCTCGCCCCGGGCAGCTGCTCCAGCTTCCCCTTCCTCGTCGGCCCTTCACCTCTCACAGCTGTTTGCTGCAGCGGCTGTCCCAAAACCGCCCGCAGTTCCTAGATACGATCTCACGAGCGTCGAGCGCGGGGAATAATCCCTTCCCTCGGTCTCCTGGGCTGTGATCGTGTTCATGCCGCCCAAAGCTGCTGCTGACATGCCGTGCGGCCGGGGCACATGGCTGGCTCCTGTCCACCGGCACTTGGTGGTGACCGCTCCGTGTGGCACAGAGCACGACGGCCAGGAGGCCCCTCGGCGGCCCCAGCCGTAGCTTAGCAGAGTCATCCCTCGCCCTCGGATCGGTCCTCCCGAACAGGCCTGTCCCACCGAGACGAAAGACCCATCTAGGAGAGCAAACAGAGCTTCATCACCGCACGGAGCAGCGATGCTTCCCCTTCCCCGCCCCGGGGCGTCCCCAGGGGCCGCACTGCATCCCTGTCCCTCCTCTGCACTTCCAGAGCTGGAAGGGCAAATGCTTGGAGACTCCACGGCAGACAGGAGTGAGACGCTGCTGGCAGGGCAGGGACATGCCATGCCCAGCCCTTGAGGCTTCTAGGGCGGGTGGAGGTGCCGGGTAGTCCAGGGAAGCCCACGACCACCACTGCATCCGCATGGCCCCCGGCAGCCGCCAGCCGGTGCCATAGCTGTGCTGCGCAGCCAAGGTGAGGTCCCTGCGCCCCTGCCTGCGGTCCTCTTGTCCCGCTGATACACAGCTGAACGCGAGTCCGGTCCTCCACTGTGGCCGGGCCGCGCCTGCGGCTGGAGAATCTCATTTTGAAAAAGCAAATGGGCTGGCTCCTTCCCGCCCTGCCTGGCATGAGTGCAGGCGGGGAATGAACGCTACGGTGGAGCACCACAGCTAGAAGCACAAGTATAAATCTGACAGACACCGTGCATCCCTCTCGGATCCACATAATTCCTACCACGAAACACGGAAAAAGAAAAAAACACAAATCCTAGCAACACTGAGGTGATTTTGGGGGAATTTCCGGGCCACAGAGCTGGCTCTATTCCTTCTCTTGAATGCCCGAGGAGTCATCATCCATGGGGTGGGGAGTCCTTGCTCCTGCCACACTCTGGCCGGAGCCGGGCAGTCGAAAGCTGATGAGTAAACCTTGTCGAGTGACCCCTGATATCGCTGCATCCACTCGAGACACACAGGCTCACATAAACACACACACTCCTGCGCTGACTCATCGCCCGTCTTGCAGCATTTTGCCCAGGTCAGACAGGCTACGTGCCACCAGATCCTGAGGAGGAGCAAAACCCCAAAACAAGCCCTTTTCCCCAAAACCTCCACCACCAGCCTTCTCTCAAGGGCAGCGTTTTGACCACGGTCTGTCCTTGCACCCGTCCCCGAGAGCGTGACAGGCGCCTGGGGCACCTCTCGTCAAGGCGGTGGTGAAGCACCTCCCAGACAGCAGTATCTGAAGGCTTTGGGGGTAAGAAAGAGAAGTGGATGTCTCCTGTTGATTCAAGCACAATGCTGAAGAAGAGCACAAGCAGAGAGGCTGGGGGAGCCCAGCCCATTTACCATGCCAGAGTCTTTCCCCCTTGCCTGGGGTTAGTTGTGCCCGTTTTGCTCTGGCGCACGACGGTACCGCACAGCCTGGGTGAGCCCTACAGCACTGGGCTGCCTATGTCACACTGCGGAGGCAGCACGACACCACTGGGCCACAGAATCAGGCAGGTGGTCCGGGAAGTCAGTCTGTGCGGTCTGTCCGTCCCTGCGAGGCAGCTCCGTTAGGACCGACGGGACTTCCGCGGGTGGCCCGGCAGCTCCCGGCAATGGGAGTGCCCTGCAAAGGGAATCAGGGGGATATTTTGGGAACCCAGTGTTTCCAAACCGCTAGGGAATCGGAGCTTGTCTTGAAACCGTTCAGACCCGGTGTGGAAAATCTGTGAGCAGTGCCTCAGGGGAGGTAAGCAATGCGTGGGACTGGTCTCATGAAGGGAGAACCCTGCGACGGGCACGGCTGGTGCTCTGCCTGTGCGCTGGGGTGGGAAGGCAATGAAAACATTGCTCCCCGCCGCCTCGCCGCTTGGTGCGACGTCCGGCAGAAGTGATTCCTAATCTGTGTCCAACTCGGCCCTCGCCCCTGCGGCAGTGACGGCTTTAAAGATGAACGATTCCAGTTTGGTACATGCGCCTTTGAGAACTGAGTACCAACCGTCCCCGAAGGAACTGCCTGTGGCACGGGAAAGGCTCCTCTCTCCTCTTTGGCAAGTCGATTTGCCTAAGACGTTACGAAAGGAAACTTGCAACACCAGGAACCGGTATCAGCGGAGCCTGGGCCACGGCATCGCACGTGGACCAGCATCCCCTGTGTCGCAAACGCCCTTCTTTCAATATTTGTCCAGCGCGGATGTCTCACCTGGCCCCCTCCTGCTCACCGGGAGCGAGAGCGGAACGACACCTCCCCGCACTACTCTCCAGCAAAGAAAACGTATGACCAGCGCTTGACTCTTCGTTATTTCAATTCGATGAGGGCAGGAACAAGTATGTAAGGGAGTCGCGGGGTGAGGTGGGGGGAACGAAACACGCTAAGGGGCACATCGCCTTCCCTTCAGAGTCAATGACCACACGACAAGTCCAGCTGGCAGCCACCTTCACGGGAACCAGGAGTTGCTAAAGGTCCAG
This sequence comes from Pseudotriccus pelzelni, assembly GCA_035584735.1. Taxonomy (NCBI): domain Eukaryota; kingdom Metazoa; phylum Chordata; class Aves; order Passeriformes; family Tyrannidae; genus Pseudotriccus; species Pseudotriccus pelzelni. The sequence continues at coordinate 16,555,649 of JAWMRA010000078.1, forward strand.
AGAAGGGGCGGGACTTGGGGCCAGGGCAGGGCTGCATGCAGAGCACCGGCACCCACTCCCGACACTCCACGAGACCACGCAATGCTCCTCGCCGGGGGAATGAGAGGACGCGCACCCTGCATCGAGAAGACCCGGAGCACGCCTGGCCCTGCCTCTGCTGGAGTGCTCGGCGCTGTGCAGCCCCGGCCCAGTAAACCGAGGCTTCATCGAGGGATGGAGCCCGACTCTGGCTTGGGAAGGCGATAAAGTCCTCCTCCGTGGTAGCGGGAGCCCCGCGGCACAACCGAGAAACCACAGAGACTCCGCTTCTCTAGGACAAGAAGAGTGCCTGGCCCGCGAAAGCCCAGCCCTTCCCATTGACGGGTTTCCCCTCGAGAACTCTTGGGGCCCGAGCGGGACCGGGAACTGGGAGTAGTCCCTCTCCCCGTCAAGGCTGCAAAGCTTGCACGGCCCCCAGCGATGCTCTGCAGGATGCCAGTCCCGGCCCGCGGACTGTGCCGGCGCCCGCCGCGCTAAGCACGGCGAGCCGTGCCCGAGGGTTCGGGCCCTGACGGGCTTTGCACCTTCCAGGGGTCTGCCCCGATCACCACAAACATCATCCCAGCCATGCTCCTGGCTGCCTTAGCGGCGGGCGCGGCGGCGAGCATCTCCTTCAGGGCACACACGCAGGAACACGGGACCAGTCCCTCCGCTGCGGGATGAGCCCCAGGGGGAGATGCGGTAACGCTCGTCCTGGTTGCCTTTCCACGCATGCCGAGCCCCCCCGGGGGTACTGAATGAGGAGCACGGCCCCTCACTGGCCCATGGCGGGGAAAGGCTGCCGGGCCCCCGCTGCCCCCGAGCTCCCTCGCCGCCGTCCCCAGCACCCCGGCTTCTACTTTCTGCTACGTTTTACCCTTGACAGTTAGGACACGGAAAATGGTGGCGTTAAGGGAGCAGCAGTGAGGTCTGAGGTGAAGAATTCTTCACAGAAAGAGTGACTAGACATTGCAATGGGCTCCCCAGGGAAGTGCAGGAGTTACTGTCTCTGGAGGTGTTTAAGCAAAGACTGGATGTGGCACTTAGTGTCCTGATCTAGTTGACAGCGTGGTGTTAGGTCACAGGTTGCATTCGATGATCTCAGAGGTATTTTCCAACCTAGGTGATTCTGTGATTCTACGACACAGGTGAGGGGTGAGATCCACAACCTGCACGCTGCCTTTCTGTCCAGAGTCTCGTGAAGTAGCTCCAGACTCATGTGATACTTCAGAATAACGAATCCTGTTAGCTCAAGCTGAGGCAAACCCCCAGGTCCTCTGAGGTCCCCAGGTTTGTTTGGTTTCCCATCCAACTCTAATCTTATATCACCTGCATATTTGCTGATCCAATGTCTTGAAACCACAGGCACGGAAAGATAAGCCAAGAGAATTCCACCTTCCTTCGTGCATGCACTACACAGTATTCTTCTCAAATCTTCATCCCCACCCTGTCAGTGTTTGATTACACAAGACGTCTGGGTCCATAAGGCCTCAATAAGGCAAATTCCTAGTATGGTCATTTTCTTCTCAAGATTATAAAAATCACCAGCTCACTTGCTGGGATTGTTTGGTGTGCTGCACTCTTTCAGAGATGCAACGTTTGATGCAGAAAGGAAGCAAGAATATTTTAAAAGACTAGACCAGAGTTTTCCCGGTATCTGTTCAAATGATATTTTACCAGAATAAAAAAAAATTTTTACAAAAATTGCAATTTCCAATACAAAATGGCGCTTTAATTGAGCAACTCCTAGGATTATTTTACCACTGAAAGTATAATTAAAATTAAACTTTGTTTAGCGCAACCTGGGGGAACTATGTGTTTCATGTTAAAAACTTTTACACAACTTTCCTGCTCTGTAGACGAGGGGAGGAGACCCGCACGCCAGACACCGGGCAGGTCTGCGCTGCCAGGCACTGGAGGCCCAAAACCACTTCGTAGAAATGTCCGCGGGTGCTCTTTTGCTTCCCGGGGGCCAGCAAAGCCCCACCAGCCCACGGCATCCCCCGGCCATGTAGCCCGACCATCCCCGGAGGCAGGTGCCCGGGACCCGGGCAGCTCCCCCAGAGCAGAGACTGACCCGGGAGCGCAGAGGGAGCAGAGGCTGCCGCGGCGAACCCTCCCCTTCCCGCGCCACCACGTGAGGCCCATAAATAAGGAGAGGAGAAGCGTTCCCCCCTCGCCGACGCTACCGGGGCGAGTGCAGCTCGGCGGGGCGGCGGCCCCACAAAGGCGGCGGGGCGGCCCCGAGCCCTCGCCCGCCCAGCAGAGGAGGCGGCACCTGCAGCCGGGGTCGGCCCGGCTGCGCGCCCTCCCCTCCGTGCTGGTACCTGGGCGCTGGGTTGATAATGCACCATAGCGGGCCGCCTTTCAGGCTCTTTCAAACGGAGATCGCGGAGGTCACCGTGTCTGCAAACCCCCCTCCTTCGGCCGCTCGGGCCGGGGTGCCAGCGCGGCAAGCTGGAGAGCAGGCACAGCCCATGGGAATCCCAACACTTGTGCCGCCGCCTCCCCCGGCCGGCCCTTCTCCCCCCTCCCCGCCCCGAGGAGCCGCTGAATGTAACAAATGAGCTGCAATCGATCTGCGGGCACGGGGGAAAATCAAATTATATGGTGCGGCTGGGCGGCCGCGGCCGGCAAAAGGTGCGGGCGGGCGCGCTGCCGGCTCCCCTCCGCCGGAGAGGCTGCCAGTCCCGGCCCCGCTCGGCTTCGCCTCCCGCTCCATGGAGGAGACTGAACTGCGCCGGCCGTGACAAGGCGGGGGGTCGCCGGCTGCGCGGGGCTCGCCCCGGTGCCACCAAACTCCGTCCCGCGGCCGGTGACTCCTGACCCGAGAGGTGCGACCGCGGCTCGGTCTCGCTGCCCACCTGCGCGCAGGTTGCCCGGCTTGCGGAGCCGCGAAAGCACCTGTAAAGGGGGAATGGGATGGGAGGGACCGCAGCAAGGTTGTGCATCGGAGGTCTTTCCTCTCTTGCCTGTGCCGCTTTCAGGTCTCCTCTCCGAGCTCCTGGGGCTGGCACAGGCAGTCAGGCCCTTCCCGGCACCGGTGCCGCCGGGCCCGTCCCGCTCGTGCGGAGCCCGGGGCCCGCCGCCCGCAGGACGCACCGCCCTGGCCAGAGGCGCGTCGGGCACCCGCCAGCCTGGACGGGAAGCACCTGCCGAAGCCGCGGGCTGTGAGCAGAGGGGGTTCAGACAGCGAGCTCGTACCTGAGCCCTTTTCTTGCCCCCCAGACGTGCGTGGGGGAACGGCTCCGCTTGGGAAAAGCCCCGCGCAGGGCCGGCGGTTGTCGCGGGTCCATGGGAATCTGGCCACTTGTGCCGGCCGCAGCCGGGAGGGGGCTGTGCTTCCTTTACAAAAAGAGACACAATTAAGCAAAATGCTCAATGAACATTATAAATGATGTGCAATCGCCTCGCAGATTGCTTAGCAAATCAAATTATATGGTTGCTCACGGATGATTTCCATGTCCTTTAAAGCGCAAACAGGTACTTTCTGATTCGACGAGGGGGGAAGGCTGTTGGTAGGTTTTTTCCTAAACAAAACAAAACACACACACCCCCACCCCCCACCCCCCAAAAAAAAAAAAGTGCAACGCTTTAAACATTGCGGAGCAATGCCACACGCTGAAAGGCGTCTGTGTGAATATTCACTTTCTCCTTTGTTCGCCCCTGTATTTCACAATAGCCCGGGGACGGCACGTTCACTGCGCTCTTGTAAATTTACCAATCGTTGACTAAAACCGCCGGGCACCTGCTTGGCAAAGCACAAAACTGCCTACGTTTCCACCAACAATTTACTGTTTCATCAGCTTCTAAATTGACCGGTCAACGGAAGGGCTCAAAGCTAATATCATTTAAATCAACGGAGATGGCCAGGTTCGAGGCTCCGCCGGCTGCGGAGTGGGGCGGCCGTGCCCAGCCTGCAGGGTCAGCCGAGGCTGCCCTGCCCGGCCCGGGACGCGGGAAGGCCGGAGGAAACGGCAGCCACGGTGCGGGATAGGGGAGGCCGGGCGGGTGCTGGTTTTGCTGGGCGAGTGCTGGTTTTGCTGGACAGGGACGGCACAATGACTCCTTTAGTGCATCGCAGCGGAATGAGACGGCAACAGACCCAACCAGCCGCCGCAGGGAACAGGCTCCTATCCCAATGGGTAACAGGGCACTTCCTCATTCTGTTAAACACCCGTGTCACATCGTCTCTGTCATAAATAAAAATAGCTCTAGATGAAATAGAAACAAGGTTTTCCAGTCATTGCTCCTTTTTGTTGGTTAGAGACTCCATTAGTTTTCTATCCTTTTCCCTTGAAACCCTCACTGGTTTACGTCCATCTGTTGTGTTGGTTCCTACGAAAGATCTCCATCTTCACGGTATTTTCCCCTAGATCCATATACAGTCACCACGTTCCTTCCCAGCTCTCATTTTGCCAGGGAAAGCAAAGCAAGCTAGGGATTAGGCTACCCCTTTCTTTATCGCATTTTCCTGTCCTTTTCATCATATGAGTTATCTGCTGGGACAACCAGAACCATAATGGTACACAGCTGTCCAGAAGAGCTCTCACAGCTCCTTGGAGACTGCTGTCAGCATTTGTCTTTCTGCCAAAATCCCTCACTTTGTACTGCATGGGTTGTATTTACCTTTTTCATGGCCATGTTCCTTCAGCGGCTCATGACCACTTTGCCATTAACTAGTGTCCCAAGGTCTTTTTCCTCCTCTATCTGGCAAGGCCTATCAAGACCACAGCTATAGCACACGTTCTTACTGCGTGTCCCTAATGTGTGACCCTTGAACACTGGATTTCATTCCTTATTCTCTGCTCTGGTTCTCACAGTCCTAGGCTTCCTCTGTTGATTTCTAAAACCCTCTCCATGACGGGATGCATTTCCTGCTCTATGGCTGACAAATATTGTTAGCAGAGTCCTTCTTTTGCCCTACAGCTCTTCATGAAAAATTTTCTGTTGAGTCCATAAGACCTGTGAGATGACTGTCCTGGGCCATGACATAGATTCATGTGTGTAAGAGCTCTTCATACATTTCTCTCTCTCTGCCTTCCATGAATTTGCCTAATGGCTTTTAGAACTCGAGCAACAAGTATTTTTATTAACATTATTACATACTATTTAGTAGAGCTGAGTTTTAAATTAATGATTCTTGTCTCGGAAAGAGGTAAGACTTTGAGATGCACGAAAAACCAAAGGCTTAAAAGCACCTTAGAGGTCCACATTCCTCAGGAATCTCCCATCAGCTACTATCTAGCCCCACAGGTGCCTCTTATAAGGAGACACTCTGCACTCTTGGTGTTTTGTTGAATAGTCTTGGCTGTAATATGATGTTAAAATGATGATTTTTAACAAGAATGGCTGACCTGCCATGGCTGTTCAGTTCCAGAAAAGGATTTCCAATGCAGATCCTTCAAACCCCACTTCTAAGTGCAGTTACATTTTTATCCAGCCCGGAGTTAGACATTTGCTGGCTCCTTACTGAGTCCACTGGGTCACTCCTACATTCTTTGTTGATCACCTGCCTTTCACTTTACCAGGAGCCTTGGGGCTGCATGCCCAGCACCTACAATTTAGGCATTGCAAAACCACATCTCTGCATCCATTTAGCCCTGAGGCTTTTATCTTTGTGGCAAATTATTAACTGAGTCAGGGACATGAAAAACATCTACACAAGGAGATGCTGCATTTTCTTTGGAAGTTGTCCACACATGAAAAGTACTGTTTTACCTAGGCCGGTAGCTCTTCCTATATGCTCACCTTCCAGGAGGCATGGGAGAACACTGTTCATTCCACTGGATGAGAAACTTTCTCACAAGGAGGATTGTTTTCATGTCTCCTCTCAATGACCTCTTCCTAAGACTAAACAAATCCACATTTCTTCAGTGTGCACTTTTTAAGTATCTTAACATTTTTATGCTGTTAGCTACTAATTTCTCTGCAGCATTTCTTCAAGCGTAGTGTCCAAAACCGGACACTATACTTGGGCTACGCCTCACCAGTGTCAAGTAGAGCATAATAATTACCTCAGTATTTTACCGAAAATACTGCTGTTAATATATGCCCAAATGACATTTGTTTTTCTGCGTCTCGCATTTTACCTAGTGCATGACTCTCAACAGCCATCTGATCCATTCTTGCCCTACTGCTGCCTTATCAGTTATTCTTCATTTCACATATCACACATTTGATCTGTTTTTTGTCACAAGACTGCATTTTGTACTTGTCTTATTACAGTGCATCTTATTGATTTCGGGCAAGCTCTCCAATCTGTGAAGATCAATGTGAGTCCTGATCCTGTTCTCCAAATCAACCTCTCTCAGTCTCTCCCAGCCAGTGCTCTCCAGAGCTGAATTAGGCACTCCCTTTTTCAGTAGCCTATTTATTATTGAAAACATTGGGGCTGCAACAGACACTCGCAGGACCCCACTGGGCACATCCAGCTTTGACAGTGAACTGTGGATGAGCACTGTCCTATGATTCAAACATTATCTGCTCATTCTAATTTATATTTTATTTAGATCTCATTACATGGTTTTGTTTATTAGAAGAGTAAAGTTTTTTGACACTAACAGAGTTGACACATATCACATCTATCTCTTCATACTTGGCTAGTTAGTCCTTCAAATAAGGACACTGAACTAATTGGAAGTGATATGTTCTTGATTAATCCATACCGATATGTTCTACTGCCTTCTTATCACTTACATGCTTACAAATTGATTAATAATTGACTCTCATTATCATGGCTACGCTGATGGATTTATACTTCCCAGGATCCTCTTTGCTCTTTTTTGGGCTTGTAAACACACGCCTCTGGCATCAATATCCTCAAGCAAGTCACTTACGGAGTGAGCTATCATCAACCTTATCTTCATCCAGTCAAGAGCTGGACACTAATCAGGAGAGGTATTCAGTTCCTTACACACAGGAATACGACACATATGGTCTAGTATTGTTACTACCTAGTATCCAGGACTATATAGTACTTGGGACTTGCAGATATAACACAGGATCAACAGGAGATCTGCACCTTTCTGGAGGCTCAGCAGGAACTTCCTTTCAGGTTATCCATGCGGGATACCTGAGAGCATCCAAATGGGATAGGGCATCTAAATCCTTGTTAAAGTAACTACACTCCTAAGTGTAAGGTGTTCATTAATAGTCAAGAGGAAAAGATGGGTACAACAAAACTCCCTCAGGAGGAAACCTTTTTAAGATGGAGTCTGGTGGCCTTTGAAGATGCCACTCTTGTTTCACTAGCAACAGAAGCAGAAAAACCCCAGAAGGATAAAAAAAAATCCTTCAAGTTAAAGGGCTAATATTTAGGCAGCTACATGTTTTTCAAGGCATTCCAACATTTAAATTATTCAAATACCTAACAAGAGTTTTGAATTACTTAGGTGCCTTGCACCCAGTCCAGCCCACGCTTGGTCTGGCTGATTTTCAGCACCACTGAAGATACCCTATGAAGGAAGCTAATTACTTCAAATTACTGTTGGAGCATTTCTACATGCTTACAGCTCTCTAACAACTACCAAGAGAAATTGCACTGATTAAACTTTAGCTTGGGTGTTTTTCTTGATCCAGAGCCATCCAGGGTTTTATAACTCAGCCCTATCTATTAAATGCAGAAAACAGCCTTTCACTTGCTCTCAGGTGAGGATAACTACATGAAAGCTTGTTTTCGCACTCTAATCTGGGGTAACTGAGCCACATGCACCCAAGGCAGATGCACCATGCAGGATAAATTGGGAAACGGGAAATTTATATGAGCAGCTCATAGCCCTGAGCCAGGTTAAGACCTTCTTTCAAATCTACAGACAGGACGCTGGTGGCAGGACACACCTAACTCAACAACAAATGCAATAAACTCAGAAACTTATCACATCACATGACAATTGCTTTTTTTTTTGCCTTTTTTTTTTTTTGGTTATCAAAATGCTCAAGCCCTCTTTTGGACATAGCATGTCCCAAAGGTGCCTGAGCACTGTAAATCTCTCGCATGCATACACTTGGGCTCATCTAATCTACAAGACCTCTATGATCAATTATAGTTGAATGAATGAATGAATGACAGTATGGGTGAGGAAGGGGTAGCTTGAGAAAGCAGCTTCTCCCTCATCTGTGCCTTTATTTGCAAGCTGTCATAAATCTGTAGGAATAGTTCCACTGCCAGTAGCTTACAGGCTGTTTAATTTAATCCATACCTCCATTGGCTTCCCAATCAACAGAGCCAACAAGGAGTTATCAGATCGAAATGCTGCAGTTTCCCACCCCAGCATGGGGACTGAACCTGAATTATCCTAGGCCACCTGTCCCTGCTCACCACTGCAACGTACAGTAGAGGGATTTAGCCTTATTTGTAATCTTTTGTCTGCAGCCTTGTTGTTTGGGTGGGGCTGCACCTGTTCATGGCGAGTGGGAATCCCTTAATTACGGCTGTGGGGCTGGGCAGCAAGAGCTGGCCCTGTGTGCTGGCACACAAAGGCTTAGGGCAATGCGTGTGAATTCAGTGCCCTCTTTTTGCCATGCCAGCTTTCACTGCAAATCCTCCACAGGTCTTCACAGCTCAGCTCCTGCATTCCCAGGGCTTCTGCCTGGTGTTTCACACACCAGATTATCCTCTTTTTAGAGGGCAGAGATGCTGTCTCCCTATATTTTGGATTCTTGGGGTCTACAATTTTTTAGGAATAATAGCTGAGGGACAATAACACATTTTAAAGTGTATTTCTGATAGTAGCATCACCAGTCCTTTCTTGTTATCAGATGCAAATTGGGTTTACCTGGTGAACATATACCCACTGCTCTGGAGTGTCATGATAGTAGCAACAGCTTCAGCCACAGACACCCAGGTTACACACTCTACTGAATCCTCAGAGATGATGTTACCCACAGTATCAATACAGGCTTCGGGGGCAGCCCTGCTGACAAGGACTTGTGGGTGCTGGTGGATGAGAGGCTGAACATGAGCCAGCAGTGTGTGCTCACAGCCCAGAAAACTAATCGTATCCTGTCCCCAGCACAGTCCCCTTGGACCTGCTGGAGCGAGTCCAGAGGAGGGTCATGAAGATGATTAGAGGGATGGAGCATCTCTCCTACAAGGAAAGGATAAGAGAACTGGGACTGTTCAGACTGGCAGAGAGAAGGCTTCACAGCGACCTAATTGTGGCCTTCCAGTACCTGAAAGGAGCTTACAAGAAAGATGGAGAGAGACTATTTACAAGTGCGTGCAGCGATAGGACAAGGACTAATAGCTTCAAACTGGAAGAGGGCAAGTTTAGATTAGATGTTAGGAAGAAATTCCTTACTGTGAGGATGGTGAGGCACTGGAACAGGTTGCCCAGAGAAGTTGTGGATGCCCCCATTCCCTGGAAGTGTTTAAGGCCAGGTTGGATGAGTCTTTTAGCACCCTGGGCTAGTGGGAGGTGTCCCTGCCCACAGCAGGGAGGTTGGAACTAAATGATACTTACAATCTTTTCCAAAGCAAACCATTCTATGAAGCAACCCCACTCTCTTCCATCACTAATCCCAGTCATCTGCTGTAGGCCCTGTCCAGACACCTCACTTCAGTGGGTGCCTCCCTCCCCTGCCCTATACTCCCCTGTGCCCTTTGCTCCCTCTGCTCTCTCCCCGCCCAAGCTTTGCCCCTCTTCATTTTGAATGTTACTGTGTCCCACCAAATGCCAGCAGAGAAGATACTGATGGCATGCCAGCCTTCATCTTTTAGCTCCAGAGGCCAGTGCCACACAGACCTCTCACGACTACAAGTAAGTTTGCACTTGGATTGCACTCTGGGGTGGAAGCACAACCTGTTCACAAGGAAACTACGGTGTACCTGGCTGCCAAAATCGACCAGTCTTCCGTTAAGCGTGAACACAGACATCCCCAAAACTCACAGTATAGCACTTTTTTCCATCCTTTTCCAGACCAGCTCCCCAGATTCCCCACGGGAAAAGCCGTCCAGGGCCGGGAGCAGTCAGGGCTCGGCCTCGGGGCTCTGCCGCCACCTCGCGACGCCGCTCGGAGCGGCGCTGGGATCCGCCTCCTGGAACGTTGTGATACCATTGAAACGAGACTGAAAACGGCAGAAATTTGCTCTCTCGCTAAGAACGACGCTTTTTATTTGCTGTGCTGCTGCCCCAGTGTCTTCAGCTGCAGCCCAGGCTGGGGGATGTCGGTCAGTCCATTCTGATTCAGAGTGAAGGCTGGAGCTGGTACCAGGCAGTGGGTGCCTAGCCCTGCTGTGAGCGATTCCTGCAAAGGGGAGGAAGAAGGGGCTCATCTGGTGCCCGCTCCGTCTTGTCACAGCACCTGTACACCCCTCTGCTCCCCTTGGTCCTTGGCAGTGTGCAGATGAGTACCATCCCTCTGTACCTTCTTTGAACTTGTAATAGCCACGAGGATAAGCAGGGTTGAGAGCCAGCTGTTGTTGGGCTTATATGACAAATGAGAGGTTCAGATGTAAGACTGATAGCAATTAGATTGCCACCTGCTATCGCTTTAATCCGTATCCCAGATTTTTAATTGTTAAGGTGGAAGGGGGGGCTGCTGGCACATGAATACATAAGGCCTATCTTAAAAGGCAAAAGCATTCGGATTGTAGCCCAATCATCTCAATTCGGGCTGCCCATTTTGTGGGTTTAGCCTCTCCTGTGATTTTAGCCTAATTTTTGGAGCAGTTTCCTTCCGAGTTTTTTAGGACATGCATACTCTTGTCCTTCCAGCCACCATTTTTTCTACTTATTTATTTATTTATTTATTTTTAGCAAATGTAGACAATTTTATTTTAGGCTTGGCTAGCACTTTCCAGTTTGGCTTCCTGACAATCTGCTGCTGTCAAGTGGCCTGCATTCATTTGCATTGTGTCTGATTTTCAGCAGGTTCCTCTCTGAGGCCTATTCCTCCTGGCTGTTACCCAGGTGAGCAGTCCTGCTGCAGTCAGAGTGATAATAGCTGTCAGTAATTGGTACTTAAACAGGTTTGTAGGGTCGGACTTGCTTCCTCCCCCCAGCTTTGGGTAGTGCTAATCTACTTTCAAGTCACGCTTCATCAGAAAAAGAGAACACCAAGAATTCTGAAAGGTTTGCTATCAGCTTCCACAAAGGGATAGCTTGGGAGAAACACGTTGGTTTTGTTAGAGAGAGACACAAAATAGACTATGATTTGCATAAAGAGCTGAGAGAGGAGAACTGAATGAGAGATTGAGGAAAGGGGTTTCATTGACTTCAAAGAGTATTGGATCAGATCCATGCAGACCATCTGCAACTTCCTTTGATGCACCAGCAAACTGGAGATAACAAGCCTCTCTTCTCCATACATGCCCTGCATAAGGCATTATGTGGAGAAGGACTTTGAGCCTGGCAGTGGAACAAGCCACTCTCAGAAGAAAATGTAGGTCCATATAATCTGTTTTTCCTGTGATCAAATGTTGCAGGTTTGAAAGCATATGTACCCTAGAGGTCACTGCTGAGCAGCCATTTGAGCCGCAACAGGTTCCTAGGGAAAACTGACAAAATATTATGGAATATTAGATAATTTTTAAGAATGTATTTTGAGGTGACTTTGAGTAGTCACTGTCCATCCCTCTTCAAAACCACCCAACAATATGCCATATCTCCACAGAGGAGGATCCCAAAATCCTACCCTGTTACCTTTCTCAGACAGAACATCACTTCCTTCATGCTACACCCTCCACCTCATATTCCCATCTCCTCCCTATATCATACCTCATCCCGTGAAGTCTTCCTGCTTTGGAGTAGCCCAACCTCATCATCCTGTCTGCATCACATCTCCTCAGCACCCACTGCCTCCCTCCCTTACCATGGTCTCAACAAATAGCCTTGTCTTTCTCCATCCAGAAGAACAGTTCTGATGGCAGACAGGGATAGCTCCCTGCAGCCTGTGCTGTGATTGTCACAGGCTGGGAAGTCATCGCAAGCACAGCTGAACACCCCTGATCAGCTGTAGTCACCTGTGGAGAGATGCTTAATGGACCAAGTTAAATACCATGGCATGGGCAGAGTGGAGGAGTTTTACTGTGTCTCTTTGGAGAAGTTCATCTGCTCTCTCCATTTAGGCAATGTTTTTTAATTGGCAATTTCTCCATAGTCTTGAGGCAGGTGTAGAGCAAGAAGGTGAAATCTTTCAGAAAAGACAAAGTGGCACAGGGGTAATAGAAATAAGAACAGTAACTAAAATAGTACCAGAATAATAAGCCATCATAAGCATTTCTACAGCCCTTTTCATCTGTGCTTGTCAAACAATTTGCAAGAACTAAAAAATTAAGCCTCTCAGCAGTGCTCATATGTCAGAAATACGCAGCTTCTTCCACCTATTGCTTAACTGCTGTCACCCTTGAATTAGGACACAGAAGCTGTTAATTGCTCAAGGCAATGACGCCTTGCAATTTAGGGTGTGAGAGGCTAACTCAAACTGTAAGACAAGGCAGCATTTAGACTCTAGAGTTGGCCAGGCCACTGCCTTACAAAAAGAGCCATGGATCTTTAACACCAAGTGGTCAGGCCCTCAGTTTGACGTCTCAGCTGATAAAACAGGAAAGGTGAAAGCAGGGGCAGAACCAATCTTTTAACAGCTGGCTATAGGAGAAGACAAATTTGTAAACTGAAAGAGGGACAAAGGAAAAACATTTACCCCCCGCTTTTAATACAGATTCATTCATAAAACTAAAGTTAGAAAACTAAAGGCTACAAGGTCATAGAAAGTTACATGTGATCTGGTTTTGGAAAATGCCCTTCTTACAGACCAGGCCCAGAGGCAGAGGCTATTTGTGCTATTGCCAAGGAGAAGTGTCATGAAGGCCCCTTTTTTCCTTCTCTGGGGGGCCTAAGGAAACTCCAGCTAGACATATTGTACATGACAAGGTTTAACAACCTTTGTTCATAATGGACCCAAGCATGAATACCCAAGTGCATTCAGGAGAGGCCCAGGACTAAGAGGTAATGTAAAGCCTGAAATAGGGAGGGAACATTTTCTGGATTGGAATAGGGTCATTCCTGGGGCAGTGAATGTACGTGAGTTCATTTTGCAGCTGGTATTCTGATTAACAGTGAGGTCAATCTCCTGAACTTCCCAAGTGTGAACACCTGCTTCTAGCTCTGCTCAGATCCTAGCCCTTCACAAGGCTTTCTCCTTCAGCGATCCCAGAAAATGCATAGGTATGCCACGTTCCTGTCAGAACTGTCCCCAAGAGATTTTCACACAAGGGAGGATTGATCTCAGCTCTCCCATTCCTGACAGCTCACAGTCAGCTCTTTAGGTGACATCCACCGTGTTGTCATCCTTCACTGCTGACTTATCTCAAAACGACAACCTGAATTCTTGCCATCTCTGTTTGACTCCAACACCTTCCTCTGTGATGCTTTTGCCTCTTTCCTGGCAGTTGGGCAACAGTCGTTATTCTTTCCTGTTCCTTCTTGCTATTAAAAGATGTCTGGATCCATCTTTGATCTTCCACAAATGACACCTGAACAAAAATGTCTTGGCTGTGGTGCCCACTACATCCCATGCACCAGTAATATGCAGGGTAGCACAGCCTTTGTTTCCAGAACTAAGCAGGCTACTCGAGCATCTCTTTTGACTTTTTATTGCCTTTTTCCTGATGTCTCTGGCAACTCCTCTGTCCTCGGTGAGTTTTTCTGGAAGTCACTTTGTAAATGTCAAACTGTGTGTGCAAAGCAGGCGAGTAGGATGAGCACAGCCAACGTCTGCTCTGCCAAACTCCCCAGAGTCTGCAGGCCAGATCCCCACAGGCACTTCCAGCATGGGCAGGGAGCTGCAGGCGTGGGTGCAGGACTGCGTGCTTGCTCATCTCTCTGGCACCAAGGGGAGAGAACTGAGTGTGGAATTAGGAGGGTGTGGAACACGGTGAGAGCGAGTGTAGTCAAGAAAGCCAGAGACCAGGGGACATTACAAAGGGATTTCTGAGGAGAGAGGGAGGATACCATAGAGCAATGGGGAAAAAAACCCAACAAAAAACCAAAACAAAGCCACAAAAACACGACAAAAGAGAAGACAGTAAAAGGGAGCACAATAATGGGCATGAATTTCTCTTTCTTCTGCCCCATGGCAAGCTGCCAATCTCTTCCACAAAAATTCCTCAGTGCTACAAAAACCAGTCCTCATGGACACACCTGCCTTGAGACAAATTCTTTTAGTCTTGAAAAAAATCTGGGCACTTCAATAAAGAGCTTTGCTCCTAAACTTCTTTTCCTTTGTGAATTTTGGCAGCAGCTCACACTTGGAGAGCTTCTGAGAACCCTTTCTTTAATCCGATTTCCCTGTCCTGCCTCAGGGGACTGTGGGCGAGTGACTTCCCACAGCCTTCCCTCAGCTTCCTACTCTGTGACATGTGGCTCACCACTGCCTCAGAGGGCTGGGGTAGGCATCACGTGTCTGTGAAGAGCTGTCAGATCCACGAGCGTGACCGGGCAGTACATGACTTGCAGTGAGGGTAGTGTTACCACCACTTGGGTAGAGCAGGAGGTGGGACAGGCACAGGATATGGTTTAAAACACTTTGCTGCCCAGTGCAAAAAATCATTAAGTCAATGGAAGAGGAGACAGTTGTGTGGTGACAGGACTTATTTCCAAGGTTTAAGACCAGAAAATACAAATGTCCTTAGGAGTACTAGCTAAATAGTCAGGGGAAAAAAGCAAAACCCAAGCTGACACTTTTCCAGTTTCTTCTCATGCAGGCTGCCTCTGAACTACCTCATGCTGGACATGTTCAAGTGTGGCAAAAATCCTATTTTTGCTCTGAGAAAAGTCTCCCTTCTTCTCTTGTTTTGACCAAAATCAGACTAGGCTGTCCACAAGCTTAAAAGGGAATCCAAATTATTTGCAGCATGGTGCAAGAGAAAAAAGCATCACTACAGTTCTATGTACATGGCTAAAATTATGGGCATTATGATTTCTGGTGGAAGGAGAGTGAAGTTTCTAGTAATATAAGAGTAATCTGGTAATTCTTTCCTATTTTCTTTCTTTCTTTTCCCTAATTTCTAACCAAGTCCTTACTTTGCTATGAGAAAGAGGTCCAATGTTGTTCTTTATAAGTCAAAGTTGCCCAAGCTGGCTTAGCTTTGGTTTTAATACCATAGCTTGAAAACTATATGGTAAGTTTATCTCCTCTCTTTTGACAATTTACACTCCCACCCTCCAAAATGATCAAGTACCAAAACAATTTTTAGAAAAAGCAGGATCTGACGGTACGGATGCTGTTATGAACCATGCAAAGTCTTATTCTGGCTTGGCTGCAAATTTAATTTGAAGTCTTGAGCAAGTCAATTAAATTCTTCTCATCAAGTTTTCCTTCAGTAAAATTGAGAACAGTTACTTGCTTTGTAGAGATGCCGTAAAGACTAAGAAAGTCTTCAAATAGTTTATTTTAGATGGTAAAATCTGAAAAATTGTGTAGAAACCTCAATTAGGGTTTATAAAAAGGTTATTTAAACACAAAAGGGGATAAAAAGTATCATAATTGGAACTAATAATGAAATAATCATGTTGAAAAACTTTTCAGATGTGAAGGGTGGAACATAAATCTGCAGTTGCCTGGCAGAGTATATTCAGCTCAGAGAAGCAACTGCTCGTTATTCACTATGGTGGAACAAAGTCATTGCAGATACATGAGGAAATTCTCGTAGCCTATGATACTCTTCAACAGTGTCTTCCATTATTATTGGTCTTTATTATTCATAATCTTAAAACACTTTGGGCCTTTAGCTGGGATCTGTCCTGGTGTGGTTGGTACCACAGACACAGAAGATAATGAAGTACACCGCCCCAAAGTTTTGGTCAGGAGTCCCGAATGTCCAGCAGTTTACATCACTCTCAAAGGTGATGTGCCATTACTCTTGATGGTACACATGGTCAAAAGCCAAACGTTCTTCATTTTCCCCATTTCATTTGGAGCAGAAGAAGGTTGCTTATCTCACTGCCCAGTTTCTCGGTGGCTATATTGTGTTTTCTTGGTGACATATCAGTGTAGTGCAGGTCAAGTGCTGTTCTTGAAAACATGGGTCTGTTCATACGATTACGTATCTGAAATACTGCACAAGCTAAACTGGAGTCTTACAGGACTCTTTCTTCAGGTAATCCTGCCATGTGAGTGAGGAGGCACCAGCTGCTCCTTATCCCAAACATCCAGTTGCATACAATTATGGTTGTAGGTGTGAAATAAACATGCTCTCTGCAGGCAAGATTCCTCTGTCAATAGTAGCTACTAACTTGCCTGTTCACTAAGAGTTGATCTCCACCAACCACGTACATCCAAGGTACCAAACTGAGTGTGGTTTGCACACGTCTGTGTGGACACTTGCTTTGTCAGCTTCATGGTCTATTTTGTGTGGCACTCTCACCCATAAAAGATGATGTGAGACCCGGTATCTCTGGGGATAGGAAAAAACCAGTATTTTGACAGCTCTCTTCTACTTTCTGCCATTTGCAAAAACGAGGAGCATTTCCATTTGGTATCCCACCAAAAGTCACTGTACTAAGGCAGGTCCTGGCTCCTCCACTAGCACTTGGCTGAACACAGGAGTCCAGCTGGGAACACCTTCCTCCTTTCTGAGAGAATCCTGTCCTTTTGGAAAAGGCAAGGAGACTGCTGCCTGATGCAACAGATTTTAAGAAAAACAAATAGCAGATGAAAGTATATCAGGATGGGGTGGCCCACGAATTCAGAGCATGCAAACATGCTGAGCTCTGTACAACCTGTGAAGACATTTGAGAGCAGGGTGAGCATGCACGGCCTGGTCAAAGCAGGCAGGAGACAACAGGGGTGATTCAAGGGCACTGTGAGTGGCAGAGCACAGTGCAGCACAGGCACAGCAAGCACCCTGTTGTTGCTGTTAACAGACACCTCTGAGGACAATGTGACTTCCACCGTCCACGACACCACATAAAACCAGCAGCAGCGTCTGCTTCATTCATGCTGCTTCACACCTCTGGTGGCCTTTGTGCCGTTCTGGTTTAGGCTGGCTGTAGCAACCACTGTCTCTAGGATGTTTCTAAAAGTTACAGAATTGTAAAGTTCTCCTGTAGAAAGCATAGGAAAATGGAAAACTGCAGAGCTCCAAGACAGAAGGACTAAAAGTAAATTCAGTGCAATAGAGGGCCATCTAAACAGATTTAAGAATGTAGTAAATGAACACATCCTTTTTATTAGTGAGGCAACCAAAGTAGGGAGCATGGAAACAGTCTGTTATAGGTAAGGCCAAATGAGATGTTGCCTAGTAACTCTCAGCAGGGAAGCGTTTAAACCCAGCCAGTTTCGTGAAGCTGATGCTCTGACTCAGAGATTATTTTCTCTGGAAAAAAAAGCTGAAAGCAGGAAAGCTCAATTTAACAAAAATAGGATTTATTTTTCTGTTAGAGCAAACTGTAATGACAACGCTTGGGAGAATACAGAAGTATTTACAAACCTGTACAAGGAAGAACAGACAAGGCATGTTTTCAGCAAAAGCATCATTTTACTGAACCTGTTTTTTGATGCCGATTTATTTTCCCCAAATACAGTAATTTCACATTAATTTTTATTTAATAAATATTAAATATTTTTATATCAAATATTATTTAATGTTTGCATTATTATAATATTATTCTGCAAGAGAAAGTTTCTGGAGCAAACCCTATTTCAGTTGCTATTGGACACAGAATCAAAATAATTCACTTAAACGAAGAAAGACTCTGTGTCTCCACTGGTTCCATTGCCTGGAATAGTTTTAATTAGGCCCTCCTTCAGGACTTTGCTTTCATGGGTTCATGGAAAAGTTTCTTGGCTTGGCTAAAGGTCTCTCACATTAGGGGAAAAAAAACAACCCTATTTGAAACCTTATTTGAAGATTCATGTTATTTTTGCTTCCCTTCAGAATGATACGATGATTTTACAGAAGTGTAAGCTCTGGCATGATCAGACATGTATATTTGTGTTCCTGGGTGCCACAATTCCCGTCAGAATAGACAGTTTCAGGAGAGCATGTCATTTCAGCAGCCTCAATACGGTTAATGATGAGCTATTACAGTGAACTATTGCAGAGATTTTTTTAAATTAAAAAATACAATAAGCAGACCAAAACATTGCACTAACCATGAAAAGACAAACCGCAAAAGAGTTATGACAAAAATATGTATTTTATTAACAAAGATAATAGCTGGAAAACAAAGCTACATGGCATAAGTACTAAAATTTGGGTTATATGCTAAAAGCATGAGTTCTTCATAAGCATGTTGCACAAGCAGAGAAGGGACATTCTGTAAGCCACAGAGATCCACTTCTCACTGACCAGAGCCTGGTTTGAAGTTTAATGAAACACTGTTGATACAGAACCTCTGCCCAGAAGGTGTGGGACCATCATCAAACACGTGGCCTAGATGGGCGTTACACTGCAACAGAAATTATTACCATGTTATATATTATTACCATGGCACTCAGTGCCGCATCCAGTCATTTCTTGAACACTTCCAGGGATGGTGACTCTACCACCTCCTTGGGTAGCTCACTCCAATTATTAACAACCCTTTTTGTGAAGAAATTCCCTTTGATGTCCAGCCTGAATCCTGGTGCAGCTTGAGGTTATATCCTCTTGTCTTACTGCTGGTTGCCTGGGAGAGGAGACTGACCCCCACCTAGCTACAACCTCCTTTCAGGCAGTTGTAGAGAGCAATAAGGTCACCCCTGAGTCTCCTCCAGGCTAAACAATCCCAGCTCCCTCAACTTCTCCTCATAGGACTTGCCTTCTAGAGCTGTCGCCAGCTTTGCTGCCCTTCTCTGGACTCGCCCCAGCATCTCAATGCCCTTCCTGAACTGAGGGGCCCAAAACTGAAAACGGTACTGGAGGTGCAGCCTCAGCAGTGCCAAGTACAGGGGGAAGAATCACTTTCCCACTCCTTCTGACCACACTATTTCTGATACAGGCCAGGATGCCACTGGCTTTGACCACCTGAGCGTGCTGGCTCATGTTCAGCTGCTGTTGACCAGCATCCTCGGGGGCTTTTCTGCTGGGCAGCTTTCCAGCCACTCTTCCCCCAGCCTGGAGCCCTGCACAGGGTTGTTGTGACCCCAGGGCAGGACCCGGCACTTGGCCTTGTTGAACCTTGTAACACTGGCCTCTTCCCATTGATCCAGCCTGTCCAGATCCCTCTGCAGAGCCTTCCTACCTCCCAGTAGATCAACAGTCCCACCCAACTTGGTGTTGTCTATCAATTTACTGAGGGTACTCTCGACCCCTTGTCCAGATCATCAATAAAGATACTAAACAGGACTGGACCCAATTACTCAGCCCTGGGGAACACCACTGGCGACTGCAAACCACAATTATTGCATTATTACCATTGCAATTAGGGACCACCATTATGATGGTACCTACTGTGCTATCCTGAATAAAGAAACTTTTATAATTAATTGACTACTGGGCAGGGGGGGGGAGTCTTAGGGAGAGACTAGTAATACAACCTGGAGCAATCACCTCTGGCCAGTGGGCAAATACCTTCCCTCCAAACAAGCAGATCCCAGGAAAGGGAGTAAAAAAGGTATTAGTGCCAGAAAGTATAAAGGAAATAAATGGAACTATCCAGACTTCTCAATATATTATGAAAATTTCAATTAAGACAGTCACTGTAGGTCCTTCTCACAGATTAACTGAGGATTTTCCCTCCTCCAAATAACTGATGTAAAAAAAATTAGACTCAGTATAGCTATCAGTGGCTCATCATAAAATTGGAAAGTTGTCTTCAGATGGGGTTCTTGAAAGGTGCTTGCTGCATATTGCTGCAAACCCAAGATAATGGACTGTAGTGAATGCTTGTAACCTTTGCAGATGCACCTTATCCTGCTAGAAGGGCTGCAGGCACACTGAAGGACAGCATTAACAATCTCAACAGTTTGGGAAAAAAAGACACACACAGACAATAAAAAACCAAACCCAAGATGCAATTCATCAACCTCAATTGCATACTTTTATACCTCAACAAAAGTAATAAACAGGTTCAAAGTCGGGAAGAAATGGTTAGGGGTGGCAGTTCCTTAGAAAAGGACATGGATATTGCAGCATGTCCCAAAACAAGTGTGTCGTGGGCTGTGGAAAGGTAAAGGTGTAAGGATGGGAACACCATTTACAAAACACCTGAACAGCCCCCAACCTCTGCTGCAGGCTGGGCTCAGCTGCAGCACTATGTCCAGCGTTGCACTGTACTTGGAGAAGGAAAAGGGTCAATTGGAAAGAATGCAAAACAGAGCAACAGGACAAGCAGCATGCTAAAAAAACACTGCATAAAAAGAAACATTTGAAGTAACTGGACCTTTCTAGTCTAGAAGAGAGATGATTGAGGGAGTCAAAATAGCCATCAAAATTAGAAGAGTGGCTTCCGTGAACCACAAAAATCCACAAAAAGAGCTGTGGAGATGCAGGGCACAACCACCACCATGCAGGGCAAAGAGTAACAAGCTTCAATAGCTGCAAAGCAAACAGTATTTTCCCCTATGTTGAATCAAGAGTAGGAAGATATGCAGGTTCCAACTCATTACCTAGTAAGGGTATGTTATACCCATCTCTGCATCTTTTAAGAACACCTTCAGCAAATATTTAGCAGCTGAACTGGGAGTAACTGTCCCTGTGATGAGCCAAAAGCATGGACCCTATTTCAGAGTCTTTTCTACTGTCTCTTGTCACACCCTGCATTGCACTTGAGGTCCTCTGAGTAGATTTTCTGTCCAAACTCCAGCCCTTGGCTATACTTGCACAACTGCTTTCCCCAGTCACATACTTTTCTTCCCATCAAACTGATTGCCTATATTTGATACTCCACTTATGTTTTATACCAAGAAGTCAGCCAGAATGGTTCCAGTGATAATGTAATTCTCACTGTTGTATTTAGGTAGATTCCTTCATGGGCACAAAGAAAACATATTTGTTAAGATCTGTGTCTTTGGGTATCGTTTCTAAAATAAACATACCTGTTTGCAGACAACTTCAGTTCTAGTTAATCCAAATGACTTATCTGGTCGTCTCATGATATTGGTGTTACTTTCATCTCTGCCACAAGTACCATAAGCCTCAGAAAACGACGGCCATCCAGTCCCAGAATTGTACTTCTTTTCTGAGCTATAGTGGAAACCAGATTTTCTTGTTAATTAGTAAGTGAGATGTTGCAAAAAAAATCAGCTTCTATTAAGAAGGCTTTTCTCCTCATCTCCTGTCTTGTACCACTATTAATATTATTTGGCACAGCAGAATTTTTCTCACTGGCATCAGACTGTGCTGGAAACTCTTTTCCAAAGGGCTTCACCAGCCCACAGGAGGAGATTTTGTCTCACTGTTTCTATTTCAATTATAGGCTGGCATTTCATAAAGCGTGGAAAAGGGTTTTCCCAACAACTGAGCATGTTGTTCCGCTGAATTACACCTACTAAGTTGCAGTTCAAAGCCTGGCCCAATACAGCACAATTTCAGAAAATTTGCAAGAAGAAATGAAGAATGGACAAAGGGTGGGTTGGCCCACCAGACCAGGCTCACACCTGATGATGATGGCTTTATGTGGCATTCAGCCATCAAAGCTGGTCTGGAAAATCAAACAGAGCCTTGCTCAAACCATCAGTCAACCAATGAGAAATCTTCACAGCACAAAGATCTACTTTTCCCAAGAGACAATTGCAGCAATCGGAAACAGTACTACAGACTGTCAACTTGTGGATTGCCTCCTGTTAACATCTAGGATGATCGACACTGCATATTAAAACCTAGAGTGTATTGGAAAACACGATCAGAAAATATTTTTGGGATTTCATACAGAAATGAGATAATCTCTCCTATTTAAAACTGCGCAAGCTGTAATAGCAATATGGACTTTCTCCTATCAAAGAGGGACCTAGAGTGAGCTAGAACAAGAAATGAAGATAGATTCATATACTTCTCAGATAAGTGGGTTGGAGACTCACTTCGACCATTTCCTCTCGATTTCTCGAGTTTTTTCCCAGTTTTACAAACTCAATGCTCTTACTGGCATCTAGTGGTGGATGGAGATATCAACACCAGTAGCAGCTCTTGGTCAAGGGGATTAGTCCGTTACTTAGCACAGAATTTAAAACAAAGTATGTAGTGTATATCATGTATATTCTGGTGGGATATTAACACAGTGAAGAAAAAGGTGAAAATAGATTGGAGTTCCTTTTAAAAAGACAAGACAAACAAGCCAGACAAAAAGTTAAAAACATCCAACCCCAAGAACAGTGTGTGCATCAGCATGGGTTTTATAATTATCTGTACAGGGCTGTCTTTGAGTAATGCAACGCTGGAAATAGAAGAGGATTTGCAAGCACAGAATGACGAAAGTGTAGTTTTTGTGAGGGCTGTTGCTTAATCCTTTACATCAATGCACAAATACCCATGAGAAACGCTCTCCTTTCTCCTCCTGCTCTCCATAAAACTGGAGAGAAACAGAACACAGGACAGAAGCAGGCTGCACTGAAGCAAATGCAGTGGACTCTGCATTTCTATGAGAAGGTCCTCGGGGCTCCAGCACTATTTCTTTCCAGCCAAAAAGGGCTCCCTGCTTTCCCTGCTTCAAAACCACATTAACACTGTGCCTATCAGCCACCGAGTCCCCAAGAATAACGTGGGGGAATACATATCTGTACATGACTTCCAAGTTTCCCTGACATACGTCTGTTTTGATTCCTTTTTATCAGAACTCTTTATTTTTTGTCACAAGGGTCTTAATGTTTATTCACACTTAGACAAAAAGATCCGCTCTAAAACCCCGTAGAGTCAAGGAAGGTCTTTAACGCTCCGTGAGTTTTGCATCTGACCCTGCCTGACTCTGTCCCTTACATGTCACTCACAATATTTAAGTTTATCGTAGATGTTTTCCACTGCTAAGGGAACAATCCTTTGAGCTGTTAAATTAGCTCTCAACAGAAATGGCCTCTGTGTGGTTTTACTAACAGTAATACCACTTAGATTCCCTAATAGAAACATTTTAGTACCCAAAAATATTGCTGTTCAAGATAATATTTGTCCTTTGAAGTATTTCACCACTTAATTTATGGATAAATGGACTTTCCCTAAACATATGCATTAGATTAGCCTTCGACACACCATTCCTCCAGCACATGTCATTTACTTTGATCCCTATTTCAGTCATCCTGGATGGAATCCAGATAATTCTAAAAAGTGCTTTTTGCTGTATGAATCTCAGCTGTAGGTTTACGGTTTGATGAAGGTTTGAGATTTAATTAAAGCACCACAATTTGCTATCTATAAAGGTTAGAGGTTTGTTCCATGTATTTCCAACTCTTTCAAATGAATACTTGGTAGCAGAAGGTAATAAATTTCGGTATAAACGTATACACACATGTTTCAAAGAAAGGAAGAAATACTTCATGTTTACCTGTAGCTAATGATCTAATGCATTTGAAAAAGAAAGGACATTTTTTATAGACTAGGAAATAAATATGATGAATGAATCTCTTATCCAACACCATTTCCCCCCTTCATTTTTAGTGTTCTCCACAACATAATACATCAATGGAAAATATATTTTCGGACCATGTTGCAGATTTAATAATTTCAAATTTTCTTACAAGGCTTTTTTTCTGACAGTTCATTTTTTTTGATCTGTGAGGCTCAGTATTATCTTGTGCTTTAAACAAAAGTACTTATATTCTCCAAGAGCTGGATAATGCAAAAAGCAGCCTGTTTGGTTATTTGTCGTTTTGTTACTAATTTAGCAGTAGAAGCAATTCCCTCCAGTGCTTGTCTCTCTTCATGTTGGTCTGTCAGTATCTATTGTCTAATATAAAAGAAGCCAAAATTGAAGGAAAATTTGAAGGAATTGAAGGAACTCTTCCACAGCTTAGTAATTTAAAATTTCTCTAATTTATGTGAATTTTCCAGAGGTATTATTAGATTTTGTATTTGTCTTCAGAATATTTTGTAATGCTGGAACTTTGGAAATCAATGTATTCAAAAGTCTTTATTAGCACACCTCTACAGAAAAAGATACATTTAAGCAAATACATACTTGCATAATAACAGTTTTCTATACTTGGCCAAAGGAAAATTAACCGTTCAAAATAATCAGCCTCCATTTTTACCATTTAATTGCTTAGTTTAGGTTTATTTTCAATACAGACATTACATATTCCCTCCTTTCTTACTATCCAGATCTCTTGTTTCTCAGCTTCCCATCTAAAGTTCTGCTTTGTGATGCATCCTTTAAAGTCTTCATAAATATGGGCATATCAGCCGCATTTCACTGAACTGGGAATAACAATTAAAAAGGGCTATTTTCTAGACCAAAAATAAAAGAAACTATCTTTTCTGGTTCAGTTACAGGGAACAGAACATCCACTGTACATCCTACTCCAAGGCACTCTATTTCCTTTCACTTAGATGTTAATGAAGTTGCAAAATATATAGTACTGTAAAGAGCACTGGGGTTAACAGCACACTCATTTGCAGTCAGGTTTTAAAAAGCAGATGTAACCAAAAAAGCAGGAATAGTGGAATTTAATTTATGGAACAAGTAGGGGGTGAGGGTCTTAGCTCCAGTGTGAGGGACCCAGCAGTAAGAACATCACAACAGCTAGACAAAGGCAGACTGAAGGTCTCTGCAGCCCAACAGCATGAGTGCCAGAAGATGACTATGGAGGAGCACAAGAACAGAGCAAACACACAGTGATACAAACACACAAATACACATGATTTGTGACAGCCTGTGGCTTAAGGACCTCTTAAACAGAGAATTATTATCAACCCAAAAGAACAGTGTGTGGCAGAAGAAAGAGACAGACCCTAACGCAGCAACTGTCTGCCGGCCACTGGAGACCCTCACGTGCTCGAGGAAAAGGCGAACCATGTGTCTGTATCAACACAGGTATCCTGGAGGTCTTATATGTAGGGATTGTCCTTCTTTCCATTCCTCCTTTTCACTTCCTCTCATGAAAAGACACTGCCCCTCCTGTCACAATTAGGGCATGTTAAAGACACTATGAAATCCTAAGGATGTTACCTGAAGAGTGGGGCATTGCAGCACACGCAGCAGTATATTCCCGATTCCGTGTTATTCAGATAGATCCCACTAAATGGCTTTTTAAAAAGGAAGGAAAAAAGAGAAGTTAATAATACAGGTCTTTGAAAGCTCACCATCTGGAATAAGCATGTAGGAATCAGATTTAAAACGGGAGAAAAACCATAAAAAGAAGGCTTCACAGGGGGGCTTTGAAGAATAAACATTAGCAGCCCAAAGAAATGAAGGGGAGGATGCCTTTGGATTAATAGTGAAGAAAGACTACCCCCTACCCCCAGAAACTCTGAGACCAGTCAGATGCATAAATCATCCAGGTACCAGGGATGGAGTCGTGACCTCCGAGGAACTGGTGAAATGTGCAGGATCCCAAAGATCATGGCTCTGCTATGGAGTGCCACAACTTTAAAGTGGCTCTACAAAGGGACTCTCTCCTCCTTCCTGCATGGTCTGAAACTCAGATCCATATTTTACAGATATGAATTTGGGCAGTTAACTGATTGAATCCCATGGTACATGCTCCATGCATGCAGAAGTCCTAGCTCTGGGCTGTGGATGCCAGTGCTCCATATGCAAGACTACGTGGCCCCCATCACAAAAGGAAGCAAAGTATGGGGACAAGGTAGGTGGGTGATCTGTCACATGAGGGATAACCCATCTCTTGAATGGAGTGCTATATATAATATTTCCATGGCTAATCTACATATGGTCAAAAAAGGAGACTACAGGGCAAAAATACAATATCCCTCTCCTCTGGAGAGGTCTCCACTACTGCCACACAGCTGAGCTGTCAGCAAGGCAACCCAGGAAAAAACAACAAAAATATGAAAAGAATGCTGAATGCTTTTTCATCTTCAAACCAGTCTGTGTCAGAACAAAATACACCTCGTTCAGTATGTTTAGCCTAACTTTCATCAACAGGAAGGCAGGGGAAATCCTGTGAAGCAACTGAGTGGTGACAGCTCCCCAAAGCAGGTCTTTCTCAGCCCAGCAGGGAGACGAGGTGGTTTACCCTCAGACAGCATTAGTGCCTTTGCTTACCGGTTCAGTTCCTTTTTCTCTTGTAACATAGAATTGCTCCGGAGTCAATTTTTTTTTCCAGTCTGTAGTAGCACTTGCTTCAGCTTGTTTAGTCAGAGACCCTTTGTCTTCAATTAGATGTAGAAAGATAATTTGTATTATTTTCACATAGACTGAGTCGATGCTTTCCATCATCATCTTAGTTCTCCCCAAGTTTCTATGGGTACAGACAGAGCACAGTGGGCCATTAAGGGACAAGAGCAAGGGTGATTGCAGGACATTGCATCTGCTTTCCATTTGATGTGCTACATCCAGAGAGCAGCTCCACCAAAACACTTGGGAAGGCTTATAACAGAAACGGGCACCTATGACCCAAAATAGCACCCACTCTCCCTGCACAGCCCTCTGTTCTGGCTGGGATAACTCCTGGTCTGTTCGTGCTCCTTCCTCGTCCCTGGGTATCACTAAAAGGTTTGGCAGTTTGGAACACCTCAGAAACCAGATCTGATGTTCATGTATGAGCTGTTGAAGACTAGCAATTTTCACAGGGCCCAGCGAAAAGCAGTGCTAAGAAGGAGCACTGGAAGAAAGAAACACCTATAGACCAAGAGAAAGGGGACGTAGTTAAGTGAGGAACACACAATAGGAGGCAGAAGTCACCCATCATAGTGCAAAACTCCAGCAACACCTCCTGTGAGTCTGTACACACCACGGAAAACATTCATGGTATGGAATGGGCAAAGAATTAACAGATTGGCTGAAAGACAGCGAGCAAAATAGATTAATACCTTCCTAATCAACAAGTCTGAGGTGGGGAACTACCTCCCCGCCTATCTCCCATCAGCACAGGATCTTCGAAAAACAATCAGCTCCTGAGCGATGCTTGTCTGCACTCATCTCTTGCAATGCAGAGGTGAGACTGGGGCGGGGGGGAAGGGGGGGGAGAAGGGGGAGAATGAATTTGAAAATCATAGTCTAACCAAAAACCCTAGCCTGCCAGTTCAAGAGGAAAACCTACAGCATGCTAACCAGTCAGAAGACACCGAGAACGGGGATGGCCCCCGCCCCTTGCAGGGAAGCTTCTGCTCTTTCCGCACTCCCCAAGCTCCAGGCGGGGGAGTACCTCTGCCCGTGGGTACCCGTGCCCCGTGGGTACCCGTGCCCATGTGGGTACCCGTGCCCGGGGGTACCCGTGCCCCTGTGGGTACCCGTGCCCGGGGGCACCCGTGCCCCGTGGGTACCCGTGCCCCTGTGGGTACCCGTGCCCCTGTGGGTACCCGTGCCCCTGTGGGTACCCGTGCCCGTGGGTACTTGTGTCCCTGTGGGTACCTGTGTCCCTGTGGGCAGCGCGGGCGCAGCCGCCGGCGCGGAGCGGGACGAGGAGGAGGCCGCGCCTCCGCAGCGCCCTGAGGGGCAGCCGCGCCGCCATGTCGGGGGGCGGGACCGCGCACCGCGCCGGGCCCGCCTGGTGCCTGCGCTCAGCCTGAGCGGTCAGACCTTACTAAAACAATGAGTAAAGAGCCCGCTTAAATGCCGATGCCGCATTTGCAGGTAAAGGTTTCGATCACTTTTTATCGAGAGGCAAAGAGATCAGCTTAAAAAAAAAAAAAAAATCAACAATCGCTGCAGCCATAAATGTAATAAAATCCTGCTGAGCTGTTTGCTTGCAGCCATTATAGGTCGTTTTTAAGGAGAATAAGTCTGGAGCTTGCATGCCAGAGTGCTCCCGCTGTCCTGGATGCATGTTGCAGGCATTGCTCTCACTGATCGAGGGATGGCGAAGGTGCTCTGCTGTCTGAGGGGTGCTTGTTTGTGCCTGTGATTTGCAGTCACAGCTGCTTTGACTCGGTCTATAAATATACCTGTAGTAGGACATGTGTTTTAGTTTGCCGTCTTGTCCTTAAAAGGTAGACCTAAACACAAGTTAGTTTTCCAGGTTAAACCTTCATGCTATTGCCTGCTTTTCTTCCCCAATAGTTCAATTTCAGATTCAGTGCATCGTTTCTGAAGGATGTGGAAGGAAGTGTTTTGATTGCATTGCATAACAAAAATAATAATGGTGTTTAATACAAAATTACTTTAGTCTAATTCTTCTAGCTTAATTCTGAAATCAAAGCTAAAAAAATAATGTGTGATCAGTCCTGTATATACACATTTATTGAACCATCCTTATGTGTAGGACAGTGAGTTCAAAGGCAGCTGAGGACATCCAACACAGCATATGATCAGTACCATGGCTCTAATGACTCCCTCTGCTTGGATCCACGAAGTATTGCACCAAAAGATCAGCATCAGCAAAGCTCGTAGATGGTCGCAATTGCTCCCTGCTGTGGCAGGGGAGAGGGGGCACACACTGGAGTTATGGCTTTGTCCTGTGTAGTAAGACACTGTGGAGTGAAGCCAGAGTACTTTGAGAAAAATCCTGGAGATGCGATGGCTGTGAATCCTTAGGATCTTAGGAGGGGAGTGCTGCTGGGCAGGGGGCAGAGGGCTTTGCCGGGGCTCTTGGTGCTGGCAGGGGGCAGCATCCATGCAGTGGCAGAGGGACAGCGTTTTGCCATGTTCGGCCGTTTGGGGAAGTAACGATAAAAGGTCTTTGCAAACCACTTCTTGCTCACCCCTGTGGCATCTTAAATCAGTCATTTAGCTATGGTTTAGGAGGGAACTGGTACATTTTAGGGGGCCTTTGGAGAGAAGAGACCCAATCTGACGCTCCCCCTGTTCTGGCAAATGACTTAGGTCTGGCAAGTGGTGGCAGGTGATGGTGTCGCTCCTGGGTGTCACTGCTTCTGTCTCTACTTCAACTGTGGAAAAGAAGCATTTCCCTCACGTTCCTGGTCTTGATCTCAGGTTGTGTTTGTTGCTGAGGAGGTAATCAATGGAGTTCTCCCTGAAGTATCTGGGAAATGAAGGCGGATGAGAGAAAGTGATTAGTCCTGAAACTTGCATGTTTTCATGTAAGTGACATTGATTTAACTGGTGATTTTTTCAAAGACAAAATTAAATAAAAAATGAACCGTCAATATCTTCCCTGTGGCTGTTAAGGGTACCATCCCAAAATGTGGCAGTTTTGAGGCACTGGTAACCGAACCAACGCAGGTCTGTTGCTGTGCCATTTTCCTTGGGCTCTGGAGGAGGGGAGCAGGCACCCGGGCTATGCACCTAGGGGAGCAGTGGGATCAGAAGGAGCAGAAGGCATCAGGCTCATCAGCCCAAGCCTCATCATCCCCTTAGTTACTCAGTTTATGCAAACCACGCCTTGATTAAAATGAGAGTGATGGAAGAGTCTGATGCCATTCATCCCAGCAGCCATGATCCACATTTGAGGTGGTGCATTGACAAAGCAGATCCTCCATTTTTCCTTCCAACAGAAGCCTGACCTGCATTCATCCAAACCAGCGTGACAGGCCTTCCTCAAGTGGAAAACAACCCCCCTGGCTGGAGGTATTTAATTTTGCAGATCTTTGGTGCTGAAAAACCAAATCATTGTCCTGTCATGCCTGTAATATCGCCTCCCATAGTTACAGCACATACCAAGCTGTGTAGCTAGGCAGACATCCAGCCTGCATTTCTCCCCATAGACTGTTATAAAAGCCAATTAGGCTGTTACTTAATTTTCCTCCCTTTTTTTTTTTCCTCCCATATGCTCAAGGGGAAGCAGTTAAAAGTCTCTCCTAGCTACATTATGTAAATTTTCAAGTAAATTCTCCCTGAATTGTAATGCAGCAGGTTTATTGTTAAAAATGCCACCTGACTCCAGCGCGTACACAAGGCTGCATCCAGGGAAGGGTCACACAATGTCCTATTAGATGTGTGTAGGTGGGGGAGAAGCTCCTCAGCTCCTCCCGTAGTGTTACTCTGTGCTGAGGCAGCAGCAGCAGCAGCAGCGTGTGGGTGGGTGGGTGAAGGCGAGAGTAGGAGGGAAGCAGGCACAGTCCAGACTATCCTGCTAATATTTATTCCGACTCTAACCACTTCCCAGCCCAGGCTGTGTCTTGACTGACGGCTTTAGGGACAAGCAGAGTGTCACATAATGCCGACGCTGGCAGATACTGAGCAGTCAGCCAGGAAGCAGTGAGGTGAAGAAGTCAGATGAACCCTGCTCAAATTCAGACCTCTGCTTACACAGCTTTTGTTAATAAAGCCCCTCGACATTACTACGTATGGAAGAAAACAGTGAAACTGTGGTGTTTTTATTCTGTACGCATTTCTGTGCAATCAGTTTTCTCCTGCTCACCTTGTCCTACCTAATGTATGTCCCCTCCCGTGAGATGTTCCCATTGAAACACGCGGGAGCTCAACAGGCAAGAATATGGCTTGGATCTGTCCTGTGTAGTTGTACTGTGGGCCCAGGTCCTTGGGGAATGATGAACAGGGGACTGTTCTGGGTGGTAGGTTGTATCTGTGGTGGGCTCCATTTTCCCCCCCAGAAACCCTAATGCTTTTGTAGGAGATATCACAGGAACTCCACATTCTTCCTCAGCAGAGTCTTCCCTCTCCTCTCATAGACTTGATACAGCTCCACAGCTGGTTCCTAGCCACTCAGGTGTGATGAAAACTGTGAGCTCTTGGTGTATGGAGATACTGTTTCCACATGGAAATCCTACCCAAAGATGTGTGGTTATGCTCGGGTGCTGAATTCCAAAGATGGAGAGGGATTTCAGCAAAATTTAAAGTGTCAAAGCACCTTGGGAAGGAGTATTGCTGGTTTCCAGAGGCACAGAGAGACTGAACACAGCTCTTGACCTCCCTGAAGCTGACCCATGGATTCTGCGTAGATTAATTTATAGAGTAGTCTGATGTGATTCAGGTCAAAGACATCATCAGAAATAATGAACACACAACTTCTTGTTTTGCTTGCTTTATGGTTTAATATATCTTTTTGCTAATTATAAGCTGTAGGATACTCGATTATTCTGACCTTTGTTTTCAGAAAAAAAGTAGGTGGACTAGCTTAAACGGGAGCCTTCTGCAGGAGTCTAAGGGTGAAATTTGAACAGAACAGAACAGAATAGAATAGTTCCAGTTTGAAGGGACCAGCAGGTTTGGTCCACTGCAACAAACGCTTTGAGTTGAATTAGACCAAATGCTCTCCCTAGGTCCAGTCCAGCATAAACTATTCTAGGATCCTAAATGCTTTGAGAAGTTTCTTGCAGAACAAGTTAAGGCATGAATTCAAAGTGAAATGGATATTTTGCAATCCCTCCTTGATAGAGAACTCTACTCTGCAATTGGGCCATTGGTTCAGCTAAAAGTAGACACACAGTCCTGTATGGACTATGTGTATCTGCAGGGGCAGCTACTGGGAAGCAACAGCACCAGGCTATTTCCCTGGATTCCCCTATGCATCCCCTGTATCATACCATCCAAAGTTCTTGAGCCACATAGACAGTAATAATACATTCCACAATCTTGTGTGTGATTTCTTATCCCTTGTACCTCAAGGTAGTGAAGAAGTGGGATGGTTCTTCCACCCAGTACCCAAAGCCTGAGCAGAGCATTGAATGAACAGTATTTGGCAGCATCTGCCATAGCAGCAGCTTTCTGTAGGTTATCTTAATGGATTTATCACCCTGAACTAAGCCCTGACCATCTGTTCTATCCTCTCATTACAAATGCAGAAGCAGCTAATTCATGATTGCTTCATAAAAAAGTAAAATAGAAATGATTTAAGAGTAGGGTATGTCATGCTTCACACTGATTCGGGAAGTGTCTCTCTTCAGTAGACTGACTTCCCTGGTAACAGAGTTTACCTCTTTCCCAGCAAATGGGAATTCCTGAGGAAGAGACCTCACCAGAACAGGTTTTATTCCTGATTATTCATCTTAGATGCATTTTTAAATCTGGGATTCACATAAGTGAAGTTATGAATCTTCTTTCCTTCCCTCTTAAGTGAGCCCTCAAGATTTATTTTTAATTAATTTTTTAATCAGGGAAAGGAAAGAATCGTACTCTTCAAAATCCCCCCAGAGTCTGCATTTCCTCCATCTCACCTTCACTCAGATGCAGGCACTTCTGGAAGAGTCACCCAGTGGTTTTGTGCTGGTGACTCACCTTGACTGTAGTGCTCCTGGTTAGAAGAGAAGCAGAAAGCAGGAGGCTGGGTGTGCATGCCCTGCTCAGATCTTTTGTACTGCCACTGTCCCAGCCACCAGCAGCAGAAATGGTTTAGCTGGGAATTCAAGTTCTGACTGACTTGTGTGGTGAGAGTAAGACCTCTTGGCAGCATCTGTCCTTTGGAAATCCTCTACTAAAATGGATGTATTTGAACAAGTTCAGAGGTCCAGAAGTAATATCTTGGTCCTGTATTTTTTTTATGTGGTTCATCCTCCTGCAACTGGCACCTCTTACCAATGTGACGCGTTGTGCCCTGGGTCTGCAGCAGCTTCAGCAGAGCTTTCAGCTCCCCTAAAAGCTGTGACCGGGGTTGTGGGGGAGTTTGATGGGGCACTTGAACACACTGCCAGCTCCCTGTGAGAGACACCTGCCTTGGGGCCAGACAGGAAAGCTGAGCTTGCCTCTTGATTTCACTAGGGAAGGAACTATGGAGCAATGAACAGGACTGTTGATAAAGTATGTGGATAGTGGAGGGTGTGAAATATCTCAAAATTAATTCAGTATCTGTGTTTTTGGAGGCTGTTTTGTTTCGGTTTTATTTTCCTAGTTAGATAAAACCAGACTGTGATTTTATCAAATGGATGTGTGATTTGAAAAATAAGAAACATGTATTAAGGTAGAAGCAGTGCAAGAGACTCTAGTTCAAAAATCTGCTTAAGGGATGTGCAGGTGCACAGTGTGCAGTCCTGCACTACCTGTGTGCCTTAAACTCATGCTTTTAGCAGTACTTAAAGACTCAGTTAAAAAAATTGGTCATTAATTGTCAAGAATTTTGCTCACAGCTAGACCTCCACACAAAACTTAATGGCATTGAACTTTCTAGTAGAGTCGTCCACTGAAGAGCCTTTTTTGTCCCTTATTCTAAAATAGGCAGAGATCTTGCATAGCCCAAGCATTTGGAACTGCTGGACAACAAGAGTCAGAGAAACCCTCTGCTGTTCTCACTTGCAAGGCAGGGCTAACATGAGGAGAGCTGGTTGTGAACAGCATTTGAGTAAGTGGGTATGGCCTGGGCAAAGGGCAGCATGAATGGCAGGATCTGCTGCCTTCTTAGATATGATTGCTCATCTCATCTTGCTGTATTTCCCCCAACACTTATCCAACTTCAAGCAAGAATTGGCTTCAGTTATGCTTTGTACCATGTTTCGAGAGATGACATCTTAGCATGTCAGTGAATCATCAATGAGGTGGAAGAACGAGTTGGTTCATTAGCATGCAAATAATCTCACCCCTTAATGAGAGAAAAGCTTTTACTAGCTCTCTGTGTCTTCAGTACACTAATTTCTTCCATGTCCTACAAGTAACATTTTTATAGATCAAAGACACATATGTGTGTCTGTCTCTCTCTCAGCTTGTCATTCTGTGCGTACTCTACCTGTACATGAATTCCAAATTCTGTCTGGGGTGATCATGGACAAGGAAGGCCAGATAAAGTTATTCCACTAATTCCAGTATCTTTCAGTGTCAGAGCCAGTGTTTGTATAAAAGAAAAATAATTAACTCATTAAGAGGGCTAAAGAGCTGTTAATTTATCTGCAAAGTTCGGCGGTAACAGCTGTACTGGTGGAGTGAAAAAATCATGTCCCACATAGATAGTTGCATTGCAAAGACCACAGCACGTGCTGGAGCAGAGTCCTTTGGTCATTTCCCTGTGTGCCACTTCAGAAGAGGCACAGCTGCCTGGGAGAAGAGGAGATGCCTTAGCACAGCTGTAGTGGTAGAGAGTTTGTGTTCTGGCTGTACCAGAGGGTGGTGCTGTGTGTTTTCATCTCTGTGTAACTGTGCAATTAAACACCTAGGCACATAGAAAGCCCCTCAGCTGCAAACTGTCGGACCTAGCAAAGCACTCTGGAAGTGTATAAAGGTATTTGTGCCATGCTCTCTACGTATTCTATACTGACCATTGCTGGAGGTGAGCTACTTGCTTGGACAGACTCTTGGCTTGAGCCTGTATGTCCATTCTTATACTTCCTTCTTCCACTTTGCTGTGATGACATGTGCTGTCTTTGGGCTTTGAATTATATGGGGATTTTTTGGGCTTATTTTCAGTCTTCTGCAGGAAAATGGGTACTGCCAGTGAGTTGTTGGGGAGGATATTCTTGTATAAACCAGCAAGAGAGCTATGAGTATAAAAAAATGTTTTAGTGCAGTTTTCTATCTTAACTAAGTTTACACTCTGGCCAGTAAATGTCTACTGCCCTCTGTACAGTCTCCCTTCTGACACTTTGCATCGACAGTGAGCTGGATTTACGGTGAAATGAATCTTGTAGTAGAAGAGGTGCCGATTCATGCAAAGAAGCTGTGGATGAAATAATATATCACCATTCAAAACCTGCGTTTACTAATAAAAGATTCTTGTTTTTCCCTGAAGACAAGTATGGTGAGAAAAGTAACAGAATAAAAGGAGCACAGGAGCACAGGAGCACACCGTTTGGGGGAGTGATGTTCTGCCATTGCTGCAGTTTAGCAGTGGATAGTCAGAAACTATTTGAAGTGTCCCAGTTCTATAAATTACACAGCAGTTGTTCCCTAGCATAAAGATAAAACAAGTGTAAGTTAACCTCAGTGTTCCCACTACTGAGGGATCAAGGGAACAGAAGGGAAGCGTGGAAGTGCTGGTACTGTTGCTGCCAGCAATCTGATCTGCCTCGGCATCTGCTTGGGAAAGAATAAAAGAATCCACTTCTGCAGCAAGGTGTTTGCCAGAAGCACCCCTGAAAAACAGGTCTCAGACAAAAACTGGTTGGAAAAGCTGGGAATTATCCACTTAGGATCCCTTTATCCACAATGGTCCCGGCACACGCACAACAAGCAAAAGCAGAGGTGTGCAGGGTCGAAGCATCAGAGCCTCCCATACCAAAACCTCTACTGCAACGTGCAATCACAATGACACCAGCACCACTTGGGGCTGCTGCTTTACTGGTTCACGTTCATCAGAAAGGTAGAAATCATGCCTGACCTTTCATCAACACAGTCCAGATTTGTATTTCTTGGTATGCAGATGTGCTGGATATTACACATTGTGCTTTTCAATGCCAAATCAAAACCAAAATTCTTTTACATGAAAATGAATAGTGGGAGGCAGCAGGATGTGTGTGTGGTATGTGTGTGCACGTGTGGTGTGTCACTTCCAGATGCCTTGGAAGAGACCCTGCAGGAAGCAGCAAGCTGAGCAGGCACTACATCCTTTCTGCAAAGTCCGTGATAAGTCGGGTAGTTCCTGTGAAGAGGAGGAATATGTCTTCATGCTTCTCTCAGGAGCACAGACGTCACAGTAAGGATGACTTAGAGGTGCCTTGTTCAGATCAGGATCTACAGTCCCCATCATTGTCCTGGGATAATCATCCACGTGGCCTCTTTCAAGAAGCAGAGCACATCTCATTTGGTTTTTGTTCTGCACAGCTGCTGGCCACGATACCCATGTCTGTGCCACTGCCCAGTGGTTACAGCTGTGGAGGAATGAACGTCGTTTCAGTTCCTGCCTTTGTTTAAGACAGCTTTTCACCTTGCAGGAGAGCACCTAATTAGGGGGGAGTTGTTCTAGGTAGGGTAGAATTTCTGCATTTTACACTAAAACTTTATGTGTTTACTCAGTTAACTATAAAAACATTTCTGGCAGTGGACACTGGAGACCCAGACTCTTTTTCCCCAAAGGAAAAATCTAATTGCCAGCTCCAAATATTGGGCTGCAGGGAACCCAACTTCTCTGTTTCTGTAGTTTATTAATCCTGCATTCTTTTCCACGTGACAGCAGATCTTCAAAAAGGGACGAAGAGTGCTTAGTGGCCAGAATAGATCCTGCAGTGAGGTCACTGCAGACTGTTTTGTTCATGCTTAGGAAGGCATCAAGCTTGACTCCTTCTATGTGACTGATCTGCCTAGTGAACATTATGTAAAAGGAAATATGAGGCCCTTCTCCATCTGCTCCTTAAATGGAGGAAGGAGATCAATTCTCTCAGGCATGGCCCAAGCCAAATGGATTATGCTGGACATGTCCTGGCACTATTCACCCAGCTGAGCCCTGTAGAAATGTTTAAACCTTTTGTTTTCAGATTCCGTTCTGGAATAAATGTAAGTTGGGATGCACTCCTCAGGGGTGGGGGAATTCTTCACTTGAGCCATGGGCACAGCTACAGGTCTTTGGTTAACACCAAATAAAAAAGTGTGGCATCTCTTGACCTACATAACAACTGAAGTGCAGTTTTCAAAGTAACAGTTTGAGATTGAAGTGTTTATACTCTCCGTAGATCTTACTTCTGACACCCAATTGCATTACAATTTTGAAGTGACAGAACTCAGATAATACAAAATTAAAAATTTTGAGTTGACATGAAACATCCCTCATCCAATGGATCCAATGGATCATCAAATTCTTCATTATACAATGCAGAGTATAGTATTTGGCTTTATTTGTTTAGATAATTATTTTATGTAAAGTGAGCTTATACATCTAGAAGTTTCCCAATTTTTGTTTTTAAAAACTGCATTTTGTCTTTTTTCCCCCCATATTGACTTTTATTAGAAACAACAGAAATTGCTTTCTTTTCAAGACCTCCTCAAACACAGTAAGTCACACTTTAACATTATGGTTCCAATACAAAATAATGAAATTCCAGTGTAAGAAAACTATACAAAATGATAGCTAGCAGGAAATTAATTCTTATTTTACTTCAATTTACTGCACTTTCAAAGTTGTGGGTGTCTATACAAAATCATACCTGTCAGGGAGAGCATATGACCTTCCATCAGCCCCCTACCTGCTACAAGGCAATGATAAGAAACACATCCTCACCTTCCTCTCGGTTGTACCAGCATAGCATGCATTTTGTCTCCAGAGTTCTTTTTCCTTCTGATGTCTACAGTGCAGCTGAACATAAGGTAAAAAAATGAGCATGCAGCCATATAAGTGAATTTACAACAGAAAGATAAAATGTTCTCCAGGGGCTACCAGGAAATCATGCTGCATGTCAGAGGAGGAAGGAGGGGGAGTGGTGGGATCATGCTCATAAGCAGTAACGAATAGAACAGATACAAACCTCCTCAGCCCCAAGTGGTCAATGCAAGTGCCTCTGCTTATGCAAACACTAAAAAACTAAAAGAACACAGACACCAAATTTTTTAATCACATTTTTGGTGGGCAGAAGTAAATGCCTTGTTGTTTGCATTCTGAAATTCTTCTGCAATTCAGTTCTGTACAACAGTGTCTGCACTGGCCCAACTGCTATACAGGGCGTTTTCTCAGTTTTCCATGGTAAACTCAATTGATAGTGGTGCTCCCTGAAATACTCCAGTACATGCCTGACAGTTTCACCAGGAAGTGTTTACTGGAGTTACTGGCTGTAGCCAGTATTTTACCTCTCTTAGATGCACACCACACTTCAGCAACACCACATTACCCAAGGCTGCAAGAAATACAAATTCCCTGTTTAAAACTGCTGCCTTCTTGGAGTCCATTTTATCTTCAAGTGAAAAATAAAGAATTTAAACGGAGATCACAAGCATTAACTTATCAATCATCTGTCTTCCCTGTGCCAGGACAAACAGTATTTAACTTCATCCAGAGTACCTTATTATCTGTAAATATTAACTCTGCCAAGTTCTAAGAAATATAAATGGGATATTTTTTACAGAAGCTGAAAGTATACCATTATCTTTGTTCTAATTCTCTGTTCTTGGGCTATTTCACACAAAAATTGTCCAGTTGTTTTTAAATGACTTGTTATTTCACCTGATGTCGTATTTTCTTGCTTCATGGACAAGTAATTCCTATAAATGTACATGGGAGTAGAAGGAAAATAAGGGAAAAAATGCTGTATTGAAATAATCTAAACCTATTTAATAAGCATTTTAATGTTAGCACATAACAAATATTGATTACCAAATTTTAATCTGTAGTTTTACACTTTAGTCTTAAAATACAAAATACAAAAATATTTAACAAAATTTCTAAGCATTGAAGCTGGATACAAAAAATTCATTTCATTAAATGTTTAACACAATATATCAGATACGCTTATTTTTAATAGTTGGATATGAAACCCCTTATGTTTCAAAAACACAGCAC
Organism: Pseudotriccus pelzelni; assembly: GCA_035584735.1. Lineage (NCBI taxonomy): Eukaryota > Metazoa > Chordata > Aves > Passeriformes > Tyrannidae > Pseudotriccus > Pseudotriccus pelzelni. Next base: position 16,593,902 of record JAWMRA010000078.1, read on the forward strand.
TGCAAACATATTTAAAATATTTATTTGGTGAGATTTGTCAAGATGATTAAATACGTTTGTATTGATCCGCCTTCGCACTGCCCTGTTTTATCAAAAAGCCTGGCTCAAACATTAGATCTACAATATACTCTTGAGGAGGAAGCAGAAGCCCAGCTATTCCCTTGGGAGAGTCGTCAACCAATTTAACTTCATTCCACGCTCTGTTATAGTTGCCACGAACTAAACTACAGCCAATGCCAATTCTGTCTGCTATCACCTAAAAATGAAAGAAGAGGCCGTTAATCGCAGTTCATCCATGTAACTTCTGTGACATACAGCAAGGCATAGAGATGCTTAAAAAGAAAACAAACACCTTGAAAGTGAAGAGTTTCCTTGAAACCGACTTTACAAACCTTTATTGTTCATTCTGCTTAGAAAGTGTAGGCTGTTAATGCTACTTCAAGCACATTCAATGCACATAATGAAAAATATCTATTTTAACTCTTTTCAGATACCGATACATTTGTTTATCAGCCAGTCCATCAGATCTCAAATGAAGTACAACACCCACAATATCCAGCAATGGTATTTTTTCTAGCAGAAAGACTTAATTCTGAATAATATTTTGCATTCTATTCAAGCAATGAGGTGTAGGCCCACTGCACACATACACCTCATATGAAATATTAAGTGTAAAAATGTAACATTTTTATCAGTGTAAGTTTAGGACTCTTGCTTTGCTCCAAAGCACACTCCTTGCTTTTCAGCCCTCGTAATGCGGGAAGCAATGAAATGCAAGGCAAGTGCCTGCTAGATGAAACACCTGCCTTTCCTCTGTGCTGCACTATCACAGACAAACCTATAATGGTTTCCAGCTACAAAACTCTTTCTCAATATACATCTGCTGTCAAGGAATGAAGTCCTGGAAGATTTTTAACTTGTTACAAATGGAGAAGGATATCCATTGTTTAGACTGCCGTGGCTTTAAAACAGATGATCTGTTCCCTAAAAAGGTTTCTTAGGACAGTGGAGGATAATTAATTTACACCCTCAAACCATTCATAAAATAAGTTGGGAGCTTTCTCTCCCCATGGATACCATAAATTTTGTTTCGTGCTCCTTCTCCTGTGTACTCTTTCCAGCTCAATGTGCTAGGCTCTTACTTCTCTTTTCCTTTCCATCCAAGAAAGAGAAAAATCCAGCTAAGGAAAAAGTGTGGGACAGATAACCAGACAGCACCAGTACCTCTTTACATGAAGAAAGAAGAACTGAAACTTCCCAGAAGTTAATGCTTGTGAACGTCTAAGAAACTAGAACATAAAAGCTGTTATATACTATCATAGAATACTGGATAGATACCAAACAAAAATTGTCTCAAAAAGTTTACATTTGCAGCATGGAAAAAGAAGGAAGCTGCGTAATTCAATATTCTACAGTTTACAGAAAACGTAAAATGTTTTGACTCCCAATCAAATATTTTGGCTTTTTGCCATTTATCAAGTATTCTGCTCATATCACTTAAGACAATTTAATGACAACAAGAATGCTTACAGAAAGGGGCAACGCTGGCTTTCATTCACTGGGAATCAACTTTGCTGGTGAAAAATTACTGAAGTGTATACAAAAGATTTTACATGAATACAAATATGGTATTATACTGATGCAAGTATAGTTTTGAATATCCATTTAAAATCGATATGTTATGTTGCAAAATAAATGTTAATGTACCTTGAAAAGTAAAGCCCTGTGATAGAACGTCCCTTTTTTGATTTTCCCGATAGGCACAATGTTGCTTTTCAGTTCAAATTCTATTTCACTTATATGAAGTTCCCAGCTGAAGTCATGTAGTTTGTCTCTTTCAATAGAGCCACCCATTCTGTCTGCAACAAACCTGTTCCAAATGCATACCAGGATCAATTACATCTACAGTTTCTCTTGTATTTAACACAAAAATGTAGCAAAATGAAATGTATACAAGCAGTAAGTGAATGAAATACGAGACCAATAGTTTTTCTCTGTTTGCTTAATTTTTTTAATACAGTAATTGGCATTTTAAATATGCTTACTGATGAATACAGATAACCATATCTCAGGTCATTCATATTTGTCACAGACCTAAACCAAGGTGCAAAAACTGCCAGCAGAGATTCTGGAGAGGTCTAGTACAGTAACAGAGTCCTCAGAGAAAATCATCAATTACTGAGGAAGTAATTACAGAAGCTAGTGTTCATCTTTGCAAATAGCAGATTAGGTGAGCTACATATTACATTATTTGTTTGAAATAATAATAAAACCATGAGAATATATATGACAAAAATAAAGCCATAGGTAATGATCCCAACACAGAAAAGCAACTGTATTCATTGAAGGTACTTCTACGTGTGCTTTCTTACATTGAAGCCTGTATTTTGGCAGTGAGAGGTGAGCATGTATCCATTAAAACAAAAGGCTCAGTCACAGAAACAGATCAGAACTCACAGTTTGTGCAAACTCTGCCAAAAGAATGTCTTTTGGGTGAGTGCACGCACACAAGACCCAGCCCTGATTTGTAATTCCCCACCTCCTCACAGACACACCTTCACCTCCCTGTGCATGGTCTCTGTATGGACAGGCGTTTGTTCCCTGCAGTGTCTCCAGCCGCAGGCACAAGGGTTATTAAGGAGCTCTTACCCTGGACAAGATGTCGCAGAGCTGACATGGAAATCACAAGTCATTGCTTCAGACAGAGAGCTAAAATCTGCATCCCTTCCTCTGCAGAAACTGAACAGGTTCTGTACAGCAAAAGCAAGGCAACCTCCGAGGCCTCATTTCTCAAAACGAGGGCTGAGGGAGCACTGGTTCCAACAGCACAGGGACAGGGAGCTATCACAGCAGGCTGGACGTGGTATCTTGGAGCTGGGAATTACTGGGTGAGGTTGGAAGAGTGTGGGCTCCAGGCAGTCCCTTGTGCTGCGTGTGCCCACGGGCAGCCCTCACTGAACACAGCAAAGCTGCCCGAGCTGACCTGCTCACACGTGTGAGCACAAAGGTGTGCGGGGTTTGTTCCGAAGGACACATCCAGCACTACTGGTGCTCCCTCATCCAGCCTGACCCCCTCTCTGGTGAGCAGAGCAGGAACTCTGCCCAGGCTGCCGAGGGATGCAGCAGCTGCCTTTTCCTCCCCTCCCTGTTGAACACACGCTATTCAGGCAGCCAATTAAAAAGGAACACGCACAGAAAAATCCCCAGAAAAAAACATTCTACTTAAATTTCCCGTGATTATTTCACTGGGCTGTGTGTCTGCAAGTATTTCATTGGTTAGAAGACTGAATGTGAAAGAGCATTTTATGGATTCCACCTTGAGGAAGGCAGCATGATTTATACACAGCTGGATAGTTAAGGATGAATATCTGTCCTTTCAAATTCTGCAATCAACAGAAAAGTCATTCCTCATATCACATTAGACCACTTCATTAAAAATGAGAGCTAGTGAAAGTAACAAATTTTGTGAGACTCGGTGTGATCTGACATCAAACTCTCCAGATTCAGGAGGCAGCCAGGAAACTGCTAAGATAATAAAGGTTAAACTAAGGAGAAGATGAAAGCAGACACACTGCTTGGAGGTGACAGTGACTGGTGCCCAGGCTGAATAGTCAGTGTAACTAATGAATCACACATTGATAACAACAGTCTGTACATGCACCACTGCAATATTCTGGCACTATTAAATCATCAGGATATTAATTACAACAGGACCTAAAAACTGCATTAGAAAACTTGTCTCATGCTTTTGGCTCTATAGGAAAACAAAATACAAGAGAGTTTCTGTCCTGAGGGGCTTCCAAACCAAGTAGGTAAGAAACACGGTAAGAGAAAGAACGGACATGATACGTGTTAAGCTGCAACCATCCTGACTGTTAGGTTCTAGCTCGTGTTTTTAGGCTTTGCAGCACCCGGGTCTCTGCTGCTCCTTGATGATATAGATGCTATAGGGAGCTGATACATTCATTGGAAAGGATCAGAACAGTTTCATATACATGTGAAAAAAAACCCCTAACATTGCCCGTATGAATATTTTCAAAACGAAAAATTTACATCCTTTTGTTGCAAGTGATACTTTATTTAAAAAGTATTAAGCTAAAGCAACAGAATTACAACAAGAGGCTTAAAATCTAAAATCATATCAGCATGCTGGAACACAGCTTATTCCAATTAAGAATGGGGAAAATAATGAATTTGGAAAAGTTGTTCTTGGATAAGAAAACAGTTATTTTACCAGTTCAACTTTTGGAATATAATTTGGTACTCACTCTGCAAGGGCCACAACCTGTTCCCGGGTAGTAGTTAGTGGCAGAATTGTTTTGGAAGCATCATTAATGTAATCCATTAAAATTATGTCAGATGGCGGTAGCCAAAGTGAATTTTCTGGATTTATTTCTTCCTGGTCTTTAGGTGTAATATCAGTAACTTCTTTTGCTTTTTCCTCTTCTTTTTTCCCCTTCCCTTTTCTTACATTGAAAAGAAAAATACAGTTATTTAGAATACTGTAATCTCTAAAGTTCAAATTCAAATACAGTAATTCTCCACCAGGAGATTTACACAAATTGATTAGGGAAGGGTGGAAAGTAGGAAAAATCTTTTCTCTTAACAGCAAATATCCAAAATGTATAAAGCTGTAGAGAGCACTTGTGGACCATTTCCACAGGACATGGTTAGGAACCGAGTGTCACTATCTCTATATTAACATTGTTGTAAATGGTCGTGTAAATGGTTTATTTTTGTCAGTGGCTCTGGTTTGTCTTTCCCATATGTGGGTTTATGTAGGGGAGGAAACACTTACCTACTACATACAGAGAGGAAAGATCTTTAGACAGTTATGGTTTGGTTCCATATGGATATGAACTAAAAATCATGAACTCCAGCGACTTTTTTACTTGATAAAAGTCTGGACTTCAGATAAATGAACAAATGGTATCAAGAGCATGGCTGAAATCTTGACAGGACATTCCAAGAGACAATCCCTGTATTGCAAGTCCAGGTTCTTCAAATGTTATGTAAACTGCAACATGACTTGTCAGAGGAATATTTTACAGGAAGTCTGTAGTTTTGTTGACTTTTTTTCATTGCTTGTGCTTCATAGTTCACTAATGCTTGGGATCTGAAAAATTAGTGTGATCCTGAACAGACATTACAAGCACCCAGCAGAAGTATAAATGAAATGATTGTTCTGCTTAGATTGAATATTGTGCATTTCACAAGTAATGCAGCAGCTATAAAATCAGTATCTTACCAGGGGTATCATTAAGGTCTATACAATCAGACAGTTTAGGATTTTTCCTTTGTGGGAACACATGAAACTAGTGTTTTGTAAGCATTATGTCTTTTTCGGCATAAATCCTGAATAATTCTACCGTAAAATATGACAAAATTTTTTTCCTTCATTTAACAGTTCTGGCTTATTTTTTCAAATCTATAGTATTTCTGGTGTTCTTGGAAGATAAAAGAAAAAAAGAAATAGAGAACCACTAGAGTCCATGGCTCCAGGACACACTATCATAATTGTATGCTCTTCAAATTATTCTTAATTTTTCCAGTGAAACAGCACTCTTAAGATGGAAGGCATTGGGCAAAGCAGAAGGGTGTACATCACTATAAGTAGCTGAATTCAAGCAATTTGTCTCCAGAATACCTTAAAAACTTTTCTTTAACTCATTGAGATTTACCTTATTCTCAAAAAGCCCTTTTCATAGGTGTTATCAAGCATATTATTTTAGGATAACCAATTAAGATTTCATCTTAAAATTATAGAAAATTTACCACCCTCTTAAATAAACTGATCTGATTATTAACTACATGTATACTTGAAAAAAAACAGTTTTCTTTATCTGATTTGACTCTATTTAACTATAGCCAGGGAACCTTATAATGCTACATTAACCAGCCTCCTACTTATCCATTTATACACTTATACACTATGGTTAAAAATGCCCTGGTTAAAAAAAATTAGTTATCCAAACTCTCTGGTGTCCGACTTAGCAGGTTTTCAAAAGAACAACTTCTATAAATGCTATAATTCTTGTTTCTTGACCATTTTCTTTTTCCCGTTCTTCCCTTCTCTCCTCACAGTACTTTCTTTCCCTATGAGGAGTGAACCTTTAAATTACAGTGCTGCAGCAGGAGAATTTGTTCCTTATTCCTATCTACTCAAATGACTCTCAGACCACTCATTCTCTTCCTTCCCAGTTTTTAGGAAGAAAACACCTGAGAGAAGTGGGTTTGAACAGCGATTTTTTGGGGGGTTTTGCTGCTGCTTATTTCTCTCAGGTATGGAGAATAGCTGCTTTAAAGTTGTCTTCCACACCTGTCTCTACCTTATTGCTCAACTGCTGAGTTCATCATACCTGTCTAATACTTTTCTCATAAGGAACTGTGGAGCTCTTATTTTATACAGCAATAAAATGACCAGTAAGCACTACAACAGACTTCTACTGTCTTTTTTTCCTGCCTTCTTCTTTTTTTAATCCCCCCTTTTTTTTTTAACAGTGGGAATTGTGACATCAGAATAAAAAAAAATCACTCCCCTTTCCCAAAGCTGTTTCCCTACTTGTGAGACTACTTGCTGCGAACGCAGAAGAATATTGCAAAGGAGAGCTCATGGCACTTAATAGTTTCCAAGCTGTTTCTGAGTCCTGTTGCAACTTCAGTACAGAAGTCCAAGGGGTCACCAGAGTGTCAGGTGAGGAAGAAGGCAGCCATTACAACATCCTACCATCAGAAGACAGCCATGGCACCTATTTTCTTTCCCATTTTACAAAGCTTAATACCCTGATACTCTTTAGAAAAGGGTTAAATGAGCATTGGGCAGCATTTTCTTAAATGCTGTACTGGAACGTAGCATGGAATAAATACACATTTATTAGTCTATGTTAAATAACATGTTTTAGCTCAGTGTGTATATCAGATATGCAACTGTTTGATTAAAAATGCTGCTGTCAATGCAAATAAATGTCAAACTATCAACTAGCCACTTCCTCTACATCTAATTCAAACACTGTTGGCAGTCAATTACAACTACTCTTTCTCTGAGCTTTCAACTATGGTTTATATAAAGTAGTATCACTTTTTCAAAACAATGGCTTTAAACAGTGTTCAGTATTACTTTGCAAAATAATGATGAACAGAAACATATGATCAAAGGAAAAAATATACAGAAAAAAGTCTAAGTGTGTTTGAGACTTGGAGTCAGCTACTGACCTTCAAGTAACTCCCATATATCTCACAAATTAATAATGATGTATGAATTATGGATTCAAAACGAATGACAATGGGGTTATAAATCATACAGCTTGATCATGACATTCAAAAGCAATTATTTCATACTTGAAGAAAGAAGTCTTTGTATCCCTGCAAGGTTTACTATGGGAAATTGAGCCAGACATTTGTTTCTTCCTAAAGAAAATTTTTTGCTTTTTGAAAGAGTCATGGTTACTAACAGAGCTCTGCAATTGACATAAATTACGTTTAAAAAGCAACTATCCAGGTGTATCCTCATCTCACACTGTAATAAACAAATGTCTTGTCAGAACAGGTCTCTCAGCTCCCGAGACTGTGCTAAGTGGCCTGTGACTCTTGAGCGTGTTCTGAGATAAAGAAACCTGCCACTGGTGCCCAGCAAACACAACTGGGACTTCACATCTCCCCTGGCCTCTGCTCCCTGCGAGTAAACTGGCATATGCACGGTGGGTCATGCCCAGAGCACGAGGGGGACCAGGAGGACCTGCTCAGTGAGCAGAAGGTAGGGTGGGCCTCGTAAGACACGCAAGTTGCACTATCTGCTCTCGTGCATCCTGAAACGGGAACCTTCCACATGCCATTCATGTCATCTGTTTCAGGTATCTCCTATGAAACGACTGAATTTCAGAAGTGCTGGCAGTCCAAATAACAAGTCAAATGGGAATGTTTGCCTTTGAAGTCAATAACTTTCGGATAGACTAATCTCACAATTTGGATTCTGATTTAAGTCAGAACCTCAACCATTCACAGTCAGTAGCTATTATCTGTCAACAATATTAATGTCAATTCTAAAAAAATTGACATAATTCAAATATATTCAAATACAATTAAAAGTATAATACCCTTAAGCCTTTTTCTCTACTGCTGCTTTTGCTAAGTGAACACCATTGTCCAGGTAACTCCTGCTTTTCCTCCACTGGAGATACATAGTTAAGACCACAAGGCAGGTTTCAGTTTTCTCTCGACTTTCTTACGGCATATTTCTCTCAAGCACAGATACGTACACAGAAATATATAAGCAGTGTAAGAAATTAGCCATTAACTCTGTCAATAAAATGCCTGTACAGACAGTGGTATCATAGTTAATGGATGAGCTTCAAGGTAAAAAGTGGAAACACAGTACTTCAGCTCCTACAACAGATACACTATTTCTCCTTTTTTTGAACCCTGCAGCACTCAGCAGTTTATGATGTCCACCACTGACTAGAACTCACAGCCCTGAGCCATTACCAAGGCTCCCTATACCATAAAGAAAGGAAAATTAGGAAGTCAGGAGTGGGACCCACAGAAACCAGCATGATAAATGGTCAGTTTACAAAACTAGGATTATAGGCCATCCCCTTAATAGCCAGGAGGCTCTAACTGGACTGGGATTGGAATTCTGGACGTTCCCTTGGAATTGGGCACATACATCTGTCTTCTCCAAAGGGCACTGTTGTGGTCACAATTGTGCTGCTGTTTTACAGGCAGGACAGCTGGGAGACCACAACTCAGTTTTCTTCCCCAGGAACAAACTACGGGTTAAGTATTTTATACTAGGCAAGGACAAGAAATTTGGGCTTGGCTTTCTCAGATAAGTACCCCAAGAGCAGAAGCAGAAAGCTCTGTTCGTTACAGCTCATTGTCAGTGATCAGCTACAACAAACCAGAAAGAGACTGCTAAACCCCAAATATCTTGTGGTCAGCTGTCTGCTGAGGGACAGACTCAAATCCTCTACCTGTAAAAGAAGGAAATTAATTTTCCACTATAAGGGTAGAGGTTCCAGTCTATTTAGTATGAGCAGACAGACTGCAGCACTATACCTCGTGTATCATATGGTTCAGGACAAGCCCTGCAAGAGCAAAGCATTTTTAGGCAGTTGCCATCAAAATTAGGACAGTTCTGAGCACACCTTTCTAGTTCTGAGCACACACAGCTTCTAGTCATCTATGGAATTTCACTGGAAGAAATTTAATCTACAAGTAAGGATGCATGTAGGCAGTGTAGGAACTTCTCATGGGTCTAAGTTCTAAACTCAGAAAGAACTTCTACCCTAATTTCCCTGTGTTTTGGTTGTCAAGTTGCAAAATAACAGCATTTCCCTGCCTCCCAGGGATAATGAAAGGAAAAACGCAAACAAATATGAGCTGTGCAAACACAGAATGAGGAGGACAAATAATCACTAAGATAGACAAAAGAATATTGGTACAAATAGGAGATGAAAGCAAGACTCCAAAAACATTTAACACTCTATTTAAGCGTTCAGAAACTGTCACTATTTTCAGTCAGAATTCTATTTCTAATGTTAGAGCAATAACAGAACATTGACAACCAGTAAATCTGAAAACCCTACCTTGCTTTTTCTTTACTACCTAGTTTTGAAATAGGTGGTGGTGAATCTTGTGCCTTCTCCACTGCAAGACTGAAACAGAACAAGATATTTTTGCACGTTATTTGCATGTGAAGCTATGAGTTCTGATTTTAAAGGACAGTAAATATATTGTGGCATGTAAGTGAAAGAAATAACATAACCACTAATAAACCAGATATTGATTCAGGGATCAAAAATGAAGTATGGAATACCATATTATGGACTCAGAAGTAACTGGGGAGTAAGACTGTTGCCAAAGTGCAGGAGCAAGAAGCTGTATCAAAGCCAAAGAAAGAAAACCTGATAGTTAAAGACAAGTCTAGGGATCAACAAAGAGCATGGAAGTCTAATTTGTCATAGATATTCCCAGACATCTTTATGGTGTCATATACAAGCTTAAAAGGGAAGCTAATGATACTGTAAACCAAATATGTGATGTGTTGACAGAGAAGAAGGTTTTGGACTTGCAAAATATTGGTAGAGCAATCTTTGATCTGTGAGACTGTTTACAGGAAATGGCTGCCAGTTAAACAAGCCCAATACCGACTTCCTGCATTCAAATCTAAGAAGATTTGTTAGGCTGGCTTTAACTTAAACGGAGAAGAAATGGACACAGGTTCTTTATCAAGCCTGAGAGCTTCATACTTGGCTTTGTCCTGCCTCTTAATGTGGAGGGTGATGTGCTTAAACTCCCACGCATTTGTCTGTCTCTCTAGAGAGAGGAAAAAAGTTATTTTCCAAATTCTTATAAAATACGCATCTTTTGCCTTCTAGGACATAAAGCACTGTCCTGGCATTAAAATAGATGAGTCTGTGTATGCATGTGTATATATGCATGCATGTATATATCTACATATATATATAAAATGAAGTTTGTACTGGAAACAGTGAAAATTATTAAAAAGATGAGCTACCGCAATAAATGCTAGTAGATCTAACATGACTCACTCTTCTTGGGCTTTTGCGTTAATGAAGATTATTGCCCGACGGTCAGTAAGCTCTTGCATGCTTAGTTCTTCCAAAGATAAAAATTTTGCTCCAGGTTTTATCTACAAGAAAATTAGCATAAAATATAAGGTGTTTTATTCAGTTAAAGATGCAGAGAAAAAATGTATTAAAAAGAGTAATTTAAAATTCCTAATCTTAAACCAAAGACTCCATAAGACAAAGCTATTAAAAATGTGGGTTTTTTTCTTGTTTTGCATTTCCTTCATCAATTTTTCTTACAAAATGTTGTTTATAAATAATTTAACCATAGTTACTCTTATTAAGGCATTCCAAACATAATAAGTAAATGTTCCTGCCTCTGAAGGCTTTACAATACAGGATGGAATTTTCAAAAGCAACCAAGTGCTTTAGGAGCAGGTATTTCACTGTCAGTTCATTTGGGTATTTTACAAAGTCTTTCTCTGATTTAAACTAACAAGTGATACTGGAGTCAGTATCATCTTTATATATAAACACTTCTTTGTGAGAGAAAGGGTTCCTGACTCAGGTGAAAATATGAACTCTTTACTTCTTTATGTAAAAATAAACAAACAAAACATCCATAGGTCACTCAGTGTCAAGTTAGTATTAAGTACACTGCAGGGAAAGAGACCAGAAGACCTAAAGTTTGAGAAAGGATCTGAAGAGGAAGTAGGTCTGTAAAGCTCATATAGGATTGGGAAGAAAATCACAACTATGGGGTATCATGAAGATGGTGAGATTTCATCCATGAAGAAAGATGATCAAAAGAGATCAGTGTAACAGCTGTGAAGCTTCAGGACACAAAAACAAAGTATTTTCTGTAGCCAGATTCTGGTTTTTGCTTCAGAACACTTTCTAAATTAAAAGGAAAATTTTACTCTTTCTAAGTAAGAGTAGCTGGTTAGCATAGCTTACCTGACCACAGTCATAGAATCCATTAGTAATGATATTACTTGATGATAAATATCCCAGCTGGCTGTACTTTTGGGAGAGATTGTTATCAAGTAGCTTTTCCAGAGCAGCTTCACTAAACTTATTTTTACGCTTTGTTGACAGATTAATTTCTTCGAGGATGTCTAAAGCACTGATAAATACAAAAGCACTGATAAATAAAACACAGTGGCTAATTCATTGTTAAATACTAATTAACTGTTATTATACAGTTCGGAGTTAGTTTTCAGCATTACCAAGGCCAAGACAAATTCACTTCCAGGTGCTAGCCCTGTGCCCTCTGGGCCAGCAAGGCTGTGCTGCACAGAATTTCTTCTCTAGAGGAGAAAAATGCCTTGCAATGCTCAAAAGCAAAAACCAGTCCTTTAGGTAGTTATATGCTACATAAAGAAACACAGACATGATGCCACAACCTTTAATTGGAAGGATGTTTGGCATCACAGAGGACTTGGAAAAAAAAGATGTAAAAGGAACAATGTTCAGAGCTGACCATATGACACAGTTCAGGCAACTTCTCCCTCTCTCCCCAGCTGCAATGCAATTTGCAGATTCCAGTGGTGCAGTATGTGATGTGTGAGTCCTTCTGGCCCAGGACTGTTACTGTGTTTGGGGGAGGCACAGTTGGCAGATATTTGCTAAACATGAATGAACACAGAAACACAAGCAGTTGTCTGAGCACCTCCAGGATGGCAGGATTTTTGCAGCATGGAGACAGAAACAGTAATATGAGGACATAGGAGAACAGAAATTAATTTCTTAAGCTGTTTCTGGTGCTGAAATCCACATACTGATAACTTCTGACCTAAAAAACTTAGGAAAAGTTCACTAAGAAGGTAAAGGAAACTAAATCAAGAGAACATAGCATACTGCAGTTTCAGAACTGTTTACAAATGAAAAAAAAAAGCAGGGAAAATGGTAATATATTTGTGTGTAAACATTTAAATTTATGTATGTGTTTTTATACACACATGCAGACATTCTTCACACGTCAAGAAATAAACTGCACATATACACACACACATATTATATATGTATATGATGATCTCCATGTTTAGACTGCCCATTTCTCTCTGTGAACTACACAGGGAGCTCAGCTGTGGACATTTACAGTGCGGACTTTGAAGGTACGTCAGATGAGTTCCAGAGAACAAGTTTTTCAGGCAAAGCAAATGACAGCCTTGTCTTAGAGAAGCCAGCAATGGGAGAAGATGGTGGAAGAGCAGCTCAGGTTATTTGTCCACAACATGTTGCAGATAAGCAGCAAATATTACAGAGAAGAATTTTAAAGAGGAAATGAATAAAGAAAGGCTAATGTGTTCAACAGTGTCTAAACCAGATGACATTACAGGCACAGTGGCACATTACCCTCATATGGAGCAGAGACAAGCTAGAACCAGACAAATACAACTGCACCAAAAATTCTGTGAAGAGCCAAAACCCCCCCCAAAAAAGAAAAGATTCAAACAGAAATGGAAACACTACCAACAGACTAGAAAAAGTAAGGGACAAACCCAAAACATGCACAGGCAAAGTGAGACACAACTATTCAGGGACTGAAACAAAAATAAATGTTTCATATGCTACGAGTCAGAGAGGAAGACGTAGGCCTGTTACTCAGTGTGGGAAGAAAACTTGTAACAGATGGCACAGAAAATACTGAAGTGTCTGATGCCTTTTTTGCTTCAGTTTTCATAAAAAGGTTTCAGGCTGGCAGTAATATTAACAAGGAGGTAGAAACAATAGTCTTAACATGTCTAGAGTAAGTTTGAGGAGACCAGATTAGCAGTCCCTGAGGACACTTGCCTCATACCACTCTATGAATTTGCAAAAGCGACACCGTAACTATTCATAATTGTATTTCTATAGATGCCTGGAGAGTAGAGAAAGGCAAAGATACTACCTAGATTTGAAAAACTAAGAACAAGGAAATTATAATAGATATCATGCTGCCAAATTTCAGTGTCCAAATTACTAAACAATCAGTTTGCAAGCAACAAGAGATGAGAAATAGCCATTATGTATTTGTCAAGAATAAATCTTGTAAAGGGAATCTAATACTTGCTGTGATAGGGTAAATGACTTGATGTATAGGCAGAAGAAGTAGATGTGAGATATGAGCTGACTTTGAGATATGTTTTGACTTTAATAAGTCTTTTCACATATTCCTACTTGAATACTCGTGAGCAAATCAAGGAAATATGATCTGTATGAAAATAACATGAAGTAGTGCCTGACTAGTTGAAAAACTATGCTTAATGTATTATTATCAATAATATCCTGTCAAACTGGAAGGACAGATCAATTAGAGTCCTACTTTGATACTGTCACAAAGAAGGGATTAAACAAGAACAGTGCCATATGCAAGATAAAGAAAATAATTACTGAGCTTTATGTGATGGTGGCATGACCTCATCTGACGTACCTCATCCAGGGTGAGAGATGACACTTCAAAATGGTATAAATAAATAAGAGGTGTGACAAAATGATACAAGATTTCAAAACAAAATTAGTTTAACATTTTTATTTTGTCATGAAAAAGAAACTGAGAGAGGAGTGTGGAAAATGAGAAAATTCGGCAAGTTAAATTGCTTTTAAAAAGTGGTTATTCAATCCCACTGCAAGTAGGACAACATTTAGTTGGATTGATTTGATATAAGGGATATTTAAAACTCAGAAACCCCTTCTAATTGTAAAGATACTCCACCACTGGAACAGGTTACCTCAGAAAGTTGAGAAACCCCATCAGAATCAGCATTTACACCAAACATGCCAAAACATATCAGGGTACCTTAATCAGTCTTACAGTAGATAGATGGATAACATCACTTGGAGGTCTCATCCTGATCTAAACTTTTGAGTCTCACTTTGCAGGATTCCCTCATAGAGGAATTTTAAGTATCTGTGCGGTCATCAGAGAAGTGCCCAGCAGAGGGAGCAGAGCAATTACATATATTTTAATTTAACAGTAACTAAAAGTCACCCTGTCTGAGGAGTCCTGTGTCATAATTCTTATAACCTAAACCAGCTTTTGTAATTCAGGTATTAATATATGGAACTGGGAGCTTCTAAGAAGGAATAAAATAGAGTCACTTTTACGTGACACTTCAGCACACCTGCAGTTAACCAGAGATTGTAAATCAAATCTAGCCTGTGAGTAATAAGTACAATTTACTGTATATTAAACTTAGTCTGAAACCTTTATTTCAGTTTGAAATGTATGGGGCACTGTAGTTCCTAATTTTGACTGATATAAGCAATCTTCAATCTAAAGCCTAATTCAGTCATGAAAACAATAAATGCTTTATAACTCCAGACAGTTCTCTCTACAGGCTTATATTTTGTCTGAAAACCTCTGTTCCTAAAAATCAATACCATTTCATCTGTAACATCTGTGGTGCAAAAGTAGTTTCTGCTTACCAAAAAGCTTTGTTACTCTGCTATAAATATGTAAAGATTGATTTAAATTGAGTTTTCACATCAAAAATGTCCTATTTCCACTCACCCTAGCCTGCATAGTTCAATAGCAGTTAGTTCATCACTTGCACAGACCATAACAGCCCAACAGGCATTTCTTCTGACTTCTTCATTCTTAGAATGCAGCAGTTCAACGAGTGGTCCCAGTCCACCTGCATTTCTTAACTATGAAAAAGTGAAGACATTGCCACTGACATCTTTCATCTATCCAAGCAAGAACAGCCTGTGAAAGTCCCCTTCCAAAACATTCAAGCCTCGTAGACAACCTGTGCTGGGCTGGTAGAAAGGCCATTTATGGGTATTCTGTGTTCCCATGAGCTCTGCATAGGCTGGAGCTGAAGTGAGCTTCAGAGTAGTACAAGGCAGACATCCCTGCTGGCTCTGCCTTACTCTTCAGTTATTAGGCTGTCGTGTGGAACTTGAAGAGACTATGCAACCCAAAACTGCCACAGAGACTTACACAGCTTTTTCTGTGTTCTGTTGCCTCCCAGCAACTAATTTACATCACAATACATCTGAATCTGTATTGTATGCGTGACAATCTTATTAACATCCTATTCTCTTGTGTGCTATAGTATCTTTCCTATACATGCTGGAGGAAATATTGCTCATTTGGATTTTCGAAGAGAAAGACATTTTAAGGACACTGAAAGAGGTGGATTAATTATCTATGCCCCTCATTCATGTCCTAATTAACAAACTTGACCCATGAGAAAACCCCATCTTATGATTTATGAATGGACATAGCATCATTCTTATTTATAAAAATACTATGACCAATTCATAAACAGCAAAGAGTTCAACTTGCTGGATGTCACTGATCAAGGATTAATTATATTTTGAGTTTTGTCTGAATTACACTTACTCAGTGCACATCCAATATTTCATTAATCAAGGTCAGACACTGCCATTCAGGCCTTGAAAGTGGGCAGCAGAACACTGAGGGAGAGTAAAGAGGACTGAACTTCTCATGTTCAAAGTTCAGCTGAATGAAACCTTTAATGTTCCTTAACATGGGGATCAAGATGTAGTCCTGACTAAAGTGCATGGAAGCCAATGAAAAGCTGCAAAGCATTAATTTGGTGCAAGCAAACACAGTAGTGAAAATACAAATTAAAGAAAACCCTTTCCAAAACCTCATGAAAAACTGAGCTAAACTCAGCAGAACAAGCCTGTGACAAAAATAAAAAATAAGTCACTATCTAGAAAGCTCACAACTTCTAGGAGAGACACAAAAGATTCCAGGTTAATTTAACTCCGGCCTCAGAATGTAAAAACGTTACAGTAACCACAACCTCAAAGAGCAGTTTTACCTCAGTTCTTGCAACAGCATCACAACCAAATGCAGCCACAGCGAATGCTGCTTTGCTCTGCACTTGGCTGTTGGTGGAGAGCAGTGGTTCCACAAGGGCACTCATGATACCGTGGCTCTGGATACTGACACGGGATGACTCTTGCATGGCCAGATTTGTCAGCACTGTAACAGCATTGGCAATGGCTCCGTCTCTCTGAGCACTCAAGGTATTCACTAGTGGCTCAATTCCTTCAGCCTCAGCAACAGCACTAGCAAAATAAAGGAGAGGAAAAATATTTGTTATTTTAGGACTATTTTTCCTTCTTAGTGTGCTGTATTTACCAACTAAATTAGTATTATGTTTCAAGATTTAATTATGCATATATATATATGTGTGTGTGTGGTTTATATATGACTCATGGTGAGAAGTTCAAGACACAAAACCTAAGCAGAAAAAACAGGTCACAAACTTCTGGATTCTTTAAGTTACTATGGGATTCTTTCTGAGGTATTGAACAAGTCAATTAAATCTTGCATCTTCTTAAAGATGTATGATTTTTGTATTTTAGTTCCAGGCAAATGTTTCTGCAGACATTTATCACCTATCGCCATAAACATTCCAGCACTACTTCTAATGTGGATTATAGTGCATGCAATGTCACATTTTTCTTTGTTCTGTCTCTGTAAATTTTTATTATCAGGTACCTAGGTAATATAAACATAGTCAACCAAGTTTCTGTCCTTCTGACATTGTAAATGTTCATGGTGCAGTTCAGTGCAATGTAGGAATTACTGAGCTGGCTTTATATGAGTTAGACAGCAGGATAATAGCAGAGTCATCAGAACAGAGCTCAGGGCTGGCTATGACTGTGATTCCACATCAACTAGTCTACCAACAGCAGATCCAGTTTAAATACTTCCTCTGTTCCCATGCATCCATGGTTGAAGGCTGCTGCCTCTCAGCAGTGCTGGAACAAGCGCTGGTGTGGCCAAGTTCTAAGCTAGACATGCAAAACTAACCATTTCCAGATAAAACTGCTGAGCTTGTTGGGATTTTTTTTCTAAGGATAATTTCATAGATTTAGGTTAGAGGACATCCAAGGAAAAAAACATAACTGAAGAAGCACTACTAAAGAAATAGCAACTTCGGGCACGAGACAGCAGAAGGTGCAGGGAGATGCACTATTAGAGGATATATAATTTTATTTTGGGCTCATCTGTTAAACAAAAGTTGGCAATGGGAATGTGCAGATGGCAATTTGAATTTTCCTTGCAACTGCTTTTTATACCCTCTTTTAGTACATTTTATCTCCATCCAAAACATAAAAAGCTCTTCAATGGAAGAGTGTACACTCTTTATAAATTTGCTACATATCTGTGAACACATTAAATGAAAAGTGAAATCTGCATGTAAACATCTTATACTGTAACAGCCTCTTACCAAAATCTGACTAACCTTTTGATAACTTTCACAGTTACAAAATAAACACAAGCTTAGAAGTATCACATATAAAAGAAACCGTTACACTATCAAAGACTGCTAAGGCATTGATGAAAACAGAAAACCATCAGGAATGCTGATAGCCACACTCCTATGCAACCAGGACAGAAAGCAGAATACGTGCCAGCCTGTGCCAGGTAATCCCATTACATGGGCAACATGATGTAGATCTTACTGTGAACTCATCTCAGTGCAAGTATCTCCAGATTGTCAGAGAGGGGGGGATGCAGATGCTCCTGAGCATACCTGGAATGAATCAGCAGAGGCTAATGGGGTTTGCCACTCTGATCTCTGCCTCAGGTACAAGGCAATGGCAGCTCACAAACAGTGCTGGTGCGTGGACTAAGGAAGGCTGGCAGGCAGTAGTTCCCATTTTGGAAAACCAGGGAAAAGGCAGCAATCCAGGGACTGACGGCGAGAGGGCTCATAAGCTTGGGTGTGCGTTAAGATATAGAGTTAATTTGGTGTAGACTAATTAATCCTCCTGGAGCACCAGTAGCTTTAATGCAAACACTTCAGTCTCTATTCAAAAGTGAGTCCCATGTTTTCAGATGTCCCACACTGCACTCCTCTGACTGTCTTCAAGTAGCTGGATTTCCGTTTACCTTTGTGTCCTCCTTCCCCTTCCTTCCTTGATCAGATGAAGAAGACCTGAAAATGTTTTGTTTGGTGGGTTGCTTTTTTGTTGTTGATTTGGTTTGGGTTTTTTACTTAGGTAAGGCCACTGTCTTTCTCGGTTCTTTGGTTAATACTGACTGTCTTCTCTTTGCCATGAAATTTTATCCAAATTTCCAGCTTCAGGACTTCCATAGCTCTACCCTGGCTGCTGTATGTGAAAAAACCCTGGACACATTGATTGCATGTGTAAGAATCAGCTATGCACCACATGTATCACGGGTTTGCTGGAAAACATCACATTCACAGCACGGGTAACAATGTCATGAGGTACCTGCTGGCGAAACGTGGGAGAGACTCACATACATGCACAAGGCCATACACAGTAAGGCATGTCCAAAACTATCAGATTTACAGCATTACACATATGTTATCCAGGAAGGGAAAACCCCCCAAAAACCAAAACCAAACAGTTTCTCCTTTACAATGGATACAAAGAAATTCCAGAATTTATGAGACAGATTAACTACTCATGAAATGCATCACTGCATCTCACAGATGTAGTATGTGCAATACTTTTGCAGTAAGTACAGGACTTACTATTCCTATACTACACCCAAGAACACATCTATTCTCCCACAGGAAATCCTAGTAAACAGACTGGTTACAGAATGATACACAGCACTGAATGACGTAGCCAATCACATTACAAGCAGATTTACTATAATTTCCATAAAGCCAGCAAGTACACAAGCACTTAACAAAACAGCAAGGTGACAGCTCCTCGTGTGTTCAGAGCTGACCTCAGCGAGGTACAGAGCATACCCAATTTTCTCAAGTGCCACTCAACTTCAAAAAGGTTGAGAACCACTGATTTAGAAGATCATACATATTTATTTCAGATCTGCGTTCTGCGCAGACTCACGTTGAATCACAGTGTCAGAAGTATAGTTTAATCAAGTAGAACAACTGATCACAAGGCAAAAAGATTTTGTTAGAAGTGACAACAGCAGGGAACAGGAGCTGAAGGTAACCAATACCTTTGAGAATACGTTTTTAAGAGGCCGTGAACATCTGAGGCCAATGCTTTGTTCTGATAACAGAGACACATACAGAAGAGATTCTGAGGGAAGAAGGAAGAATGGGGAATCCACAGTTCAACTCAATCCTACTCCATAGCCCTCTGGAGAACACAGAAATAGCACTGTCACCCTGGGCCACAGAGCCTGACTTCAAAAGGGAGCTGAAAGAATGAACATACTTAAGTTCTTAAGGTGCTGAAATACCACAGCATTAAGATCTAAGTACGGAGGTCCTTGTTCCTTTCCATCCTGGGCAGAGGCATGCGCTGTGTAATTCTTTTATTATGAGGCAACAAAAGTTGGAGAAAGTTTTTACCAGCACTGTCTTTGCCTAACGTAGATCAGCTGTAGCCTCTCTCCCTGCCTCCAGAACACTCTCCTTCAGACACATCCTACTGAGACAGTGCACTTTATCAGTGTGCCCACTACAGAACTACATCCTCAAGGAAGAAATGTGCCTTGGTTTAGCTGGAAAAAAGTGTGCACTTTTTGTGTGGAAAAGGAGTAATTTATATAAATCCACAGGGTTTTTCCCCCTCCATGTTGTGTAAATATTCAAAATACATTAACTTTCCTAAATATGGAGAAAAAAGGTTAGGTTAAAGGAAAGAAGATAATGACAAGGGCAGGGGGGGAAAGGATGCTGCATTTGCAACATCACTGTTTTTTGTTCAAAAAGCTGTCTATCTGAAATACAAACAACAAGAAAAACCAGACAAGATAAGTGTAGGAATTGCAGAGCTTAAATTACATTTAAAATAATTCAAATGTTATGAATTATAAGCACATATTATGATCATTAGAATGCCTAACCTAACAGTCATTTACTTTAACCAGGGTATACATGGTTCAGGTACTCTAAGGACCTTAACCATGCTCTTTAGGGAAACAGTAAAATTCTGATTACAATTGGATTCAAATTACTGTATTCAAGAATAAGTAAAATATTTTTCCCAGGTGTCATTGGAAAGACATATATTAAAAGGTCAGATAATAAATACTTAATTTGTTAATTTTAAATATACATTGTAATGCGTTATTAAGAGATATTCTTGAATATTCTTTATAAGATAATTTAAGACTAATAGAATAAATCCTGAAAAGTGAAAACCCCAAACATTTCCTTTACTGCTTTTACTGCAAAAATAAGTTAAACGTTGTCAATAAAATCATTACCAAAAGTTTCACAATACAACCCTTTTTTTAGCAGATAGTTTGGAGATTTATATTAATGTGACTGAACGGAATATTTTGTTGCTTTAGGTGTCTGGGATGCAATAGGATAGTTCAGACGTTGCTAGAGTGTTGTGAAAACAATAATCAGTAAAAATTTGACCAAAACTCTGTGGGGTTTTTTGACTTTATTTTATTTTTAGGACTGTAAGCATTTTGGGGCATGAACCACCTCTTTGTTGGGATCATAGTAAGCGTAATAGCTGTGGTGTGTGACCAAGCCTTCTAGCCATGGTGAGAAAAGTAACGGATTATTTACTTAGTGCATAGGGAATGGTCCAGCTAGCTCTTCCTCCTGAAGAAAAGGTGTAGTCTAAAGGAGAAAGCAACTAACAGTGTTCAAAGAGCTGCCAGAAACCCCTGAGACTGCCCCCCAAACCTCCAACCTAAACGACCTCCCAGGGAGGGGAGATAGAGGGGAAGAGCAGTGATGCAGCTTGACATCACTGTTTACTCTGGATTGTACTAAATTTACTCTAGTGAGATTGACACTTCATAAAAATGATCAAGTATGTTTGGTTTTGCTTCTTCTACCACAACTGAACATAAACTGGTTTATATTGAGCTACATTTTTATTCAGTTCTATGCTTTTTACTCCCTCCTTCTGACTGAGGATTTAACATAATTTCTGCTCAGAAAAAATTCAAATTTTTCCTCCTCACGAAAGCAATTGGACTCCTCATGGACTTAATTTTTTTTTTTTAAATGTGTTTTCAACTGCATGTTTAATTTCTGTGCAAAATTACTGTGATTGTGTGTGAGGTGCTTAGCTAGCCATTTATGCCTGTGCATATCTCATTTTCATACATAATTGCATGTAAATTATGCATAAGAATTATGCATCTAATTACACATACATTTTTTAAAATCAACTCTATCTGTTGTTAAATCGCATGACTTCTTTTTTCACACATGGCATTTCTGATCCAGCTCTCTTATGCAATTTCTGAGAAAGAATATCATAACCAGAAGTTTGAAAAACCCTCAATTAATAGCTTCTTTTATCCCTTAAATATATTAACATTTTTCATTTGCCTTGTTATGCCATCAGAATAATGACATCCAATAAATGTCTTCTGCATTTAGCAAAAATTTCACTTTGTGATTTAATTATTTTCAAAAGCAATTGACTGTTGTATATAGTCACCTGTATTTTATTTTAAAACTAATATTACTTCCGTTTTCTTCCCTATATAAGGGAAATTAATGTAGCATGTTCATCAAAGTAAGAGAATCTAGCGCAAGAGGCTGTGGTCTACAATTTGGGGCCCCTTTGCGCTCCAATAAAAATATTGATGATATCAGCAAACCATATTAATTTTTCATTTCAGGAACTGAACCTTCTATTTCTATTTTATAATGACAAGTAGCATGTTAAAACATCAACAAACCTAAAACTCAATAAACCTCACAGTCTGGAAGCAATAAAACCTTAAACTGTCTGGGTTAGCAGAGACTTAATACCTGACTCTCATTTAGCAACTCACAGAGATATTCTAATATCTGTCACTGAATTCATCTGACAAAGTTACATAGGTCTCAGTTCTAAAACTTAATCTAAAAAATACTACAGGCACACTGGTAATGAGCTATCTGTTCATGATATCTGAGACTTTCAACTATAATATTATTTGCAACCTTTGTTAAGAATTTCTGGCACTTCCACTATTATTTACAAGGCTTGAAATTCAGCAATAAAAACTCTTTTACTCCTGAAAGACCCCTGTACTTTCAGTCAGGATAAGCTAATGAAAAAGACACCATCCTCCTCTCTCTTTTTTCTGATCCAAGAAGCAGTGCATGCAAAAATGAGTAACTCAGCACAAATATTGTGAGTCTGGAGCCCACACTGTTACAAAAGCAAAATAACAGGGATATGCAGGTGTTGCCACAGCAACCTTCACGGAGGTGTAAGGGAAGGAAAGAAAATGCCAGATCAGGGTCCTCACAACAACTCTTCTGAACGCAGGGAGTGAGAATATGGTGGCTCTTCTGCATCTTTGGAAGCACCAGCTGAGGAAGGACAAAAACGCTGTGTGAAGTCAGTCTCTGAACACAGTACTTGAGACTGTGAAACTTGACACCATCTTTCACTTCTGGATAACTCTTTTCTGGATAACAGTGACGTTATCTCAAATTGTCAGCAGACTGTTCTGTCTTGCTAAAAGCTCAGGCTCTTAAAATGATACAGGAATTTATGCTTTTAATTTTCTCTCTTAAAATTACATCTCTAAGAAAATACACATATACTACTACGTTAAGATAAATTACTGAGGTTGCATGTCAAAATGCTAAAGTTACTTGTGAAAGCTTATTTTTACCCTGCCATGGTCAGCGCACACCATGGTCAGCCATAACCCTGCCAATTCCCTAACACACACCTAAACAAATTCACACCACAATAAGCAAGTTAAAACATACACTTAATTAATCTGCATTTAATTTAGAAATATACCACAAAGAAAATGCACATGCAAAAGCACCAATAAATTTGTCTGAAATTTACTCATAAGTAAAACAGCCCTTGCCACTTTAAATTCACAAAAAGTATAATTTATCTCAGTGCGTATCACTGAATGTCAGTGCAGGGATACACACTCCAGAGCAATCATTGTACTTGTGCCACTAGACGAAAGAAAGTTTTCCCTTCCAGGTTTAGAAGTCTCCATCTGGGAAGAAAAATGTTTCGCCTGATCCCACAGAAATCTACCATGGGAAGTTACAGGTGCTCCAAGTGAAATTCCAGCCTGCCATGGCTAAGGCAGTGATCATACTGCAAGGCTTTGAAGGTAGGGGAGTGCAAACAGCCTAAAAGATTGTGCTGTATCAACAAGGAGTAGAATTTCTACATACTTATCATTATCCCAATTTAGAAGTGTTCTGTTTTCTGTCTGAACCTATTTTGCATATACTTAGGTTCCCTGCACTTTAGGATGTGATGACATGAGATCTGTGTTAGATAGAGATGAATGCTCTGTATTGGTCATTGTCATTAGTTGCCTGAGAGGCAACAAAAATTAAAAATAACAGCAACAAAACCCCCAAAACCGCAGGAAAATTAAAAACAAATTTTTTTTGTAACTGTACTGGGACCAAAACACAGTTACAGTGTCTTGAGTGTATAGAGGGACTTTTCTATACAGCCATGCTTTCACATACCTAAGAGAAAAATACAACAGCTTGATGTACAAAACATTCTTCACCTGCCAGCAGGGCAAGATTTAGGGTATTGTCCATAGGTTGTGCATCAGTCATCTGATGCAATGTTAAAGTCTTAGAGGGAACGCATTTCTGAATGACATCTCAGCATTAGGACTTAATTCAGTTTTTCTGTCAAGGGGAAAACATTACCATAAAACATCTTGCAGTTTTCAATGGAAGTCAATAAATAAATGACTGTGTTGTCTTTTTTTTTTTTTTTTTTTTTTTTTTTTTTTGGAAATTATCCCCCACACTATGGATATACAGTAAGAGAAAAGAAAAGAGGGATCTGTTTGTGGCATGAAATAATTCTTTGTATTTTACAGGCTGCGGCAGAATGGATGCTAATAATAAAATTAACACCACAAAATCCAAAAAATCCCTTTACCTTGCAGCACATGAGGTCAAAAATATAATTCTGACACTAGGGGTCAGTATTAAAACATATTACATCTACACAATACCGCAGCAGCAATTCTATTGTTGATTTCCTCCTTCAAAAAACCAACTTACGTTATAAAGAAGAACTGTAAACCCATAAAAAAGACAAACCCTACAGTAGATTATCACCTATTTATGTTATTAACTATAGTTCTCGTGCTAGAAATTTGTGTTCCTGTTCTCACAAAGTAACACATATATTCATGCAAATGTATTATCTTACGTAATATCAACGCTTCAATATTTATATGAATTAGGTTCTATCTACAGTCTTAAAAGAGAAAAGCTATTATTAAGTTTTCCATTTTTTAATAGGGAAGATTACTACCTAGTGATATTACTACCTAATGGTAGTAATCACTACTTCCTAATAATAACAACAATATTTTGAATGTAAGAAAACTGGACATTCTTTAAATTCATTCCTTGACAGCCACACCAATCTTACAAACAGTAAAAAGTCTGTTGTGGGTACTGAAAATCTCAGTTTAAAAAAGTGACTCTCACTACAGGTGAGCATTATCCACATGGAACAGACTGAGGATTTATTTTGAGTCATTAGGTCAGTGCATGAATTTCAGTTTGGAATAGATAAAATGTCCACTGAAGTCAAGGGAACAACTTGCTTTCTCCTCGCTGGGCACTGTCCATAACCAAAAAGTTTCCAATCTCTCTTCCTATCCCAAGCTACTCCCAAATCCTGACAATCTTGATACATTTAAGAAAGCATACATTCAGACGCTGCACCAATGCCAGGAACTCTTTATATGGACATAATTGTGAATGTAAATAGATCCACTGATTCCTGTGAAGAATTTAAGAATTTAAATAACATAAAACTTGCTGATTAACGGACTAAGCTTGCTAAATTTTGGGATGACATTTTGCTATCTTAAATACAGAAATATGTCAAAGAACACTAATTGTATACCCCAGGATAAATATTCTGCCATATCATAAGTCTGCCATGTACTACAACTTCCTGCAGCCCTTGGTACAGATGAAGAAAAACCATCCCTTTCCTTCTTCCCCCAGACCAAACTCTAACTGAATGCTATAAATTTTGCACTTAAAATAAACAATCTAGGACAAATATTACTGAGGCTGTTAATTAGTTTTCACGTCCAGTACCAAGTTCGAAATTCCAGAGCATATGTTTTTCTTTAGTGGCAAATCCATTAGGTGCCCAGAATTCAGACACTGCCAGATTTATGAAGGCAGCTATTAGAAATGGCATTTGTGCTACAACAATACTGAAGAAAAGAGCTGCTCAAATTAATGTCTGACTAACTGGTATGCTTGAGTTCTTATTTCTACGTGCTACCTCTAACTAACATCATTCTCATATTTAACACAATTAGCTTCTCCTAAAATGAAAACCAAAAATAATTGATTGTACTTTAAAAGGGAAAAATTAGGCAGAGGCTGAGATAAGACATTTGTTTCAGGGTGAGATGTGTGGCACGGAATCACTTATTTTCCTGCCCAATAGATGACGCTGCTGTTTCTTTGTTCTCGTGTAATTGCTGGATTTGTGCATCACGTCCTTACTGAAGTGACTGCGTCCACATTGCCCTATGCTGGGACACAGCAGAAACAGGTTTCATGGATTTTTTAAATGGCATTTTGCTGTACAAATAAGTGCATACAGTTTTCAGTAAAGCATCCCAAAAAAATGGATGCAAATACCCAGCTGCACATCATTGTCTTTCTTTTCCAGAAGCAGACCACAGAAACAAATTCTGACATATATATCAAGAATGACCTCGGAGTTATACACACATAGGGACATGTTAGAACAAGTACATGGGATTTTAAAATGCACTATACTTTGCAAATTTATTTAGCCTAATTATTAACAGGTTTACAAAGAAGTTATTATCAATATAGAGCAGCATTAAAACTTTGTCCTTATGATAAAATTCTTATAAAAATGTCATCGGGGGAATCAATCTGTAAACTAATGAGGCATTTGACCACTGTGGTTTTTTTCTATGTGCAACTGAAGTATGATACAACAGCTCTGCAGCAAAAACTTAAATGCTGAAATATTTTAGAAGTTATTTATAGTAATTGTTATGTGTTCTGGTAGAGATCATATTGAAAATCCATGTTTTCCAGCAAACCTGAAAACTAAAACCACTTGTATGGGATTCATGTTCTCTTCTGCTCTAGATCTTTGGTTAAAACACTCTGTGAGGCAGAGCAACTAATTAATTTATTTATTTTTGCCAAATCGTGGTTGCTTGGGGATTTGTGTGAAATGACAAGCTGGTCTCTGTCCCGTTCATCATGAACAGGTGTTCTAATTACCAAATCTCCACCATACTTGACACCTTTATTAGCTGGCTCAGTTGAGAAACAAAGGATTGATTGGGCAGGGGTACAGAACTAGCCTTTCATTGCTGTGGGGAAGCACCTAAAGGTCAAGGTTAATATACATTAGTGGGGGGTAGTATTGCCCATTACCTATGCTGTTCTTGTGCCATTAATCAATGGAAGACTTTATCTTTATAAGCTAGCTATTGTGGGAGCCTTAATTACACACAATTTGTTTTAAATTGTATTTTTTTCCATATGATATGAAAAGCAGGCTACACTTCCTGAGCAAGCAATCCTAACAAGAACAACAAATCTCCAGCAAAAATAGTGATGTCTTGTACTCAGTTTATATTCTGAAATGTATACTGTACAAAATGAAAGGGCAAGGTACACATCCTTCAGTCAATGTAATAGAGACAAAAATGCTCATGAAATGAAATATGGCAGAACAGATGTATATGAGTTCAACAAGATTGAATTTTTGACTAGCCAGTAAAAAGTGAAAGCATTTACAGCAAATAGTCTTCCCATTTCTGTGGCCATTTGTTCTTGGTGGCTCCTGTCTACCTGCTGCTACTACCTTTATGATTTAATATTCTTGGAAGGTTTGTAACAAGAATCTAATACATAACCAATAAAAGGGTGCTAGTCTCGTTAGTCTCATTTGGGATCAGGATATTGTCAACATAATTGCGCAGCAAAGTCACATTATTATAAAAGTGTATCAGCATGTTCATTATATATACACCTATTTTTGGTGGTATACATGCACACAAAACACTCTAGAATGAAATATGATTACGGTGACTCAATCTGGATTGAATTTTCTCCAAACTATTTTTTTTCCTATTATGTGTATGTAAAATAAATACGGGCCAGATAGCCAGTCAGTGCGCTGGAACTATACCAATTTGTATCAGCTAAGGGTTCAACACTATATATTCATTTACAGATCCTAGTCACACTTGGACCCTTCTATGACTTATTAATGGTTTTGATTTAGGAATGAAGCTTTGAAGTAATTATATAATCACATGGCATTCATCCAATATACATATTTAATGTAAATTATTGCTTCCTGATTTTCACAGAAGACATGTGATTAGATTATCTGGTGCTTCCATATTGTAGTTGAAGCTGGATTGCAAAGAGAGAGAAGTATATGTGAGCCACCTTTACAATTTTCTGACTCTGCCCAGCAAGAAACAAATACGGACTTCATTATAATGCAGAGGAAGAGAGACAGCTATTTCCCTGCCTGAGGTCTCAGAGAATTGTTCCAGCAGTTGAGCTAAACAATGTCCTGACTATCTCCTTGGCAAAAGAAATGGAGTGAGTTGGCATAAGCTGCTATACCAACTCAAAACTCCCTTTTCACAATGTGAAACCTCAAAGGGCTGCACTACGAAAAACAGCTGTAGCAGAGCTGACAGTTTGACCCCTGGACTCCAGTACTGTGCTCGTTTTATGTGTCTATGACTCCCACTGACACCAGCTGAAGAGTCCAGCACATGAGGAGAGCAGAGTATCAGACAAAAAAAAATCTACTATGTGAATCTGAGAACAGAGTATTATTCTCTTGCATCAAATTATGGCTCCATCTGGTAACATTAAGTTAATACTGGTAACTATTAGAGCTGAATCAATAAATTGAAACAAATAATTTATTTTCTGAGTTATTTTATTTTTTCACTTCAAAGAATGCCTGTGAATTGATTACAACTTTCTTAAGTATATCCCAGGAAACTTTTAAGGAATTTTATTTTATGGTTCGTAAGTTACATGTGATTGCTCACATACGTCATACACTGCTCTGTTTCTTTTCCCTGAACAGGACTTTTAATAGAGTTGGGATAACAGAACTCTCCAACTGACAGCAGAATTTAGTTGATACAATTGTTTTGGAACATATAGTCAGCTAACCATCATTTTTTACTTATTTTGGATACTGAAGTTACCCTTTTTTTCTTTCAGAGAATGCACTATAAGCATCCTCCATTAATTGGGAAACAAAAACAAAAAAAAAGAAAGACCAAGACAGTGCCAATATTCAGAAGATCTGAGAGCTATCTCCCTCAAAGACTGGATTTAGATCAGTCAAAAAAGTTGTATGAACCATAAAATTTTAAACTATCTTAATGATTTGGGATTTTTAAAAAAATTCCACATCAAATGCTTTAGATTACAAGGCATATTTTGCTCATATGTTCTCTTCAAAACATGATTTATATCTCTGCTTTCATTACATCTGCTTCATACCTTTCCTTGATGAAGCAAATGTTAGTAGAGACAGAATAACTCTTGTAACACTGATGAGAATCAACCTATTCCAGATGACTCATAAGAAACAAAAAGCACCTTACAGACAAATTCAAACAGACCTGCCTATCCCAGGATAAGGACAAGAAAAGGCATTTTTAAAAAATCAAAATATTATCACTTGTGTTCAGATTAGTGTTTTAAATAATAATTCAATAACTGCAGACTCACCTTGCATTACTACGATTGGATTCTGTCAAACTAGCTAATGTTGTCACTGCAGCTTCTTTTACCTCTTCATTATCACTGCTTAGCAACTGTACCAGCTGGGGAATCCCTTTGAAAAAAATAATTGTATGTATGAACCTTTAAGTAAACCAGAGCAGTCTCCTAATAAAAGAAAAAACACAAATTCCCAGCTCATCCTTTCCCACCTTACTTACCCTGGAGTCCAAGTGCACATTTGCTGTCTGCATTCTCACACATGGCAGAAATTGCTTGGCAAGCAGCAACTTTAACTTCATCACTGTCAGTTTCCAAAAGCTTTAGGAGACATTTCTCAACCTCTTCCTCATT
Organism: Pseudotriccus pelzelni; assembly: GCA_035584735.1. Taxonomy (NCBI): domain Eukaryota; kingdom Metazoa; phylum Chordata; class Aves; order Passeriformes; family Tyrannidae; genus Pseudotriccus; species Pseudotriccus pelzelni. The sequence goes on from JAWMRA010000078.1 coordinate 16,623,423, forward strand.
TAAGATTTTTCTGATTTCAGCTTTAAATGAGAAATAACAATAGTATTAATCAGCATTTGTTTTCCAAATCAGTGAAAGGACATGAATTTGATCTCATACAGTTGCTGGAAATACTTGGTAACAGGGGCATCAGCCATTTAGAAATGTGCACAAAGGACGTGAGCCAAATCCTATTATAGAATATCCTGAGCTGGAAAGGACCCACAGGGATCACTGAAGTCCAACTCATGTATTAGACTTCAGTGAACTCTGAATCAAGCCCAAATGATGACTATTAAATACAGCTTTAAACATACATAGCCCAACAGAAGGTAAAGTTTGTTCTCTGAAAGACTTTAAAACCGCAGAATGTATACAGGCTTGATGGAAACAGCTTTTCCAATTCAACAGATCATACTTACTCGGGATCATGCTTAACTTCAGTTTATGCTAACAAAGTCCAAATGCATAAAATTGAAGAACATATTAGTAAATGAACAATTGAACTTGGTGGAGTATCGGTTAACATACTACAAAAGCCAACGTACTGATACAAAGCCAAAAAAAGGCAAGGGGCATTACATAGGAAATTTTAAATTCTGCACAGCTTGTAGTTCTTCATCAGTGCACCGTTTGCAGAGAATTTCAATGTTGTAGTTTAGTCTGGTGACACAGGGCTCTCTGCTGACCGACTCTGCAGTGCTCGGCATCTGTCTTATAAAATGCGTATGTCAATCAGGCTACAGAGCATGTTTAGTGTGCTCCCTTTTGAAAGGATTTGCATTGAGATACAGAGAAAGAATGGGAAGATGTTCAAACCAGAAGTTTGGCAGAGTGAGGCCAAACTCCAGTGAGAATGATCATCACTTTCTCCATACATACTCCATAGCATTTTGTTATTGCTGGTGTGTCTGGCATTGACAGGGGAAATCAGGCCCTCCTTAATCAACAGTCCAGATAATCCACTCACAGACATTCAATAATTTATAGCATTAAATTATATTTTGCATTCTGAAATGACTGCATTATTTGCTGGGCAAGGAGGGAATCACAGTATAATTCACCACTATAATTCTGAGCATACAAAATAAAATCATCAATAAATTAATATATTAAATTCAAAATTATGTTACTGAACAAAAAAACCTTTCAGGGGCAAAAGCATAATGATTATGTATAGAAATGTGATCAATTTTAATGTACTCAAACAGAGCAGCATCCTAAAGATGCTACTTCAAATTGAATATCATGTTTGTACCATGTAATTTATTCTGATATTGAGAATAGCTCTTAAGGGATAAATCTATCTTATAACACCACCACCAAGCTACAGGAGTCCCTTTGCAAAGGGCTGAAAGGGACATAAAACAAAACTGTTTGCTGTGATCACATCTATCAGGAGAAAAAAAAAACCACCAAAATTAAAATTCATCTGTCAACAATAATAATTTCAAAACCAGACACTGCTATATACTCGGCTTCCAGGATTAAAAAACCAGCTCGATACATGTTCTGTCATTCCAGAAGGAACTTTTTCATTCCAGTGAAAAGCAGTACTTTTTTTTCCCATGTATGCAGGAAATGTTGGTAACCTGCAACCACGATTATCAAACCTGAAGCATGTGGGCTACTCTACGAATGTGGCAAATTTAATGGAAAAGTCACTACAGAACTTAGAGTTGTGTTGTATTATTTTGGATTCAAGGCAAGTACTAGTACTGTAAACACTAATGTTGCAGTTTGGATAGGCTGTTTAGTATGTTTACAATCAGGATCCAAACAAACAAGAACTGCAAATATTTCTGGGGTTTTTTGCACTTGGGCTATTTCTTATAATGGCCTCAATGCCACCTTTCTTCCCTCTGCAAGGCTGACAGTAGCTCTATGTATCCAAAAAACTCAGTGATTCTGGGGACCACACTGAGCAGCGAGTTTACTGGACTGTGTTTTCTACTGCACGAGGACAACAAGTTTCCCTTTGCCTAACTGGCTGTCACCAAAATTCTACAGCCTGAAAGCAAATATTTTAAATCTCCTTTTGATCTATTTTCCCAGCTTGCTGTATCCATACCAACTGTCATAGGGTGAAGAAGAGAGCAAACCTTTATAATGAAACCACATTGACTCCATTTGTAAAGAAGCATGACAAGAAGATGCATCTTCACTGACGGTAACATCCCATGATATAAGATCATAGGCAGTACTGTAATATATTATGTGTAGTTCTTGCCACCGTGCTTTAAAAATGTGTTCAGACATGCTTCTACTAACAGCTGCTAAAATATTAGGCCACAAAAACTGAAAAAAAAGTGTGAAAGAGGAAAAGAAGGCTATGCTTATTTGAAAATAAATATGATAAAGGAGTAAGACGCAGTAGAAAGCAGTAGGAGCAAATATAAATCTGCTTAGCATACACCTTATAAGCCTGTCACAGGACTATAAAAATGATACTGACAGTCCTAAGTAGCATAATAAAATAACAATACAGGAAAATACATGAAGAAAATACTGGCATAAGAAGGTTCCTTCCTATCTTTGATACCTGAACATTAATGAAAACAATCTTCAGTGACTTGCAAAGCTTCCAATAGGTAATGATGAAAGCACAGAGAATCCCACAGAATACTAGGAAAGGCAGATTCCGCTCTTTTTGTGTATCATTTGCAATCCAAATAATTACAAATATTCATGATGTCAAACTAAGCAAGGTGAGAAAAGGATTGGAAAGACAGCATGGGGAGAGAAGAAAGGAAGTCTGAAATATGGCAGAAAGGTTATTTTACCCATGTATTAAATTAAATAACATATATTTAAAATACTCATCAATTAAAGCCATGATTCAAACCCGAAGTGGCAGAAATATGAATGAAATATTTAAGCTCTACTGACATAGTTCTATCGTAGAAATCCCTTGACAGAATTAGTATCTTCTACAGACAGAAGTATGTTATTAGTTACATTGGTGGTTTTTTTTACACAACACTGCTTGGCACATGTTGCAACTCAGAAGCCAATGTATGGAAAGAATTTCAAATGTAACTTGATTAAAACAGCATCCTGTGGGCAAAAATGATGAGCATGTTCTGCCTAATTTAGAATTCCTTGGTGAATTAAAGAAAAGTACATAAAAAAGAACTATAGGAAAAATAATTATAAAAGGATTACAATGAAACTATTTAACTCCCCTGGGAATATTAATCTGCAAGCCATTTGAAAGGTTTCCTTTCACGCCCCTGTTACAGAAATTTGTATTTGAAATTGCCTGACATTTAGACGAGCAGTTGAATGCCAGATGAAGTCTTAACTGATGGTGGTGAGAAAGTGCCAGCAAAGGTGGCTTAAGATGGCAGTTACCTGGCATCACTAATCAAAAGACAAAGATCATATTTTCAGACTTTCATTTTTCTTTGAGAACAGCATTTTGCAAGAATATATTACATTTAAAAATAAATTGAGGCGAAATCTGAAGATTTTCTCATATATATATATATGACCTAGCACAAGTACTATCCTCAACCTCATTCTGGATAACAATTTACTTCATGAACAAATTTATGTCCATGGATTATTGAAAAGTCACATACAGTCACAAGCTGCTTTGGTAATTGCCTTTGCTGCATTCTTCTGAATATCAGGAACAGTGGAGACTCCTAAAAGTGAAAGGAGTTTTTTAAGGCCTCCTGTCTGCTGAATCAGTTGCAGAATATGCACATCTTGGAGACAGTTTCCCAGCACAGCAAGAGTTTCGACATGTAGATCGCTCAATTCCTAATAAAGAAAAAAACCCAAACAAATAACCTTCAAATCAGGATTAAAATATCTTTGGTTTTTAAGTTTGTAGGATAATTGCTGTAACTTGTTTTTGGACAGTTTATTCACACTGCAAAGAACATATTTTCATATTCACATTTTCATCTAATTTATTTGATGATGCCTTAGGATGCAACACAATTTATCAAACACACTAAAGCCTCCAGAAGTTTCTCATTTACATCAGAGTGGGTTAGACAGGCACTCAGAACGCACCTGTCATCTTAAAATTTCAAGAACTTCACAAACTTCTCTGTGCATTATGTCCCATGGTGACACCTAAACTCAAGAAGCACTAAACTGAATCTCATAATAACATAAACAATGACATTTCCAAGGTAGGAAATTATGTCTAAGGCCATTGATATCAAAGTAAATTCAGGAAAAAAAAGGATCAGTGTTCAAACTAGGAACCAGCACCAGAGTTCTATGTATAATAAAAAAAGTTTGAGAAAGCATCATATAAAAAGCTATACGGTGGATTTTTCTGATATTTACAACAATTTGAGAAATGGACAGTAAATGCAAACCAGTATTTATTACTAAGAGCAATAAAACAAATATAAATCCTTTGGTGAATCCCTTTGATTCCTTTCTTAGTAAGCTAGGTATCCTAGCCTATCCTATTTCTATCACAGTTCCCTCCAAGTAAGGAACTCTTTCTTCTTATCTCACTCTTCCATAACATAAGTAATATTTCCCATTAGTCATACAAACATTAGTAGCGAGAACAAAAAAACTTTTAAAGCAAGTAAACTGTACATCGGTTTCCAGTATCTTCAGCAGGCAATCTAATCCATTCTTTTCTCCCAGTAGTATCCTGGTTTCTCTGTCTTTGCTAATTACTTCTAAGGTTTGAAGGGCTAACAACTGAATAACTGGGTATTCAGATTCCAGTAGTTCCAGCAAGGGTGGAATTACATTCAGTTCACTAACTGCAGCACGGTTTTGAAAATCCTGCAGTAAAATATTCAACAAATAAAGTTAGTGATAGAGAATATAACAATACATCAACTCCTGACTTTATAGAAAGAACACCAAAGTCTGATTTCAGACATCAAATAATTAGTCAATACTCCAGAGCTTTCAGTTCTGAAAATTTCTTTCTTTTGACCTAAAAATCAAACTGAATATAATCAAGCCCTGTGAACCTTAAATTGTAGGGGTTTTTTTTCAAGACTGAAGTGCACACTGCAGAAGCTAGTTCTGTCTAAGGAAGCCCATTTACTCTTGGCTTCACCATGTTTGTCTCAACATAAATGTTTCTTTGAAAAAGTTTTTTAAATTTAGTTTCACCATTTTTCTTTACTCAGTGGGTGGAAAACAGTTTTTTGCACTCAACTGTGGTTGCCTGGTTATATCTTCCTTTTTTTTAGTAATTATATTTAATTTAAAATTTCAACTGTGCAGCTTAAGAAAAAGACAGTAGTTGATTACATTAAAATAGAAAATAAATAAATAATTTACAATTTGCTTTTAAATAGCTTAGTGCACATGTGCAGCATGCAATTATCCTTATCAATATAAGCAAGCACCAGGTGCAGTTATCCAGATATACCCTGCAACAAAGACAGCGAGATAGTCAAAAAGGAGAAAGAGTAAAATGTGATTCTGAATAGACATGCTCTGATGCCCCAAAAGAGATAGAGTTATAAACTGAATTCATTATTGAATTGATTCGCTTAAGCCATGGAAGAAGACTGCCATACAAATGCACCATTCTTTTGCTAAGCAGCATATGGATGACATTAGTGCTGAGTGTGAAAGTAGCCAGTAACAAACCTATTCCCCCCAGTATGGAAAGTAGCTGTTGACAGCATTCACCTATCATTAAAAAGATGTTCAAAATTGTGCTATGGACTTGCTGGTCAAAACAAGATACAACGCAATTGGTAGTTCTTTAATTTACAGGATTATTCCAACCTTTTGGATGGACAGATTATGACTCTCATTACCACGATTAGTATTTTCCAACAGAGAAAACAAATTCCTATTTAATTTAAAAAATCTAAATCTCATTCTGATTATACTTATACTGTAGTACACCACAGATAACTGCATCAAGTTCAACAGAATTAGAGTCAAATCAGCTATATTCATAACTAATTTAACATTCATGAGATTGGGTATGATGTTTCAAATTTACTGATGGACATTAGGAAGTAAAGGAAACAAGTATTTAAAAATTATTACCCCCACAGAGGATGTCGGGGGAGAAGGGGGAGGAGGGAGGGAAGTGCTTATCTGCCTCTGTAATTTAAAGCAACAAACAACAGGAAACTTTACCTGTACCAGAAGGTAAATACATTCAAGTGAATTCTTCTGAACATCAGGATCAGGGCTACCTAGTAGTCTGATAAGTGGTTCTAATCCACCTTGCTCAAATATTTTTACTTTAGTAGTACATTCAACAGCCATATGTGCTAGACAGAGAGTAGCAAACTCATGGATAACTACATCTTCTGTGGGGAAAAAAAAAATTTTGATCAAGTTTTATTCAGCACAGAATATATTCATTAATCCAGTAGTTTAAAACATTATTTAAAGTCAATAAATAATAGCTGTTAATCCTACCTGGTGTCTCCATAATCGCGTTGCTCCATCTGTACAACATAAAACACTACTTGGTGAGTAAGAGCTACTCCTATAAAAGCATTTACCTCTTTAGCATGTAGTAGGACAAATCATAAGTTACAGGGAAGATTTTATTAAATTGTCTGTTCAAATGCAATCATAAATTATTTCTGACTGTACTTTAGCACAAGGAATGAATACCGCACAAGGTACCTTCTGGCGCCAGCTGTGATATAAGTGGATTTGTGACATCCAGTTCCCTCAGTAACTTCTTGACATCATCTACAATGAAATAAATATAAATATGAAGTCTCTCTTTTGGAAATGCTGGCTGAGTAAAGAAGAGAATCTGCTCCAAGCAAATGTACTTATGGTTACTCCCTGAGTGACAAACAGATCTGACTGGGAAAGACACACAACTGAAGTTATACCAAGATCATAATTGGCCCAGAAAAAAAACAGAAGAGACTTTCAAGTACCAGACAACACTCTTTGATATATATGAACTTCCTTAATGTTTTATTGAAACTTTACTCAAAATACTTGCACCTAGCAAGTTTTGATTAAATATTGTACAGTTTTAGTTGCCAAAGTCATATCCCAATAGTTTACTTGTTGTTAAAATTATCAAACTAAAAGCAATCTCTCTGTTATTTATTTTTCAAGCCATCACTTTGCAATTTTAAGCTAATGCCAGCCCACAATGCAAATGGAAAACATGAATTACCTAGGTCTTATTAAAATCACAGTAAAGACTTTCAGAATTAATTTTTATTGTTGTCAATGGCAAACTAGCAAAACCACAACCACTGGATAAAAAAAATCAAATAACAGCTGTTGGAACAGACTTCGCGTGATCTTACATGGAAGTGTTGTTATTATCGACATCTTACAGTGTCGAAATGTAAGAAAAAGGTATGAGTTTAATTTACTTTTAAATAAACTATTAAGATGTGAATATAAATGAAAGACCTTTGTTCATTCAAATTCATGTTTGTGCAGCAGCATGGATATAAGCTCATGCTGAGTTGAAAGGAAGTAAAGAGGGTAAGGTCCAGTGCAGCATGAAAAGCAGGTAGCAACTGATGAAAAGACTTGAGAGTGGTTGGGAAAACACAATGGAAGACAGTTGGGTAGAACATCCACCAAAATAACACCTGATTAATTACATTAATTAGATATAGGTCTATAAAGCACTGTAAAAACAGCAGCCAATGAAACTCAACCTCACATCACTTACTTGTTATTCTGGGCCATTAATACAGGATTTTTTCACATGGGTCAGCTCCTTGTTTTGATGACCACACATTGAAAAATATTTATAAATTGAGACTCTTACGATTAGAAGCCATGATGCCAAAAACCATGATGGCATTTCTGCGTACAATGGGATCTTCATGTGAGATGAGTTTATACAGATGTTCCAGTGCTCCAAGACCAAGAAGTGTCACTTTGTTTTCATCATCTGAAGAGGAATTGTGTTAAAAGCTCAAGAAAAATGCAACAACCTCACAGTTCTAATGTATCAAAGTAAAACAGCTACTTTTATTGGACAGTAGAATCAAAAAACAAAGGCCTGACAGGACCTTGGGAGATCATCTAATCTATACCCCAAATAAATACATGTCAAATAGTTTCAAGGATTAATAATATCTAAGATTAATTCACATTTGTAAAGCAAAGCATACTTCTGTCTATTGGATACTCAACTCATTTGTTAGAGACTGTAATGGTAGTACAAAGGACAACTTTCTATTTAGCAAAGTACAGGTGAACAGTATCATTAAGAACCTCATTTTATTCAGTATCATTAAGAACCTAATTTTATCTTCCTCTTTTCTTGCCTCCCAATTCTGTTTTCCTCAAAATAACTGTTCATTAAACAGTTAAAATAACAGAAGATCTTTACTATCCCTCAATGGAAGCAACTACCAGGATTTGGATCATTAAATCCTGAGATTTCTACCACCTGAGAATGGAGCACTTTGTACCTCAATAGGTGCTGGACATGCAAAGAACAGAGGTGTTTTGTGAGACTACAGCCTTCCATTCCTGATCACTCAAAACACACACACAACCCAAGAAACAAAATCCCAATCCTACTCGCATTCTCAATTCCCACAAGAGCTTTATAATTCATTTTCTAATGAACCATGCCTGTTCTTCCTGGCTACAAGCAAGCAATGTGAGAGGAAACTGGAGAGCTGTGCTCATTCTCAGGCCAAGACATGATTAAAATACAAGGTATTTTTATTGAGGGATGGGACTTAATTTACTAGCAACACTCAAAAAATATATTAACTGCAATTAATCAACTGAAAACAACTCCTCCTCTTGTGCCACACTGCAAAGTTACAGTCAACTCTTCTGGAAGATTGTAGGAATATCTACATTAATGATTTGAAGGATTATTCATTTAGTGGAAACATTAAAAAATAAGCATCTGTCCTCCCTCTTGCAGTGTGACATATTTTACTGTGGACAGCAGGGAAAGAGCCAGCAAGGGCTTATGGTCCACATTCTCTCTTCCCGTATTCAAAATGTGATTGCATGCTCTCAGCCATGCTTGCCATATTAAGCTGAGCCTAAACATCTTTCAGAACCCAGTGACCTCTAGCCAGCTGTCAAAGCCTTCAGCTCGTCTCTGGTAACTTCAGCAGTGTTAGCAATTGCCATCAGTATAGCAATCAACATATTAAACCCAAAATTTTTAAAGAAAATGTAAATTTGATGGAAATTAAAATTAAACCAGATTAATCAGACCAAGAACACTACCAGCATATAGCAATTTGAGTGACTGGCATGGGGTAAGTAGGAGACAGCTTAGGAAATTATTTGCTACATAAAATTGAGCCTTACACAGTTGTTTGTCTCCTTGGTCCCTAGGAAATGATCCTTAGCTACAGATCATACAGGGACCTTTGGAAGATTTGGTATCTTGGAGACTTGTTAGATTCCGAACACAGAATAAGCCTGATAAAGGAGGTTGAGCAGTCTCCAGTAAATCATCTGTCACAGAAATACTGACACAACAACTTTATGCAAAAATAACAGAAACAAGTGAAAAAGTTATTTTTACTGAAAACTGAACCTTAAAATAACTACAATGGTACAGATGTCTCAAATTGTGACATAAAAAAAAAAGAATTATTTCCCAGTTGCAGGTCTGTTGCTCATAAAAGAACAGATCTACGTTATATTTAAAACAAGCTCTATTTAACAGTGAGTATAACATTCTACAACAAAATTATAAAAATTTCCTTCATGCGAACTATTTTATAACTGCAAATACAGGTTGGATAGATATTTCAGAAACCCCAAAAAACCTCGACAGAGACCTTTGAGAAGAAATTAAGATTTCAGTGCTATGAAACTATAAATTGTGAACTACCATCAAACTCTAAGCAGTGCAAAACAAAGCTCATTGCAAAACTACTAACCTTTTGAAGCAAATTTATATAGAGCATCACATGCCTTGGTCAAAACTTCCGTTTCAGGAGAACTAAGCATTAGTACAACTGTTTCTGGTGTTTTGCTTTCAATCAACAATGGATCAAACTACAAACAAACAAACAACAAGAAAAAAAAGGAAGGCAAAGTTTAATTTATACTGGGCCTTTCTGTATGCTGCAGTAGATTCCCACATTTCATTAAAAAAAAAATCTTGTTTGATTTTGAGAATTTGAATTAGAAATATTAATGAGTTGCTATTTACTGGGAGAAATCCAATTTTTTAACAATCGGAGACATTGTTAAAAAATAAGAAAGAATAATTTTCTTCCAAATAAATATAGTAAGGATTTCATGCCATATGGAGATTTTGGAAAAACCTTGACACTTCCCTGCAAATCTAGAAAGTCTTGACAGTAACAAACTAAGTAATTGTTACACATGTAAGAGCATTCTGCAGCTTTGGAACCAGACATGAGAAGTTTCTTTTGAGCAGCTGTAACATAGAGACCACGAACTCAGGTGTTGTAGGAAGAAGAGAATTTGGTTGCTCTGTGGCAATGCAACTTTGTGATTGCTTAAAAAAACTAATAAAAGCACATTTCCTGTGCCTTTGTCAACTCAGTTCACCAGCTCACCATGATCTTGGACTAGCTGAGTATTTCCAGGATATAATCCCTGCTCACCCAGCCAGAAATGATACAAAGCGTTCATTTCCACTTCTGAGTTCTCTCATATGGAAAGAAATCTTCCAACAAATCAGACAGTTTTCACACTCTTAATAGACTTCTTAGGACTAACATCACATGAGCAGGAGAATCTTCTAAAAAAGCCTTTCATTCCTTAACAAGACTCTATCCAATTTCTGAAAATCCTACCAATTAAAAAGTTTTAAGCTTGTTTGGATTTAAAGTTATTTTTCAGTATGGAAAAGCTGCCTTCTGTCTTCACATTTCAGGACTATAGAGTATCTGTGTTACATACAGAAACTATCACATACTGGAGTCATGCTGTCTCTCAGAATCAACGTATTTATCTTTAAAATATAGCAGATTAATCATGTAAGATAGCAATACAAATTATTTTAAAATGTTACAATATATATTTATACCATATATAATTACAAATGTTGATTATTTGCTCTACTTCATTAAAAAAACCTTCTACTACCTACATCAGAGGCACATATTTCTTCTCAAGCAAGTAAATTATATTGAGAAAAGTTATGAGTGTGCTAGAAGTAAAATGGACAAAGAGGAGGCTTTTTTTCTTCTCATTCTTCTGACTTGCTCAAAAATAAGGCAAAATAGGATACTGGTACAAAGACTTCCAAATTCATATTTTCAGTAGGTTTTAAAATCTAATTCATTTCATCACCTTCCATGAGGAAGATCACACAGTTTAGCAGGCAGCAAGCTCAACATACAAATTTCATTAAGAGGTTGCCTGCCTAATGTGCTTAACTGATCTACCTAGCTTCAGTCAGGTCTGAAAATCTGAAGACACTGTCCAACTTCATGCTTGCTGTGACAAGCTGGAGAAATGGGCCAAGTCATGGAACAAAGCTCCTTTCTAAAGAAAATATTATCAGCTTACTGTACTGCAAGTCATTTTGCTTAATAATGACAGCAACAAGAATTAAATTAAGTAATAGTATAGCGGTGCAAGAGCAGGAGGGCTCTTCAGGGGGACCTGTACAAGCTGGAGAGATGGGCTGATTCCAATAGAATGAAGTTCAACAAGGCCAAGTGCCGGGTCCTGCACTTTGGCCACAACAACCCCCTGCAGCGCTCCAGGCTGGGC